>JACDJE010000160.1:3251152-3886019 GCA_016647715.1 Pavo muticus | reverse complement strand
AGAGAGAGAGAGAGAGAAAGAGAGAAAGAGAAAGAAAGAGAGAAAGAGAGAAAGAGAGAGAGGGAGAGAAAGAGAGAGAGGGAGAGAAAGAGAGAGAGGGAGAGAAAGAGAGAGAGGGAGAGAGGAAGAGAGGGAGAGAAAAAAGCTCTTTGAAAGCTCTGTCATATCTTCAAAAACATTTTTCTTGGTCGCTTATCTCTTTTTTTATCTCATATAAGATTGAGCTTTTCAATCTTCTGTGAAACTTAGTCCATCGAGATGTAGTTTATGCCTTCTCATAACAAATCCATTTTCAAAAAGGACAGTATTTTATTACATCTAACGCTGCAGAAAAATTATATATCATAATGCCTTAATGCAATAGTTGCATTTTCAGACTCCCATCGGTGGCTATTAACTAAATATTAGCATCCAAGGAGAGCCCACGTAATACAAAGAATACAATTCTGCTCATGAGATTGAATGAAAATTACTTTTCAGAGGCAAAAACCGGAGGGTAAACATACACAAGGTCCTATAATAAAAGCTTTGAGTTTGCCCAGTGTTTGCCTGAAGCTGAGAAAAAAGAAACCTAGGCAGAAGAAATGGTTTAATTCTTTTTTTAATAAAAGCATCAGTACTTGTGATAAACATGCTAGTCAGTATTATCTGAAGAATTTATCAGTTATCAATATAAAACTAAATTAGAGCATATCGAATTATTATTTTTTTCCAAAGAATAAAAGATGAAAATACATTCTTAGGCTTTTTAATCCACTTGTGACCTAATCCAAGGACTTTATTTCCCTATCTGTAATAGCATTCCCTTTTCTAACTGTGAAAAATGAGATGATTTCCAGTCACATACAACTGACTACAGTAATATTATTGCTCAGTATAAAAAAAAAAAAAACAACCACCAATTTATAGCTAACATTAAGGACGCAGGTTTGGTAGATATTGGTCTTGCTTCTAAGGACTCCTAAGGCTTAGGAGTCAAGGAGGTTCTGTCACAACTACCAGGAGAAGGTAAAGGAATTCTAAACTTGTCCTAAAACTGGCAGCTCAAACCTGCCTGGTAGAAACAAATCTGGCATAGGGTGACTCTGTTACTTTTAGAGGCACATCTGGACCCAGCCCAAAAGCTGCAAAGAGCTGTGCTCTGGGTACACCTGGCACTATTGGAGGTGCATTCATCAGCTGTGTGGATGTCAGTGCAGCCTTTCAGTGGCTCCAGCCTGCATGCAGGGCATTCTGCCTCCCACCAGTCAGAAACACAAAGATGAAAGATGATCCTGCAATGAGCAAATGGTTTTTTTGATGGGTTCCTTAATTCACCAAAGTCAGTGTTCTACTGTAGTATGAGTAACAAACATGTAATCCACCTTGAAGTCATAGAAGCCAAATAGAAATCAGAGAGAACTAAGGGTCTCCAGCAGCATTTTAAAGCAGGAACTTTCCTACCTCTACTGTGCAGAGTGAGCATTCAACTATACTGAGATCTAAGCAGCCACAACTACCCTGGCCCTCAATTTTATACCTTATTTAAACATAGCCAAAAATGAAGCCTTGGTTTTGCAGCCATAAAGGCACTGGCTGGCTGCTGATTTACAGAAAGGAAAATCCATGTCTAAAAAGGAAACAGTTTAATTCTAAGGCTATTTCCACTTCATACTAATCACCTCCTTCTGATATTGACATTATTAGGTGATAATGGATAATCACCTGTGCCATATTTGATTTCAGGTACATAAACGTAAATTCAGAATACACCAAGTTTTCATAGACATTTCTTCAACTCGGTGCTAACAAATAACACGACCCATATTTTATCAGTGTATATAGGATTAGATTATTTATACAACTTAGAACCACTGTTTCTTATGCAATTAATTGTGGTCTCCCTCTATTTAACTGCAGTTATAAAATGCCAAAACATCCAACGATAACAAATACATTGCATTTTATTTCTAGGAGTGCACCTGAATTTATTTTTACTGTACTCTTGATATACTAAATTTCATTCTTTGCTTTCAGGCAATAAGAAACATATCTTGAATATTTGTGAGCCTAACAAAAATAGAATCAAAACACTTGGAGATCCTCTGAATAATTTTTGACACGCATAATGATGAAGGCACGAGAGCACAACCAGATCCATAGGGAATTCAAAAATAGAATATATGTGAATTTCTGTTCTAATTTAAGAGGAATACAAGTCTAGTAAACAAGCTGTGCAGATAAGCAATGAGGTAAAACAAACCTTTAGATTAATGAAGCAGGATAGTTTCCCCAGGATCAGACTTCCTTGTTTAATTTTTACTGAAAATTAAGGCTGCAGGCATACAATCACAATTCTCGAATAAAACTAAAGAATTATTTAATGGTATCAGTAACTATTCTTCATGAATTAGTCACCAACACATCGTGGAGTTGGAAAAAATAATTTAACTAGGTCTACTAATTCCATCAATAATGAAAATCACCTGAGTATGTATGTTTCTATAGCTATGGTTATTGTGTCAAAGGTACAGAACATCTTAAAACAGGCCCAAATTTATCAGCTATTAAGGAAAGCACTGAATGTTTTGAAAGTGATATTTAGAAAGAGCAGTCAAATCTTTTCAATTATAAATGATTCATTTCAACGTCAGCCAAAGAAATCAATAGGCAAGGAAATATCTCCTGTCAATTAGTACTAGTTCTCTAAATGCACCACTGGCATTTCTCAGCAACCTTCAATTGGCAACACAGTGTATCAGCCTTTAAACTATATTTACAGACCAGCACAACAATTTAAACGTGACAGAAATTTAAACCTGTACACCCCAAGAGTATCCAGTTAAGACAATGGTATATTCCCATTACAACCACAGGTCTAAAGAGCGATCATTCGATTGCACTGTTATCACAGTTCTGATATCCTACTCCAAAGCAAAGGAACCATAAGCATTTTAAAGCTTTGGCATAACAGCCTACTATAAACTAACAAAAAATAAAGGGTTATTCATGGTACTTAGCTGATATCTGACATTGTATTCTGTATACTTGAATTCTCCATTGCCTATTACTGCCCTACATTTTACAGAAGTATTGACATACTACTGTCTTCTCACTCATTACGTGCAGCGTTTGTTTGCCCCTCTCATCCTTAAATAATAGGCCTTACATATATCTACAAAACAAATATTAGAAAATGAAGTTGTTACATTTAGCCCCTCTCCAGTGCTCTGTAAAAGAAAAAAAAATTGGAACTGAAGCCTTAAATCATCCAAATGAAAATCCCAGCTTCAAATGGCCCTAAACTCCAGGGCCAACTTCTGCCTGTTTTACGGCTTAGACATTAGGACAATTTCACCTGAACACACTGTATATGTCAGCGTGACATCAGAGGCATGAATAACATTAGGAACCAAATTAAATTACAGTAGCCTTCAATAGGATTGCACATTTTTTCTTCTGGAATGTCTCTAGGAATCACACAACGTTTGGCAGCATGCAGAACTTCTCCACAGGCTTTTTGGGGCCCACTCAAGGAATTTTACTCAGTGCAAGATGGAGCGGCTCTTATCAACCACTGTATTTTTCTACTTATTTCAATATTCAGACAATATAATCTTTCCTCTTATAGCAGAGCTGAAGTTGACAAAACACTCATAAATGTCAGAAGAAATAACTGCTTAACTCCATTCTGTACCTGCAGATTACCTATCTTCATGGTGAAGGAATGGAGACACCTAAATTTCACTGAAAATGCGGGTCTCGTTAAGCTAAATCTCACTGCTTTCAGAAATAGCTTTTTATTTCTAAAAATTGTCTGCGTGCTTCTGAAATGTGGAATGATGCTATAAACAATAAAGCAATATTTGAATACAAATAAAAAGTCAGACATTCCTCACCCTTTCTCTCTGCTCTCCTGTTACGCTCACATGATAGAAATTGTATTTAGAGCAAAAAATAGACTCGAGATGGCTTGTGAGAACACAGAAGAGCATAGGAAGCACTTGTGCAGCTACACTGAGATCTTTCTGCAGTTTGCTGTCTACACAAAGAGCAGTAATATGAAAATGTAATTCAATGACAACTGATGTGCATATAACTAAACGGGAACGCTGGTGCGTCAGCCCCCAGAATCTATCTGCCCTATAACAAATAGCATCTTGTACCAACAGCAATTTTTATTTTTATTATTTTTTTCCACCAAAAGGAAACATACCCTCTTCATAGCAACATCCAAGTAAAGCCTATTGAAGGAGCAAGAGCTCTTCAGTAACATTTAAGTATTTGTGTGTCAAGTAGAAAAGCATTTGTTGAGGAAATCCTGAACATTCGCTTTTTTGTTCCTGTTGTCCCGAGGCCCTAAAAAAAACCCACACCATTTAGATGATCAATCTCTCTCACCCACCTTAACCTTATTTTCTAGTTTCAACTAAATTTAGCCAAAAAAAGATCCAAAGTTCCTGGAAGTTATATTAAAACAGTAGCCACTTTCATGGCAAAAAGATGTGTTAACACCTGCAGAAAAAAGAAAGGAAAAGCATTCATTTTGCCTTCACATATTCATTCCCAATCAGATTGGCTGGAGCTCCACAAGCTCTCACCCAGTTTGAAATGACAGTAAGTAGAAAATAACACTGGCGGAGCTGTGGGTACTGTGGGGTGATTTAAGGTCATTGTGCTTGAGGTGTTATCACAGGTAAGAAGATTTGCGTTTATTGCAGGAAATGAATATTTGCAGGAAGCCAGACTTCATTGCTTCAATCGATCATGAAAATACTTGTAATATATTGTAGATCAGGTCTGGACATGAATTTTTTAAATTAATATAGCGCCCGAATTCAACTTCTATCCACACTAAGCTACATTCACATTTCCTGTTTTTTTTTAGCAATTCTAATAAGTAAAAAATATTAAGACACATGTTATGGGATTACAGGGTCACCACTACTTTCAATTTCTGGATGTCATTGTCGTACAGATTTTTATTATCAAAATCCATTCTCATGTCCCGCAAGCCCAATTGAAAATGTAAGCTTAATGGCTTCTTCAATGTGTTGTAAAAATGAAAAGCAGAACTTCAGAAGCAGTGTGAAAATACTTATGACGATATAGGAAAGATAGACAAACTCAAATCTTGATTAAAACCCTATTTTCCAAAGCTACTTTAACAATTTTCCCCCCAAATATAATTAAATTTCCCAGGACAGCTGGCCTGATAAAAAGTCTTTTCTACATAGTTGGGAGAATTTATTAGTTTCGGTGTGCTTAGGGTTAGTCATCATTGCACAGTGATACAGGAAATGTTTGGTATGTAGTACACATAAATATTCCATGGAAGCACTGGGTGACAAGGAGAAGCTCATGAAGACTTCCGCATCTCAGCTTAAATTGTAACTCGCTTTAAACAAAATGCTGAAATATTGTGTTTGCAAAAAGGTACAATTATTTAAGTTATTTCTTAAATAACGCATTTCATTTACCTCCTCAGGAATATGAGATGCTGTAGTAGGAACACGACAAGAAAATAAGATTTGGAGGAACAAAAATTCTACTGTCACCCTCTGACATATGAACAGATGAAATCAGTAGACCTCCAGCAGAATCAATGTGTTGATAGAAGCATTTTATGGATTAAAATGGGATAAAGAGCACCTGCAAACCAATAGCATTGGCCAAGGGAGCCCAAGAAAGTCTTGATGTGTATATATGTACTCATTTGTTTGTACACATTTATGAGTATGTACGCACACATTTATGAATGTGCATATGAATCCAGTAAGGGAACATGGTTCCTGTATTAAAATTCAAAATATATAAATTCCAGCAATGCATGATTTGAAATGTGGAATGATGCTATAAACAATAAAGCAATATTTGAATACAAATAAAAAGTCAGACATTCCTCACCCTTTCTCTCTGCTCTCCTGTTACGCTCACATGATAGAAATTGTATTTAGAGCAAAAAATAGACTCGAGATGGCTTGTGAGAACACAGAAGAGCATAGGAAGCACTTGTGCAGCTACACTGAGATCTTTCTGCAGTTTGCTGTCTACACAAAGAGCAGTAATATGAAAATGTAATTCAATGACAACTGATGTGCATATAACTAAACGGGAACGCTGGTGCGTCAGCCCCCAGAATCTATCTGCCCTATAACAAATAGCATCTTGTACCAACAGCAATTTTTATTTTTATTATTTTTTTCCACCAAAAGGAAACATACCCTCTTCATAGCAACATCCAAGTAAAGCCTATTGAAGGAGCAAGAGCTCTTCAGTAACATTTAAGTATTTGTGTGTCAAGTAGAAAAGCATTTGTTGAGGAAATCCTGAACATTCGCTTTTTTGTTCCTGTTGTCCCGAGGCCCTAAAAAAAACCCACACCATTTAGATGATCAATCTCTCTCACCCACCTTAACCTTATTTTCTAGTTTCAACTAAATTTAGCCAAAAAAAGATCCAAAGTTCCTGGAAGTTATATTAAAACAGTAGCCACTTTCATGGCAAAAAGATGTGTTAACACCTGCAGAAAAAAGAAAGGAAAAGCATTCATTTTGCCTTCACATATTCATTCCCAATCAGATTGGCTGGAGCTCCACAAGCTCTCACCCAGTTTGAAATGACAGTAAGTAGAAAATAACACTGGCGGAGCTGTGGGTACTGTGGGGTGATTTAAGGTCATTGTGCTTGAGGTGTTATCACAGGTAAGAAGATTTGCGTTTATTGCAGGAAATGAATATTTGCAGGAAGCCAGACTTCATTGCTTCAATCGATCATGAAAATACTTGTAATATATTGTAGATCAGGTCTGGACATGAATTTTTTAAATTAATATAGCGCCCGAATTCAACTTCTATCCACACTAAGCTACATTCACATTTCCTGTTTTTTTTTAGCAATTCTAATAAGTAAAAAATATTAAGACACATGTTATGGGATTACAGGGTCACCACTACTTTCAATTTCTGGATGTCATTGTCGTACAGATTTTTATTATCAAAATCCATTCTCATGTCCCGCAAGCCCAATTGAAAATGTAAGCTTAATGGCTTCTTCAATGTGTTGTAAAAATGAAAAGCAGAACTTCAGAAGCAGTGTGAAAATACTTATGACGATATAGGAAAGATAGACAAACTCAAATCTTGATTAAAACCCTATTTTCCAAAGCTACTTTAACAATTTTCCCCCCAAATATAATTAAATTTCCCAGGACAGCTGGCCTGATAAAAAGTCTTTTCTACATAGTTGGGAGAATTTATTAGTTTCGGTGTGCTTAGGGTTAGTCATCATTGCACAGTGATACAGGAAATGTTTGGTATGTAGTACACATAAATATTCCATGGAAGCACTGGGTGACAAGGAGAAGCTCATGAAGACTTCCGCATCTCAGCTTAAATTGTAACTCGCTTTAAACAAAATGCTGAAATATTGTGTTTGCAAAAAGGTACAATTATTTAAGTTATTTCTTAAATAACGCATTTCATTTACCTCCTCAGGAATATGAGATGCTGTAGTAGGAACACGACAAGAAAATAAGATTTGGAGGAACAAAAATTCTACTGTCACCCTCTGACATATGAACAGATGAAATCAGTAGACCTCCAGCAGAATCAATGTGTTGATAGAAGCATTTTATGGATTAAAATGGGATAAAGAGCACCTGCAAACCAATAGCATTGGCCAAGGGAGCCCAAGAAAGTCTTGATGTGTATATATGTACTCATTTGTTTGTACACATTTATGAGTATGTACGCACACATTTATGAATGTGCATATGAATCCAGTAAGGGAACATGGTTCCTGTATTAAAATTCAAAATATATAAATTCCAGCAATGCATGATTTGTCAAAAAACTTGAAGAATGGTATAGAAAACCAAAAATCAAAGCTCTCGCTTTAATGAGATTTCATTACAGAACATTGGTAAGCAGGTTCATCTACAAGCACAGATGCCTGAATTTTCATTTGCCTTTGTTTAAGCAATGTTTCAATGACAGGAAGTAATTTTTCTTTTTTTTGATGTATTTTAAAGAAAGCAGAGTGGTCAGACTAGAATTTTCTCTTCCAAAGACAGGCAAAAGGAAATTGAAGATTTTAATTCAACAGTGGGTTGGTGATTACAATGAAATAATTCCTACTTCTTAAGTATTTGACCCTGAAAGAAAAATAGGTCAATAGAGCAGAGTAACATTTACTTCAAAATGACATATTATTAACCATGATAAAAGACATCAGCTGGTTTTAAATAAGGTAAGGGAAAAAATGTGTCCTCATTATACACTTAAAGGTATAAAGACATAAAAGTCATCTCATCCCTATATGCTACAAATGACACAGTTCACTTCTCAATTTCATAAATAGGGCTGCAAACTAAGTGGTAAAGATGATTAACCAGAAAGGTTAAAAAAGAAATTTGCCCTTATAAGGCAGTTGGAAAAAAGAGTAGCAAAAGTCTTGTGAAGGAGAAGGAAAATGTTTATTGAGCTGAAACATAGCTGTTATTATACGTGTTAGCACCGCGCTCTTTCACCTATGCTACTGATCTGTTACCATACAGTAGTATGAATGTGAGAGAAAAAATGCAAAAGAAAAATTATCCATGCATAATAAAACCGAGAGCAAAACACAAAAGGGTTATAATTAGTCACCATCAGAGAGATCCAGTAGTTCGTCAGAAGGAAGCTGTTCTGTGTGACAGCTGTTTACTCCACCTTGCCAACGAGCCATACATAATACATATCATTTTTCCTTTCAGAAATACTGTGCCAACCATCTTCTCTTGGTGTCATTTTAATAAGCCACAGGTAGTAATATCAGATTTATCACCAGTCCAGTCCACAAAACATGTTTAATAAAGTCTTTCCTTAATAGAAGCATTGAGGTTGACAGTATGACAGTATTTAGCTTGTAAATTGGCAGGGATAAGATATTTTTCTTTCTAAAATGTCATTCATTTGGATATTGCTTTATATTACGCCACCAACTTGCTATTGACAGACTTCTCATAATAGGAAACAGAAGGAATGAGAAGAGAAAATAACTGGATAGAGAAAGGACAGTATTCAGGTAAGAAACAGATCAAACTTGAATCAGACAGAAAACTCACAGTTATCAAATACCTTAATTGCTTTAAAGGATGCTCTATGGTAATGTTCTCTCCACTGACTTCCGTATTCTGCAGATCTCGTCTCCTTTCTAATAATATATTAACACTGCACACTGCTCTGTAATGCTGGATAGTCTGTTGCATTTGTTATACTACTTAAAAGGAAGCATTAAGGTAAGTAGATTTGTAGGAAGCAATTCTACAAATTAAAGGTAACAAGCAAACAGAAAACCTGGATCCAAATATCCTGTTTTATCAATCTGAGATTACACAATTAGGCTTTATGTCTTGTTAAGGTTAAATGTGACCTGGCTGAAAATGCAGAGATCAAGATATTGATCAAAGGAAGATGTTCAATAAGAAAAGAGCTTTTTCAAGCTGGACAGAATCAGTGCTTATTTCACATAACTGAATTAAATCAAGGCAGTGAAAATTCAAGGTGGATACCAAAAACTTTCCATTAGCTCCAGTCAGGACTCAGCTTGGAAGACTGCAAAGATGAAAACTGACCAAAATGAAATGAATCAGTGTGCAGTCACAAAAAATATGGAGAAACAGGGTAGGAAATGGCAACTTAACTCATTCTGCAGCCCTGCAAGGGGACTCTGCGGCTGCTTTTGTCAATGGCATTCTCTGTTCAAGGTATGGTCAGTAAGACCAGGTAAAGAATAGTGTTCAAAATGCGAGTCTTAAAACAGAAGTCTGGGAGTTTATTTGAGTCAAGAAAGCTAGAAAGGAGATGGAGTTTAGGAGAGCTTCTAATCTGTTTGCAAATTTGACTATAGAACACCATTTAAGTAAAACAATCACTATGGAACAGTATGTAACTGGGCATCATTAGATGATACAGCTGTTGCATTTAAAAATAATTCAAACACATTTTCCCTAAAACATGAATCTAAAATTATATTAATGCATGAGTGAAAAATTAGTTATCAGGGTTCTATTTTATCTCAGTTATTTTACATATGTAATTTATTGGCAAAGGCTGACTTTTTCCCCCCTCTACACTCATCCGCAGCACAGTTTAAGATATTAAATTCTGAGATCAAAGTTAACACAAACAATGTGACTGTTAAACTGTGGTATGCTTTGCTGAAAAACTTCAGAGCATAAAATCTCTTCTCTTTGGTGCTTCACTTTGGGTCATTAGCATGATTTATTTCATAGAAGGAAATTAGGAGCTGGATATTTTAATATTGGGCAGAAAGTTTAATTCCATCATTCCTGTACAACATCTGTATCTCCAACAAAAGTTGTAACCATGGGAACTAGATTAGAAAGTATTCCTCAAATGGTTAAAAATTCTTTTATCCACATTAATGACTCAAAAGAATGAAAAAACAGTAAATTCTAATTTTCCTGCTTCCAAAAGCAACTGTGCAAGTTTGACTCTTCTAGAATGCCGTAAGTAAACAAGAGCATTTTAAAAAGATTTCCATTAAAATTCCTAAACTTAAAGAGAACAAATGTATTCTGATGAAATTGTTTCTGTGACTGTCAATATTGTAAAAAAAAAGAAGTTTAAAGAGAGAGCTTTCAGAAAATCAGGTAAATTTGAAATGCTGTTTTCATCTAATGGTTTGTTGGGATATCAAAGCATACCCTCTAATGAAAATTAACAAGCTGTAGTTTAATAGTTCATGTACTTGTAGTGAAAGCCTTTTAATTTAATGGAGTGCTGTTCATTTCATTACATTCATTGCTGAGGTGGGTTGGTATTTTCCATGAATATCAAAAGGGTGGCATCCCTTCAGGAAAGCCGCAGATTTCATCACGTTATACTCCAACATCTCCAGCAGTCCACATAGGTCCAAATCAGCAAGGTATTTATACAGCAGTCCACATAGGTCCAAATCAGCAAGGTATTGCACATTGTCAAGAACTCCAGAATTGGAGGAAATGTCTTGGTGTCTGTTTTCTCAGATCAGAACAAGATAAATATACAATCACAATTGCATAATATATCACACTTTGAATTCCTTGCCCTGGAAAACTGGTGGAAGTTAGTCTTCTCTGAAGAAAAACCTTTTCGCTAATCTTCAGACAAAAATATGTATCCATTTGCTATTACGCCAGTATTTTCCTTTGGCTTAAATGACTACACTCACCATAGACTTAGATAAAACACCATACTAGACTGAACAAACTGAACTCTGATATACATATTTCTGCCCAACATACTAGTGCACACAACTAGTGCCCGTTATGTACTTGCAATGTAACTGGATTTTTCATGTAATCCCAATCTCTTTCTTAGCTGAAATAGAAGGAGACTTATTTGTTAAGACTGGACTTTATTCCATGTAAGCAATAAGGACATCAGTTTCAGATTTTTTCTCACTTTCTGCACAATTCCCTTCCACCCTTTGCTGTAGATTCTCATCTCTAGATGTGTCTTTTCCTCTGTAGATTGACAGACACATTTCTTCCGCACACTTTAGAAGAGTGTTCTCCTTCTGTGCCATCAAATCTCGATGTAAGAAGTTGAACAATTTGTACCCGAGCAATTCCAGTCTCTGAAAAACATCCCCACCCTGCAATGCTTCCCAGGAGTCGATCATCCCACTATTTTTCTGATGGAGCCACTTTTACAGCTGTCACAGCCTAAATATTCTTCCCTCTGGAGAAGTCAGAATTCTTGCTGAGAGACACCTCCCCTTCTCTAAGCACCCTCTTCTGTGTAACCTGATCATTTAGATCTGTTGTGGTGATTACATGAACACAACAAAGCAGATTAAAAGATATATTCAAAAATCCAGTGGATTTTTCCTATGCAGCTCAGACATAACTCTAGTTTCTTAATAAGGAGTTCATTCTCCTTCTTCTGCACTGTTGTTTTTTCTTGTAAAAATCAAAGATTTGGAGCAAGAACTGAGATTCAGCTGGAATCTGGGAAGTTGGTGAAGAATCACACATCTCTTGGTTCTGGAAAGGGATTTAGGTTTATCTCCTCTATTCCACACATCATTCTGTTCTCTGTCAGTGTACACCATTATCTTCCAGACTTGGACAACAGTCTTGCTAGCTCCTTTCCCTCACTCCCTCAGCTTCAACTCCAATTTTCTTCCCAAACTTCCAGTAGAAGAAATACACTTCTTTATTCAGTTTTTATTTCACTGGCTGATCTTGTTCTCTGCTGTCTTTTACATGTCCTCTTGTAATCTACAATACTTCCCTCTAGGTTCTCTTCAAAGACCTGTGGATCATCACGTCTCCCTTGTCTTTTCTATCACCTTCTTTTCAAATTTTGCCTCAAGTTTGGCATTTTTTCCAGCTTCATCTTTAGTACTTCACACTCCTCTTCTGTGAAGCATATAATTTATTATATACAAAAAGCCTCAATCAGATATCCACTCAAAAATAATAAGCTTCCAGCAGCTTTTCCACCCAGTTATCTTCAGTTTCCTCTCCTTTTTAGGTTTTTCTATCCTGGCATTAACAGACAAGCTGTGTTTTCACTTTGCCTTAAATTCACAACTTGAAGGAGGAAAAAAAAACATCTCTCCTTAAATTCACAGCTTTGAAGAGGAAGAAAACACCCTGATCATAGAGATTCCTATTGTGTTTGTTAGCCTGCATTACTTTTATTTCTTGAGCTTAGATCAGTTCTGCCATCTAATTGCCATTTGGCAGCTTAACTGTCCATCAGCACAGAAGAAAGGCAGGGAGTATATATACACACTAATATAAAGCATGAGAAGAGCACCCACCACTCCTTTCACTTCCAGAAGTGAAACTGAACAGTCAGAAAAAAATTCTATTAGTGGCAAAAACCAAAATTTTGCATCCTCTTCATTTAGTTGTTGTTTCTTACAGAAACTCCAATATTCTTGTCTTTGTCTTCTGGTCTTCACCAACCATTTTAAGTCCAGCCAATTTTTGCAGGGACATTTCCATCTTCCATATCTTATGTTATAAGAACTATAAGTACTCCTTCTAATGAAGGGTATACCTTTAAATTAAATAATAGAATAATGGCTTTATCATATATAAAAAAAAAAAAAAAAAAAAAAACAATCAATCCACAGCAATTCATTGTAATTACAGGATAATTCCGGATCCCACTGATTTGTACTTCATCTGACTTGATGTGGACAGAAAAAGCGGAAGAGCAGCATATGGAGAGAGACTAAAAATTGCATATCATATCCCTATGCTATATCAGCACGAGCTAAACAAAACACATCAATAACAGTCAACAGTTGTAGCCTGGACCATCTGGACACATAGGCCCACAGTACCAAGAATGTATTAAAATGTTTTCATCTCCCTATTCTCCCTCAGGAGAGAAGGATAATATGCAGCAGCTCAGATTTTGCTGAAAGGTGAGATTCCTTTACCTACAAGCACAGCACTTCTATAATAGTTATTTAATTAAGGGATCCTCTAACCAAGGGTGTGCAATGGCTATGCAAAACACTTGTCCCTAAGTGGGTGTGCTAGAAAGTCATAACAGAAAAGAAAACAGCCTCTACGCATGTATTTCCTTGTTATAGTAAGTACTGACTTGAAATTTTCCTCATTAATTAAAACAATCCAATATTTCCACTTACCCAGTGCACCATCTCCTTCCCTAGTTACAGCATCAAATCTTGACCAATGAAGCCCTCTAAAATTACCATGATTTTCTTTTTATGCTATTGATTCCTAATTATGAAAAAAAAAATTTCTCCCCCTGCTCTCCTAGTTTTGTACATCTGCCTTGCTTCCAACCAAGTGCTAATAAGCAGTTCAACTGCTGGCAGCATCTGCAATCACTTCCAAACAACCTTGTGCATTTCCAGGCAGCATTGTGTTAGCGGGAGTTGGAAAACAGGAGGCAGTCAGGACAGAGGAATAAACTAAACTGGAAATTTTGCTGAAGTAGGTGGAAGAAAGGGAAAATAACACCCAGGGTGAACCTGGAAACTTTCATGTAGACACTACCTGCACCATGCAATAGCATCAAACAGAACAAGTTGCATTTGACCATCCCTATACCATACTCCGTTCATTCAGGAAAGCTTTACATTTGTGATGAGCAGCAAGTAGAACTTTGGAAGTATAATGAAGTTGACAGGAAAACAAAAATAGTAATATTCTCCACACAGAAAGTGTGTGGTTATTTCGATCCACCACTCTCACCGTCCACCTCTCCCAGACACAAACACACATGCACTTCTCCAACATTATTTAATTAGAATTCCTAGTTCCTAAATGTTTTTATTGCTATGCTTTATCACCTGAAGAACTTAACGTTTCTGGAAAATTACGTTGAGTGTTGGAGTCAGAAATGAGCTTGACATGTTAAATATGCTCATGGAATTCCACTTCAGAAATTATCAAGTAACGTGAAGATCCAACATTCATGGAATGCCACAGAGCTATTCCAGCCCTGAAATAGCACAGGGGATGACTTCTGACCCTCTACCACTTGGTACAGTCCTCAGACATGTTTAGATACCTGTTACAGCCACAGTAAGAAAAAGCGAGCCAACCGACGTTACACATCTTTCCATGACTTTATTTTCTATACCCTCTCAGACAAGTCATGGCAGAAGGCAACTTTCTGAAGTAAAATTATTCTGAAAATGACTGCACAGAGTTGGAACTAATTCGTTTTTCCTCACTATAATGCTTGACAGACTGAATCAGCCGTGTTCATCCTAATAGGAAGCAAGTTCAATAATGTTCAGTATTATGTTTTTACTACACCCAAGCAGTATATTCTCTCTAAAATTTACTCTTTAGTTTCCCTTTGAGATTTTGCCAGTGGAGATGGAGAGACAGCAGTATTGGATGACCAAAATACAATACATATAAATAGTACCTATGACTGTAAACTTGTGGATTCCTCTACATCCTGTAGTTCACACAAACAGTATGCCTGCCCACGCCTGAATAAAATAGGAAATACTCCATAGTGCACACTGAAACAAAATACTGCTCAAGCTTGGAAGCATCTATTTAAATGCTACTTTGTTCCTTAGCTGCAATCCCTTCCAGAAGTCTCTGTATTTCATATTTATATCGCAGCTAAGGAGTAGGGAAGGACTGCCTTCTCATAGAAAATCCACCAGCGTTCAGCTCAAGCTGATGCTGGCTCCTGGCTGATTCACCTCCTCGCTCACAGGATTTGAAGATGAGCACTCATCATAGTGGAGCTCAGGGCACTGCTCAGAGTGTTGGGCAGATGGGGTGAGCCCTAGTGAGCCCGTGTTATGAGAATCTCTGCTATTTGCTTCACAGCAAAACTACACAAGTGCTCAGTGCTGAATACTGGCAATTACATGATGAAAGTATGATCCAGAATCTGTTTTGTCTTCTCTTTCGTTTTTTAAATTCTCATGTAATGTGCAAGTTATCCATCTTCAAAGCTTGTGATCAGCATTCTCTATGCTTTCTCTTTCTAGACCATAGAAATGACAACTACAAAACACGCCTGCAATGTCACCTTCACAGTGCTTACAATTGACCAGAGAGATGGCAAAGTTTAACTTCAAGAATAACTGTATTTCTCAGGTCTCACAAAAGCATACAGAACTTTGGTAAATTCACAAAGCCACAAACAAATCAGAATAAATTTCTAAAGTTAAATGAAAAAGATGACCAACTTCTTCAACAATTAGTGCGGGGTCTGAAGTACATAAATTGGGTGTCTACAGCTCTCTGAACATCTCTATAGTTCAGACTTCCTCACATAGTTTATAAAGCTCTGTGAGATGTCAAAGACCTCAAATGATTGCTTTTATTTTCAGCTTTCACTCTATTGAATTATTTGAAGAACAATAGACTCTTCCCTATATTCAACATCTTCGAGGCTCTAAACCTTTTTATTTATGCTTTATTAAGCATTCAGTTACCAATTACTGCAGTTGACACGGAATATTTCATTCCCTTATTTTAAATCTCTCTGCAAGTTTTGTCTCACTTGTCACATATGCACTCTACATTATTCCCTACGATAGACTATAGCCAAAATAGTGGTCTAGATACCTATGTTGGAAGTATACTGAAAAAAAAATCATATTTGAAGACTTAATATACTGATGTCAGCTCAAGTATTTCAAGGTGCTGATCATTTGTAGTTCCTATAATTTAATCATCAGATGCAAAAAGGTATCTTATGGCTTTTGAAAAACAGACTGCCAGATGCTCGAACAGTTCTGTGTTTGTACATCATCTACCACACTTAACATGTGATCCCCAACTACCACTTCAAGAATTATAACAAATCAACATGACAAGATGATAGAAAAAAACATTTGAGTACAAGTAGGACCAGATTCATCTCATTCTGCTTAAGAAACCTCAATTACCAGCACTATCAACCTAAGCTAGCAATAAAAATACTTAAGGGAGGCACTTCTAGAAAGCAACTCAGATTACCTGAGGAAGAAGGAGAATGAGGGGGGAAAACAATTACAGAAACAAAAAAAATACATATGAATGGTGTTTAAGAAATCTTTCCAATTCTCTCCTTCCTTTAAAATTGAGCAAGCAAGAAAAGTTTTAAAATTAACTATTTATCACTACTATATTAGCCAACAATATTTACTAAGGTACTACTCTCTGTCACTGAAACATGACATGAAGTTCAGAAATTACTACTTCTGATGCCTAAGTAGCCATTTAAACAGCTACTTGTATTTCACTTTGAATGATTTCGTATTCTAGCTCTCTGCTTAAAGTTTTGGAAAAGGAGTTGTTGGAATTCTAATTCATATGGATCCCTGCAGCCGCAAGAACTTCCATTTTTCATCAAAAATAAACCACAAATGTGTGCGAAGTCTGACTTTGTCATTAGACATAAGTGAATTTAAGTATGTGAACTTAGGATGTTTTTACCTTAAGATCTCCTAAGAGTTAAGACTAAAAACAAGGTAATCCACACTACTCAGTAAGTTACGCTTCGTAACATTCCCAACCTAGATTTCAGCCTCAGCCTCACACACAGACAGGTAGGCAGTAACCTCTGCTACAGACAGCAGCTTCATCAAACCATGTGGTTCTGATAAATGCATTTCACCATAATGTATGCTACCAAAGGCTCCTGTGAATAAAAAGCCATTTTCATCTATACAAAACAGATGGAGAAACATTAAAAGCATTCCTTAAGACAGAATAAACATTACTTAATATCAAAATTGAATCCTACATATACATTTTTTTTTTTTTTAAACTTACCTTGCCAACTGATCTGGGAAATGGTGGTCTTTGATTTTCTGGAATTAATATTGGAGTAGTCAGAATAGCCCTTTTTTGTCTTGGAATTCCAAGGTTGCCTTCTATCTTAAAGATTTCCTACAAAAGAAAAAAGACAAATTACAATGACTTTCAACATAACACTCATTTGTTATTTCCACTCCCTATATCCTTAGGTAAAATTAACATGAACTAAGGTTCTAGGCTTTATATTGTGTTTTCCAATGATCAGTGATAGCACATCAAACTATTTAAAACTGTAGGTTTGTTCCACTTATGAAAGTAAGAGTAGACGATCCATATTCATTTTGTATTCCTACAGACTAGACTTAAAGTCAGAGGACTGCTTAAATCAAATTTTCAACAAGGTTATCTGACCTCAAATACTAGCATGGGACCTAATAAAAAACCCTACTTTGAATGTTTTAAATGTTTTACATGTTTTTTTCTATTATCACATTTGAAGTTGCATCTACACTCAGTCATTTCTCAGTCCATGCTTTCCAGCAAACAGAACTCAGAGGTGATTTTCCAAGATTGCCCCCATCTGCTGATGTCTCAGACCAAACGCTTGTAAGCTAAAAGTAAACAACGTACAACAAAGCCCAAGCATAACTTAGAATATCATCTAATAGGTTTCTTTTACATGGGGAAAACTTCATGCTACTATATCTGAAAGAAAAGAAATGGAAGTTGTTTATATACAAGCCTTCTTTTTCCGCTACATTTTCTGGGCTGTTTAGCTCCAGAGGAGCTTCAGGCAATTCAGCATTTTATGTGCACTTTCCAGTGTCCTCTAGCCCCTTGGAAGCCCTACCCAACACACTTCTGCCTTCCCTCCCCACCTTTTCTCTGATCCTCTCAGTGCTTTCTTTGTGCACAAAGTACAGTTTCCCAGAGGCCACTCTCTTCTATTTCTTATCCTATAGTTTCTGCAGATCTCTTCTCCAGAAGCTACCTAGATTAGAACCAGCCTTTCCCCATCTCCCAGAGCTCTCACTTTGATACAGGCCCCTTTCTAAAAGAAACATCACAACAATTTGCACTGTTCGGAGAATGAATTTTGAAACTGGAAAAGGTTCAGATCACCACTGTTTGTTCAGATGGTCATGAGAGTTTTGTGAACCAAAACACAGGTTGAATGAAATGCCTGATATTGGGAAGGTAATTAAATCGTATCATGCGATTTCCCTTTTCTCAATGCAATGAATTTTCTGATCAGTTCTGGAATCAAGTTGTTGTTTTAATAACACCACTTTGTCATCTAAGGGCAGCTTCATCTTGATGCTATGTTTTTATAAAGTGGCAAAAATGAATTGGTTTTCTCAATGACACAATCTGAACATCAGTCAGGAACTCCTCAGGCTGCTCCTGCTGCCATTTGCATAGGAGCCTCCCACCTATACTCCCACACAGCATATCACCACCAAACACTGCCATATATCTATGAGCTTCAGCATGACTTTGCAAATTTGGTGACAAACAGTAAGAAGGAAAGCAATTCTTCATCTGTCATCTTTAGCCATGAAAAAGTCAAAGAGCAGCTAGAACGATTCCGCCAGTTTTCATAACCTGTAGAGACTCACCCTGATTTGGAGCTCCCATCTCTCCCAAAGGCTTTGCCACTTCTCTTTAATCTTTCAGCCTAAGGCCACTTGGGTCCCTATTTTTGTCTTTCAATCCCTCTCCCAAAAGAACTTTCCCTAATAAAAATTCATGAGAAAGTTCAAGATAAAAAACATGACGTGTCAAATAAAAGGAGCTGAATTCTGTCCAGAGCCAAACGTGCAGAGCAGTAAGCTTTCAAAATCACTTACACTGTAAACACAGCAGACAGTTCGGCTGGCACGTATCTGTGACATTGCTAAGAACAGTAAGAATAAATGACTAGCAGTATGTCTAGGAAGAAATATCAGCTCCTTAGATTAGCAGCAGTGCAGAACTGATCACGGTTCTGACTTGTGATAACTCCTATATTCATGGCTACCTTTCTGCTCAAGAAAGTGTAAGGATGACCTCCTAGATGCATCATCACTGGAAAGGAGTATGGCACACTTGGATTTACGTCTCTTTGTATCATGTTTCTTTTTATGCTAATTGGAGGAATAAAAGGAATTTTCAGGCTGCTCAATACCTAGAGCTCTCAAATTTTGATAGTCATAGACCCATAAGCAATTAATTCAGCACTTTCTCATGTGTCAGGCTACCCTTATACATATGCAGAAGGTCCAAAATTGAATATACTCTCACTTTTTCTTCCAATGAGTCAACGCTGCAGTCATTAATACAAAGAAGCCAAGTTCCAAGGAAAGCAGCAGGGTGAAAAGGCTTCAGGCATCCAAGTTGAGATTTCTGAGTAGGACTTGGGAACAAAGTTATTTTTTTAAATGCAATTAGTTTTTTCAATGGTAAAGAAAAGAAAGCTTTCAGAGATTGGGCAAAGAAATGTACTCAGCAGAAGTGCTTACATTTCATACTACTCATTCTTCAGATCACGCTGATGGTTTTTTAGATACTTATTTCTTGATGAATTTTCTCTACTTTATCATTCCCTGGTGCCTAACTGCTGCTGTCAGACACAGCAACATGGCTGATTAAACGAGTACCAAAAAGCATCTCTATAGAACACGGGTAAACAGAAAGAAAGAAACAAGAGTATTTTACCAACATGTTTAATAATTCAGGGCTGTTTGTGGTTATCATAAGAATTTGTTTGGAAAAAAAAGAGAAGACAGAAGATTTTGCTTAATGCCAAGCAGCTGACAACTGATGGCTTGAACCTCAATCAGTCTATAAAACAGAAAGCAAGAAATGGAAGTTATATGTGCGCTTAGCACCTGATTCAAAAATCAAAACTCTGAAGAGGTTCCCATTTGAGGTTACCTATTTTGCTTACATCAGCATTTTTATTGAATTAGCCTTAATTTTCTTAATAAATAAATTACATTAAAATTAAGAAAATTAAATATATACACATTATAACAATAAACACATGCATTTCTAAGAAGAGTGCACTGAAAGTAAAAATTCTGTTTCTCCATTGGCAAATTTTTTAAAACAAAAATAAAAACATGGTAGGATTTTTCTCTATGTGTACGATTTAATTACCTTGCCAGACCCGTGATCACTACGTTCCAGCTCCCTTTTTCCTGATTAGAATCCAACTGTCATTTCCCTATCCAATGCACTATTTCATAACTAGCTTTTTAGACCCTATTTTTCATTGCATTATATTTCCTTTCCAGTCACGGTTTCAGTACTTAAAACAGCAATAGTTCAGAACCAAAGCGCTGATTTCACTGGCAACGAAGCTTGATTTCCTATTCGCATTAAGCAAGCAACAAACATAGCTAAATTTTAGAAAAGTGAGTTGGCCTAGTGAAAAAAGTCAGCTCAAATTCCCTCAACTCCCTTGAGAACTCTTCATTCTGGGGTTTTGTTGTTGTTTTTTCTTTGTTTTTGCCAGGGGTTCTTGGGGTCATTGCGATTCTTGACTATTTGAGTGAATGGCCTATCGCTATACAGTAGTAGGTACCATTGCTCTCAGCAAAGCAAATTTCATTAGAACTTGTCATGGGAATAAGGTGGCTGAATACTTATTGATTTGCCACAATAAGGGTTGGAAGCATCATTCGAGTGGCAATCTGTAACACACTAACTGCGCTGACCAGAAAAGTGGTTGAGTTTCTACCATTTATTGCTTTTAGATACTAAGCTTGATAGCCTAAAATGGGGGCAAACCGAAGTTCCACTACAAAAAATAAACAAGTGTAAATGCTCATTGTATGAAAAACTTCTGTGGTATTCAGTAATACATCAATTTTTTTCCTGAATAATATTGCTGCATAAGATTGAACTAAAACTGTGCGCAGATCAACTTAAAATAAATCATTTTTATATCATTCTCAGCTGAAATTTCAGACTTGTGCTCTAATCTTCATACAGTGTCTCACGATTGCTATATCTTATTTCCATCATCAGATCTGTTATTAGCAGCAGTATAATGGTTAATGATTTCTAAATCATTCAAAAATATTTCCTTGTGTTTTCAATAATACAAAAAAAGTGTGCTAATAATTACAAGTTAAAGAACAACCGTTTAAGTAAATAATTAATTGAGATCTGTAAAGGTCAATAGCAAATACAGAAACATCTGCTCAGAAATAGTTCGTCCTCAATGACTGTAAATGCCAACCTAAAAAAAACAATCTTCAAAAGAACAAATCCAGCCAAAATCTCCTAAGAATACTCAGTCACTTCAGAGCATGTAAGCTTCCAGGCTCATGAATTATGGTCAGATACGATATGAGTAATGGAAACTGTTCAGGGAACTTTATTTGTGTGGGCATTTTTACCATTCTAGAAGGACTGCTCTGAAAGTAATACTCCCTGTTATACTGTGTTGGCCCACATCGCAAGCAGATGTTAGTGGTTTAGCAGTACAGGCCAAACCTTCCAACCAATATTTCATTCCATTTTGTTACCCTGCAACAGACGGCAGCATAGGGGCAGTCTGACAGAATGGCATCTAACATAGGAGTGTGGATGAAGCAAAGGTGGGTCACTGAATTCCTCCGTGCAGAAAACACTGTAATCACTGACATTCATGGATATTTGCTGAATGTTTATAGAGATCAAACAGTTGATGTGAGCACAGTCAGTGGTGCCTTTTAGCAGTGGCAACAACAACAACATGAAAGACAAAACACATTCCAGATGGTCACACATAGCTGTCACACCACAAACTGAAGAGCACCTCAATCAGCTCATCCACACAAATTAGTGGGTTATGACCAGGGAACTGTGTATGGAGCTGATTATTGGCTTCAGTGCATTAGAAATGATGGTGACAACATTTGAATAAAGTGAAGTTTGCACCAGGTGAGTCCAATGAATGCTCACACAAGAACAGAAAGAACACCATATACAAGTTTCTCAGGACCTACTGAGCCAACACGAGGTTGAAGTTTCCTGAATCACATAATTACTGGTGATGAGACATGGCATCCCCATTAAGAGCAGGAGACAAAATGGCAGTCCAGGGAGCATCAGCATGTTAATTCCCCATCAAAGAAAAAAAATCAAGCTGCAGCCCTCATCAGGTACTATGATGTGCACCGTCTTTTGGGATAGGAAAGGTGTGATCCTTCCAGATTTCCTAGGGCCTGGACAAACCATCAACTCTGACCGCTACATTGCGACACTGAGCTGAAGGCTCAAACTTCCAGAGTCAAGCCAGAGTAGTAGACAACCTTTCTCTGGCAACACAGTAATGACAAGCTCCGGTCCAGTTTGAAGACCATGGAACAATCACCAATTTTGGCTGGACTGTCCTACTCCGTGCACTGAATAGTCCAGATTTGGCACCTTTCTGACTTCCATCTATTCAGACAGATGAAAGACGGACTGCGTGGGCAACATTTTCCTAGCGACTATGCTGTCATAGCAGCTGTGAAATGGTGGTCACCTTTGCTGGTGCCAGTTTTTACAAGCATGACATGCAGGCTCTTGTTCATTGCTGGAAAATATGCATAGCTAATGGTGGTAACTAAATTGAAAAATAGTATTTTGCAGCTGAGATTTTTCTTTATCAAGTAGTGTTATTACGCTCTTTGTAGCTGATGTAGTTTTGATGGAAATAAATAGGAGGCATTACTTTTGGAGTGAAAGACATAAATGTTAGATAAATAGGGAGGCAGATCCCTAAATAGCCTAGTCAGTACACCCATTAACTTCACAGATACTTGATTATCTCAGACTAGATCTTTGCTACTGCATTCAACAAGCTGTGCTACAGGTATTTCTATAGGATGGAGGTTACTTGATCTACAGGAGTCAAGAACGTTAAGTCAAAGTTGAATTATTGTTGGAAACATTTGGTAATGCATAAATCACAACTATTTTAACGTTAATTTGTTCTAAAGTATTTTCGCAATGAATGTGACAAACAGTGTAAACTATTGTGGAGACAAATCTGAACTTTAGCTTTGTGAAATGATACATTCCATTATCATCTTGAACCTCGGCCGTATCTTTTGTGGTGGAAGAGTCCTGTCTCTATTTAAGTATAAGTTTTATTTATCTTCACTCCTGCCTTATTCTGTGTCAGGAAAAACATTTTCTAAGATGATAATGGAATGAATGCCATTAAGTTCCCTTTCTGTACACATTAACCACAGGAGTTACCTGTTCCAAGAATAATACAGAACTGATGATCAAGTGTTACGTATTTATTTTAAATTAACAATCTGAACTTTTCTTGTCATCATTTAGTGGGTGTTACTTGCATTTTGAGCCATATGTAACCTCCTCCTTCAGGAAATTTCATACTGGTTCCACACTGCTCATTAAATATAATGAGATACCCCTTATACATAAGCAATCAAACAAGCTCTGACCGACTGCATCTGTCAAAAACATTGCAAGTACGGGCTTAAGGAAAGAGAAAATGGCTGACCCTATGCCTCAGTCTTCACCATGGCACGCTAACAACACATCATTTACAACCACTAAAAACACCCTTCTCTCCATTTGTACTGTGCTTACACCCTCTGCAAAGCAAACAAATCAGATGGCTCCTATAGCATGGCAGAAAAAAAAATCAAAGTCAAAGATGTCCCAAAATCTTCAGCACCTTAAGTAAACATAACATAGATAAGGGAAGCAATTGCCAAGCCATACAGCTTGAAGTAAAAGTGTTCTGTAATAAAATTTTACCTTGAAAACAGGCGGATTTTTTTTTTCTTAATTATTACTGTTCTTCATTTTGTTTTACTTCTCATGAAAGCATCACCCATTGAACTCAGAAACCAAACTGCAGCTGAAGGTAGTACTAGACATATGGAATTCTGAAGCAATTAAAGCCTTTCATGAATCTGATCCTCTTGAAAATCAACTAAAACCACATGGAAAATTAATTGCACAGCACGGACACAAAGCCTTAGCTTCCTACTTTTAATGTTCCTATCCACTAAGCAGAGTTTTTTTCCCCATCTATAAGAACTTACAATGCAAGAACTTCTCCTTAGTTCCAGCAAGCTTCCAGTATGTTGAAGATACCCTGATTTCCAGAGTGAGAAAGAAAAACATATAGAAAACATCTTGATTCTAAGGCATGATAAGTGAATCAGTGATGATCAGAAGCCTATATAAGGTCATGAAAGCTGTAGATCAGACTGATGTAAACAAAAATTTGGAACAGCATGAGCAGCTATGAGCAAGTTGTTTCATGTTCTTATACTCCAGTACTGAAACAATTCCTAATACAGAAATTTTATTTCTTACAAAAAATAAGTGCTATTCATTGCAGAAGTTGTTCTACCTTGGAAAAACAGGTTTCTATCTCTTGCTGCAGGGCACTGAGCTATAAGTACGTGGAAGAAAACTAACATTTTATACCCATGTTCTGGATTGCTCAAATGCTCTGAAATTCGTTGCATTATAACAGTGCTGCACAAAAGCAATTTCATCATACCCTAAAGCAGTAATGTTGTATGTTAAAATCATGTATACTGTTTAATAGATCTAGCAGCTGCAATCCCAGTCCCATATCTGAATGGGTGCATAAAGCACATTTCTTCCTATCCTCTCCAAGACTCCTAGCTGTGATTACAGTTCAAACCTTCTCACAGCCTTGCTTCCTCAGCAATTTTTTCAAGCTCTATTGCCACATACACGTTGTTATCTCTGTTTCCTCATTATCTCCATTCCCTCAACAAAACAACCTGTAATCTAAATCAAAATGCATTATTTACCTTGTTATTCTCTAAACTGTGTGATCTTCCTATTCTTCCAGAACACCTCCTGCAATCCCAAATTCCATCTCCCCGCTTTCCTGCACTCCAGGTGGCAGTGTAATGCTACCGACCCTGTTTTCCCATCGGAAAGTGTTCATCCTTTCACATTCATTTTGAATTTGTTTCCCTTGAGCCTTGATCATACAACCCTACCCAAAAGTAGTAGTCTGAAATTCATATTTTTGTTTACCATAATGCCTTTTAATTCTATATACATTCTTAGGTCTTTTTTTCAGCAGCCTTCTTCTTGGCACTGCACCTCCAAAACCTTCTTATTTCACCCATCTTCACCAGATAACCAGTCCCTCACAGAAAGCACAGTCAGCATCAGAACTTCAGAAATCTTAGTAGATTTAGGAATACTTCTGGTACAGGTCCTTCAGTTCATTCAAGGCAAGAAAAGCAACAGCAGTTCCTTATCATGTCCTTTATTTTACCCCCTGACTTTCTCTTTAAAAGCA
This sequence comes from Pavo muticus, assembly GCA_016647715.1. Lineage (NCBI taxonomy): Eukaryota > Metazoa > Chordata > Aves > Galliformes > Phasianidae > Pavo > Pavo muticus. The sequence goes on along the minus strand of JACDJE010000160.1, from coordinate 3,860,490 downwards.
GACATGATGTGCACGAAGTACAACAGCAAAGAATAGACACATATGCAATAGAGCTGGAGAAATCCCATATGCAATTTCACAAAACCTAAAAAAACATCCAGAATGTAATCACTGAATTTATGTCCTACAGCCCTACTCTGTACATTTTGGCAAGCTGAACTTATGCATATGCAGTTAATTGAGCACACCCAGATTAATTATAGTCTTTGCACAGCACGGATTACCTACAGGAGATTTGGTCCAGCGTACTACAAAAAAAAATGTGCCGGTTACCTTATGCTGAAAAATAAGACATGTTTAATTAAGAATCAAAGAAGTCTGTTTCTTCTTGCAATAATCAAGGGTTATTTACCTGGGAGGGGGTTTGAATACCTTTCTTTCCATTAATACTGAATTTAAGCTGAAATGCCCACAACAATTTCTTCCTCCACTCCATTAGATCAGAGTTTTATTGAATACCAGCAATAATAATACACTATATGAGATTGCAATGCAGGAATGCATTACGTTGAGATCACAGATCTGCACAACAACTCTCAAAAAAAGGCTAGATATATTCTATCAGTCTTTACTATGCATGTGTGGTGCTCTACAGAGCTGGCAGTCTTTTTGTGCTTTTCCCATACAGGAGCTGCCAGACTGACAAATGGAGTGGTAGCCTTTGATGAAGACAAAATGCCCACTTAGATCTGGGCTAAGGCAAAACTCCTCATTCACCAAACTAAATTTGAAATTTGGACAAAATGTTAGTACATTAATCCACTTCACAGCTTGGTCTAGCTACTCAGAACAAATTAATTAACAGGCATTAACTGAGTGCAAAGAGCCAAAATGGTAGTGTATTAATCCACTTCACAGTTTGGGTTGTATTCTCACTCTTCAATACAAACGAATTAACAGACAGTAAGTGTCTGGTACCAGAAGCTTAATTCTGTTCTGTGATACAAGTAAGAGACTCTGCTGTAGCATCTTTCAGACACTACTTCTTAATATCTCAGTGGTTTTGGCTTTGGAACAGTATGGGATGTTGACTGCAGTTGTTGAGAATAAAAATACAAGACCCGAGCATCCCCTGTGTTATTTGATTCTACCACAGTGGCCTAATTAAATCCATACAACAATGCCCATTAGTTCTATATCATTATTAGTCTGGACAATCTCAAAGACCTACACAATACTACTGAAGACAGCATGAAGTTCTGAGTTAGATGAGAGGTATTTAAAACTCGCATTCAGAAAATAAACTTGTTTTTAAGAAGTATGACTACCATGACACTTAAAACTAGTCATTCAATAAATTTCCAGACTTACATTCCACAGAACTTCTAATACAAGCTAGCTGGAGATGACAAGTTTGTCTTGTAATTGCCATATCTGTTTGAGGTATGGGGAAATCAAAGATCAGCTTTTCTGAAGAACACTCCCACAGTAAAAGCAAAAGATGCAAGAAGGAGGCTCTGACAGTCTTGGAGATCTCAGTGGATTCTCACTTTTCTCCTTAATCACATGCTGGCAATCAAGTCTAATTCAGGAAATCCAAAGAGTGTTACTTTCACTGTAAAATTAATTGGTATACTGTAACCGACCAATGATTCATGAGCTCTAACATCAAGTTGTTAACAATATGCATTGCTACATACGTCAGGAAAAAGATCCTAAAATGGCAGGAGCTCCAGTTTACTAGAGTTTGAAACATTTTTTCCTGAATTATAACTAAATTCAAGTACAGCTTTACAATACGTGAGATGTGACATTGGTAGTATAATGTTCAAATTCATATGTTTGGATCTACGCATTCTATGCTAACAATCTGCAGCCATAGCAGCATAGAAATATTTATATTCCCTCCTTCATATCTGTTGACTTTTATGTTTCCATGGGATAAGAACAGTCATCACATATACAAACACCAAGTAAACAGGTCTTATTCAAGTTTCCTGGCCAAGAGAAGACAGATCCAACCTTCCTTCCAGCCTGCATGCCATCTGCTCAGCATCTCCACTGCTGCTCTTACTGCCTCACTTTTGTGGCATTGGCCATGGGTTTCTGGTTGGTGGGACACAGCATGCAAAAACTTCAAGAAGAATAAATACCCAAAATGTTACCACTTTGAGAGTACTGGCAGCATAAGAGCACTCCATAGACCCTTACTGACTACTCTGCAGTGACTGAACAGGGACAAATAGTACAGCAGTTAAAATACTCCTAAGGAATAGAGAAGATACAGATTCTATATTGTTCTACTAAGTGCTTCCAGGAACTTTCAAGTAGATCACATTATTTCAGAACTTGCACCTTACATATCTAAAAACTCTATTCAGATCTGAACTTCTAATCCAGTGCCTGAGAAGTGATGCCTTCAAAAACCTGAGCTCTGACCAAAGCAGAATATTATCCACCTCCTAATCTCCACTTTGCTTGCAAGCTTTGTGTTCAGTCCAATCAAAATTTTCTATTTTTATCTAACACAAAGCCAAGCAAGTCATTAATGCGAGACCAACTATGTCTGCTGCCTTTACTGACACACTGGCATTTAAACAGGTTTCTGGAATTAAAAACCTGAGTACCCAAAGCTTGAGTAAAATCAGCAGAATCACTCTACACCTTCATCCACTCTGCATCATTATCCATCATGCAACTAGTCCCAGAATAATTCTGAATGGGCTGCATTTAAATAACATTATGAATTCACAAGATAAATACTTCAGTTCTTGCCACACACACACACACCAAGTACAGAAGTTCTACTTCAAAAGGTGACCAAAACCCCATCGTGTACATCAGATTATGCACAGCATGCTGTATTTATAAAATGCAGGGTTTCCAAGGAACATACAATTAGTAATTCTACTCTTATTCAGATTTCTTTGCACCATTCCCTTTGGTACATGAATGCAGCACTATAGCAAAATCAAACTAACAGCTTAGTGCTTAAAGTCCTGATCGCTGCCACCTGAACATTTGAAAGTGAAGAACAATATTAGTCTCCTAACTTAAAACAGCTTTATTTTGCCAAATTTATCTAATAGAGGTTAATAAATTACAGCATTCATAATTTGATACGTTTTTGGCCCTGCTTCAGTTTACAGACTGTGCACTAACAGACCTTGAAATCTGTGAATAAATACATTATCTACCATGATATGCAAGTTTCTCATATGAGTAATTTTTGATCCTCGGACTGTTCAGGCAGTTGCTTAGAAACATTTATTTGTATTAGATACACAGGTCATGTGGTCTTACTTTTCTGATCAGACTGGATGGATTCTGTGAAGAAGCAACAGAGCATGAAATGCAAATTTCATGATATAAAATTCAAAAGTTGCTTTTGGCAAGGATTTGATTTATTACATTCACAGCACAAGATGAAAACAAAGAGGTTATCTCAGTGATCGAAAAGACTTGACAGGACAAATAATGTCCGTGCCACTTGGAAAACTAGTGACATGTTGTATAAAAGAAAAATAAAAGCACTAAAAAGGAAGGAAGTGCAAGAATCAGTGGGGAGCCCAACTTAGGATCTTGTTGGCCAGAGATCTTTCACAGAAACACAAAGGTAATAAAGATTAGGTTGGAAGCTTGCAAGAGTCTTGCTATGGAATGAACCATAATACGTGCAATATTTCCTTCACTCATTATCTATATAGACACTTTTATTTTATCCTCCGTTGATTAGCACATTCCACGGATTAGCATTTCCTCTCCAAGACTAAAGCCTAGCTGGTTTGGTCAGGAAGAATGATGGAGATTGAAGGAAATTGTTATTTGCCTTTTCCATGGTTTTGAACAAAAAAAACAAGTACTCTTGTTCACATCGCTCATATTCTTGCACAATAACACTGAAAAAATCACTTACTAGTATTTCACTGTAGATTAAATAAATATGTAATGGAATCTTTTTTTCCCCACTGATGTATGAGAAACCTTGAAATCCACACTTTTTTTTTTTTTAACTTTGTAAAGCACTGGTATTTACCTAGGTGTTTCTGCACTGAGAGCAGTGATTCTTTTCTATTGGAGCAAGTGATTTATAAAAGCAAAATAATTTGTTCAAAACTAAATATAGAGTTTTGCAAGCAGAGGCTGCTTCTCTCCAATGGAGAGAACCAAATATGGCAAAACTATGTTACTGAATGCACTCAAACTGATCCAAGCTATTCCTACAAACGATGAAGCATACATTCTAAATGCAGCCAAAGTTGCAAAGACCAAGCATAACAAACCCAGAAGGAGAAAAGTTTGTTAGAACAATGGAGAGAAACTTAGAAAACAACAGTAATTCTTTCATTATTATTTCAGTAAACACTTAAAGCCAGGCTGAAAGAATTGAGGGATAATAAATCTGTTTGCAAAGAAAATACATCTGAGTTTTTGCCAGACTTTGTAACGTCACATCAGAATACGAAGGTGGCCTGATACTCAGTGACACTTGTGATAGCCAGCATCTCACCCCACTGCCAATGGGCAAAGCCAGGCAAACTTTCTTGTACTCTCATTGAGCCAGCAGCTGTGCTATTTGCTAATGCCAGTGAGGCCCAGAGACAGCAAGCGTGCCCAACAGCTGCAGTCTGACATCAGTACAAAATATTTGTGCCACATATGACTTAAATCAGGCTTAGTTTTGGGTGGACTGTGACTAACCCATGATTAAGTTCAAATCCTTCTGCTAGCAGAAAGAGCACTGAGTGAATGTGAAAGATGTATGCACAGCCCTGGCTTACTGTTTAACAGCCTCTCTCATAAATCCTGGTAAAGGCATTCCACAGGAACAGCCAGGAGTGTTGTCACTCGGTGAGCATTTCTCTCAATATTCAGTTGAATGCCAAAGTGTTATTAATGAAGTATTAAAACACTGCATATGAATCTGACTGGAAAACAAAAGTGTAAATTTTGATTTCAGCAAATACAACCTTCTCCTCAATAAACTCAAATTTCTCCACCACATACCTTAAACTGCATAAAAACTTTTGCATCCCTTAAATAACAGTTAGCTTTCACCTTTTTCCTTGCCTTTCCCTGATGCACGTTTCAGTCAGATCATGCTCATCCACCCTCAGTAGTATATAGCTCCCTTCATAGCTGCATACAGTAACCTGGTTTAAGGAGCATGAGCTTATAAATCGCCATCCTTTGCCTGCCTTTAAGTGAGGCAGAAAAAAAGAAAAAGAGAACCAACATCCTGAGCTAAGATTAAAAGCTGCATTCATATTAAAGAATGGTGTCTTTTTACCATTGAAATGGAAGCTGTAGATTATTCTAAGCTGATAAAGCACTACAGTGGGCAGAGGACTTTCTCATAGTGAACGCTGCTGTAAAACAATTTATCCACAAGAAAGGAAACAAGTTTGCATAATCCATTAATGTTTGGTTCGACTTTAGAGGAATTTGCTATATAAATATATCTTACCCTGGGGAACTGTTTTGCCGAAATAACTTATGAAAAGCATTTGAGCAACTTAACACTGATAATTAATAGGATTTTTCAGTATCACAACGGACAATGACATCCTCCCACATAAATTAACTGTCTCACCAGTGAAGAGACAAACTTGGCAGATCAGAAAGTGAAAAACGAATTAACTCAGCACTTGCAAAAATGCTAAGTAGATTATATGTTTTAACTGATCATCAAAAGGTGTTTTACAGTACTTTCTTCACAAACATTCTGTGGCTCAGTAATTATCACTTTAGAAATCTTAATTAATACTTCATCAATTGTTCAGCTAGCATTTCTAATATTCTGCTGTCATGCTGGAGTGTTTGACTAAACATAATCAAGCACCATTATGTTGTTAAACACTTTGCTAGCAATCACACGTTGTGCGTTAAGTTTAGGTGTCAATATTAAATCATCAAGAAAGATTACCACAGGTAACTCTGTCGTAGTCTCATCAGCAATGCCTTGCCAACTACAGTCCTGTAAAGACTCACAATTTACAGTGAACCTTACCTGCTTTTGTGGTCACATAATTATTTTTATTATGCTTTGTGGCAACGTTGGCTGCCAAAAGAGGTTGTCCTAAATTCCCAGTGTGACAAAAATCAATTTTCAGATGCAAATGAGGGTGCCATAGGTGACATTTTTCATACCCAATAAATTGCTTGTCTGTGGCTTTGAACTAATGGCCACATAAACAAGAGAGATTGGTACCAAGGTATTGCATTATAATCTCAGCAAAGTTTTATGAGACTTATGCTACAGGCAGCAAAGAGAAACTATACCAAGAGAGGGCATGAACAATTTGAGGAAACCTGTGAGAACAGAACTCTTTATTTATTTATGAGTTGATTTTCCACCTACAATCTACTTTAAAAAATAAACAAAGAAGTCAGTGCTGTCTATGACATCTGCCTGCCACACTCTGCTCATTGTTCTCCACTCCTCCTCTTCTCTATCCCTTAACTCTTCCCAGTTTCTCTACTAAATAAGTTTGTCCAAATGGGATTCCTTCCTGTTACTCAATGGCAACACAGTTTCCATTTATCCTCCCTTAAGTGCAGAAGCAGGGTGAAGAGCCACTCAGGCAGCCCACAAAACTTCAGTTGAAGTGGCAGCAGAGCGGAATCAGCATCTCACTGACATCTCGCTCAAGTTTTCCTCAGGCAGTGGGTCTGCATGAAATTAAGTTGAAGTCTGCAGTTTCAGACTGTATGGGAACTGTCAAATCACGGCCTGAACCTCTGATTGACCACCTGAGGCAAGCACTGAGTCAACCACAGGAGCACAGGTGAAGGCAATTCAGCTGTGTGACTGGAAGGGGTGGAGCCAGGCTCCAGCTCTCCTAGACCCCATTTAAGGGCTGACTGCCACTGGGGAAGGACCTCTCTCTGGAGATTGCTCCTTGTGGAGTTTCCTGTGAGCCTACAACACCAGTGAGCACTTTTATTTATCTCTAATTGTCTTTTCCAATGTGATAATCTTACTAGGCCTAACTTCTCTATATACTTATTAACCTTACACTTTATAAGTGTAAGGTTAATAAGTATACACAGACTATTTTGTTTACTTCCTAGATGCAAGGATCATAACAAGATCATTCCCAGAAAAGGTTTGTTTTGTTTTTCTTTTCCTTTGAACCACAAGCACTTCAATTTTTGTTTTAAGCAATGAAGGAATATATATCATTTTTGTGCTATTAAATCTCCGTACTCACACTGCAAATACATTTAAACTTTACAGTTCTAGAAATCTAGTGAATCCAGTCACCAGCACTACCTTTAAGAACAGCAAAAGCTTTCTTAAGAGTCTCCGTTGCCCATGCTGGATATGACTACAGTTCAAAAACACAAGTCAACATTTGCACAAAACACTTGCAATTTTTATAGGCTTGTCCGAAGCTTAGCTTGGATATTCACAAACTTCTTGAGCCTGAAAGTTTAGCTTGGAATTCCTGAGAGACATTTACTCATACAATACAAACAGAATCACGATAAAAACAGTGCTTTGATGGTATGTTGGTAGTATTGTTTACAACTATAGCTTTTCAAACCTCACCAGAAGTTTTGAGTAAAGTTCAAGTCTTTAGCTTTTGAAACTTTAATCTTGAAATAAAAGATGGATCTTTTTGTTATTTCACCTTTTTCTCATGTTAGGAATATATAAACAGTACTAAAAAGACAAGGAACTGAATTTTGCAGACTTATTCCATCCACCTGCTCAAATAGGATAATAATTTGGGATTCAAATTTTACAAATACCTTTTAAAAGCCTCTCGTGTTGACATACTCAAATAATAATATTGCTCTGATGCTACTTAATCATGAACTTTATGTTCTGTTTGGTTTGGAGTAGAAGGAAGAAAAAGGTATTTTCCTTCTGCTCCTTTCTAGCTCTATCCTCCTGAAACATAATAGCTCTCTCTAAAGTCAAGAAGTCACTGCACCTTGACTTTGCCTGTCAGGATTATCAGCACAACCAGGAAGCAGAACAGGCTTCTAACACAGTGCAGAAATAACTTGGAAAATACAGTTTTAAACTTTTGTTTATGCCACTTGTCTGGTTGGCCAACTATTATTAGTGTATTCCTCAGAGACAACAGTTTATTTCTATTGCCAGAGCAACACCTGGCAAGTCATGCATCTGAAATTCAGGGCATCATGCCATGACCATCCGCACCCTGTTCTTACGAAAAGGGAAATTATGATGGAAAGCATGAAACACACTGTTCCCTGCCTTTTAAGGTCGCCACAGAAATATATTTCACAAGACAGCTAGTGTATCTAGCTTCTCTGTCAAACGCGCTCCGTTTCTTCATTCCTTTAGTTCTTGTAACCTATGCAAATGGTAAGAAAGCAAATCTTCAATTCCAAAAGTCCACTAGTGACTTAGGGGGCTGAATTTCCTGATAAGATGAAGTAGTCTTTGCACTACTGCTGGTCATGTAGAAAATGCCTATCAGTAAATTCCTAGCCAGGAGAGGATCACCCAGTAAGTCCGTACCTCAGAGTGTCACAGCATCTTCATCCTCTACCTCCTGACTGCAGCAAGTACAACAGGTTTGCACACACTGTAGGTTGGCAGTGGTTCTGTAGAGCTTATTTTTACTCCATTTTATAGTTCTTCCAGTCTGGGAAGCACACGTAGAAGAATTTCTACTGAGAAGCAGTTCTACAGTCCCAAGCTCCTTTTCTACTGTTAAAATTCAGTCATTTACATAATAAATAAATTTAAAAATATAATTCAGCATAGTTTTATGAATCCCCAATAAATGGAGAGCCATTGGGCTGCGTACTTCATATTCCACATGTAAGTACTGAAGACATAAATATACTGGGATAAATGAATTTACACTTGTTTAAAAGTTTCTATAAACAGATATATGTCATTCCTCCAGATATTCTCTGCTTTGTTGATGGTGGCTATAAGAACAGATTGCTCCAATTTCTCTGTAGTGAACATGAGACATTCCATTAGTTAAACCTTTCATAATTAGCACAAAGCAGATAGTAAACCTATTCCTTGTCTTATCTATGTATTTGTAGCTGGAATTCATTAACTTGTCAGCACTGATTCCTTTTGAATAGGAAAGCGAGACAAAAAAAAAAGCAGTGTGCAAATCAATATCAACTGTTAAGTTGTGTTCTTGTTTAGCACAATGTCAGATAGGAAATGAAGAGAACTAAGAAAAAACTTCCTTGCAGAAAAAGATATTCTTAATTTTTAATACAAGAACTTTGACAGTGAATTACATAAGTTAATTGTTCCATGTTAAAATTTAAGGCAAGAAGAATTTGTTGGAGATGAACATGAGGTCAAGGCAGGCAAAGATTTGTTTGAATATCCACTCTGAACAACCTGATCTAGCTGTAGGCGTCCCTGTTCATTGCAGGGGACTTGGATTAAATGACCTTCAGAGGTCCCTTCCAGCCCAAATCATTCTATGATTTCTCTGTGCCAAATAGTTCATCTTTCTAGAGAAAGGAAAAGTCAGTGAGTACTGCACAGCAGACTGCAGGCCGTAACAAGATCTCCAAGATGCCTGACCACCCTGAAACTGAGCTCATGCAACCCAACAAGTGGTTTAGAATGGACTTAAATCAATAACCAAATGAGATGGCCTTTATTTCAAAATTGTGTGGTCTCTGTCTGCAAACAACTCCCATTATTTTATTCCTCTGAACATCTTACTGCTAATATATTTAAAGTGCATATCCATTTTATACATAGAAATTGGAGGCAGAAAGGTTTAAAGGTGGAAATTGTCAATATTGTAATATTTTTGCCTTTGTCCAACCTGCAATTTGCTTGGGAAGTCTTTACGGAAGATTTTTTACTACATGCATTAGCAAGATCTTATAAGCCACAGTCTTTGATGCTATTTCAATATTGCTACAGGAAAACCAAGGAAAATAAAAGCAAACCCAAAATGTTTTTGGTCTCTCCTTTGCCCCTCCTAAATACAAATGCTTACACTGGAATCCAGAGTCTTTCTATTGTGTAGAGCCAAGATTAAAATGAAAAAAATAAGGTGAAGGGAATTATAGTTTTAAAGACTGGGGCTTAATCATGTCACTTTTCTAATTCACAATTGTTCTGAAACACACTTTCAATGAATAAAATGATCCTAAACACAGCCTAATGCATTAAGTGCTAATTAAGGAAGAGACACAATAATTACCAGCAGTGACAAGGAATCAAGAAAGATGCTAAATTCAAGAAAAGGACAAAAAAAATCCACACTATCAAAATCCACACAAAATCCTTAACCACCCCACAGTTTTGTGACACTAGGAGATACAGTAAATATATCCTTCAAGTAAACAAGCTATTTTTCTGTTTAGCAGACAAATATTAGAGCAATCATTTCCCTCTTATAACATTTATATTTCCCATTATTTTCCCTGTAATCAATTCTCATATTACATGAGAAAGAAAGAAGAATTGCCATTTGGGATACAGATGATTGAACAGATGTTAAATTTATTAAACATCATAGGATTGATAAGAACCTGCCTCATAGTATTTACAGATTTCAGATAAAAGCTGTAAGAAATTACAGCCAATACGTAAAGTCTGTGATTAAAAACAACCAAGCTGTTTGAAACTTCTGAGATCCTTTAAAGAACTGCTTGATCAAAAAAGCATTAATTTTGCAAAGATTCAGATGAAGGCACGAATATCACTTAAAATGGCAGAATAAATTATTTTTTCTGTTTTGTAGATATGTAAGATGACTGGCACAGTGTGACTGCCCAATAGCCATGTGCACAATTAATATTTTATAGTATATATCAACATTATGCTAATAGCATCCAATGGAGAGGACCATACACCAAATGACCATCCTACTATTACAAGCAGTTTTGCTAGCAACTGATCATGGAAGCATTAACAATTAACATCAAGGTCACCCTCAAATTTTGATTTGGACACTTCTCATGGCAGATTTATGAGTAAATTCAAAGCTCATTAAAGTCAGTGGAATGACTCCTACTGACTTAATGGAGTTTGCATTTAGTGTACTGTTTTCTATGCTTTCCTGATTAATTACACGGTTTTGCGAATAGTCATGCCTGAAATCAACCCTGTAACAAAAGCTTCAATCCTTACCTCACATATACATGTAACTTGGTCAGCAATGAGTTTAAGCATCACACATGAGCCAAAACCACAGAATCAAACCTTCCTCAGCTCTGACGTTCAGTCTTTGAAGTTTTAACATTCTCTTTTTTTACCGTCACCTTAATTCCTCATTTGAGGGTCAATATGAAGCATATTAGACAAGTCTGATTTCAAAGATTTTATCAGCTCTAGAAGGATGAATGTTGGGTATGGGGGGAATAGAGCAATCCACTCAAAGATATCACAGTACAGCAGAGAGAAAATTCCATTGTCTGCAGATGAAGTGAGCGAGTTACTTAAACCATCCTGCACAGCTTCCTAAATATTTAAGGACACATATTTTGACTTATTCACAGACAGGAGTAAGCAGGGTCTTGAGGATCCTGTGCCTCACCCAGCTTCAGTAATACACATGGTGATAGGGTAATGAAAAAGGACAGGAAATAGGCAGGACTTGCATCACATTAAATTGATCACACAGAAGGGCTGACACCTTCTGCCTTGACCTTCTACTGCAACCACTTGCCTGTGCTGATAACCAGAAGACAAGGGAGAGCAAGTAAGAATTGCTCAGTAACAGATTACAGGTAGTATTGAAACAGAATGGATAGAAATAATTGCATTGATGTTAAGATTATGATTTCAAGTAGTAGGTACATTACTTCATTGAAAGTTTGTGTTATATATCATTCCTTTTTTGTAAACACAAAACCACTTATACCATATACATACTCCTAATGTGATATTTTTCTGATATGATATGTTTCTATGCATGTAGCTAGAAATCAAATACATGCAAACATTCTCAATAAACCTCTCAGTATTAAGGTTGGGTTATGGATATGATTGATGGTAATAAATCAGAAGTCTATAATTAACAACATCTCTTTGAGCCAGTACCAAAACTATTAAGAAAACCTCCCATTTCCTAAATCCAGCACTCAGCTTAGTTGTTTTTAATCCTAGCAAGAAGTCCTGCTGCAAATGGCTGGTAGCAATCACGTGTCAAATCAAACACGGGACACCAGTGAAATAATCACCTTAATCTATGGCAAGAGTTTACAGCTTTCTACAGAGACCACAATAAGAGCAGAATACCCAGTCTGAATACTCTTGTTGCCATATGCTACCATGATGGAGCATAATCACAGAGTACACCTAGTCCCAACAGGGGTTTTGTCTACCAACATTATGTTGCAGCAGTCATGAATTTCCTTTCAAATAGGAGTGGCTGACTTATTATTTAACCTTAGGAAAAGGAAGTCAAAGATATTCATCCTGTGCAGAGAACAAACTATAATGTATGATATTTCAGCTAATCAGGAATTTTGAATTTACTGGAAGTTTGTTAGTGAGTTCAAAGATCTGAACCAAATTATTACACCTCAAGAGAGCACTCAAATGCCTTATTTCATATGGGCTGACGTGCTATTTTATCACCACGCTGTTGTGTTTGAAGGAAACCCTTTGCATTTTGATACAGTCTTTTATTTAAAGCATTCAGAGCACAATCAGTATCAGATTTCTTACTAAGATTTCTTTCTCAGGAAGGTCAAGACCATGTCAAGGTGGTACTAATATACCCTGCAGTCAATGCACTTACGAAGTTTTGAGCATCTTCTAGGACAGCCCAGGACCACACAGGATCACACCCTTCAAATCTTTATACCAAAAAACAATATGCCAGCATTTGTGAATGGAAGTTTCGTACAGTCATTCAGAGATTAAGAAACGTATTCAGTCATCTTTCTTCTGGGTGATTAGAAGATACATATTTATATAACTATAAAGCTAGTACTGTTAGAGCTAGATCCATCTCTCCTTTTAAAAGATTTAAAGTATCTTATCTTAAAAAGTTCCATATTCTACAGCCGTGATTCGTTTTTCCCAAAACCACACTCTAATTGTAAAGATAGAAAAGAAACAGAAGACAAAAGGATTTCAAGATAATTTCTCTTCAGTTCAAACATATGCCAAGTGATTCAGTAAATACTGAGCACCATCTACTACAAGGGTGCTTGCTGACTTGCAGATAACCTAAAGCATATCTGTTCCCGGTAGTAGTTTCTACAGCTGCTGTCTAAATGATTTTTTATTGCTAAAACTTAGTCAGACCACTATATCAGAGCAGTTACTAGAAATATTTTAACAAATTTATTCTCATCACTCCCCAGCCACTTTCTTGCTTACTGTTATGCAGCAAACATTTGTAGCCAGGTTCTGCTAGGAAGGTGGAGGTAAAATTCCATCTATCCTTTCCAACCAGCATGGTTGTCTATCAGCTATGTTTGATAAAATCTTCCTTTTCCATAGCAATAATTTACTCAGAGCAACTTCAGCAGCATCAGAAGTTCTGCTATTGCCAGAAACTTGTTGCTGCAAATACAACTGGCCACTGCACAGAATCACAGACTGGCTTAGGTTGGAAGGGACCTTGTAGATCACCCAGCTCTAATCCACCTGCTGTGTGCTGGTTGCCACCCAGTAGATGAGGATGCTCCTCCAGCCTGGCCTTGAATGCCTCCAGGGATGGGCTTCCACAACTTCTCTGGGGAAATGGAACTGCTTGCCCTTCCACTCTCTTCTTTAATTACTCTCCTTATGTACTCCCTCAGTAAGAGGAGGGGATATATACGTAACAAGGAAAACTATTTTTTTCTAAGTTGGATCAACAGCTTAATGCAAACATTATTCAGCTTGATTTGGTGGTGAAATAAGTGAGAAGATGAATGATTAATAACTCCAAGATGACTCCACATATTAACTGAGGTGTTTATTATACAGAGATAACACATTACATTAAGCTTTAACTCCGTCATTCTTACGCTGAATTCTTTTACCTGCCAAGTTATTCTAGGGACCTGAGAAAACAAGCCGTAGAATAAGATACAAAGGATTATTCTTCAACAGAATTACAGTGATCAACAAATAAGGAATTTCAGGTCCAAAAGGAGACATCTGTCCTTGCAGCGGCAGAATAAATTAATGGGGGAGGACAACTGTAAATTTTTATCCCATGATGCTCTATTAAATGCTTAAGATGTGTGCTGAGATAGGTGTTACTATAATAAACATAATAAATGTTCCTTCACATTTGTGAAAATCAGCAAGGAACTGTTGGGGCAATCATTAGGGATGATTATGAATGTCTCTGATGAAGAGAAATTTCTAAGATCATCTTCACATGTGAATAATTTCTCCTATTATGGCTCCCTTTCAAATCCACCCTGTTTCCGCAAGCTGCAAGAAGAGATTATAGTGAAGAACAGCAGCTATATTTTGCATCTCTGACACATAAATGAACCTCGAATTTAGATTTGAACACAGCTTGGTTTAATTTTCACTCAGTTGCCTCCATTCCTTAATAAATCTGAGGTATCACTGGTGAAACTGGGATAGCTGTCATATATTGACTTAATTACTGCATGACGAATGAAAGAACATGGAAGAAACGGAGATGTTCTCTTGTGTACCAGAAGTCTCACAGGTTCTTCTGGCTTCTGTAACACTTCCATTCACTATGGATTTGAGGACGTTAGGGACAATGCCAATCTCAGTATGATACAGAAATCACCATGCCTTTTTAAGAAACTTATTTCATAAATGGCTCTATTCCCACCCCGATGTGAAAAAAGTTTTATGAAACATGTATTAACAGTGCAACTATCTACGCAAGTATCTCTGTCCGTGTAAGCAAATACCTCTTCATCATTATTTGCTATTTTTACTGGTGTGTATTCTTACATGCACACACATTCTTTCTCCGTGTACTCAGTGGTTACACTTCAAGAATCCTACAAAAAGAAAGCCATTTTATAAATGTAAGATATTACATATCCTATGAGACATTTACTTATCCTTTATGATCTTGCTTAATGTTTTACTAAATCATGTTTAGCCTGTTGCCTTCCCTCTTATATGCTCATTTACTACAATGAATTTTAAATTTAAACCTTTTCTAAATGCTTCCTTTAAATGTTCCCACATCTATAGTACAATTCTCCCACAGTTTCATCAATAATTTTGAGAGATTAACACACAGTATAAGCGCAGTTTCTCCATATCATCAGAATACTTTCAAGCTACAGTTTTTTTTCCAAGCTTGACTCAGAACTATGTCAGTGCGTGGTGATTTATCACTCTCCCACGAAGTTTAGTGGATTTCTTTTAAATGGATAAAGGACAGTTAGCATCCTAGATCATAAAAAAATGATAATTCAATTCAGAAGGTCTTCACACAACTCATCTACCATTCAAGCTTTCAGAAAAAAATGTTTTAGTGGCAAGAAGTAGATAGGTTTTCCTTAGTATTCTGTGCTGGGGTGAATTTTAATTCAGCTAGAAGACTTAAGTAACTTTCAAACAATCTCACTGTGAGATTTATGGGTGTTTTGCCATTAAGTCTCACGGATGAAGGATAAGACCCAAGTGGGTTTTAAAAGAAAATAAAAATTGGTTGCTTTCCAGAACTGCATTTGGTCCTGAGCTTCCACAAAAGCCTTATATTTATGCCAGATGCACAGCAAGCAATAGTAAAATGAACCTGTGGATGATACCTGTTACTGCAGAGAGAACAGAAAGCCTAAATGCAATTCGATGCTGAGAGGACTAATGACTTAAGTGGTGAATTTTTTTAATTGAAAAATGCTCATTTAGAATATTTTTGCTTGATATTTCTCACGAGTGAGTAATTTGGACTCATTAACAAAGACTGCAGTCGGTTCAAAACACCATCTCATTTCACCTTGGATTCCCTGTTAGACTTATTCTATACTTGTCTTAGCTGTGTTTGCTACTGGAAAGCACAAAGTTCTTTTTCCATGATAAATACTTCCCTAGTTCATGTAGAATCTGAACATAGATTACTCAAAGAGGAAAGCACTGAACATTCACAGAAGCTAACACCTTCTTGTTTCACAGTCAATTATTCATGGTTCCAGTCTATAAGACCATTTTTCTCTCCTTAAATAACCAAGTACATCTCATTTACATGCTGAAGCTGTGCACTGAGGGAAAGGGAAGGAAAGCTAGCCTACACATTTGATCCAAGCATTTATGCACACGATGAATAAACTTACAAGACACACTTTGGCCAAATAGGGAATGCTACATTAATGAAAACCACCAGCGGCTCATGGACCTTACAGTTTTTACTCTGGTATTCAACACAATATGCAATTGTTGCTATGGCAACTGCCACAACTCTTGGCACCAAGATAATTCTCAGATAAATGGATCCTTGTCAGAGCGAACTCCAAAGCCAGCGTATATAAAAACTGCATTTCTTTGGTGGTGGGAATTTGCAGAGTTAAGTTGGAAGGATAAATTCAGTGCAGGCCTGAGGGAAGGCGCCAACCTAGCAATAGAAGCGAGGCTCTGCTGTAGAGCTGAGCAAAGGGGGAGCGTGGCTACATGTGAAAAACCATAACCCCTGTGCACCACGCCATGGTGTTTGGAGGGTCGGTCTGCAGCATCCCAGGGAAAAGGTACAGGAATCACATCTGTACGGCGCTGCCAGGCAGAACTCCTGCTTTGTGGGTTTGACCTAAAGCCTGCTGGAATCTGATTACTTCAGGGGGTTCTGCATCAGAGTGAAGGATAAAAAGGGAAATCGACTGGAATTTTTATAGAAAACAGCTTATTTCAGTGGCTAAGGAGATTTACTACAATAAAGGAGTTGTTGTTTCCGAACAGCAAGTGAAGGCTTTTTATAAAAATATAGCAAGAAAAGGCAGCTAAGTGACACTACAGAATGACCCATTGATGAGAACAAGATCTTGCTTTCATTGACGTTAATTAAGATGTATTCTGTGAAACCTGCACTGTAGCATTGCATCCTTCCACTGATGACTAAAGTGAGGAAGAGTCATTTACCAAGATTTCATCAACCCACAGGTGTTATACCCTAAAGTCACTTACAGCTCAGACTTTAATGCATGAAGTCCAAGTCAATAGGCGTTTGCAGTGTTATAAAGAGCAGAAGTAATAGAAAGTTGTTCATATCACAACTAATGGGGAAGATCACTGTTAAGTTTTCTGGCATCTGAGCATAAATGCAAGAAGAGACATTTTCCTTTGTTTGCTCTTTAAGAAAACTCATGTTTATATGCCTAAGGGAAACTGACATGTCCAAAGGGGAAGCATCTCCACAGATTATCTGGAAGTAATTCTATTCTACACGCTGTTTCAATCAGCGTAATAATTCATAGGTATGTCATATATTGATATACCTCTGTGACTTACTTTATTTTGTGCCTTAAAATGAAAAGCAGAACACAGTATTTTATTTATGCAATGCATTACTTCTTGTATCAACTGCTATATGCAAATCTAATAATACGAAACTCTTCTAGACCGTTTGTCAATATCTCATATGCGATTCCATCTTCATGCTTTTGCACAGTCATTTTCAGCCTATTTGGAACTCTATTCTAAACTGGAAAAATGTTAGCATACATTAATTGGAACAATTGCTTGCTGTATCAGAGAGGTTGATTCTTGATCTTACTTTCCAAATGAATTATTGAACTGCCAGATTACAAAACTCAACCACTCACTTCCTTGTGCAAGTATTTCTTCTGCAAGAGAATCATAATAAGATTATTGATCCTTTCTCATCTGTTCTAAGGCAGAAAGCTATGCATGTAGGATTTAAGGCTCTGGGCACTTTTTATCTCATATCAATAAAATTTGCAATCTCTGTACTTCAAGGATAAAACAGAGAAGTAAGGCATAAATAAGAAACACTAACATTTAAATCCAAAGAGTTTAGTTTCATTATACCTGTTTGATACTTCAGGAAATAGAAGCACAGGCATTGAGGCAGTAACTCACTAGGAGAAGGAATTCAGGCCTGCAAAGCAGCAGGGCAAGCACCACACCAGACTGCATCGCCCATCCACTCCATAATAAACAGCGTAACTGATGTTGGGAAAACAATACTCCGAGAGAAGGAAATGCACAAGCAGTCTGTCTGACCAGCCCCTCACTGTTACAAAGTGGACTGGACAGAATAGCAGGACTCTAGCAATCTCATTTCCTTCGATGCGAGCTACTGCTGGAGACAATTTTAAACTTTCCTCATCTACAGCATGCTGTCTCAGGGAGCGCTCCTCCCTCTTATCTCTTCTTTTCCTTTTCCATCTATAGTGCCTGAAAAATGTCCTGAGGGTTTGACAGTTTCTAATTTAATCATTTCATCCTTCCCTATGGAAGGCTGCTGGGCACCATACAGTGAAGTTACTACCAGCCTGGAATTTCTGAATATCTGCCTGTCCTCTTATCTGCTTTGGTGCCAGACTCTTGATATCTAACTCCCCTCACACAGCATCTGTGATGCTGTAACAAATAGAAGTTCCAAATAATTCTCTTTGCTGTGGAAAATAAAGGCTGCATTTGCCACCACACACACACACAAAAAGCCTATCCGTAGAGAAAGAGCGCTTCCTAAGCATTTCTTTTAGCAAAAAGTCTACTAGGAGTTCAGTTATTAAAACCAGCATTAGATTATAAAGCAAGACTAAGAAATACCCATTTTATTTAGCCTTGGAGGACACAATTCAATTTCCAGCTAGCTGCATTCTTCAACGCACCATTTTTTAAATGGGCCTCTAAAAACAGTTTGGCTATACTTCCTGTCCTCCACAAAAGCAAACTTTTAAAGTAAAAAAAAAAATAAATGCTTTCACTAATGTCCGGTCAAATGCTCAGATGTGATGAAATTTCCCTCTATGAGTCCTTTAAAACAAAGCAGGCACTTGATGAGGCATAATTTTGAATTATTGCCACTCATCAATTCTGTCAGTTTGCTCCCTACTAGGGTTGCATGAGTGATTTATTTTTCCATTAGAGATCCCTAGCAGTTCTATGAATTATTCAGAAAGAGCCTAAAGTTCATTTTTGGGACTCTTGGGTGAATCAAAACATTTCCACGTATATTTAATATCACAAGCAGTCAAGTCCTGACCATGTGAAAGATAATTAAGCAAACATGAGGCAAAGTAGAGCATAAGCACAGACTTATGCCTCATCAGCTCTGCCCTAAGCTGAAAGTAAGTGGACTTCATTCCTTCCACTCTCTCACAGCACTCTGACTGCCCACGGGTACAAGTACGTACATACACTTAACTATAAAGACAACACCAGCCTATAATGCTGCACCCTCCATGTGCCCATGGCAACTCTTCTGTGGACTCATATCCCACATCTGACAGAAATCTAATGTACAGGACTCCAGCTCTTCTGTCAGTAGTTGTACAACATTCTGTGATCAAAGAGCAACAGCCAAGTTGGCTGACGATGCTGAGGAACTATCCATCTCCTCATATTGCAGTCATGGCCATCCTACGATGGAAAGTTGCAGGCTCTGCAGAGCTCTTATGTCTCTGGCAGAAGAGTAAGGAAACATGACCTTTAGACTCAAAAAGCAGAATTATACCGCAAGTGGTACTCTAACAGCCACTGACTGTATTAGGGCCTCAGAGGTACTTAATCACTTACGACTGATCAGTGAGGCCATCTAGAATCTTCCCACATCTTCAGCAGGAAATAATCATATACCTCAACCACTAGAATACAAAAAGTTTTCTGCTCTTTTTAAGCTTTAAATACTTCTGATATTCCTCTCAAGTACGTTTGGTAGTAACCACCCTTCAAAGTTTCAGGAATTACGCTATCTTCTTCCAGGCTCAGTCTGCCTGTCAGCACATTAGAGATCATTGTCACCAGTCATTTCCAAACATGTTGGGAACCTACTATTAGAAACATTAACAGTGGGATTTCACAGATGTAGGTCGCATGCTTTCAGTAAAGAACTGGCATTTGCTGGCAATAGGGAAATATATACTAACTCCTTAATAACTTGGCCCAGAGAGGCTGTGGATGCCCCATCCCTGGAGGTGTTCAAGGCCATGTTGGATGGGGCTCTGGGCAGCCTGGTCTAGTATTAGATACTTAGGCTGGTGGCCCTGCATGTGGCAGGGGAGGTTGGAGCTTGATGACACTTGTGGTCCCTTCTAATCCAAGCCATTTTATGATTCTATGATTACCCCTTAATTAAACAAGGTACTGTAAGTACTGAATGCTGAGCAACGCTGTGGTGTGTGTTCATCATAACCCTACAAAATCATGCTGAAATATTATGGCTCCATCTGAGCACTTCTTAGCCAAGGCTCCTTGCCTTTATCAGATAGAGCTGTTCTGCTGTTTGCATGCTTACATATTCAGCCCGTAAAAGTAGAGGATTCAGTTCAAATTTATCAGAAAAAAAAAAAAAATCACATCAGATAGGATGCTGTAATATTTATATCCTTCTGAGGTATGACAAACAGAGAGACAAGGCTGTCTGTTCTGTTTAAAATAGGCAATTTTTAGCAACCATTTCAGCTATTAAGAGCTACAGAATACTAGCTGAGGTCAAGTAGGACAACCAGCCCCAAGATGTTTATATCATCTTGAAGAAGGGTTGATTCTCATTACGTGGATTTCCCAACTCACAGTAATGCATCATCTAAATACCAAAGGCGCTGCACATACCAAGGATCAACATACCAAAAGAACAATGTTTTAGTTATGAGCTGAATTTCAAAACTCATAAAGAACTGGTGAATACAGGTAGAGATAATGTTATGAGGTTGCTCTGCATAGTCACCCATGAGGGAAGACTGGCAAAGAGCAGAATATATCAGGTCCAGACTCATCTTCTCTCTCTGAAGCAACAGAGAGTGGTTGTAACAGGACCTAGGAGTGGGGCCAAATTAGATTTGGCTTCTGAATGCAGATAGTCTGATAAGTTTCAATACTAGATATTCATTAATGGAACATTTTGAGAAAAGACTGTTCAGAACCTGAATAGGATATAAAGAGAAAAGACCACTAATAAAGCTCTGTTGTAGTCAGCACAAACACACATCCATTAATTTCTGCTCAGGAGGCAAAACTTCCCCAGGATTGTAACTTCCACAGAATATCTCCCTTAAAAAGGTAGGGAAGAGTTGCTTCTCTAAGTAAATCAGTATAACAGTGTCAGAATATGATTCTCAGAGAATTGGATCTTCACAAAGAAACCAATCCCATTAAGTTTAACTCCAGCCTTCCAGTTGGGATGTTTCAAACTTCTCTGTGGATTCAGTAACTTCCAACTGGAGAATGATAATCACCATTTTAAAACAGCTCCTAAGCTTCCAGAACCTGAAGTTAGATCAAAATCATCATCAGGTTCTTGCGAATGCACCAAAAGGAACATGTCTCGCTAGTTTGAGACCAAGGACAGCTAAGTGCCCAGGTCATCTGAGTGTACTTTTTGTGCGCCAAGTTTGATGGTGCGTGGTCCTGAATCCACAGCTCTGACACATAGGAGTCTCTCAAGTATGACTTTATTAAAATTGAACTTTCTGAAGATACGGCATATTTAAATAAAATTAAATTCCCTCTAAGTGTTCTGATCAGCTCTCTGCAGTTACACATTCTGATACTTCTCCCCTTCTGGCAATCTATATTCACATCTCGTGCTGCTTAAAGTGCAGATCAAAACCTTTCCTCAGCCACAGACTTTCAGAAGTTTGTTCACCCTTTCCCTTAAAGCTAAGTTTCTTAATGAAAAACTTAAGTTAAGCTAAGCTACTGTTAGAAACACAAGGAAAACTTTGACAGCTGAAAGTCTAAATACCAAAACAAAACAACAGATAAGCGATTCTCATCATGGCTTCTTTACGATTCCTTAGAATCATAGGTCTATAGCAGTACTAGGTTTAACTGCGTAGGAAATCACTGTCTTGCCTGCCTCTTTACTAAATGCCAGGATACAGAAATGAAGTCTACCTCACATTTCTTTCTGTTACTCCCATGGGTGTGGAGTAAACATTTCAATCAATCTGTGAAGCGCTTTTCCCCAGAGTATATGGTTGGTATTATACTGAAACTCCAAACTGGAAAAAAAATGGATACAGAAATAAGTGGGCAGAGTGGATGTCATGCTATAAAGCAACAGAAAGTACAGCAATGACATCGAGGTTGCAAAGTCCTAGGCTGCAGCAAGCGAGGATATGCTTAAATGCAACAGTCCCGAGCACAGAAACAAAGGAAAAGGACCTGCTTACTCTTAGAAGACCTCAGGTAGGCAAGGATCTCCAGCAAGATACCCTTGCCTCCACTGCCAACTCTTAAATGAGGGCAGGGAAGGGGTGGATCCTGGCTCCAGTCCCTCTGGTCAATCAGGTGTATTGCATATACCTGAGCTCCCCAGGGTTGGCCCTGCTTTCCCACCAGGTGCTCAATCACTGCTTCAAGCTGTGACTTAGCATTTCTGCTACAGTGGAACAAACTCAACAGTGCAGATAGACACAGTGACAGAGAGTAAATATGGATTGGAATTTGCACGCAGAAGTTGATGTAGTATAACATATAATGGCATCAGATAAGCAGACCTGTATGAAAATTTAACTTCCACAGCATAGAATTAATTTCCATGTCCTTAAGACTTACAACAAATATGAAGTAGTAAATTCTAAATTAAATATTTTGAGTACGACTTTTCCATTTGCAGTTATTGCCAAACTGGTTATCTGGCCTAAGTACATCAGAAGAACTTGCCAATTTTGATACTTAGGCTCTCTCATTTGAGTCAATTCTGTATGAATATTTAGTATTTACACGTGAAGATGTAATACATCTTTCAAAATCTGGGAAAATTATACTCTATTATGTTAAACTAAGTGCTAAATTGTTACAGCAATACCTGGATGGAATTTTCATCTCTCTGCTAACAGATTCATACTGCTTATAGTCCTAGATGGCACATGTAAGTACCTAGCAGCATCTTCTTTCTTCTAGTCCTTTGTACTTATCTTACCTTTAATGCACCGTGCTTCTCATTAGCTCCAACAATCAAAATTTCTGCCATATCCTCAGCATACTCAGATCGTGCGTGGACAAACAAAGCTCTGCCAGCTTCTGATACATTCTTCAGTGCAACTAAAGACCCGTCGTGTTCCACCTTAAAGTCTGGGTTAGAAACTTCGAAGTTCAATTTGTTATTCCCCTTGCAGTCATCGAACACCACTGGGGAAAAAAAGAAATAAAAAGAAAAATGAGAAAACGTAACTTTAAGTATCCACTTTGGAACACAGACTTCAAAAGTTTCCATGTTATTGGCTTACGTACAGATCACATAGAGAAATGGCTTCCAATCTAAAGGAATACTTTCAAACATCATATTTGCATGGCTATAATATTTCATAGACAATCTTATGAATATGCAGCTTCAGAAGGATGAGGAGATTTTGGCCATGCTAACTGGGGAGGGAGGAGATAAACTACACACTTCAGGCATGAACATTTCCTGATCACTCAAACCAAAAGCACAAAATGCACACCTAATTGTACAAACTGGACAACAGCAACAGAGGCCTTGCTATTCTCCTCATTCACTGTAACAGCTGAGATATAAAGGCTCTTCTGCTGCCCACGTGGCTTCAGATATCCAACATATTTTTCTTTAGTTTTGATGTTGGCTGTTTGCAAAATACTGTTTCACATTCTATTGCATAAGTGTTACATAATTAAAAAACCAAATTATAGCATTTCTTATTATTCTTATTAACCACCTGTAGCGTGATGCATGAGCTGCGCTGCCAATATACCCAAGAAGAACTCTTATTTAAAAAACAGCTTTCAAAAACCCTGTTTCACTTTACATGAAGTACTTAGAATATTTAAGAAAGCCAACAGAGAGAGAAAAATGTCCCTAAAGACAAAGATGTGACACTTTGTCTCATGCTCTTTCTCTAAGCCCAGTAGATTCACTTTGCTCAAAACACTGCAATAAACATTACTGTTGTCATTACAGCCATATGATTAAGAGGTCTTCATCACAAACTTTTACTTTCTAAGCAAACTTTTCCTGTTTTGACATCTAAACTACATATTTACATGCGTGCTGCTTTTTTTTTCCCCTAGACAGTCTGTTCTATATTTCATACCTGTTCCTCAAGTTACTGTGCTGTAGAATTTTGCTTATCTGTATGCTCCTGTTATTTTGGTTTTACATTTCAATTCCATTCCGCCTTTAAAAGCTGCCTTACAGACAGGGATATAGACTGCAGATGATCAAAGGCAGTAGTTTTACTGAAAACAAAGCACTTTTAATAATTTCTTAAATTCATTGTATGGATTATCTTGTTCTGTCTGATCGCTGTTTTTAAAGGAAAAGTAAATCCTAGATTCTCTCACAGCTTGGCCAAATCCTAGAGGTAAAACACAGACATTCTCATAGCGGATGGCCACACACTTGCCACTTCATTGAATTTTGCTGAAAGCAAGAGAGATTATAAATAAAACAAGAAACCAGAAGGATTTTGATGGAAGGTTCTTTGTTGGCAAGGCCTCCCCGGTGTTAAACCACCCCTTGCAGCTGATGTCGGTGATACGACAGGCATTTAACAGATTCTCTGTAATCTCCTAAAGCTATCAGCCCACTAAAAGACAAAATTTCCCTGTCACCACAAATGTGGGAAATTGAAATTCTCTATGCTAATCACTGTATAGATTACAGTCTTGATGAATTATGAGTGGGTTCTCATTTAACTTATTCTTCTCCATCCTTTAAAAAACAATGGCACAGTGCCTTTGGCAGGTACCTTGTTATACTGAATCAGCCCGTGCTTCTCACAGTCCAAAGCTGCTGGTGACCTAGTGGTCTATTAATAGCACACAACTGGAAGATTTGGCATCTCTATTTGACAAATTCATCATGTCAAGAATAAGATGTCTCTCAGCAAAGCTTAAATAAAATAAAAGAAAGCCTAGCAGCTATGACAGAGTAATCATTTAAAACCAAATGTCAGAGTTTGGAGTCATAGTATAGCCAAATAGCACAAGACACATTCAGAAAGCAGCCACTCTCTGTTGTTTTCCTACAGGTGGGGTGAGGCTGCTGGGAGAGCACCTCTCCCACCTTGCTGCTCAGCATCACAGTTCTTGAGGTGTTTGCATTGCTGCCATCTGCACGCATTGCGGAAACTCAAAGGCCACATGCAGGGCTGACACATGGAATTAGAAGAGGTAGTTGAACGTATATTTTATATTCACTTAGAGTTATGAATTTGGAACTTTCAGACCTTTTGTATTTGCTTGTACCTTGGTCCTGCCTTATGAAACTCTGCACTTTTTCCAACAAAGAGCAGAAGCGATGTTGCTTAAAAGCGAGAAACTTTTCTTACCATATCTCATCCAAAAGCACTGATGCTTTCAATTCCCAAGTCTACCACAGAAACGAAGGTATTTGACAAGGTTAGTAGCAAGGAGAAGGAAAGAAAATGAAAGGGCTATAAGAAATAGTGAGATGTAGGAGAGAAATTAGAAGTGGATGGAAGGAGATGAAGCGATCATGAGGATAGAGAACACTGACAATTATGTGGAGCAGGGGCCAACAGAGATGAAGTTGAAGCAAACTGTTAAATTATTACAAGAGTTGGAGAGAAATGTAGCCTTAGATAAAATCTCTATTCCGACGCATGAGGGAAATGTGAACTTTATGAGAGTGATGATGCCTTCTGGATTGGGATTACCAGGGAACATCACAGGAGATGTATTCAATACCAAATAATTCTCACAGTGCCACTCACCAGGAACACCTGCTTCCTTAAATTCATGTGGCTTCTGGGAAAAAGCCAATGAAGATACCCAAAATTGTACACGAGCTGTCTGTACCAAGCTCCTGTACCAGCTATGTGGCCTATGGAGCTTGCCCTGACACCAACCACACTTCTCTGCCCTGTCAGACACCCAAGTGGGACCTTCAGCTTGAGCAGCTTGCTCAGACTCCTTTCCTGGGGTGCTACACCTATCTTAAACTCCTACAAATTTTTGATACTCTAAAAGAGCAGAGCCTATTAAATATAAGGCAAACAGGACTTTCAGTTCATATTTTGTGGTGAAGAAAACTTGCTTTGCACACAAAGCCTGCGTACAATGTACAAGCTATAAAGAGTGATAGTGAAGTACTTATGCCCACCAAGAATAAACGTACTAATCAGTAGAACAAGAAAGCAGAGAGGTTTTTTGAGATATGGGTTGTGGGAAGATTCAGATACTGACGAAAGCTTTCTAGCTAACCATTATGCTGAGTGGATGCTGAATAGCTATAATTGTGTGGTTTCAACCAGAGGTTAATCCAAAATCATTCACAATCAATCTCAGTGCCTAATCCTGTTTCAAATGAAAAGGATGGACTAGTTAGCAACTTTAAGTCTCTTCCATATATTCAAGATCTACATTCAGTACATTTCCATGTCCATTCATGTCTACACTAGACTTACATTTGTGAGGTTCCTTCAAGTAAAGAGAAGCTATAAAAACGCAGTGAGCTAATCACTGTATCCTTCTATACAGCTGTTCCAGCTAGGTGAGTGCTGAGCTAGCTTTGACACTGGAAAGAGCCTGGAATCTCTCCTATGACTGATGGAAACTTGGGCATGGGACTGAGATATTCTGAAACCAACATGAACAAGCACATGGAAGAAGAAAGGAAACATCTGAGAGAGTTCCAGTAAGATAAAGTGTGATCTAAGTTGCTATTGTATTTCTCTTTTCAGAAATAAAACATGCCATTACAAACAGTTGTCTTAATAAGACCTTTTCAGATTATTATTTAAACAGTGCCCAAATAACAAAAAATAAAAATAGTTACCAAAATCTGTGTCAGTTGGATGGATTTGCTCTAAGGAGGCTGGTAAGGGGAGAGAGGAGACACAACCATCTGGCAGTCTAACATGAAAATGTTGTCTCCCAGTATATAACATTTTGCTGCCTGACAACCATGATGACATGTATTTATGATGTATTATGTTTATGATGTTCATGCACTTCTCACAGAGATTAGGTATGAGGAAAGCCATGGGACAGATGACTGACATTATTCATACTGCCCAGCTGCAGTATAATGGATTGGATGAACAGTAACCTGTTGAGCATCCACATGCACTAAATCTTCCCACATCCTCTTACACATTCACTTGGTGTTAGAGCTTAAGAAGTTTAGCTAGACTGTAGGCTCTCCAGAGCAAAGACCACTTGCTTTCTCTGTGTCTGTAGAGCACTGAAAAAAAATAATTTATGGTTGGTGCTCCAGGTGCTACAGAAGGGCAAAAAATTAATAATAGGAGCTGTTCAGCTATAGTCATAAAATAGAATTTTGGAAATGCTGTAGCAGACAACTACAAAGTGACTGTGTCTCATTGTCAAGAACTCAATAGGCAATTAAAAGAAATGATCTAATGTTTATTTACATGAAGGCAGAATTCTTAATTTATTGATGCATATATGACTCTTCTGATGTTGCTAGTCATGCTCCAGCTGCCAAATGAACATCTTTATTGTGCTTAATATGCCATATGGTAAGAGACAGGCTCCAAAACTCCATACAAGCAAAATGAAAATACTGCCAAGCGTTTCCCAATGAAAAACAACATTCATGTCACTCATCTCTCTCTGTTCATTTCTCAGCCTCCGGTACTAGACTTCTACTGCTTTCTGTAAGAAAGTGTCTGAGATGTTCAGAGTATTTTTGTCCACTTTGGTCACTGACTTTGAGTTTATCAGAATCAAGGCAACTACAAAAAGGATTCTTCTGTAAGACCACAAGTCCGTACTGTAATGGTGAGAAACTGAAGCTGTGATTTGAAATACTACCTTTAAAAGATCTCAGCAAGAAATTTCAAGTTCCCAGTATTCATCTTTCAGTACATCCCATGCTGTTGTCATGATGTGCCACACACGTGAGGTTTCTGCACAACTGCAAACGTTTTAAAGAGCATTATTTTAAAATACCGGAAGGTTAACAGTCGGACCTCTCTTGTAAACTACGTAAGAAGAAAAAATGCCAAAATAGATTTCTTATATCCAAATGCACATTAAACTGATATATTCCTCTTTCAAAGTCATTTTTTTCGGAGGTTTAATTTAGTTCTCAGAAGTTTAATTTGTTTTCAACAGAAATATAGAATCCATAATTTTCTCTCTGACAAAATCTCTACAGAGGTATTTTGAATAATTAAATGTACACATTTATCTATAAACACACAGAACTTACTCTGTATGTCTCTCTATATATGCACACAAATTTTTATGTTAGCTAATGATGGCTAGCAACAAAACAGCTCTTTAAGTGAGGAAATTTCACATTGAGGATACATACCAAACACTGATTCTTAATTATTATATCAATGAATGTTAGGATCCCTTTTGTAAATGCAGTCTAGCCTTGTTCAAATCAGTGGGAGTTGTAATATCAACATTATTTTATCCTACATTGGTTTTTTTAATCTATTTTAAGACTAAACTTCAGATCAAATTGAAATGATGAGTCGTTTCTTACTACAGAAAGCTGTACACGAGAGAGGTCTAGAGAGGTGAGAAAAGTATGTTACAGCTGCACAAAGGCAAGTTAACTTTCCAGCCCAGCAGGGAACCCTCGTCTGTGCTGAAAAGTCTTCCCTGTTCAAAGATATTAGCAACATACAAAAGTTAGACAGAACTATTAAATAGACAGTTGATCTTCATTAGCTACATATAGAAAAGTGATGCTTGAAGCAAATAGAAATGCTTCTCAGTGCTGGAGTATATAAAGACTCACAAATTGCCATGACCTACCAAGGCTCTTGTTAGCAATAAACAACAGCAGTGATTGAACACAGCAGGCAAGCACAAGGGAGGTGAAAACTGGTCACCATGAGGCAATGACTGAATGCAGCAGGCAAGCACAAGGAGGATGGAAACTGGTCACCACGAGGCAGCAGCAGTCACAGCGCTGAATGCCGGACTCTGTTACGTGGTGTCACACAGCAGCCCAGCACCAAGTAACAGAAATGAGAAGTGTTAGAAGGCTTCAAGAGATCAGTCAGCATGTCAGTGTGGATAGGATGAAATATGCCTTGCACCGAAATATCTGGACAACCTAAAATCATCTAGGAATAGAAGAGGAAACTGTTACAACAGCTTACAACAGCTGAGAAACAAAAGAAATCCTGCTTTTCAAGCCAACACTACTGTCAATTAGGAGAAATGGCTTTTCTCCCTTCCTCTGAGATGCCTTCAAAATAACCTCTGGAACACAGGCTCTGGTAGAGAGCCCACAGCCTGTTTATTTATGCTGTCTTTCTTCAAGAATATCTGAATAGGAGAAGAAAAGAAGAACAGAAAGAGAAAAATTCAGTCCCACAACACTTTGGGGAACAAACTAAATCCCAGAAAAGACACAGTCAACAGCTGATTCCAAGCTTTTGAAGGAAAATAATTTCTTAGGGTGTAAGGCAATTAGAACACACGCAGAGAGATGGAAACAGGGAATGAATGGCACAGAAACACTGCTAGGAAGTGACTGCTTTCACTCCACAACCAGGTTTTGGGAGCAAACAACAGTACATTTTCCTTCCAAGCTACAAAAACCCATCATGGAGAAGCTGCAAGTTCACTTCAGAAAATCCCTGCTCAGATTTATGTTCTATGAAGGCAGTTTCTCTAAACTGAATTCTAAGCTAGAAGGTAACAGACAGCAGGAATTGTGTCTGGGCCTGAGGAATTCATTGGGTGACCAATTCCAAACTTACACTGGAAAGCAGAGCATATCACCGTTTTTGGTGCCAGCCCTTATCTCCATCTTCCTATCTCAAGCACGTTTAGCACAGACTTACCACCACAATGATAGGTATTTTTAAATGGAAAGTAAAGAAGGAAACAAAAAAAGAACCAAAAAACTGAGCAAAGATCAAATCTTAGAAAATTGAGGCTGTTTTCTTTCAAATGTGAGTTTAGATATTTCATAGCTAAAAGTGTTCTAGGAATAATAAGAATGTGCCTTAGAAAAGCTGCAAGCAAGACTGAACGACTTCTTCACACACAAAAAATCTGAGAATTTATGAAAGAATTTATGAAAATTCTTTTTGCTATTTTTCTAACAGTTCAATGTTAAATTCTGGTTATGTAACAGAATCGTTACAGAATGATCTCAAAAAATCCATCAGACAGTGGTGGGCTATTATCTTCTATTGCATGTTTATGATTCTGTTCTATGTATCTTTCTTTATGTGCTCTCTGAAATAAAATATAACGATGACTTATTTAGCATATAGATAGTCAAAAACTGTGGAGATATAAACAACAGTACAATGTTCATCAGAATATTTTAAGGATTGCTGAACACGCAAATGCACATCTATATTCAGCTTTGGAAGAACAAGAACTAAACAACAGACTTGATCTTTGCACACATTTATGATGTCTACAAAAAACAAATTACCTAAACTGACAAACATCTCCATGCAATTTCTGTATGAGGACGAGATCTGAGCACATTCCTTTTAAAATCTGCAAATTAGGCCAATAGTTCATCTAGCGGGCACTAGGATGTACCTACCTGCCCTTCAAAGAATATCCTTTCAACTGTATGTACTGCAGCTATCAGTAGTGACAGTGCTTTTTGGCACTGTGAAAATACATGAGAAGAATACAGCACAGATTTTAGATAAGCTTCCTCCCAAGTGGTGGGACCTCACCCAGTAGCCAGCCACAACCAATGAAAAAGGCAACACTTCAGATGGGAATAAACACATTGGTCCCTCTCCCACGTTACCTGGCCACCACCAATAGTCTCTGCAGAGCTGGAAAAATCATTAATGCTTTGAAATTCTCTCGTGCACTTCAGTGGAGCCATAGTGATAGCAGACTAAAGGTTTCCTCTGCCTTTATGTAGTGGATATTATGTGTGATTCCAGAATGAACAACTACCTTCCCACTGAAGAACCACCTTAGCAATTCTCTGCTCCATCTGTGCTTACTTCCTGTTATATTGAGTGCTGCATTCTGGTGTCTTTGCATATCTCATCCATCTCTCTTCTCCTATCAAGCACATCACAGCACCACTCGGCTAGGTATTGGTATGGCATCAGGAACCCTGAGCTAGAGGTGAACAACCCTGTCCATAACCAGAATTTACGTTGGTTGGGAGTTCCACAAGTATTTTCACAGAGCACTATGTGATGAAAGTGGCTCTATCAACACCAAATTCAAACCTTCCTGCCTTTTTTGGCAAATACACGTCCCTGTTTATCCTGCCTTATGCTTCCTCTTCTCTTCCTCCCAAACAGAAGGATCCCTCAACTGTATCTCAGATTCTCTTCATAAACATGACTCCATCAGCAGATTTTGACTGCTTGAAGTTATGAGAAAATACAGACAGAACACCCATGACTGAAAGCACTCTGTGCCAGCTCACATTGCAGGATATCTTCATATATCCTTTTGTTGCCTGTTGTCTCATTTAGGGCAAAAATCTAATCAAGTGGAAGGAGCTGTAATGAGTCAACTGGAAGTTATCTCAGCTTATTTATTACAACGTAGACACGTTATTGACTGATCGCTTAGGTCAGTGGCTGCATTATAAAGTCATGGTGATACTATAGCTTCTGCTTTAAGCCCTGGAGAAAAATTACTTTTTCAATAAAAATGTGATATTAGAGACTTTGTTTGAAGAAAAAAATAAAAACCAAACTTTAGATGTTATAACACTGTCAGTGATGTTCCGAGCACAACGCGTACCTCAGTTCAAATGGAGCTGTTGTCCTTTTGCAAATGCAGACTTAAAGTGATACTGTATTTGTGTAGCCAGTCTCAAAGGAGCTGTCACATCTATGGGGGAATATGACATTTCACTGCTAACAGCGTTGATTCTGAACACTCTAAACCAGCCTGAATCCAGAAGGGATATGTAGAAAAGGCTCTTTTAAACTTTGTTAGTTTCAATGAAAATGTTTCCCATCACAATGCAAATGATCCATACTTTTCCATTTCTGCAGACTAACATAACATTTTGCTAAGAATCCCAGGAGAACATACAATCAAATTAATTTTAGATTCTCCCAACGTTTTCACAGGCTGATTCCAAGACACAAGCAGACAGAATCAAACACATTCAAATGCATTCAATATGTTGCGGTTCTACAAATTACTGCAAGAAGTTTGTCAATGCAAAATTAATTGTATCCTGGAGCAGAGTAAGATAGGAGGTCTGAGTTCATACAGGACTTCCCAGTGGGATATAATGCATTATTTCCCTTGAATCCTGGATGAATCAGACTTCAAGAGGCAGCATATTTCTAAACATGCATTTGCTTGGCTTCTGCACAAACACAGATCTTATCTTTGAGCAGTCACCCTAAATGCTACCCAAAACAAGTTGCTTGATATAAGTAATTTATTAAAAAGAAATCAGCTGAGGTTATACCCAGCAGAAGAAGCAGGGTCTCAGGAGATTTAACTACGTAAATAAATTGCTGTCGGCGGATGTCAAAAAGCAAACGAAAAGTAATAAGTGCAGGAAACAACTACAGCACCAAGCAGCACAAAAAGTACCTTATTTACACCAGCGTGTTTTTAAAATGTCTCCAAAGCCACAAATTTATTTAGTAAAGATTTTCATTTAACTAGGCAATTAACTGTGAGTCATGGCGTTTTTTCCTCTAAGTTCACGAATAAAACTGTTTGTATTGAAGGTCAGTTTGTTATAATTACAGTGATCTGTCATTTCTTAATGTGACCTGTTCTAGCTTCTTATTTTCCTCTCCTTTTTTCTTTTCTTTTTTATTGATTTTTGTACCACATGCTTTTCTCAATTTTTCTCTAAGACAGGTTTTCTAGGAGCCCTAAGTTAATCACTTGGAATTCTGATGTACAATTAAGTGAACAGAAGATTCACTAAACCACGCAGATATTTACATTTGGCTGAAGTTTACGCCCTCAGTAAGAAGCTTACTGAAGGTCAGAAATGAAATATCTGGTCTCATTGGAGAATGACTGCTTACCTGCTCCTTCAGTAGGAAATAAGAATACCTTGGTGATTTGAGGATAGAAGAAGAAATTACTGGTTTTCATCCTACAGTCAAGCTAACAGCCTCTCTCACTCTAGCAGTACAGTAAGACAAAGTCAAAGTGCAGGAGCTTTCCATTAAACAAGCTACCAACACAAACTGCTTTTCATACATTACCCAGAGATACTGTCTGGAGGCAGCATTGACTCCATCTTCTCAATCTTGGCTTTTGGTTTCACCTTCTGTGTAAATTCTGTCTAATCTATAATTCAACAGAGAGTTGCACAGACTGCTTCCCAACATCAAGACTCAAGTCTTGAACTTCAAGACTAAATTCAAGTCTTAATTTAAGATTAAGGAAGCAAAATTATTGGTCAGTACACTCTAGGAAACATTACAGAAACAAATTCATGGACATCTATATACAACTGCCCTTCTGGAATCATAATCACAATAAAAGTCTTTCTTGATGTGCAATAATGTTTTCTTTAAAGGTGTTGTCAGAAATAAAGCCTTCAACTTGTGCCCTGTGAAACTGATTTCCAAAAAGCACTCAGTGGTAGGAGTTTCTTTCTGAAATAGGGAATGACACATCATTTACAATGCATAAAAGGAAATAAGAGTGAGTAATAAATCGACTGTGTAATATTTTCCTTTCAAAATGGATGCTGTAGGTAGCTGGCCTATTTTCCCAGCTGCTGAATGAGTAATCCGTGCCTGAAAATGTTCATTAAATCAGTGAGTAGTTCAACATTCCCAATGATAAACTGAAACAAAGTTTCTCCTGTTTCTAAGGGTACACCTTTCACCTCCTTATCTTCTCCATCAATGATCCTGACCGAGACATTTCTCTCAGTGCTTTTAACTGAGTTCTCTCAACTTTATTTTTCAGGAGTTACCAGTAGAAATATTACTTTTCCACACGGCTCCAAAAAATGCACAAGTAGTAGACCTACGCTCCTTTGCAGCCATCAGTCTAAAAACTCCGTTATTGAAATAAAATGGCCAACGTTTATGAATAACTTTTGAGAATACCTTCTAAATTCTAAATTGCATATAAGTTTGCAAAGTTATAAACTTTTATTTTATTTGTGTATCAACACAATTCCAACACAAAAACCATCCTATAAACCACAGAAATTCAACCTCCTAATGGCAATCTGTAAAGTAAAAAGCTTCTATGGATTAAGCAGGAAAAGCCACCTCTCAAAACTCTGCTGGATTTTAAACTTGCTCAATTTATCGTTATCTCTTTCAAACAACACCAGAGCTTGACTAACAGCTACAGAACCAAATAACCTTGGTTTGAATTTTGACTCTCACACTAAGATCAGACAAGTAGCACTGCTGAGAACAATGTAATTAAAACTGCAGCATGTAATCTTGCTCTGCACAGTCATTCCCAGAACAGTTTCTATTCACATCAAACACAGGCTTTTATACTTTAAAGAAAGACAGTCTTTGGCATCTTGCGCAAAGGAACTGACCTGAGGGGAAGTAAATTCTGTCAGTCAAGATCATTTAAAGGAACCTGAAATTTGTTTACCTAGATAAAACAAGGAAAGATCATCAGGCTACTGAGGTTTCCGCCTGTCTTTAATAATGAAGTAAAAAAGAAAAAACAATAATAAGAAAAACAAACAATGTATAAAACTCAATAAGAATTATTTGATGAGCCAGGTGATGTTGCTGTTCATGTTTGCTTCTTCAAAGGGTGGTATTGCTACACGGAGGCTCACCTTTAAGGAAGCGGTACTGCATATGAAGCAAATGTCATTGAAAACATGTTAATTACTTAAGAAAATTCTACATTTCAAAGATATACTGAGCACTTCCCTGCTTTGCCTGCTTGCAGGTTTCCAAACATGAATATCCACTTTCATGTAAATGTGTCCACAGTGTTGCCAGTTGGCATCAGTGCAACCACAAGCTAAGGTTGAAATTAATGTAGTGTTTGATTCCAATTCTTTTTGCCAGCTTCAGAAGTATGGATTAGGCCAATAACCTACAGTTTCTGCAGAAAGCTGCAACCAATCAATAGAATTTGTCATTATTTTAAAGTCCACACTCAACAAAAAAAAGGTGTAATGAATAGTTATCTGAGCCAGCATTCCAGATACGAACACCCACAATGGGACAGTTTGAACAAAAGCATTATGCTAGAAATGAAAACAGAACATCTCCAGTGTAGAGATTAAGGAGGACGGAATACCTCTAGAGAATAACATTTCTTGTATTTCTTATCAGTGTCACATCTACTTTCATACATTGATCACACTGGAGACAGATCAGCCAAGACGCTAGCCCACAGTACAGTGGTTACACTAGTGACGTGCTAATCAGCACACAACTAAAATGTTATTAACACGTTAAGTACTCCCCTAGATTTAATAAATTATACTGTTATTCTAAGACAACGTGAGCTCCATGTAGCAAGTGTAGCTGTCAACACAACAAAAGTTGCCAGTCATTCAGAGCCAGGTTTACACTTACTCGTTTCATTCACATTATAAAATCTAATATTTAACATATTTTCTTTTTTTCCAAGATAAATGGATGAGAAATGCACCATTTCTCATCTACTCATAGGCCTGACATATTTGCAGTATACACTGCAAATACTCTGATGACTGCACTGGGAATTAATGATATAGATTTCTCAACTACTGCCTCAGTAGTGCTAAAATGCAGAAATGTTAGTATATCTGTTTGAATAACTGTCTCTTTTCTTTCACGTTAGAAAAACTGGAATGATTACAGTACTTAGCAGGTTAAAAATGGTAAGTCAATCTTTACTCTGCTTCTGGTTTTAAACTCCTTAAAAACCACTAAATCTGTGCCTTTTTCCAGCTCACGTCTTCTTCCAAAGCGTTATTCTCCTGTGACACAATAAAGTGCCATCCTTCTAAACACTGCTATATCTCATTTGTGTTGCACTTTGCTCATGGCTACAACTGTGATAAACTGAGAATTCATTTAGTAAATGTGATTTGCCAAAAGTTTTCTATTCACACAGTGTAATATATTTTTACACATGGATCCTTAGCAACTTTGTAGTATTTCTATCGGAGAACTGAGACATAAATAAAGAATTATGCCATATCAGAGAGTGCATATGAGACATTTACAGATTTAGGAACAGAAAGGTTACCAGAAATCCCTTCTCATAATCTAGCAACAAATATAATATCATCAGCTACCCAGACTAGCATGCATCCAGCAAAAAACAAGTGAGTTAACTTCATAGTTTGAAGTTTAAATGACTGCTACAGCTAATTAAACTTAGTTCAGTGCTTCTGGAGGCTGCATGTTTGCATTTTAGCACATGCTTTATCCTGGAATAAACAGTTGTCATTCACTCATCAACAGATGGGTCACATTCAAGAGCTGACAAATCCCAGGGAAATGAGAATACAGAAATGCCATACACTTTCTTACAGTTCCCAAGAAAATGAGGTTACATAATGCATGTAAACACGATGCAAAGAAGCAGTTCTGAGTACATACTGAGAGCCCTGCAGACTCCAAGACTATGATCAAACTGTAGTGTCAACACATGGTTTCCACAATGCCGCTTTGGTGATGATTCCAGTAACAAAGATTGGTTTTACAACTCCACGCTTGTCTTAAACATTTCGAAGTAATGGATGTAATTATTCACTAGAATCACTTAACAATAGACTAGAACTTGCACCAATGAATATTAACTACAAATAAAATTGGTTTTCAAGTACCAAAGGCTTTGTGTATTCAGCCTGCTAGACAACTTTCACTCTCCTCCCCAGACCCCAACTGTTTAGCATAAATATTCTATTATTATAAACTCCTTCTTTCTTGAAACTAATGAGATATTATTTTATGGACAATGCCTGCTATTGTATTTCAATGTAGAATGATATAGGTGCACTGTTAACATCGTGCTTTTAAGTTGTTCATCTTCTATTATTTTAGGAATGTAAGCTCTTAATCATCACCTCTGAGACCTTTGTTTCCCAAACCTCATTATTAAAATTTTCCTTGCAAAGCTGAAGGCTAAACAAATCCAGATTTAGTGCAGCCCTGGTACAAGTTCATTAATGTTTTGAAGTTTTGCCAGAGAAGTCTAGAATGAGCACATTCTTCACTATGGAAGCTTTCACAGAAGACTAAATTATAGACAGCAAGCTGAATCCTGGACTGGCAAAAACACAAAGCTGCTACCCATTTCCTACATATTGAACAGTCATCCTAGATAAATCCCAGCTCCAACAGAAGAGAATATTTCTCTGCAGAAGGAGTCAGAGTCCAGCAGCAGCACTGGCATAAAGAAACGTGTTTAGCTGGCCAACCCTGGCAACTGAATCAGAAATAAAATTCATACCCTCTACATCCACACAGGTCTTTGTCCCTGCAGACCAACCTTTTACCTTGATAGTATGCTCAGTCTCTAGGCTACTGTACTTGGCTTACATCTTGAGAACAAAAGAATGAGCAAGCGATGAGAATTAATTTGCTCCGTTCTTCAAGGCAATGTTTTTCTTACAGTGATTTACACCATGCGTGCCTTCCTTCCACCAACTCCTCTGCATACATTACCTTTCCACAGAGGGCTCCTATACAGTAACTGACAGTACAGTATACTGCTCAACTTAGCTACTTTTCCGGAGTTGTTACCAAGTCTAGGTTCATCCTCTGGCTTTCCAAAACACCAGAGTACTAAAATCTATTTCATTATTGCACTCACTTGCTGTTCCAGAAGGATATTCTGTATTTGCTTGTATTTCTCTGTTTTGTCATGTTGCTTTGTTTGTTGCTGTTGTTCCCTCTATTATTTTTTTTTTCTTTCAAATTATCTATAACACCTTCCTTTATAGTTGTGGAAAATAAACCCAGTCCAGTCCAACTTGACGTATGAGGAGCTCTAGGTTCGTAACTGAGAATTGCACATGTGAGATCACATCACCAGCCTATTTTAGGCCAACAGAAGAACTGATAGCGACCTTCTCGACTGCAGGGATCTGCCATTTGGCCATGGGTCTGTAGGATGCTACTCACACATAATGACCTGAATCAGCACAATTGGTGAAGCTGTGCACCCCAGAAGAATAGCAGATATGTTGACAGAACCATCAAAGTTTGTCTGGGGAGAAACCCAGAACTTCAAGGATAGTTGGTAGGCATTTGTAGAAAAGGCTAGAAATGAACTCCCACCTGATAGAACCATTTGACAATAGCGCAACGAAGACTGTCACTCTCTGAAACAGCAAAGCTTTCCACAGGCATGTTAAATTTATTTCATTGTCTCCTCGTACAGAGGCAGTCAGTGTTTTATTCACACTGAAATGGATTTGGGCTACCAGTATTGAAAATTCATTTGTTCAGAATACACACTATGACACACAGAAATCAGGCACAGCTATAGTAACTACCTGAGAAAGTTCATCTCAAGGGCAAGCACGTATATAAAATATTGAAATCTTAGACTGGGATGCTAAAATTGGTACTTAGGATTAAATAAGGATGTTTGAAATTCAGCAGTACCAATTTGAGCCATACCAAATGTTGGATATGGAGAGTAACTAGACAGTAATATTTGGAAACGGGGCACCAAGCGCCTTTCATCATTGGGAATAAAATAAAATGGATTTGGACATGTTTTTCTATCAACTGTATCATTCACTGCCATGACAGCAAAGGAGAGAGAACACAAATGTGATGGTCCTGGTTAGGGGGTTCATCAAAGCAGCTTCAAATGCCAGGGTCCTATTCCAATTCCCAGGTAGGCATTATTCATTTAACATGGATCAGTCTCTTCACAGGCAGACACCGCTTCTTCTCCAGTTAGTGTAAGTGATACAACACTATTTTCAAATACCAAAGAAAAGTTGGGTCAAAAAGTTGTTGCCACAGGTCTGAAAGGTGCATTAGGAAGAGTGACCCTAAGAAACTAATGCATAATAGTACTTAAGAGGTGTCTTGGGAAGAGTATTTGTGTATTTAAAAACAAACAATAAGATTAAAGAGGTTTACAAAGAGTACAAAAGCATCAAAACTCCATTAAAAAAAAATCATAGATAAACAATATATATTTTTTAATGGACCCAATATACTTTCCATGCAGAAACAAATACTGGTGCTCTGTAAATTAATTTCTTGCTTATTAAAATAATTCCACATTCCCAAAGGCACGGAAGGGAATTATGGGTTTCTCTTTTCAGATATTACTTCCACCATAAATCTTAAAACTTTATACATAATTAATAAAAATCGAATGCAGTGCATAGCTCACTATTATAGATATATATAAATTCTAACATTCCTCACTGCAGCTGCTGCGCGTCAAATGAGATTTTTTATATGTTCCTCCCATAAAACAGCCTACATTATAGATTCATATTTACTTTTTCCTTTATTTATTTTTTAAGTCCTCTGGCAAATACGTAAGTTTCTGCTACTCCTTTAGGGCAGCATTTACCTGAGAAGCAGGAATTTAAATGCAGCATTTTAAGAAGGTCCAAAAAAGACACTTCTTAGCAAACATCAGGGCAGAGCAAGTAATTCAGAATAATCATTTATTTATCGGCTTCGCCATTTATTTTTCTATTCACCACAGATTGCTAAATTCTTATATGTAAATTATTCATGAATTTCTGCCAGTGCTTCTTCCATTTAAATTACTACGAAAATGTAGTTGTGATTATTCAGATTTCAACATTGGCTCCATCCGTTTTTTGGAGCGCTGGTTCTGTTCCATGATTGGTTGCAACTTGCCAATTTGGAATACGTTTCAAGCATTACACTTGAGTACGCGGCTCAAAATTTACTTTGTCAGGTCTATACTTGCAATTTGTGTTCTGAATATAATGTTTTCTGACATTTCCATACTGACAAAAGCTCTGGAGTAGACACCTCTATATCTTGCTTCAATGGACATTTCGTGTCATTATTTCAGTGATTTTCAGTGCCAAAGCCACTACCAAAATACACAAGAAAGAAAGAAGAGTTCTTAAATGCTCAACGCCTCTCTCTGTTCTCCACTATTCCTGAAGTTGCTGCTGGTGCCTGAGATAGGAGGGTTCTTGCTACCAACCCCAGCTGGCTGCTAGAAAGCTATCTGTGAGCCACGTACACAGCACGTCAGGGGGTAATACAACAGCTCACACCGCAAGAGTCCAAAAGAGACAGGCATGACAGGGAACATTCCCTTCTAAACAGCAGGTCCAGGCCTTCGGCTTAGAGATCGACTGCTTCCTCCCAGCAAGGGGTGCCCCGCTGTTTAGCACATTAGCTCCAGCACCCTGGCACCCCACGCGGCTGCCCCCAGCCAGCAGCCCCTCTTCTCTAGCACCGGATGCAGTGCACATGTGCAGAGAGAAGCCTGACCTGCTGCCACCACAGAACATCTCTGCCAAAAACGGGTAGTGAAGCTTCTGAATAGAGAGATATTTCACCACCAAAGCCAGCGCAGAGTCCCCCTGTTGTGAGCTCCTGGGGCTCTTGCTTTTCAGTTCCCCGTAGTGTGGGGTTTTGATGTTTTGGTTTATCTTCCCCAAGTTTTCTCTCAAGTGCTTCACTGTGCCAGCTTCCACCTCAAGTGAAAAAGTGAATGAAAGATGTTCTCCCCAACATTAGCATTACTTAAAATTATCACAAATTAAACCCTTTCTTACTGAAACATTATTTTCCATCCATTGCTGCTCATGCAGGCAGGTGACACATCTACCACAGAACAGAGTCACAGAAAACACTGCATGTTGCAGAATGGTATTTCACCATTCTTTCAAACTTTCAGAAGTTTACTTTTTCCCATCCCTTTTTCAGAAAAGGTGTCTCAGAAGAGAAAAATTATAATTGAATCTCCCAGTGTTAGCAGTAATGCATTTTACATTAGAGAGCCCGATCTTGCTTCACAAGGTTGAACAATGTTTGCAAGCCAGTAAAGCCACACAGCTTACTGTAATACATTCCTCTTTCTTCAAAACAGTAAGCTCCAGTGGTGATAGAGAAGGCACTCAATTGAAAAGATCCAAATAGGAAAGTATCATCATATGAAATAAGGATAGATTACGCACTGTGCTCAGACTGCTTATTTCAGGAATGAAGTGTGCATAAGAAATGCACCTTTAAAGTGATATGGACAAAACACTGTCAAGAAAATAGTACTAGAATTGAAAATTAAATCGATTTAATCTAAAAATTCAACCTAAAATTATATTAATTGTAAGAGTGATTTATAAACAAAGCACTTAACAAGAGGATGTATTTTGTATATAAGGTTTTCTCTGATGTCCCTGGGCAGCACATCAAAGAAGGAAGATAGCATGCTCATTCTCTAGAGATGATTCTCAAGAAATCTTCCTAGCACAGAACAGGGACCCATAAAAACTGCACTGGGGACACATTTTGTCACTCCTCTCAGCAGAACAAATGTGCGGAGGCAGGTCCTGCCTATTGCCTTCAATAGAGATATGATCAAATTGCAGCTGCCTGATAACTGCTGGGGAATTAGTCATCCCTCTTCAGACACATCCATGGGAACATGGGGTGCTGTTCAGGGAGCTGCAAAGCCAGGCAGCTTTCTGGGACCACTTGGAGTTGGTGGAGATTCCCAGAACACCGTGTCCTGATTTGCAGTGGAAAGTAGGTTTGAAGCCACAGCACATCAAGGCAAAACAGAGGAAGAAACATGCATTTCATACAACTTCTTTCAGCAGCGCCGAGCTTCTCTTTTTATCCATTCTTTAAAGGAGTATTTCAACGGTACCTGAAGGATGAACCTGAATATGTTGCAGCCCATATAATAGATAGAGGAGCAGAAATAAATCAGTTAAATTAAAAAAAACAACCAAACCACAACTAGATGGTGCACTGCAAAAATGTGTGCAAGCCACTGATGCCGCAGAAAATTGATTTTCCCACAGGTTCTGCAGCTTTGCACTGCCTTTTGAAGTACAGAAGCTAGATATATTTTGCTACCTACATTTCTCTGAACTACAGCCCATAACGGTTTTACATTTTGCTGAACATTTTCCAGCTGATTAATGTTATGTTTACCATACCATAAATATAGGATGATGCCGCCTTCTCGAAGTAACTCCACTTTTCTCCCCTGTTTTTGAAAACTGTTTATCTTCTGTGTGTTTTTAAATAAATGATGTAAACATAAAACTGAAAACAAATCTTCGCATTGTGTTTTACATACAGATTTTCTTTTCAATAATGAGCAGTACCAAAATAGCTGTAATCATCCTATGCACAAAAACAACTTAGATATTAGCCAAATACCGTGTGCTGAAGCTTTTAATACATTAGCTAGTTATTCAACAAAGCTGAAAATTATAGTATCATTTAATCAGAAGACATAAGAGCTTCTTAAGTGGAGTTTGAAATTTAGCTTCTCCAGTCCTTTCTAGGAAAATTCTGCTCTGCTGTCATCACCGATATAAAAACAGCCTTGTTTGCTTCAGAGGGGAGATTGAGGATAAATGCTTCTACATCTGTCTATAGCTGTTAACCTTAATATTTATTTCTCCTGTGGAGAGGATACAAACGCTTGGCTGCTGTAAGTTCTTTTGTATCCACTGACAGAACCGATTAGGGATCTGAGCTCAAGCCTGTTAATGCTAAAGGGCTTTTGCATTGATCTCAGAAGGCTTTGATTAGCTTTTTATTAGAATTCTGTAGAATTGATATGCAACTGAACCACCACACCAACCTTCCCAAAAATGATGCTCCTTCTCACCTTTCTTTATCTGCATATCTATATGGTGCTAGTGTCAGCAGTGCTGGTGAGAATGGAATGCTTTCCCATGCCAGGTGTGGGACACAGGTATAGTAGATGACATTCCCCTTGGCCACAGTGTTGTATCTATTCTTCAGCATTCTGTGAAGCACTGGAAATGTCATTCTCCAAGCCTAAGCAGAGTCATCTTGGTGTAAGGAAATGTCTTTGCTAATGATTTTACTGATTCAAACCAGGTTTTCTTTCCAGAATTCATTGCAGAACAAGTAATTTCGCGTATCTCATTTGGGCACTTTTTACATAGCTCAGTACTTTTCCCCCATGCTAAGCATTCCACGTTTTGTGTGGTGTACAGATTATAAACAATGCTAAAATTAATTTGTATCTCACACATTCAGCTTCACTCTGACTTAATCATTCTGCTGTGTGTTTACTTAGATAAATGCCTGACAATGTTATTGACACTTCAAAGAAAATAAGCCATTTTCTTTATGCACATACATCAGCGTTGCTCACATTCACCAAAAAAATGTGCAGGGATAAGATCAAAAATAATCCTGTCTTAATCCAAAATCCATTTCCCAAAATTTGCAAGCATTGTAGTGCAAATATTTCACTAAACTATACTATTCTGTCCTCCAAACAGCAAGGAGCCATGAACAAAACAGTGATTAGTGAGGTCCCCCTCTGAATGGCATTCAAACGATTGGGTTTTTGCTTATGTCTTTCAAACATTTCTTCATCTGAGAGCACTGTTCGCTTTCCTCCTAGAATAACTTCTATTCTAAACACACTGATGACTCCTGAAACTTACTGGCGAAAATAAAGAAATAAATTTAATCAAAAATAAAGAATCTAGCAAGGTAATAGAAAATAATGCCTTTTTTTTCCACAAAATGAATTTGTTTTACTGCATCAACACATTCAGACCTTGCATTTGAGCCTAGCAGGGTAAGGAAAACATTCTGTAGAAGTAATAAGAAAATGCTTCCTTGCCTGTCTTGTAAAGCTCTGTAATATTACTGAAAAACAACAGCATAAAGTGAGTCCCAAAATTTAATTTTCTCTTAATAACAAACTACAAAAAATCCAAAGACGCGTGTATTACTTCAGAATTTGAATTCTTTTCTCCATATTGCTTTATTTCAATCTGTTCTTCATTTCTACAACCTCTTTGGGGGACCTAGATATGGC
The DNA here is from genome assembly GCA_016647715.1 of Pavo muticus. Taxonomy (NCBI): domain Eukaryota; kingdom Metazoa; phylum Chordata; class Aves; order Galliformes; family Phasianidae; genus Pavo; species Pavo muticus. Next base: position 3,816,656 of record JACDJE010000160.1, on the reverse strand, counting down.
TGAAAGGCCATTTATCTTCCAAGAAAGTTACCCTCAGCATTAATTCAGGGAGTTAAAAACACAGCAGCTTCCTACTTTTATGTGACACCTTCATTAACGGATCAAGTGTCACTCAAGCCAAGAAACAGCCAATTTGGATCTTAAAGACAAGTTTAAAAGAGTCTACAAACCCACCTAATTAACATTAGCTAAAGAAACAAAACTCATTGATTTCAATCTAGGATCACAAAAGAAAGAGCAAACACTTACGGACTTTTAACACAGCTTCTGCATAAGTGAAGCAAAACAAAAACTTCCAACCTCTGATCTGTCTATCACACTACAAAAGCATAAGTGATACCTTTATGAGTACGTCTTCTATAAACTTGACAGCTGCTTTCAAAACAATGTATTTAGCTTGAACTTGCATTTTATAAAGCTTATTCATATATTATTGTGAGCAGCGCATTCTAGTCCCTCTTAAACGTCTTTCTTGCCTTGCTGACTACTCTATTCTGATAGCTTAGGCCCCACTAGCTAAGATGTGCTAAGCGCTCCTCATACCTTGTTAAGCTGGCAGAAGAGTCATGGCTAATGGTTTTAGAGAATACTCCCCAAAACATTATTTAGGTCTCAGAAGCAGAGAACTGTACTATCACAACAGAATTCAACCAGAACATGCTACACACGGAATAGAGCCAAGTATCTCAATAACTGTGCTGAAAATTGGAATTGATTTATTTGTCATGGAATATTCAACAAAATACTGTTACAATATCCTATAGCATCTCATTGTTTTATTAAACCTACCAAACATGCAAAAAAAAAACCCACAAAAATTTAATCTTCTTTATAGTGTGGGAATTGTTTCAAGGCTTCCTGCATATCTAGAGGTTTTCTCTGGCTCTTATTCATATGCATTTGGGCCAGTCGCTAACATACTATGGGGCCAGAGGGTTTTGAGAACTCCTATTTCCCTACGAGCTTTGGGTTTTGCTTCAATTTATAGAAAAGGGGCCTTTTTGTCCCCTTTTTACAGACTACAAAATAGCAGGATAGTTTTGAAGTAATAGCAGCTATTAGGGGAAAGAATAGGATATAAACTTTTATCCCTTGAGAAACAACCTTGGGGTCAAATCCTCCTGTCCTCTGTAAGGCAAATCCTTCTCTTAACATATCAAGGACACAAAGGTTACGTTTCTCAGCTCCTTTCTTCCTCTAGCCTACAAAATGATACAAGTAGGAAAATAAATCCCTCCATCTGACTTTTATAATCTTGGAGGAAGAATACTTCTGTCTTTCAGGAATTCACGCAGTGCGAGGCTGGATGTTAGAAAGTAGAGCAAGAAAACAAAGTCAAATATTTGAACAGTTAATTTCATTCTGCCCCCAAGCAATTATTCCATACAAAATATATTGGTAAAGGAAGGCATAAAATGTCAATGTGATTCTGAAAAAAAAAGTACAAAATGTCTATAAATAACCAAGCAACCAAGGGGTCTCTGTCCCTATATTCATCATTATTTTCAGTGCACACATTTAAGTTTAAAGTGTAGCAAATAGAAGATGCTGCCAAACGACGGGAGGGAGTATTGAGGAAGATAATAATGTATCATTTTGTTTACTTTTTAGAAGGAAAATGCTGCTTATTAGTTTTAGAAGACAGTGACTTTGGTGACTAACTGTCCTTTGAAAAAGAATTTTGAACTTATAATGGCCTATTTCTAGGCCATTTCATCAACTGGAGTCTTCTACTGACTTTGTTGTCAGATCCCACATTGGATTCACAAGTGAAAGTACTCATATCCCTTCAGTAGGACAGAGAAGGAGGACATCAGTCAAATCCTTCCCCCTTCCCTCAGAAAAAGGCACAATCAATCATGTTTTGAGCAAAATGAGATAACACACTTGCTGATGCCTTATGCTCTCGAAGGGGAAGCTATCTGACTTAGAAGCTGGAGAAAACCTAAGAGATAGCTACTTTTAGAATCACCAGGAGATACAAAAACCAATGTGAAGCACAGAGGTGAATGTGATCTATGCAGGAAGCTTCCTACCAGATTTGCATCACGTCCTACAGAACATTAATGAGCTGGCGTCCCAGCAACAGGCATGCCTTTAGAGAAAAAGGTTATTTAAAATAAGTGGCTGAAATTAGGCATAATTGTAGCATCTGTAGTTTTGTGAAAGCCAGGACTTAGAAGCACAGAACGAAATCCCACAAGGTTACACACGTAGCACAGTTACACAGAGGTATGGCCTCAGTTTTGCAATTTAGTCCACAAGGCAGGAGAGAATCTGAAGAAATTAACAAGTAAATGACTTCAAATGTTTGAGAGCCTCAAAAAAATCCCACCTGCTGGATAGGATTAGTATTGCAATGCTGCCATTACCCCTATCCATAATTTGCTCAGTACAGCTCCCGGGGCTGCAATTCTAAATCAGACAGTGCTGAGCTGAAAAATTGAAAGTATTCTATCAAAATGAGATTGCTCCAGTGGCCAATCATTAAAGCCTCCCACATTTGTATTGAACAAGATACAGCTAGCTCAAAGTTTTAGAGCTATTTAAAATTTAACTAAGATATGCCAGAACTACAACGCTCACTGAGGCAAAGGTATTTTTTCTCCAAGAGATTGTATCAGGGCAGTTAATCTTTGAAATATTGATAACTGCATATCAATTTGCCACATGCTTGAGGACATTTCAAAATAGACTGCAAAATATAATTACAAGAAATTCTGTACAGATCCAGCCTCCAAAATGACGACGAAGTGATTCACAAAGGTCCATTAAGCATGTTCTCTGCCCTGTCCTAAGGTAGTGGGCCTAGCGTTAGACTAGATTAATAGCTTTCTCATTGAACAAATGATTTTTACATCCCCGGGTAGGTTAGGAATTGAATCACAAAAGATACGCTATACTTCAGGAAAAATTCTTACCCCTTGCTGCAAGGCTGACTAGCCTGATCTACGCAATGATGCAATGCCATGGTTGACAGTGATTTCCTTAAAAAAGCAGTCTGTTAGCATGGATTTAATGATGCCTGACATTATACTTTTCCCATACATTTTGCATAACAGCTGTACCATTTAATCATACAGGCTAGAAACAAAAAGCAAAAGCAATAGAAAAGCTATAAAGCCACTGCTGGGGTTCAGGTCATGTGTTCAAAGCCCTTTGATGTTATCATGGCCTTAACCTGTTCCTTCCCTCAAAAGTTCCTTGCAACTGCTTACCTGTCTAGGAAACCAGGATGTCCTTGCTAACCTTTCATCAAGGAACATTCACCGAGAGGAACACATTATTGCCATTAAATCAAGAATATAATAGAAAAATTGTCTATGGCATTGTTGTATCTTCAGCACCCATAACATCTAACACAACCTCACCATAGATGACAGCCTATCTCAGCTTCCAGACCTCCTTCCAGCCCTGAATGGAGACCCAGATCTGGCATCATCAGCTTTCTGAAGCTCTGCCACAGCAAGCTGAAGCAGCATTTATCAGAAATTATGGTTAATGCAGCTGTTCGGCAGTTGGCCCTTTTATCACTAGGCAGGGAACACTCTAAAAACACCACAGCTGAGATCATAGCATGAAGATCTTTACTATACTACAAACAACCTGCCAGGGTAGGCATTAATCAGACTGTACAAGTATAGAAAGCTGATTAGACTTGCAATTCCTCTCTAAGGCTTCATGATTAAATCAGAATGAAAATACATATACAGTCAAAGACACACAAGAGGATACTGAATGCATTGTAGGTATCAGCACTGTTAGGACTATATTTTGCCACTTATTGGACTGCTTTTTAATACTGGGAAGTCGTGTGAGACAAACATAAGAATCTGAAGCCCCCAGAGTTTTCCTGGACTGTCATATTGGGTTGAAGGAAGTTGTATGGACCTTACATGTTTTATCAGTGAGGCTGTTTAAAATGATATCCTGCCAATACACCAAAGAACAGCCTTGTTCTGAGACACTAGCAAGTCCTGTTTTCTGAAAGCAAAGCACCTCTAGTAAATGGAGCTTCAACCAGCACTGTCTGTATTTTGACAGAATTGCCCTAGATTAATTTATCAAGAGAACTCCCTCATTTAGAAACTGATAATTTGTGATTCTGAGAATTAATAAGCAGCAAAGCAAACATCAGCAAACAAACAAGTTCTTTTCAGTAGCTGTCTCCCACTTGGCAGATGTTATAGTGTATCTTAAGAACCGGAAACCTCAAAAGCACTGTTTATGTAGCAAGAATTTTGTGTCATTAAGCTTCTGGTTTTATTTTTCATATATGTCCCATAATCAGTAACATAAGCACAATATTAGCACACTCTGCATAGAGGAGTTTATTTGGTATTATTTACTACAGTGCATTCTATTATATTCTGAAGTGAAAAAAAATTGCACCCCTTCTGCTTGATCCCATTTTCTAATCTGTTTTTGTGATCAAAAAGGAACTAACAAAGAGACTGAAAGACAGAGCACCAGAAGGAAAGGAGCAAAGAACACTAATATTTGAGCTTCAAAGTACATTAGGATATATAGCATGATGTTATTTTTTCCTCATCGAATTCAGGATCCTTACAGGTTTTTCTTGCACCCCTACACGACAGTGGATAAAAATCTCATCCTGTGGACATAGTCTTTGCTCTTTTCTACCCAAAAATCCTGACAGTTTCATGTTGCATCTCTGTGACTTCTTCCAAAAACGTTTGTTCCAAAGTCTTGTTTCTCACAGTTGGATTTACTCTCATCCTTTCCTATTTTTTCCCTCTTGCATTAGGCACTCTTTCCACCCACTCAGAATCTTTTTAAAAATGCCCTTTTCTCAGTTCCTGCTTTAGCCTTCCTTGTTGCTGTTACTAGCCAAATGACAGACTCTTTCACCACTGAATACCTTTAAATTACAATAGCCCATAATTTCTATCGTGGTATGTTTCCCTTGTACTATTTAATCCCAGAATATGTTCTGAGATACAAAGAATGTGGAAATGAAACTTGAGACAGCAAATGGCAAATATATAGTTTGGAATCTTGTGTTTGCAATGAAATATGTATACATTAAACATAGCTAATGGATATTTCAATATTGCTTCTTTCAATTAAGAGGATACTTGCTAAAGGGCAGGAAAAAAGTTATGCTCAAGTTAACATACACATACCATTGAAACAATGCCACTGGAAAAAAGCCGTTTAAGATGCTTCAGAAATTAGAGTAAGTTTGCAATACATGACACTTGTAGTGATACTGGAAATACACCATTTCAGAAGGAGTGCAAATTAAATTAGCCTTAATGTCATGTTCAACATGCACCTATTTTCTTTGGCTTTAGTTATATAATTCTAGGGAGAAAAATCATGCATTTAAAATTGTCCATTTGGGCTTTAAACTGTTGTAGAGTTCATTTTTGAATGAGGAAAAAGACAGATTAGCAGACTGAATCATCCCTCTAAAAGTTTCCTAATTTGTCTGTAATTCATAAAAAGCCCTGGTGCTCTTTATCCTCTTAAATATAATTTCTTCTCAATTCAAAAGAAATGAATTATCCGAATGCCAGAGAAGTGATGACATCAACTTGTAAGACATTATCTTTCGTGTAAATGGAATCTGACTCTGACTGGAAATGACAAATTGGCAGGCTTTTTGTTCAGCTCTGCTCTGCAGTCTTTGGGCATGGAAGTGCTTATTTGTCACAATGCGTATGGCAGGAGTAGCTCAAAGAATCAAAGTGAAAACCACCTAAGTCTTGCAGTAGGTGAAAGAAAAAGATGACCTTTCTTTCTAAGGAAATACCCGTCTTCAAGTAACAAAGAGATCCTTGACCTTCCAGTCATCCCCATACCCATGACTATTTCTTCAAGCCCTCAAACATTCAGTGCAAGCCGCAAAGCAGACACTATTGAACACGAAGAGCCTCAATCTTTTTAGACCTCAGTGGGCATGATTTAGTGATGGGATTCAATAAGTCAGCTTGATGGTTGGATTTTATGATCTCGAACGTCTTTTCCAACCTAGATGATTCTATGATAAATCTCTAATGAGGAGGAAAGGCCTTCTTTCCATTAAATTCTTGAAATCTTAATGTTTCTGAATGGTAGTAAGTAAATTTAACTCCCATTGAGAAGACTGGAAAATCCTTCTGAACAAGCAGCTGCAATAAATCAATGTAAATTCAACTTAATTCATCTTACTGGTATATGAGGAAGGTTACACAGGATTTTAGAACTGTCCTAAAAAAATTGAATCCTATCTGTTTTTTCCCCAAATAGGTGGCATGTAACATTAGTTGATCCCATCTATTTCAGATTAGCCTAAGCAAACCGACTCAGCTTCACCGGCTACCCTATTTCATCTTGGTCATGAGTTCAATACATGTATCCAGTTTTCTGCTGTAAATCCAAGGAACCCAAAGCACTTCCACATACAAAGAATACCAGATGGACATTTCCTTAAATGTTTTTCTGTTTTGTTGTGAGGGACACAGTGATTAACTCTAAAAGCCTAAGTTTTTATCAGTGGACTTCTGCATGTCATAGTTAAAGCCAATTAATGAAAAGCAATTTGTTTCTTAATGTAAATGCTTTTACCTTAAATAAAAAGCCTTTTCAAGTGCTGTGGTGTGCCCGGTATATAAAACAATCTTGGAAATGATAAATCATCTTCTGTCCTATACAGTTACACCTACATGAACTTTGAATTCTCCAAAAATATAAGTGCACTCTGTGTGGATTTGTAGTACTATGCTAACAAAAGGAACTGAGTTTGAACACAGACTCTGATATAGTGATATACTGTAGTACAGCTGAAAAAAACTTGCACAGTTCTATCAAAACTCTGTTACCACGTCCTTTTCTAAGCAGCCATGATGCAACAAAAACATGCTACAAAACTCCAAGTTTAATTCTTGCAAATGGCGTTGGAGATGCACAGTGATACATCCATGTAAATACAGCAATGCTAGTGCTACGAGCAAGCAGGGAGAAATGCTAAACAAATCTATTTTGGTATATAGATTTAAAACTAAAAAATCATTTGTGTTTTAAAATAATGTCAGTGAGGTCTGCTGTGCCATTGATTTTTCTGAGTGGAAGTCTCCATTGAATCCAACAGGGGACTTCTGCTTGAAAATAAAAGCCTACAGTATGACTGCTATATTTAGGGCCAGCTGATGTAAATCTGAACAACATTGATTATAATAGACATCCTGATTTGCTTCAGCCGAAGCTTAGCTTTTAAAAGCTGATGGTAATCATTTGCATGTGCTACAGAAGTATGATGTAGAACAGAAAAATTCTGAGATTGCATTATTCAAACGTCAGCAGGTAAGCCATCTCTATAGAAGAGAATTTGTTTCTAAGCTAAATTAACAGCAAATGAAAGCTGCCTTTTCAAAAACCTTAACTTTAAATACTGCTGTCACCACGGCTGCTTGCTTACATATTGATCCTATATGACATATTACAAGTTTGTGACCAGAACAGCAGGTGAACATACGTTCTCTTTCCTATCTTTCCTTTTTACCATCTGCTGGTTATCCAGCGATGAAAAAAAATATGACTCAAATACCTTTAACAGAATTTAACCAAAATAGAAAAAACTAGGCTTAATTTATAGTTTGCTTAGCAAAAAAAAAAAAAAAGCTCTTTATCAGAACATGTGCATGATGCTTAATGCTTTGTTTGGCCTCAAAGCAAAAGAAGATGTGCTTTGAAGGACAGCTAATGTAAATGATGAAAAAAGATGTGATGGTGATGTATGTATTATGCAGTGTAGTTCAAGTCTGCAGTGGATATTTTTCTATTATTTTTAGTTCATTCTGAAGAGGTCGTCCCCCATATAGACTCCACTTCAGCTTCATGCTTGTTTGACTATTTTAACTTCCAGGAGGATATTGATAAAATGAAGTGGTCAGAGAGGAGCAAAGGAATGACTAAAGGATTGCAAAGCATGCCTTTTGAAGTGACAGGCTCAGGAAGAGCAATCAGTTTAGCAGATAGTGCTTGCCAAGGAAATGTTTACAGGTCAACTTGATCACAAGCTGTAAGCAGCAATACTCAGAGTAAGATGGACACTCCGCTTTTCTTTAGAAGACAAAATAGAGTAAGATACGTGCAAAGGTGGAAATTGAATTTCTTCTCAGTTTGCCAATACTGACAGTTGTAGATTTTTTTTTCCTAGCAGAAGTGCTCAGGGTCAAACAAAAACTAATTCAGGGAAACCACCTGATCTGTGTATAGAGAGGGTAAAATGGCACGATCTTGGAGGTCCTCTACGGAAAATGCATTTTGAGTTTCCTCAAAACAATATATTAATTAGTGAAAATAGAAACAGGTTTGTTGACCTCACAACATAATCAAAGACATTCATTTCTAATTACAAATTAGAAATAGAGATCTCATTAAAATAAGAAAAGCAGAATTGAAGAAACAAATCTATTTCATCCAACTTAGCACTTGCTCAAATAAAGGCAAAAGCATTATAATCTACACATTTTATTTTAGAAACACCATTGAGAACAAAACATGACATTTAGGATTAATTCCCACTGTAATATAACTTACTGCCTTTACCCAAGGAGCGTGTTGAGGTAACTAGAATGTACGTCTCCAGCTAGTGTTGGCTTCATCAAGAACTGTAACAATAAAGTTGGCCTATTTCATAGAAACTTCATAAGAAACATGCTGTGTGAAAAGACTCTATAAGAAGATTCACGTAAGTTTCTTAGGGCTACATTCTGCAGTTCATTGCAATATTTTCCTCCCCTCCAAGGACAGCACTTCTCTGGGTCTTCACTGAAATCTCAATTATAATAGCCAGATACTTATTCTCTGATCACCGCTCAGACTCTACAAATCCCAGCCACTTCAGTGCAAAAAGAAAGAATAATATTTCATAGCAGGTTTTGATAAACTGAACAGATGCATAACTCAGCCTTGGAAAGTGAGTGGTTTCTGCTTTGAAGTGAGAAAGACTGTGATAGGCTGATCTCTAATCAAGAACCTAATTCCTTGTACAGTTCTAATAGTCAGACTTGCCTGTTATAACCTTTGGCAATAGCTGTACTTATAACATTGCAGGACTGGGGGGTGGCTCATCTTTAAAGATGCTCATCTTTAGTGACTAGGAGAAGTTGAGACAGAAGGTGAAACACAAGCCAGACTGTAAATTTTTTGCTACAGTGAAGACTTAAATCTCACTGCAATTAAGTATCTGCTACTGAACTACCTTAATGAGCATAATGATTTCACAGTTTAAAGGAATCTTAAAGTCAGTTGTAAGAGAGGGCAGAGGTTAAGCTTCTTGCCAAGGGCTCAACATTGCTTCAGATTGAGGGAGGAAACAGAGCCAACTAATTCTGGAGTTCAATGTCACAGTATTTTCAAAACCATCTCAACAATCTTTGCAAAGGCCTGTATTATAATCCCCTTGAAGTCAGGAGATTCTGAACATTAAAGCTAAGATACAGAAAAAAATAAAGGCTATAAGTATTTAATAAAAAATGAAAGTGAGATACGTACTAAACACTTGATAATGTTTAACTTATTCTCCTCGAAGTGTATTTTACCAAAATTCACCAAGTTATTCTATACCTTGACTTAGCAAAGCTGAATAAGGACATATTTAACACCATCCATTCTGTCTGAAAATATCTAAGATACTTTCTCATATACTGGTGAGTTAGATATGGAGAATGCCATTGTACCACAGAAGTTTAAATCTCCAACTGAAGAGATGGACATTTTACATAAAATGAGATATAATTGCTTAATCCATATTAGTTTTTATTTTGCAGTCAACTTGATTCCAACAGCGGGCCTCACAGCCACATGGGAAAAGAACAGGGATGCAAAAGAAAGGCCAGGTTACTAAAGTAAATGGGCAGGGGATTTTTGTTTTGTTTTTAAAGATGGTAAGAATGTGGATAAGGCCCTGGGGCAACCTGATCTAGCTGTGGTGTCCCTGTTCATTGCAGGGGGGTTGGATTAGATGGCCTTCAGAGGTCCCTTACAAACTCTATGGATTCTATGATTCTACATGAAAGGAAAAATAAATTTGGAATTCTCATTAGAATTATTTAGGAAATTAATTATAATTAAAATACTATAATTAATATTTTACTTCTCCAGGAAAACTTTACAGCAGTCCCAGCAGCATTTTAAAACAGTTTTAAAATGCACTCTGCAATACTACAGGTTACTGTTCAAAAGAGATACTGGTGTATTTCCTAGGCTAGATGGTTTTACAGTGCATTATGCAGTGATTAGAACTGATTGGCATCTAATTAGGGAGTGTTACTGATTGATCATTGCTTCACCATTGGGAGATTTCACATCTCTCTTTTTTATTTTGATTTAAATTTCATCCTTGTACAAGGTTATCAGCCCTACATAATTTCATATCTCAGATACAAAAATAGATTTTAATTAAAAAAATAATTACTCAATATAATAGTATATAAAAAGTATTCAATAGTTGCATATCCCTGTTCCTTTTATATTTTGATTCAAAGAGATGATTCAGATCTGTACTGAGATTGTAGACTTTCTGAGCTTCTGAATCAGAGATGAGAAATCAAAAGGAAAAAGGGCAATTAAGAAGTTTTGTATCCTTGCAATTATGATGTTGTCAGTCTATTACCATGAGTTTGCTGTACCCAGCATCTACACTACTTAACTAGATATTTACACACGTAGCATAAAACATATTGACAAAAAGTCCCAGCAATTAGTGAACTGGGACTCCGACTTCAAATTAATCTGGGAAGGGATCAAATCCACTTCAAGTTTTACTTGGAATATAAATGGAGGGTGTTTTTGTTTCAGATATCTCAACACCATTGTCATATAAATAATAAGAACTGATTACTTAAGCAGAGTCTCCAGAAACACAAAGGCACACACAGTGATACTGTTTTTCTTGAACCAGTCCACTAAAACCATGATCTCTTGACATTCCTCTAGCTAAGCAGACAAAGGATAATAGAATTTAAGATGAGCTCATTATCTCCTGCTCAAGGTATATCTGATGCACGACATGCCACCATTAGTCACTCAAAAATGGCTTTATTTATTGAGAACAATAATTACAGCTCCAAACCAAATTATATCCAAGAAGTGTTCTTTCCAATACAACGATGTGCAAATGATGCTGGTAGCTAGAAGCCCCATCTCCTTCCATCTGCTCAAAGTATAAGAAAACTCAATTTCCAGAGCTGAGCATAAAGACTGGAAGCCACCTGTTTTGGAGGTGTTGATGAGAAGGGAAAAAGCTGCATCCTTCACTTAGGAAGAACCTACAACATTTTAAACCTACCACCAAATTTGCATTATATAAAAAAAGGAGGGGAAGGAACTTCTCACCCTAAAATAAGTAAAAAACAAAACAAAACATCCAACTGATTTCCTTTAGCAGAGCACAGTCATGTCATAATAGCCCTTATGTTCATTACTTTCTTACTCTGTAAGTGTACTGTAAATACCAAATGATTGCATCTTGTTTCTGTATATGAATAATGGTCAAATATTCATTTAAATAAATGAGAAAACAAAATCCCCTTATTTTCATTGGACAATTCCTCAGAAATTGAGCTGGAAAAAAAAATGATAGCCGTGTTTTAAATAAATTGTCCTCCAGCATGAAGTGAACTAGTTCCATTAACCAAAAACATCAGAATACAAACCTGTCCAACAAGCAACAAAGGATATATCAAAGACAGAAGACTGTGTAGAGGAAATGGACCTGGGGGTGTTGGTTGACGCTCGGCTGAACATGAGCCCGCAGTGTGCCTGGGTGGCCAAGAAGGCCAATGGCATCCTGGCTTGTATCAGAAGTAGTGTGACCAGCAGGAGCAGGGAAGTAATTGTCCCCCTGTACTCAGCTCTGGTGAGGCCGCACCTTGAGTACTGTGTCCAGTTCTGGGCCCCTCACTGCAAGAAAGACATTGAGGCCCTGGAACGTGTTCAAAGAAGGGCAACAAAGCTGGTGAGGGGTCTGGAGCACAGGCCTTATGAGGAGCGGCTGAGGGAGCTGGGATTGTTCAGTCTGGAGAAGAGGAGGCTCAGGGGAGACCTTATTGCTCTCTATAACTACCTGAAGGGAGGTTGTAGTGAGCTGGGGGTCGGCCTCTTCTCTCGTGTAACTGGTGATAGGACTAGAGGGAATGGTTTCAAGCTGTGCCAGGGAAGATTCAGGCTGGATATTAGGAAATACTACTTCTCTGAAAGAGTGGTCAGGCACTGGAATGGGCTGCCCAGGGAGGTGGTGGAGTCACCGACCCTGGAGGTGTTCAAGGAACGTTTGGATGTTGTGTTGAGGGACATGGTTTAGCGTGTACTATTGATGATAGGTGGATGGTTGGACTGGATGATCTTATAGGTCTTTTCTAACCTTAGTGATTCTGTGATTCTGTGATATATCCTAGACTCAACAAAGTATCTATCATGTGCTACTTGCAAAAACGATATTTAGCAAGTGAAGTGCTGGATTTGGACCTCATCCTACAGGATGCCATCAAGCATTATTTGCCCAATTTAATAGATGCTCAAATGTATTAAATAAGTGCACTAATAATCCTTTTGAAATCAAAAGATCTACCCATGCACTGAATGTTTAATGTCAAGCAAAGCACCTGGGTACATATTTAACGTCAAATAGATGGGCTCTCAGAATCTGAAAAAATGCGATTCATTAGCTTCAGTTATTTGGGTAAATTCGATGGTGGATTAAGCATTCATTCCTAGCCAAGTATCTGGCCTTCCCAGTTTATTGTCCCAGTCTTTTTACAGACAGTAGTTCACGAGAACATAGGTACAGTTGCACCTAGTTTGTCTTGCTGAACATACTATCAAGTTTGACTTTCCAAGTCATATTTTCTCTGATTTAAAAAGTAGTGCTTCTAGCATATGATGATTCCAGATTGGAAATATTATTTGGTTTTACTCATTCAATTAAAAACTCTACTTTCTTTCCAATTTTCTGTTGGGTTTCACAATAATAAACAATAGTAACTAGGTCACCATTATATACTACTTTAATTAAAATTCTGTTTTCTTTAGCATGACTACAGTTGCCTACAAAATTACTTTCAGCAAAGTAATTTAAAAAAAATGGGGGGAGGAGAATGTATGCCATAGCGAGTGAATTCTTCCCCCATAAAAGTCAAAATGAAGTGATTCTTGTGCCTGAAAGTCATTACTGAACCTTCTCTTAGAGATATATCCTGAGATCACCTTTCAGAAATTCTCCTCCTCCCCCCATCTTTCAAAAGAAAATTCACTTTTTGATTGGAAAAAAGCCTTCAGTCTTCCTCAAAGTTTTCCATGTCTTTGATCTTTGAAGAGCTCTGAAATAATGTTGTTGTTTTTTTCTAGAAATACTTCTTCTCCGAGGATAAAGTGTAAATTCATTTTTTTCTGACTATATTCTATCCAGTAGTACAAATAAAAGTCAAAAATAGATGCAACTTTTGTGTAAGTCACAAGTTCCATATCTTAAGACCCAACACATGCACCTTAATCCAAGATAAAAGAGCAAGTGCTACCAAGAAAAAGCCATATTTACAAAACAATTACTTGTCAATAGTATCTGAAATGTTACAGTGAAGGTCCCAGAAGCCTCTGAAGTCAAAGGAATTTCTTCCTCTGGAGTAGAATTTGGGCCAAGTCTTTTCTGTTTCCTAAAGAATTCTGTTTGGGCATCACTTATAATGGTGAATAATAAATACAAATAAAATACTTGCATAGTACAGCTGCTCGCTGTGCACATGGGATGCAATTCAGCCAACAGAGGAGCAAAGCACACACTGTATGACATACAGCAAAAGGAAAGATTACACATATTTAGGCAAAACTACAGCAGTATCACAACTTGATGTGGGAAGACAGTAATCATGCTTAAAAGCGGTGGCATTTGGAATATTGCACGCCCCAGCATGGAGACATTGACCAGTCACTGAGGAGAAATAGAAATAATCAAGGGGCTAGAAGTATTGATCTAAAGTAATGACTGAGAGAACCAAATATGTGAAGTTTAGCTAAGAGAAAAGAAAAGCTGGAGTCTGATAACTGTACAAACACATGGAAAAGGCAGCTCTCCAGAAAGATTTAGGTCTTTCACAGAAGAATCAGTTGCAGTAATGAGATGGGAAGAAAGGGTGTGGGGCAGGTAGCACCCTCAGTCTCACTGCTTTCCAAAACAAATTTAGTCTTCTGCTGTTAGTGGAAGTCTGTGCACAGTAAACACAGGAAAAACTCAGAAGTAGGTGAGAAGTAACTTGGAACTAACTGGGCTGCACAGAGTTGCCCTATGGCCATTTTGTCTGCAAAAAGCACTTGACTTTGTAATTAGGATGAATGCTGTTCTGGGCAGGGCACAGCATAGTGGAGTCTTTATCTCAGCTGATGTTCTGGTTATAAATAATGCACGAAGCTAGTTAACAACTGACTTATCTGATAGCTTTAGGCTGGCTGCATGCAACTGCAGCAGAGCCTGGGCTGCATAGAGCAGAATTCTGACAGCACATCTGTAACACCAGTGTTCCAGTTTGGGAAAAGTGCAATTTGGAGACTTTGGAATATATATGAACATCTGCCTTATTACTCTACTAGGTGGCTACACACAAACTAAACTACACACAAAAGCTAAACACAACACCAGTTGTGCAAATTTCCTTATAGTGAGAACTCCAGTGGAAGAAAAGCAGTAGAAAAAAGCTCACCAAATAAATAGTTTGAGAAAACCAACAGTTTTCTTCGTATTTCATAACTAAGTTATGAAAATGTGGCAATATTAAATAGTATATGCTCAGTTTTCCAGTGTTCATTAACATTTAATATGTTAAATAATATGTTTATGAATACAATACAGCAAATTGTACAATAGAAGTTATTGCAATAAAAGAAAAAGGTCGTATGAATGGAATATAAGCAACACTACAATGAATTCCACAAGAACCACAACACAAAAACCAGCCAGTTCCCTATTTATCTTACAGGCTGTAAGTGACCATTTATTTCCCAGCTTGTTTTTAGCTACAAAGCTGTAAAATGGGCTGTAGGCATGGATTCTGGACTTCTTCAACTTGTCAGATGGAGCATTTATACTCTCTTATTACTGAAATATTTCAGAACTTGCCTATTTTCAAATCATGGGAAGAAATAAAGAAGGATTCAAAGAGTAATTCCCCTTACTAACACTTACTCACATCATAAAATCTGGCTTCAGTGCGATGATTAAAAACAGAAAGTCTCTCCAACACAGTCAATGGGTTTTCTGCAACCTGAGCATGGCCTTCGGCCAACGCAAAGAGTAAAGGGCCCAAATGAACTGAAATTGTGTTCAACCTCAATTCCTCAGCCATGTGCTATTCTCGCAGGCTTGCTGTGTTCCATACAAGAGCAATACTTTACCTGTAATACGTAAACCCAATATGCTTCATCTTGAAAGCTTATTTTCTTGAAGTATTGGTTTTAGGGCTAAAAAAGGACTGGGTTTAATGGTACAACAATGGAAGGATTCAAAGCAAAGCTCTGAATAATGGAACTTTATCCTCCTGCAAACAAGAGAGCTGACACAATGTATTCAGTATTATAAATCCTGCTGTGCTGCTGAAGTTCTAATAAGGCATCCCTAAAGGAGTGCCTAATGAAGGGGTAAAGTACAACTTTCTTTTTTTCCTTAAATGAAGTCATAAATTTTCTCCGAATCACAACTAAACAGGAAGGCATTACATGCAGGGAGATTGGTTGACATCAACCTGCGGTTGCCTATTTGTTTTTTACTCTCTGATTGTTACAAATTATGCCTTCTTCCTGAATATTGCACTAAATGTAGGTATTATTGCAAAGCTGTTAACAAAAACAGCCTGAATTCCATGAAAAACAGCTTTGGTGAAAGAGATTTGTCTCAGTCTCCTGTCTGTTGCATCTGTTTAAATACCCCAAATAAATACTTCTGGTTAACTCCCAAACCCACAAATAAATAACGTTACTTCATCATACAGTTTTGAGGGTGGCATTCTGTCTTATTTCTCCAAAGTAGAAATGCCTTTGGAAACCAACCTAACTTGTAACAGGAAAAACTGGGCAAGCAGCAAGTGCTTTGGAGTAATAGCCAACGAGCCTTTCCCCCATTATTTTTACCTTGTAATACAGCGAATGTTCCCTTTTGCTTGTCACCCAGTGAAAAAGAAACATGAGAATTTGTAATAAACTCACAGATTTTCCTCTATCTGGGTGTTATGAAGTGCCTCAACTTCATTTTTCAGTTTAATTATCCACAAAAGATGTTTATTGACTAATATATCTCTCTCACATGAGGAATTAATTAATATAAATATTCTATCCAGGGCTCAGCATGCACAAAAATAGAACTCTGCATTGAGATGCAAAGAAAATAAGTATTTCAGGTAGTTCCAGGCTAATTCAACTTTGGCTTTATCTTGTATTATTGTTAGGCAATATAATTGAGTGACTGACTGTTTCCTGATAAAATGAAATTCATGAGAGTGTCAGGCTATCAAAACTGCGTGTGAAAGAGCACTGGTTTGCATGTTGTACAATAATCCTCCATTCATCACTGAAAGCTACACGGGAAAGATATCTTATGCAGCAGCAGGAGTTAGATACTGTATGCTAAGATAAAGTGTAATACTTAAAGCAGGCTCACAACTCTCACTCTGTTGGGAAAGAAGAAAGGTGAGGACTGTTGTTGCTTTTGTGAGATCTAATAAGCATATTATCCTCTGCTGTAATGACAGTAATGAATTAAATCATTGTTAGATAATGAATTCCTTCCAGGTCTAAGGGATCATCATAATTCTAGCGCCATAAATATTTACATCCAAGTTTCCCATGGTCCAAAGGCTTAAAGCTGCAGAATTAAACATAGCCAGGGTATTTCTTTCTTTTTGTTCATGCCTCCATTTCATAACACCTGCTCCATCCCATACTAGAGATTTTTAGTGGCTAATTCTGCCTTAGGAAGAGCTAAACCTTTCACGCTCAACAAAAGCTAAGAATAGAGCCCTTGCAAGCTGGGCTTATTGGAAGCTAATTCTGAACTGCTGAAATTCTGAACGTATTTAAATGCTCTCTCCAAAAGGCCAGCTGTTCCCTCTGGCTTCATGGGGGCTGCTCAGATAGTAAGCCATTGGGATATGGCTCTGGGTCAGCAAGGCTAGACTTGCTGCCAAATTACAGTAAGAAACTTCTACCAAAGTCTTCAGCATTGTCAGGCACACTTAATGACCTTCCAAACCTTCCAAACAAGCGTTAAGATGGATCAAGTTTGAAATAATCACTGGAAAACAATAACTTGCACTTCTTTTAGCTTACCTTTCCCAAGAAGACTGTGTGTAAATCATCACAGGAAGGGAATTGTGATACAAACATCCAACAGATTCTTGTTTCCCAATTCTAAGCAGCCACCTTACCCTGACCACACTGAATATTTGCTGTAGCTTCAAGAGGAGCAGGATTAGAATCTTTTAAACACAATTTCTAGTGAAAGTCTCAGAATTATCAGTGTTCTAAAATGAGAGAATAAGCACCTCAGTTGCTATAAATCAATTCAATGTCACTGCTTTCAGTAATATTTCACCAGTTTATAAAAGATAGGGATATGCCATACAAAACTATGATAATGAAATACAAAAATATGTCATGCTATCATTCCTAAGCACCAAGTCACCAAGGCTAACATACAAGTTGCCTGAAGTTTGTATGAGTGATCTTAAGTATTACAGTAGCATTATCAGGCATATCAAAGGATTTAGTACATCATAAACAAATTGATAAGCTGTTTGTTACACTACCATGTTCATCTGATATATATATATATGACATTTTAGATAGCACAAAGATCAAAAAAATTGTGACCCCATTTTGTATAAAATGCCTTTCATCTAATCTCACTTCATGAAAGAACACAGATAAAAAAACAAGCACCAATCTATCATATATTTCTTTAGAACTGTTTTTAATTTGGAAGTTTGGAAGTGAATATCTGTGGACAGATATTTGTGAAGTGTTTCCAGTGAAACAACAAAGCACGACATACTGTGAGAATCTGCCAGGGGGGCTTCTGAAGGATTGGTTTGAGAAAGGGGAGAGCCCCGGCGGAGTGCATCTCAAACAGGCGTGTTCCGTGTTAATCCATTAGAAAGAGTTGATGTAATTAAAGTAAATTAATAAGTCAGACTGACCAAAAACAAAACTGAAATGAAGATATGCTTCACTGTCACTAGGAAATGTCCAACAGGAAATAATGAATGTTTCCGTAATGCATTCATCAAGAAAGCCCTCAATAGTTAAGCAGAGCTGTAAAGTGCTCTACCTGCTGTAGAGGCCCCTCTGCCACATATTTGCCTCAAAGAGGTCAGCCCAAAATATCTACTGACTTACGGAACAGAAGTAGTAGAGCCTTCTGGAAACCAAAGCCTTTCTTCCTGTCCCAGCAGGCAGAAGTTGATGGATGTAGGGAGCAGCATAAGGAAGGCAGAGCACTGTCTGGTGGTTGTAAGCAGTTGCACCTGGATCAGTCCTTCCAGTTACCTTCACATCACATCCAGCACACTGAGCCTTTAGCTGTTGCTGTGTATTGTTACCACATACCATATCAAATCATAAACTGCATCACTAGAGCTCAATAAATACAGAGGGTTCAAGAGATGGATAAGTTTTGCAACTAGATGGCTGTTCACAGAGGTAATGCAGCTAGGCTGACTTGAAAACAACTGTTTCTAGATCTTCTTGATGAAGAATTCTGCTCCCTCTGCTTTAGAAGCCAAAAGCTTATCTTTCTTCCAATTTTATCAATTATTATAATATGCTTCCACCTAAAAGTTTCATCCTATAAATAATCTGAGAGCAATACGGCTTCATAAAACCCCTGACAGATATGCAGCCAATGGGACTTAACTGAAGCAGTACTCAGATGAAAGTACATATATTAGAATACTTCTATGTGAAAGCAACTCTGTAACATCTGGCCTAAATAGCCACATACCTTTTGGAACTGCTTTGAATGGAGCACAGGCTCCATTCAAAAAACTGCTTTTTGTCTGGAGCACAGGCCTTATGAGGAGCGGCTGAGGGAGCTGGGATTGTTCAGTCTGGAGAAGAGGAGGCTCAGGGGAGACCTTATTGCTCTCTATAACTACCTGAAGGGAGGTTGTAGTGAGCTGGGGGTCGGCCTCTTCTCTCGTGTAACTGGTGATAGGACTAGAGGGAATGGCTTCAAGCTGTGCCAGGGAAGGTTCAGGCTGGATATTAGGAAATACTACTTCTCTGAAAGAGTGGTCAGGCACTGGAATGGGCTGCCCAGGGAGGTTGTGGAGTCACCGACCCCGGAGGTGTTCAAGGAACATTTGGATGTTGTGTTGAGGGACATGGTTTAGCGTGTACTATTGATGATAGGTGGATGGTTGGACTGGATGATCTTATAGGTCTTTTCCAACCTTAGTGATTCTGTGATTCTGTGATTCTGTGAATAGCTTTTTTGACCAGACAGTGGTCATGAGTGCTGAGTGGTTTGAGAATACCCTTTGCTAATAGAGAGGTTATGTACACAGATGAATAAAGCGTTTCAGGTTTAACACAGAAACCTATCCTGGCAGCATAACCCTGTGCCTCATGACACCAAAGCTCACTTTGCCCTGGCACTTATCATTCAAATTCTATACACTAAAGTATTACCATTGATGCAGCAGCCAAAAATAAAACCAAATTCCACCAAATCTGGCTTCTTGCACATTAGCCAGTTCCAAAAGACAATCTGATTACCTTACAGAGATGAGGGAAATAAAACAACATTTTAGAATTCTGTTGTTCCATGTTGTTCTACGTTCCAACACAGCAGTTTTGAAACATTTATAAACCCAGTCTGTGTGTGTTCTAATCCCAGTGGCTGGCAAACAATGGCCCCACCATCCTAGGCTGTCAAGAACAACAAATTGCCAACAAGCAACACATCCTGTAAAACACTGCCTGGGTAGTTTATTTAAATTTGAATTGGTATCTCTGTTGTTGGCACATAGCATTAGTCATGACTTAAACCATTAGTAACAGAACACTCTCCCCCACCTAGCACACAATGCAATAACAAATGTGACTGCCGTATCAGCAGGGAACAGACTTTTTTTATCAGTTTATTTTAAAATGTTTGTAAAAATAAAATCAGGAAAAACTAAGTAGAGCGTGCAGCACTTTTCAGCTCACTCGTGGAGCAACTACAGAAAGCAGTGTTAAAGGTTGTGGTGTGCCTGTTACGTTGATCTTCATGCCAGCATATTTGGCATGGTGCAAGAGCATCAGCACATGATGAACTACGTGTTTTCATAATGGAATGGTTTGCATTAAAAAGGAAAAACAACAGAGGCTTGCTGGGTGTAGGCCATAGCATGCAGTTTTTGCTGTCTTGGGAGCAGCATGATTTATAGGATACGAGCAGACACTGGTTTATATCTAGCCGTACCAGCTGTGTTTAATAACCTTAACTATCCCTTTTGCCAATGAGAAAGCACCCACGAGCTGGTGGTGCAGTCAGCAGGGGATTACTGTGGTCATACCTATAAAAAACTGATGCAATCCAGTCTCTCCTAATGAGAAACAAGTAAACAACCAAAGTAAGTGCATGGAAATGTAAATCTTTCCCACGTATTCTAGGCTTATAGAAGACCTGCAAGAGGGGCTGAGTCACCATAAGGTCCCTCCACAGACAGTGGATGGATCACCTCCATAGATGATCATCCTGTAGATCTCATGAAGGTTCAATTGATGCTACCTGTTTTCTCTCTTTTGATAACACACCTACCTGAATCCTGGTACATCTCTCTTTGGCATCCAAAGTAAGTACACTGATCCATCTCTAGCATCTGTACACACTGTTTTCTCAGTAGCAACACCCAAAGTGTAGCCTTGCTTTCAGGTGCAGAAATTAAGCAGACAGAGGTCTAGCCTGGAAAGCTTACATCTCAAGTAGAAGATATTTACCAGCCTTCCAAAGACTGTAACTTCTTTTATCACAGTCTTAGGGACTGCATGATAAATGAGAAAAGTACCAACCCAAAGCTTTCATTTCCAGAGGCTGAATATAACTGCATTTTTAACATCTTGAATTCCTTTTAAGCAAATACATCAGAGCTTGGTACCTGAGCAGTAGCAGCAGGAGGACCTACTGACTTCAAGATTCGTAACAGTTCTCCATTCAGAACGTGATGACAGCATGCGTTCTTCAATGGCACAGAAATAAATATTCCAAAGCAAACTTGCTAGTTTCCCACTTGGACAGAAGAGTGAAGTTCACACAAGTTGGAGTTCATATTTTTCCTTCTTTTGCTACTTTCCCCCCCGTGCATTTTGGAAAGAATTTCTCCTAATCCAATTACCTCCATCTCTGGTTTACAAAACTGCTAACCACAGTTTACATGCTTCTTCAACACTGTACCCCGCAATGCTTATCAGGTTTCTTACAATCTCTCAACTGCACTTACCCACATTTTTCCCCTCAGGGTCTTTTTTTGGCTCAATGCTCCCTTTTGAACCTGGCCTCAGACTTACAAAGAACATACCACTTGCAGCCTGAGTGCAACCATGAATATGGCTCTCCTAAAATAAATACTTTCACTGCTCTTTTCTTGAGGATTCCAGCTGTGACACTTCTGTCTGTTCTGCTCGCAGCTTTCAGTAAACAACTTTGATTTAGGAAAATGCATTCAGTAAAGCTAATAGACTGGGAAAGCTAAGAAGCATAAAGCTGTACAAGCCGTTCATGAGGACAGAATTTTGGCCAATTATTTCTGAGTGTGTTAGTTCTTGCACAATGGAGAATCATTAAATTTTATATATGCTTGAATGTTTACCAGCAAAATAAATCAAAATAAAAAGCAGCAAATTAAGATATCAAAAAATTAACAACCAGTGATTGAAAAGAGCGGATATTTGAGGCTTATTTTCCCTTAAAGTGTAATTGTCTGTTGAAAGATAATGACCAAAAGATTGTTAGCAAATAGAAATTTTAATCACAACAAACCTGTTAATTTGGAATTGACTCAAATACATACAGTTATTTTCGGGCTGAATTTTCTTCTAAGTGTCCTGAGATTTTTATTAATCGCTCTGCAGGCAATATCTATGTCCCCTAAGGTTTTCATGTACTTCCTACTATGTTTATTAGAGAATAATTACCAGCTGCCTTTTACTGGCTTACATTCACAGCTTTGAAGAAACTTGTGCTTTCATATAGTATCAGAATGAAAACTGCAACTGTGCCATCCAAGAGCAGTTGTTATAATTGCTTCAGAAACCTTGATCAATTAAAAACACGTAGCGCTGCTTTGAACTAATAAGAGTCGGTCTAAGAAGGACTATGAAACGCGTGATGCAGATTTCCAGTGCAGGCATCAGGCAAAGAAGGCAGAAAAAGCTGCAAAAAAAGAATAAAATCTTTCACCCAAGAAAATGGGATTAAAACAATTAAGAGAATAAAACTTAAAATGCATATGGAAAGAAATTAAAATCCTAACCCAACACAGGCTGGGTTTTACTGTGTCCATTATCATCTGTTTTGACCACAAAAGAACACACCGTGGTGACTGTTCAATATGCACAATGTAAATTTAAACTCTTTTTGCATAGGAAAAAATAATCTGTGAATAATTGCCTTAAGTCTGCACTGGAAACAATGGTTAAGGGTAAAATCAAGACAGGAATGACTGTTAAAAGAGATGAGATATACCAGTCTGGAAGTTATGAGCTTGGTTCTCAGTTCCATAATTTCTCCAGATCTCATTTGCTTCTCCTCCTTAAATATCTTAGAAAATCCCACTAAAGTCTCTGTGCATCACATGCTGTCTAATGAGCCATCGGATCCTTTATATATCATCACAGGCTCCTCGCTCCAGAAAGTTGACTACTCTTACAGTTACCCTGAAATACAAAGCATTTCTCATTTAAGTCTTAGACATTTTCCAACTTTGCTTGCCCTGGAGCACCACTTAGGCTTTTTATTTTTCCAACTTTTTCTTTCTTTCCTTCTTTTTCAAAGTAAATATGTTTTTTTCTATGCACTGGTCTTGGAATGGTTCTTCCATGCATTCTTGAAGTTTCTCCTTATGATTCTGCCTGCACGTGTTGCTGGGCTGCCCTTCCAATTGCAGCCCAGGCTTTCAGCAGGTTGATTTTGGAACCACTGATCTGGCTGCAGAAGCGAGAGATGGAAGTTTGGCATCCTTTCATGATATACATTCATTTGAACTTCTGGGATGTTAAAGAATCATATTCACCTTCTCCCCCACCAGAAACGTCTTTCTTCAATTACTGCATGTTCCAGCTGTTTTTCTTCCTATTATGGCAAAATTGTTATGGCCCCTGAAAAGGCCACTCTTAACTGAGCATTTTTATTTCTGTTATGTGCCATTTCTCATGTTTCTTTCTTCTCTTCAGCTTGGCCTATAGACTTCCCCTATAGCAGAAGCCATAACAGCTTTCATCTATTCCCAAAATCACTAAGCAAATAACCTTAAGAATGTGGTAGCCAATCCAATGATCTGAGGTTATTCCAGACAATACTGTTTCCTTGACTCCTTCCCTTCAGAGACAAAGGAAAAGGACATGCCATTTGTGTCCCCCTCTTTCCCTTCCAGAATGGGATGACTGCATGATCTCGCAGCAGTACCACTGCTGTAGTTTGTCAGTTGTCTTGCAACCCAGTGACCTCGAAGATCAATATGTCAGCACACAGCTTGTTTGTTTTGCTTTGAGATTTTGATTTATTTGCATGTTCAACCCATTCCCTCTTGGCTGTGGATCATGTTAGAGTGATTTCTGCCACTAAGCTTGACATGCTGCATGGGCAGGCAGCTTCATGCTTCTTATAAGAATGATTTATCAAGAGAATTAGTCGATGTCGTGCCACTTTTCAGCTTGATTTCTCATTTATTTCACCAAAGTCTTCTTGCATTTTCTCTTCTCCTTCCACATTTCCATGCGGGTTGCTCCACTGGTTTTGTATGCCATTTTTCACAGTAGTCCAGGTGAAAGCCTACAGCCACTCATCACAACACACTTCAAAATGTGCTGGAAAAGCTACAAATCCATAAATGATATGTCAAGAAAGCTAACAGCATGACAGTAGTGCATGACTCAGCCGTCCAGTCAGGAACAAATCATTGACATCTGTTTTGGAAACAATTTCAGAAGTATTCTCTGTCTCTTAATTAGTACATATTACAGTAAGTTGCAGTGCATTTCATTGCCCTTCACTCCATGCCCTAGATAAATCAGTAGAAGGAGGGACAGAATTCTCTCTAGACAAACTATTATTCCAAGTATGACTTAGATAAAGCAGTCAAGAAGATGCTATTTAGCCTCCAACTATTCCATTGCAAAAGGATGCCTTTCAGTTGACTGTGCAATGTCAAATTGCCTCACTTGAATCACAGAGGAGAAATTATATATGACCTTTATCCTTCTGCTCAGTCTTATCTATCCTAGAGCTTTTTTAATACAATTTAGCACAATTATTTAGAATGATTTCACAGCATTATGAAGGCAACATTTTTTCTACAACCTTCTGAAAGGCATCTAAGATATAAATTAATTTCATGGACGCTAATTTCACTAAGCTCTCAAAATATATCTAAGAAAGCTGCACTGACAAATAGGCTGAAACTATGCAATTACAGAATATTTTTACAAGGAAAATAGCTGAGTTTTCATGTAAATTTACCTTTCATATTTTGAGTATCTAATTGCATGAATTTACTCCTCGTTTAATATACTGAGCTCTCCAGCATTTTGGAATCATATTTTGTTGAAAGAAAAGAATTTAACAACCCACAATTTTGGGGCAGGCGTTACCTGATGCCACAAGCAAAGAAACCAAGCTGTTTACACCTAAGCCAGGACGTATACAGAAGGCTCTATCTACACTGCACAACAAAGCAAGCCACATACACAATATACAGTTTTATTTAAACAAAGTCTCCTACAGTTGCCAAATCAAACCCAGCTTTCACCCAAATAAAAACATTTCTTAACAATGAGTAATACCGTGTTACTGAATTTCAGCTGTCCTCCTACGCTCGTTGAACTGTATGTTGCAGGTTTGTTTTTACAGAAAGAAAATGGGCATTTTTATTTTTGCTGCAAAAAAAAAAAAAACCAACCTGTTTTCCTTTCAGAGTTAAAGAGTGTTTTGCTCCTTTTAGTTTTCGTTTTTTTTAAGATAAAATATAATGCAAACTTAATCAAACCACAGACAATATCTGGGTAAAAAATAAATGTCTCAAATTTGAGAAGTTAAGAAAACTAGTAAGTTGAATGCAAGTGCTTAGGCAACCTTAACTGCACCTATACACATTCTTCCAGCTATAATAAGCCCATTAAGGAACATTAATTTTAATAAATACAGGCTATAATCTGGCAGACATAAGTAGTTTAGGACTACTTTATGAAATTGTTTACCAATAAAACCTTTAACATTATTCTTTAAATTTATTTTTTAAACTAACACTATTGACAAGCTCTTTGGGAGCAGGAGCGGATTGTAATCTCATATTTAAAGATGCACAGTTCAGACTCTCATAAGTGTGATAAACATCCCACTACACAAGGAAGACAGATGTTCTTCTAGAGAGGAAAGTAATTCTTGAAAGGTTTACAGTACACATAAAAATAATATTTCCTAATATGCGGTAATAACTTCTGTAACTGAGTATTTTGAATGAGGATTAATGACTAAGTAATTAAGTAGGTGCACAGGAGAGACAGCATGGTTAGGAGAAACCCTCTGGACTATAAAAACATCTATAAGCTTCTGCTTAGTCTAATTTTTCTCCCTGGAAATGGCCAGCACTCTCAATATCAGGCTTTAGAACATAATTCAGATTTATCCTGACAGATAATTATGACAACATGGATAAAAACATTCTTGAGGACTCAACATTTTCCACAAATTGCAGCAACATCAACGGTTTCTTATGCAATTCTAAATAAAGTGGTAATTTACACAGAGAAGTCTTACAAAAATCTTCATCCTCAGTTCTGCTGACCTTGAGTCTGTATCTCCACATCTGCAGATGCCCAGTGTGGCAAACATCTGGCAGAAGTCATAAAACAGATGGACATTTTGGAAGTTGACTTAGTTCCTTCAATCATCAAATGGAGGTAAAGAACACTAGACATTCCACTTGTCTATCTGCAGGCATAAACCAACTAGGCTTCTATTAGAATTAGTCAAAAGAAGCCCTTATATATGTGCAGCCCAATAACTGGGTTCAAAAGGGACAACCCAACACCACCTGCTGATTGCAATCACAGAGCGCTGCTCTTCGTCAGGGTGTTAGGAAGGGGGGGGAAGAAAAAATGTCTTAGCATGACTTACACCAAAGTCTTTGAACACTGAGTTATATTCAGCAGTAAATTTCACACAGTATCATCTATTACTCACAAACCAACATTACACTTCCTGCAAGGACTGGTGGGTTTTGTTCCTAACAGACAGCCAACAAGAATAGCAATTAAAGAGAACCAGAGCATGGATGGGTACATGTTACAAACAAAGTGCTCTTTGATCCTCCAGGTTGAAAGGCCTTCTGAGAAACCTTTATCTCATGAGGTGACAAGAAATGCTTTAGAACCTTTTGACTTATCTGATACCAGCCTCTTTCGAGTCAGATTTTAATGATTCTTTGTAATTAGTAACACCAAAGTAGAAGCTGATTGACAGGCTCCCAAAAGGCTGTTTATACAACGGGAAAACAGGAAAACTATGGCAACGTGTGGGATGTTTATTTAACTCCCTACGCAAACACAACACAGTCTGACATTACCTACTCAGCCTCAGAGCTGTGATGCAAATTACATGAAAAGAGTAAGTTCTGCTCACAGCTAGGAAGGCAACCCTCTTGCTGGCTTTGCAAAAAAGCTTTCAACAGGATTCACATCAAGGCATGGAAACTGGTCAGCTTTCGCATGCAGAGCACCATGTGCACCTCATCCTCACTGTAATAGCTATGGTCTAGCCTGGCAATAAAGTTCACTGGGACTGTGTGGAGAACAAGTCATATCAAGGTGAAAGTTACAGACACCGACACTCAGCTCAGGCCATGAGCAGCTTGGATGGGGATCTTGCTTATCTTCCTTTGCAGTTCTGCTCCTCTTTACTCTGAGAGAACAGCTTTTGGTCACTGAGACTTTGATACAACTTTTCAAAACTCAGTAGGATTTGACTTTCTAAAGTGTTACCTTATGTTTGATCTCTTCGTTTTATGATTTCAAGAGGAGCACAGCTCAATAAGGAGGAAGGAAAAAAAATAATAATATGCTTATCACAACAGCAATACCCAACAAAAGCAAACATTACTTTCAGTCCATTTCTCCCAACTATTTAATAACTTGACTTTTGTATACCAGTATTGCACAGTTATAATATGAAGACAGCTACAGCATTATGTGCTTTCTTCTAAAAGGTCATCATTGTATTAGCAGTATTTGATGCATTGTGACCACAGCAGACATTTTTTTAGAGATAAGGGTGTATGTAACATTTTTCTACAATTTACTGTCATCAAGAAAGTCTATTTAATATTTGCTTTCAGAAGAAACATCTGCAAATGACTGGCATAACTCAAGGAACCTTTGCAGCTGCAACTTTCCCAAAGAGCAGAGCAGAAAGCCATGTTTATCAAGATGCCTAAGTAGGATTAAGCAAGTACAAAAAAGAAAAAGGAACCGAGAAAAAAATATATCTTCCCAAGTACAAAACAGTTAATTATTGGAAGTAAATGTTTCATGATCTGCGTGTGACACCCAGAGCTGAATAGATCATTAGCTAAACTCCCCGTCAGCATTCCACATAATGTTTTCCTCATAAGCACTTGCATAAGTTTGCCGGCAGCCTCATTGCCTTTACTGGAAGGACTTACATACACTGTGCAATGAGCAAGGACAAGGAAAAGCAGTGATTTTTCCAGGGCCTTATCGTCACAATCACATGCACTTCCAACTTATACTCAGGCCTGATTTGGGAGCCTGCTGGGGTCAGGGATCACAGCACATGCAGCCCCCTGGTTTTCAAAGTAAGAGAACTTAATGGTACAAACACAGGCAGCTCAGTGCCAGCTGGCCCCGGTGCCGCTGAGCAGTCCCAGGCACATTCAATGTACTGCTGTAAGATGTAGCTGTAGAGCATTAAGGAGCAGCACGGACAAGGCGCTGTGAATTGCTGGCTTCCACTCACACAGCGTACACACTGTGCTGCCTGAACGCTGCCCGTAAATTAGCTGACAGCCAAAGATCAGTACACAGAGCAACCAGCTAAGTACAAGCAAGTCCAGGTGGAAAGCATCACAAAGATCTTGAGAGAGCCTATAAAGGAATAGGATAGCAGGTGGTGACAACTCCAGGCAGCTCAGCTCTGACCCATGACTGTTCAGGCCAATTTTAGCACCATGGGCTCACAGTCACTGTCTGAGCCCAAGGGTGCCTTCAGCATCAGCTCTCTGCCCCTGTAGCAGCAGCCTTCAAGAACGCATTGAATTATTTTAATATTTAAAACATTTTATAAAATGCTATAAAGGCTGGAAAATGTAATCTCCATTAATCTCCAGCAGTGATCTACCAAGATTCTCAGTAACTGAAAACAGATGTAGGAGAATATTCCCTGCCCCAGAGGTCATATTACTTCTAGCAGCTAGAATTATTTACTCGCTACAGAATGCTTCTATCTGTGGTGTAAATAGGATGCAATTTCAGTAATGGACCTCCCCTCTCCATTCCCCTCAGAGAGGCTGTTTTAAGGCAGGTTCTGCAGCTCATTTGATTTTAAAAGAGGGAAGCACCGTTTGCCAAAGCCTTCTGCTCAGCTCCGTTTGTTTGCTGCTTCCTGTGCTGTAGGTGGGCTCTGCCTGCAGCCCCTGTGCTGGGGGGAGGCGGGTGGGTGGCAGGGACCTGCACTTCCCCATTGCACTCATTTCCAAAGCCTGAAATAAACATAAAAGAAGTGCAGCTCACTGAAGGTGTTTCGGTACATGAAATGAGTTCAAAAGGCTCCCGGAGGTACAGTCTTCCTGAGCTGAGAAACTACAGCACTAAAGGAGAACTATTAATTAAATATATCGTAATAGTATCTTTTGGAAGAGAGTTAACGGGATCCTGGCTGCTCCTGAATCCCAAAATGAAGCCACAAATGGGAACCAGTTAAGGAGCAACAAATGCTGGAATTTCTTTCTCTGGAAAAACAGACTATTCATTTTCATAGATACAAAACATACAGCATACATTGATAAAGAAGAATTTTCCAGTAAGCTTTAAGTAACAGTGGCAGTATCGTGCCTCCCAGAGAACACATTTCCTCCAGAATCAAATCAAGAGAGCTGATAAAACGTGTTAACTTTGGTCCTGAAGATCACACTGTCTTCCTCACTGAACTAGATGTTCACAAGCATCATTACAATGGTAATTATCGGCATTGATTGGACATGCACTGCCATCCAAGCTAACATCATGTTGTGACACAGCCGACACATGGCCGCTGCATCGTGCTCTTGTGACACTGAATATTAACTACTGAGCTGACCATTTGGATTACTTGGGATCCCAATTCAAACTATCTTCAGATGCACCGTTTTCAGGGTGCTATATAACTATACCAACGCTTTCTTATGTGCTCCAGTCCAGCAGAGGAGAGAACCAGGCAGAAGTTTAACTCTACGTGAAGCTGGAATGCAGCAATGTGCTTTCAAATCACAGAGCACCATTAAAGGAATTAAATAGATTATATGTGAAATGAGTAAATAAATCCCAAGAAATGGTATTAAGATGAGCATTAATCAGAAGGGTGTTGAGCACGGCATGTGCATGGACCAGTTCATAGGAATCTTACTAATTGCCTTTCAAAGGCCACTTTATCCTATTAAGATTATCCTCAGGAGGCTCAAGACGTTGAGGGCGGGGGAAAGACTGGAAAACCTGGCCACATTTATCATGTCTAGAAACAAACATAAATTGATTCGTATTTATCTTATGAAGCAAAACCTCTTATCTTTCTCTCCTGATATTTAATCCTTATTTTTTCCTAGCAATATAAATAACGAGACACACCAATTAAGCTGAGGGTAACCTTCGAAGCAACAAGGAATAAATACCACGACACCAACTTTATGTGTAATTTCTCTCGTGCATAACCATCAGTGCAGATCACATGACAGTTTTAAACTTACTGCCATGACCAAGCAAGGTATAAATTATGAGAGGTCCACATGGATTACAGATGATTTGAAACAAATCAAAGACATTAACTTTAATAAGGTGCTTTGTCTCTCTTAAATGTCGCTCTTACTTTCTGTAACAGCAGCCACTAAAAATCAATGATCAGAGACCTCTGCTTGCAGCAGAGCTGTTAACCTCTGGAACTTCAGCCAAAGGAGCCCATGCAGCACGGCCACAAACCCACCTTGCAGATTCCTCCTCTGCAATGCACAGCACCTGCAGTAACTCCACGTTCCTCGAAAGGCAGTGCCTCACATTCCTCAGATCGAGACTGACACTGACAAAGATGAATGACATACTCAGCACGTTGGGGTCTTTTTTGCTGTCGTTGTGCTTTTTTTCTTTTAGGTGTTTCATCTTTTCATTAGGAAAGCCAACAACATTTTCAATTAAAAATATTTTGTAGTTTTAAATTACTCTCTCCCTAAAAGCTGTAGCCAGAAAATGCAGTTCCCCATATAATGCTGCTTATAGCAGGACTGTAAGCATAGCAGGGCTAAAATAAAACCAGAAAAGAGACTGAAAATTGAATCAAAATGCTTATTACACTTTCAATAACAAGGCAATAGCTCAATCTGAGTCTCAGCCAGCTCTCAGTAAAGTCAATGACAGTTGTTTCATTGAAATGAAACGATGTGTGATTAGGTCCTCACAGAATTATATGTAATGGTATATTCAAAATTGTAAAGAGGTTCAGGATGGCATCTAACAGCCTATTTTCCTTCTGGAATTCTGCAGTGAAGCTACTTGAAAAAGAAGAATCAATACATAATTCAATATACTGGAAAGATTATTATAAAGCATTATTAATATCACTCAAAGATTTTGGATAAAAGGAAAGAAACCCCTCATTGCTTCAGACTTGCCTACTGACTTGCACCAAACACACAAATGCTGTTTCAGACACAAAAAAATCTGTTCCAGATTTCAAGATGGAATCTCTAATGCAGCATGAGCACTAACAGCACTATTTTGCTGGGGTCAGGGGAAGAAGGTCTTAAAACTCCTCAAGATAAACTTTCCTTTAAAATTTAATTTTTCATGATGCTTTCCAATGCAAAGCAAAGAAGTATTTCCTTACCTAGTCTGACGGTTTTGCTTACGGACTTGCGCTGTTACTGATAATATCCATTGCAACTCTTGATCTTCCCATGAGATTTGCAGAAATATCTAAGTGCTAACTCACGCACCTCAACACTTCTCTGTCAAAGTTAATCTGAAATTGATTCTACTTTCCACAAAGTAAAACAAAACTGCATGGAGTCAGCTACAAACGGCACTCAACATATCAGTGCTCAGCACTTTTTATAATGCCTGCAAGATTTCATGAGGATACCACAGGAGCTTTCTACTAAACCACTGAATGCTTCAGATCAAAATACAGTCAAAAATATTACCATCTTTGGAAAAAACATATATATTTTTTCAGCTCCTGTAATCCTTCTGATTAGATTTCTTTTAACACAAATTTGGAAGAGAAGAACATAGAGCAGAGTATTTGCATTCATTACCAAACATTAGAGTTAAGCAGAGTTGAATTTTGACTGTAGAAGATCTGGCAAATGTCATTTCTAGTTTCAGCATGGTAGAAAAGGAGCTTTAAATTCAGTTTAATTAATTAGAAACAAATGTGTTTCTGAGATTCAAAAACTTTTCTTTACAGATTACTTGTTTGTCCTACTACTATGATTAGTAAATGATTTGGTTAATGTAAGAAATGTGAGAGAGAACCTACAAAAAATCCCAAGTGAAGTGATGTATTTGAAAAAAGAAAATATTTTGTCACATTTTAGATAACACCTACAACTTTGTGGGCCACATTAGTGTATTGCATCTAGCTCACTAAACAACGTCCTAGCCAAGGAAAAGGAGCTCACAATCACATCTGGTGACCTACCAGAATAGCACGTTATTATTGGAAGCCAAAATAACCCTTTGATTAATATGTATCAACTAATCAATATCTCAACAGCATGATATCACCAGACAAACTTTAATTATACAACATTATGCTGGATAACATAGTAATTTTCTAGGGAAGATGTTTCCATTCGTGTCTCATATGAAGTCTCTGAAATATAGCTGAGGAAGCATGCACTTAGAAAACTCCCTGATATCATGGAAATTGACCATTATCACTTTGGGTGGAAGTCACCATGGGAAATACCAACCATTCACCTGTCTCGCTGTCTTGCAAGATGGTAGGCCTACAGATCCTCCTTTGCTTCTTTGAGTAAAACTGCTTTTAACACAATACGCCAGATGGCTTTCCTATAATCTATTAATGAACAAGCAGCAGATGATGCACAATGGAAAGGATGCTCAGAATCTTTCAAGGGCATCCTTGTTTCTTTTCTCATTTCACAGCAAAACCAAAGTTATTAATTTCTCTGCAAAATTCCTATTGTCATTTGTCACTAATAATGATCACTGTAGGGCATTCCAGTGAGGAAATGCAGCCTTGTTGCCTGTGGAAATCAATTTACTGACACCATTAGAGCCATGCAAATAATTTATTTTTCATTCAGCTGCCAAGCAGGAGGTATTGAGGGAGTGTTCCACCAGAACTGAACTCAAAAGAAAAATCATTTTTCTTGCCAAAAGGAAAAGAAAGGAAGAAAAAAGGAAAGAGAAAAGGAAAGAGGAAAGGAAAAAGAAAGGAAAAATAAGGAAGAAGTTCTAGAACCATAAAATTACGAGGTGAAAGAGTGGCTGATGTCCTCCATGTAGCCAGTAGCTCCACTATTCACCAAGATCTGGATAGGCTCCAAGTCAGCTGCTCCCCTTGCCCACAGCTACTGGAGCATGCTTTCACAAGACTCTCCTAAGCAGCAATCTATGTCAGCCCACTTTGTTCAAACCATTTCAGTTCTATCTAGCCAATCATTATAGGGAAAAAAAATTCAAAATCCCAGACATGATACTCTAATATATGGCTTGAAAATCTGAGAAAATCCAAAGGCACTTTTTCTCTGCTTGCTGAAACTGATGTTTAAATATTTCCACTGTTAGAAATCATTACACATGAATATTCTCCTGCACACAAGCAGGTTCCAGTCTCCTAAATACTTATTAAAATATCCATAAAAATACTTATTTTAAAATCACTAACGCTTCTCATGGTTTTAATGTTTTCTTTCCAAAAAGCATTAAAAAAGCATAAGCACTCAGGTGAGCAAGGACTGAAACAGCAACCTCCCCTCATATGGCAAACTATCATGCTATGGAGTCACTCTTTCGTTTAATCCACACACAATTAATCCATTTAAAGTATAACAATTTCAACAGAAGGAAGAAAGAGCGAACAGAAGGGTGAAGGAGGGCATATGTGCATAGCTAAAAGGTTTCATTCTCCTGGCTCTTTGGCACATATCAATGCTAATAAAAGCTCTACTCCTCAGGAAATCCTAGATGAGTACTACATGGCTGCCTAAGATCTTGAAGACTGTCACAAGCATGTGACAGGACGGACACGCAGTGCCATCCACACCTGTTCACAGCACTACCTGTTCAAATCCCATCTAGAGTTGGCTTCATGCATGCCACCACCCCACGCATCTCACAGCCACTCTCTCCTGTCTCAAGTTCCACCAAGGGAACTACACTGGACATCAAGAAACACTTCTTCATGGACAGGGTGATCAAGCACTGGAATGGGCTGCTCAGGAAAGTGATGGAGTCCCCATTCCTGGAGATATTTAAGAGATGTGCAGACATGGCACTGAGGAACATGGGTGGTTGGATTCGGTACGTCAGGTTGATTGTTGGACTCGGTGATCCTGAAGGTCTCTTCCAGTCCAGATGACTCTATGACTTTGGTAACGTTCTTTTTGTCTAAATAGTCTCTTTAATTAACCTTTGCAGTCACATTCTCTTTCTGTTGAAATTTGGAGTGCTTTTTTCCACCATGAGACATCTTCCAGAAAGTTCTCTTGCACCATTACCGAAAAGGCAACATCCTATTAAATTCACAAGACTATATTACAAACCTGGTGTTAGATGCCAGTTCAAGCAGTAAAGCTTAGCTAGATAATGTGATTTTATGCCCTTTACTTGTAACCTATCATTTCCAATCTGGTTGCATTAAGCCTGGCCTCTGATCTTACTTAACAAACAACTATATATTTAGCAAACTATTAAATCTGTCACTTCTCATGAGAGCACTGCCAGCTATTCCAGCAAGGGCAGTTCTCCCAGCCCAAGGGCAGCTGCTGCTCATTGCCCACCACCGGCCTTGGCAGGAGCTCCCAAGACTCTTGCTTACACACCACAGGCACAAGGGGCGCAGCACCAGCTTTCTGCACCTACTTTTAGAGCTCATCCCTCTCCCTATCCAGAGCTTCACTATCTTTAAGAAGTAACTACAAGATAATATAAAAGTCCAACAGGTCTCAATTTGTTCTGTTCCCGAAATTCAGTACCACTCGTAGCTAGAAAGAATACAAGCCTTACCAGTTTCACGCATGAAAACCAAGCTTCAGCAAGAATAGCACCTTTCTGTGGAAACTGGATTTCTTGTTGTAGATATGGTTTTCATCATAATTGCTCCAAGTCATTTGCTTCAGCACAGAAAACACACACTAGGAAACATGTACGCCTTTATTTTTGCGTGGCCTCGCAGGTAACAGAACTTTACAGTTCTTCTGGAAGGGCAAACCTTTTTGTAAGCAAAATCTTCTGCTGATCTTAAGGGAATTCAGGTTTATTATTACAATGAAATACATTTCTATAGAGCACACAAGGAGCTTGATTTAAGTTCCTGCTGAAATACCTTGCTCTTCAGGATCTAAAGCATAGCTACGGCACCAGAAAGAGTTAAGTCAAGTGTGTCCAGCACTTGTTCAATTACAAGTAATTTCATTTCAATTAATTATCAGCGCTAACTGTAGTTAGTATCATACAATTCTGGGAAATGATGCTGACGTATAAAAACAGTAGTAAGTAGTCAATGACTAATATTTCCAGAAGCATTAAGATTAATAGATTTATTATGCTAGTGTTAAAGCTTCTATATTTCAGTTCTTCTAACTTTATTGGAGAAGCTATTAAGGACAGAACATCTCAAAGAATAAATATGTCAGAAGCAATAATCTCATTTTTAATAAAGTTTCTTATTTTGATTTACAGTTGACAGAAGCTGTTATTCTATCATACCATAAAGCCTCTGCCTACCTGCATAGGATCTCAGATATTTCTCAAAAGAAACACCAAATCTTACAGAACATTTGGAGCACTGCATTTTCTTATCAACCACAGGAGAGAACACACTGGCTCCATTGTTAAAGATAATAGTAGAGAATTTCCCATGAAACCAAACTTATTTTCAAGAATTAGAAGTAGGAGGCTCTTTGGTTGTATATCACACCATAGCTCCCAGAATACTGCTTTCTTTTCTTTAGAAAAATATTGTAAAATAGTTATTTCCTCTTTTCTTCTGACTACAAAACACTTAACTCGATTCTCCATAAAGAAAAAACAGACTGTCAAGCAGACAGCAAAAATAAAGGTGTCAAAGGCAAGGAAAGCAAATAATATTTTAGGTCACATAAAAGCAACTTCTAATCTTGGCATTGAAGCATCTTCAAATCTGGTTGTTTACAATGGAACATTAAAAAGAACAACACACTAATTTCAAGTATTCTTACATTTACAGTTTCAATTCAATTTCAGCAAAAGAAGTTGAAGTTGAACAATGCTTTGGATACTATTAAAGACAATGGGAGACTTGGAAAACATTCTTAAGCACCTTTCCATGATGCCAAAGCTATGAAATACAGTGAGCTGTCACACTACAGCTCATGGACTATTTTATGCAGGATTAACCTGAAATACATGCATATCAGTGACTATTTATGGTGCTGTATACACTTGGACTTTCTTTTGTGGAAGTCAGTACCAAGTTACCCCTTATATGATATATAAAGCATGCTTCATTCCAAGCCTGGCAGCAGAACTGCAGTCCCCAAGGTATGGTGAAATTACAAATACACTTTTCGGCCAACTATGCAGCATTTTCTTACGAGGATCAGAAGTTGAATGCAGGGAACCAAACAAACCAACACTGCGTTGCTGTCCACACTAGTGCATTTTAATGCTTCCTTTCCTTACAGTTCTTTGATTTCTGCCTCCCACTGTATTTATTCTTTAAAGTTGAAGCTATATTTTTGCGTAGGTTGGTGTTAATGTTTTTATAGAGGTCAAATTATAGTGGTCTCCCTACTGTTTTATTGTAGGAGTTGAGAGCTGGCACCGTAATTAAAATTCCAGCTAAATAAAGGCTGCAGGAGTCCTACGTGTAAACCAAGCAATTTGGTTTTCTATCAAACCAGCACACATTTTCTGTTGCCTCTACTTGACTGCCACTCAAAAGTTTAAATGAAATCTATGTGCCTGAATGCATTCTACAAGCAATGCTTCTCATCAGCATGACAGGCAGAAAATAAGTAGATTCTAGCTATAGAACGTAACAAAAACAAAAACAGCGCATCCGTTCTTTAAAAATCTTCTTTGCAGTATTTTGGCAAAAACTGCAAGACAGGACAACTTCTGTACATAAACCCAGATGCTGCTGAAAGGTCCACGCCACGGCTGATGACACGTAAGAATGAACTGCAATTTGCTCTTCAGTAAACCTGAACTCATGGTAACAGAATGGTCCCATGCATCATTTATAGCAGCAGTTGTTTCAGTCTAACATGCCTTTAGTTTCGGAACTTGTTTGCAAGTGTACCAAAGATGTACAGATGCAACTTCAGTGCAGGATTTTTCTTTTGCTATCCACTACCTGTGAGCTGTTTCATTATTGCTTCCTTTGCGCTGCTTTCTTTAAAAGCTCCTCAGTTCTGCTTCAGTTCTCTCTGCAGCCTTGAGAGAGAGAAGGTAGCATTCACTTTCAGAGAGGAAATGACCCAAGCTAGTATGGACAGCATCATCCCAGATTGCTATAGGCGTCAGCTTTTAGGACATTCTCTGTTCTCCTGGTTTTATTTCCACTTTGAAAAAGGATTCTTAAGATTGTTTGTTAAAGATAATCCCTTTCGGTCAGACTTTATTAAGTCAATTTCTTATTTCAACAAATTCCACCACTTTCCATCGTTGGTCTATTTCGAGGGGGGGTTAAAAAATAACACAAACATTTGATATGCATTTAATATGCATTACACAGAACACGGGATGAGCTTCCTCCACTATCTACACCTGCACTTGTATGTCCACTGAGGCACGGTCGGTACAAGGCATACGAATGTGCTGAAGCCATTCCAAAATGATCAGGGTTTTCAGAATCAATCCACAAAAAGTTACTTTCTCTCCTCCAGAGAAAAAAGTTCAGATAGTTGAGCTGAACTGAGACAGAAGACAAAAATCAGAAACACAAGCCTCCAGCTAGAAAAAAGCACTCAATCTAATACGTTTCTGAAAGACGTCATGAGTTCACTACCAGCATTACTTGTTCTCAAAGAGAGACGGAGAGATCATGTGCCACAAGAAAGCTATGTGAAAAGGAAACGTATCCATTAAAGCAGACAGTAGGCAACGTGTGCAGACAGACTGCTCTGTTCAAGAAAGGCTGCTTTAAATAAGCAAAGGGAAAGAAAAACTGCAAGTCGAAACATGAGTGTAATCATTTAAAAAGTTCTAATTTGATTTGGATTAGCAGAGAGAAATGTTAAAAGCTAAAAATTAATTGTGAACTACATCTGCAATTATTTTCAAGAATACTTGCATGCTTTAAGATATCATTAACTTAGAAAAGATTCTATGTTAAAAGAAAGATTTAACCTCACTTACTTCCATTAATTCTTGCTAAATGTCCCCACTGAAGTTTGAAGTGCAATGGAAATGGTTAGCTGTCTTTTGAATGGTCTTTTTCCAAGATCTTCAAATTAAAAGCTGTCAGAAATGCAATCTGTGACAACACAAAGCTACTCACTAACAGAAGGGCAGGAAGGTCTCAGCATGCAGAGATGTGCGCTACATCTGTTTGTCAGATCCAAAGAGCTTCCTCCTGATGGAGTGATGCGGAAGGGGCTGCAGCACCGGACTGTACCCTGCCCCTAACCCACATTTTCTCAGGAAGATCTCCCTGTTAAATTTTGTCACCCATGAGCAGTTTGCATCAGCCTCTTTGCTTGTCGAATTTGTCGTATACCAAGAAGCCTACATTACCCTAAAAGATAAAGATTTTAGCCTTCCAACACTTTAATATACCTGAAGGAGGCTGCCTCTTGGCCTGCATTGTTTTTCAATTAGGGAGTAATAGTTTAGTTAATCTGATTTTTGTTTTGGAAATGCCAACTGGAAATGAAGAGAAAAGTCTTCCATTAGAGCACCTGGGGACGTTGTTAATACAGGTTTTGCACTGCACTGAGCAACAAACCCATCCTGCTAATAATGAGCAGTTGGTCACTGATTTGGACTATTAGAAGAACAGCTGGCATGCTTCAGTCAACCAAAGCCTACACATAATTTCAAAAAGGATTATCTGCAAACCATTATGGTTCCTGGAAAGCCTCCAGAAAAAAAAAATAAAAATCTCAAGTGAAGTCATCTGCTACTTTTACCCTCCTCAATTCAGCACCTACAGGTTACAGCTGATACTTTTACCTGTCGTTACCTAAAACCTGCCATATTCAGCATGAAAAGCCAAAACGTTAAGGAGAATTTGGGATTTTACAGCATATTGGGTTAGTCTGCCACATTGGCTCTATGCAAGTTGCAGAAAGAAGTGAATCAGAAGAGATTAAAAATGCGATAATTGTATGGACAAGAGTAAAGAGTAACGCTGTAATATCAATATCACGGACCAGTAGCAGAAAGAGGCCATCTGTAAAGTCAAAAGGCACGGTAATCAGTGGGAATGGTGGATGTGATGAATCACAGATCTCACACGGCCCTCATCTACCTGTCTGAGAGCCAGCAGGAAATGTTGTGATGTGAGCGTGATCAGCACTGTGATTTGTGTACACACCTGAAGCTTTGATCTTTCCACAAGCATTACTCTACTGAAGCAAAGAATATCTTGAAGGCTTCAACCTTGCTAAACAGCAGAATTACCTTTAAGTATTAATGATAAGACTAATAAATTTCACATCATATGAGTAAACAAAGAGTTCCAATATGGTTGAGTAGAAAATTCTTAGTTAAAATCTACAGAATGAAAAAAGCACCCAAATGCAAACAGACAAAGCCCTGATCTTGAAACAGTCCAAGCTCTGAAACATGCAATCTATCACGTAAGAGACAGAAGAGGTCAGCCATTAATTAACATCCAAATTAAAGCTTTTCAAGTAAGGGTCAAAGCTTCCTTTGTTTTGACATTTAGATCACTGACAGAGTATTCCCCAGCTTAGTATGCACAGCACACCACCTAACGCCTTTATGTTAATTGCCTCAATTTTTCAAGTGTACTATTTGATTTATTGTCAATTAAAAATACCCCCAAAAGCCAAGACTCATGTATGTTAAGTATAAACATGATTAATGTAACACAATTACACGTCCACGTTTGATGGGCCTGATTAGGAACTTTCTATCTGCCTGGCATGACGGAGTACCGTCACTACCAGTGACCTGTCAGCGTTGCCAAAGACAAGCTTGCTGATGAGAAAATTTGATGACCACAAATGTTTCAGATAGGTAAAACCTGCAATTAAATGCTGTCAATTACTACCTTATCAAGAATGTAATAATCTCTGCTATCTATTTGATTACGGAAGGTGGTCATAGGTGTAAAGTACAGATCTACAATGAAGAAAAATCTTGTAATGTCATTGCCTGCTAAATCAACAGTTATGTGGACACATATGATGGCATTTCCAGAGAGCAACTGTACAAATCCTCCCCCAGAATATCAAGGGACCGCCTGGTTGTAAGAAAGTTGCACTAGGGAAAGAACTGGGCAGATCACAAACAGGTGAGCATTGCCCCATTTTGTGTGTGGCCGTAGAAGACAACAAGGGATAATGACAGAAGGAGGTCTGATGTGGGAAAAAAAAATCCATAGAAAATTCAGCAAATGAAATTAAGAAAATTGAAGAGTGGATAAGGCTGCAGATTGCTGTTAAGTGGGACACAATGATTAATCAATAAAAAGTAGTTCAGTCTTAGCACAATGAGATAAAAGATAACAAATTGCAACCTGATCCGAGTGAAATTAATAGGAAGGAGGGCAAGCATCACAACTGAGCTGCTGTACTTGTTATGGTCAACTCGTATGTAAGTTTTGATAAGAAACAGTACCAATGAGAATAAGAAAATTGTGTACCCTGCCTTTGAGTTTCTCTTCCTACCAGTAAGGATAAAATAATTAACACTGCCATATTTGTAAGTAGTAGATACATAAGAAAGAGCCATAGCCTATATTTAATTGCTAGGATGATGCTAGCAATGGAATGTACAATAGGTCCTTGTTTAAACTGAAAAATAAAAAGGAGAAAGACTTTTATAGCACTTCAGAAAAGAATTAAGAAGCTCCTTGCCTTATCAAGGACTACAAAAGCAATCCCTGCTACAGACCTGCTTTGCATATTTGGTCTATTAATTTACATAGCCCTGGTAAGCCTCACATTCCAATGCAACTGCTAAATTACACCACTCTTGGGTAATGAGTATAAAAAGATGCAAGAGCATGCAAAGTGTATTCAAACAGACAATTAAAAATATCAATTCTGTTGACAGCTAAAATGATGAAACTGTGCAGAGGTTTAATACTGCTGCATGAAGGACATCCTATTTACAAGTGATTGCATTAAGTAGAATCATGCATTGACAGCCTGCCTTTGTTCAACATTATGTATTAGGCCAATTTATTGCCTGCTTATTAAAATAATTTAATTCCCAAGATAGTTTCCAGGCATTTCTAGATCTCTTCCTGTTCTTTCTTCCTCTTTACATGGTGTCTTATGTGCCACTTTCACACCAGTGCAGTTTACTGGGTCACCACAGAGCTCACCAGTCAACACTGGCTTAACCAACTTCTCCTTTACACGGTTGGCAAGACAAGCACAAATTAGCAGATCTGGCCATGCATGCTACACTCTTAAAGTTCAGAAGTAGCCAAAGAATATAACAAAAGCTATTTTTATTCGACTTAACGCTAATTAGTATTGTCCTTCTTTGCATAGGCCTTCAGTGCTGCATGCTTATCAAATGCATGCCACAAATTTATACTTCTGACAGCAAAGGAATGCTTAAATCCAATCAAAGTGAGTTTATAAATGACTGGAAACAATCTTGTGAATTAAATTAAGAATTTAAAAGGAAGCAAAATTGCCTACAGAAACTGGAAGTTTGAAATTTGTGTTCTAAACTGAATAATCCTGTATCTCTGAGTAGCACTGTTAGCTTTTGTTTTCTTGTTTTCTTTTTTTTTGAAGTGGTATTTAAAGCCTCTTTGCAGATATATTATACCTCCATCCAAACAAGCATAACGGTGCACATATATCAGTATGTTGTAATAATATCTGGAGGTAACTGAGATGGGAAATGCATGCATTTACTGAGTAACACTGCTTTGCATATCAGTTTCACCAGACCATGCACTGCCACGTGGGATCTAGATACTGTATTTACATGCTAGCAGTCATGCTGCATATCTGGAAGTATTCATGGTTTAACAGCAAGCAACCAGGCATAACTAAGGAAGTATTAGTAAAATATATCATGTGCTAACACCAACATGTTTGGAAGTTATGAAAATTGCATCATTTAATATTGATTTTCTTTTAATTATTTTTTAAAATTCTTTCAAGATCATTGACCACTGGATAAGGTACTAATAACTAAGAGTTTGCATTCCCAAAGTCTCAAAGCCACAGAAACAAATAAACGAACTGTAACACTTGCTTATTGAAACATACGAATAAACAAAAACCAGGACTGAAAGAGAATTAAATTTCCTTTAGCTAATACTTTGAGCATGCAGCACTAGCAAGGATTTTATCAAGTCACACCTGGTCTTTGGAAATATTACTGAATTTCCATTTATACAATACATGTAGTTACAGTTTGCTGTCACTGATGATCACAAGCTTGATCCAGTCTCCTTTAAATTTCTTGTAGAGGTTTGGACTTACCCTAGCTTTGAATGAAGCTTCTAAACCTGATTTGCAGAGCTGAATGAATAGTGAAGTGTTCAAGGCAAGCCCAAGCAATTTCCAAGATTATAGGAAATACTATAAATATTTCAGAGGAAATTTACTTTTTCAGAAGTGGATGATTTAAAGTTTTGACAATATACATGTTGTTCTAAATATATGCATATATGGTATTTTGCCATCTCTAATACATGAACCCAAGTAAAACCTCTAGAGATATAGCACTACTGCAGGGGAACGCAGGCAGAATCGTGACAATATTCAACTCCATATGTACAATAAAAAGCTTTCTGATAAATGGCAGGAGTGATGCGAACATATAAGTGACTCTGATTTCTGCAGAAGACTAATATACGAAAATAACATACGGTTCAGAATTGGCTGGTCCTCTCTGAATTCAAATGGCTGTTCAATATAAAAAATCTTTCGCTGGAATCCAGGGGTGCATTCTAAATCTTCTGCACACGCAAGCAACAGAACCTGAGGAAACAAAGGAAATTGACTTTGAATATCCACTCACTCATTCATCACGTAAGCTTCTGGGAATGATACTGGATTTGGGCTCAGTGCTCATAAAACAAAACATCGAGCTTCATGTTCATAAAACAAAATACCTATCTCATCATACTTCTCTTTTCAAATCTTGCTGAACATATTTTATGT
This sequence comes from Pavo muticus, assembly GCA_016647715.1. Lineage (NCBI taxonomy): Eukaryota > Metazoa > Chordata > Aves > Galliformes > Phasianidae > Pavo > Pavo muticus. Next base: position 3,773,643 of record JACDJE010000160.1, on the reverse strand, counting down.
TAAATTTTGCTTTTATGTATGTGTGGGCTGACATGGAGATCACAAAATATAGAAATATGGGAACTGTGAGGGCTAAGTTCTCAGTCCAGATGATGGATACAGGATATTATTGGTCTTTATGAAGTCATAGGATGCTTTTAGGTTGCTCCTACCAACACAGTTGAATCCGATTCAGTTTAAATATATGATTAAGTTAAGGACTTTTAAGTTGATTTAAATAACTGATAATTAGGGTCCATAAGCCTAGTTTTTAAAAGTCATTTGCCAAGTTACAGAAGGAATTATTTATTCAAGGGTGATATTTCACATCACAGAAATTTCCTTTAAAACAACAACCAAAAAAAAAGGAAAGAAAAGAAAAACCAACAGCAACAAAACACCTTTTTTGCTACCAAATGCGAACTGCTGATTTTTTCTTTTTTCACCTCTGAGCCACAGTTCGGTCATTTTCTCTGTAATCAAAAACTTATTTACACCAAGGGAAGACAAAATTAAATCAGTGCATCATAGTGGAGGTGGATCTGAAGGTTAAAGGTAAATACACTTTGTATCATTGTTAGTGTGTGGTCAGAGTTCTTTGTCACTGCAGGAACACCTTCACAAAAGAGGGAGCTTAAAAAGAAAAATGAAATTTGTTGGAAGTAGGTACAATGCCAGCTGCACTTGCTGGAGGTTTATGTTCTATTCCTGAGTACAGACAACAATCTGAAGCGCTATTTTTATTGGCAGCTTTTAAATAGAGCATGGAGGTAAGAATGTCTGAGGAAGAGGCGTCAGGAAAAAGCTGCTAAGTTTAAGAGGTTAAAGAGAGAGGCAAAAGGAGGAAAGTTCAAGGGAGTGGGAAAACCCAGATCTTTATTTTCCAACTAACATAGCATCATTTTCAAAAGCGCCTTCTGCTTCAGAATCTCCAAAGGTGGTTTTCAGAAAGGAGCATTAACACAACGCCCTGCTCTCATCAAAGGTGTTATGGTCAATCTGCTGCCTGCTGGACATTCAGGCAGCACTCAGAGAAGGGGCACCCACACTACCCAAGGAGAAAACAGTCAGGCAAACTCAGTGGCCCTGGAAGACATGAGTGCCAAACCCAAAGTGACCTTGCACAAATGGGCCTGTTAAGACATGCCCAACATGGCAGAGTAGAAGTTTGCTAATAAAGCTCTTCAGCTGTAAAATGAGGAAAATTGTTCCACCAGACAACAGAGGTGAGTGAGCCCTTCATACTGACCCAACAGCAGCACCTCACACATGGCTCGGTTCTCTCTCTACATTAACATGAGGTAAACTGTTCCTAATCCTAGAGAGATGTCCTGCCAAGTTTTAACATCTGTTTTCCACTTTCCACCCCCTGTAACCCACTTGCTAAATCATAGCTATGCATTTGCTGCTGTCTCCATTCACGCACCTCACACTCACAAAATTTCATGTGGCTCCATTAATAAAAACCAAAGGCACCAGTACCCAGCCTAGTCTGCATTAGATCTCACTGAATTCGAGTGCTGGATCGCTTGTTTCACATCACTGGCACTTGCTGTAAAAGCCTGGCTACAAGTGCTGCAGACTAAGAAATAGTGACAGTCAAGCTGGTGGTTTTCAGAAGCGGTTTTCAGATGGACACCTTTCCCCTTCCTCCCTGGCCTGTGCTACATTTATCCCTTCAAGGGATTAACGAAGAAAGACTTGAAGTAATACATGAAGAATGGTGCAATACACTTGACTATTATTCACTTCTGAATGTCCGTGTAACTGCTGCCATTCTTACAAAGGCCTAAAAAAAGTACAGTGCCTAATCCCTCATTCAATTATTGAGACTGAGGTATTGATTTTATTGGAGAGTCTGCAGAGGTTGAGTGTTGGACAGTGTCCCCTTTGGTCCTCCAGTAAAAGGCATCTGTTAAACATAAACAGACATATACTCAGAGCCTGCCAATAAAATTGTGCACAAAACTTGATTACTGATCATCAGAAACAGCCTGGCGTGCATTTCAGTGGTCACGTGCACGGAGCTGTGAAAGTCAGACGTGCATTTTCTGCACGCATTTGCGCAGCACAGAGTTGCTTTTGTAAAGTACCCGTCCTTCTGACTCATGGTATTACTGGATGAATATGCACAAAAATGCAATCACAGCAGAAGGAAAATTCCCCCGATCTCAAGATGCTAGCAATAACTCAAGCAAAATTATTTAACAAGTCCACAGCAGAAAAATAGCCCAAGCAGAATAGGCTGAAATTTAACTACAAACATAACTCTTCCCCTAAAGGACTAACACAGCAGGAAAGAGGCAAATTATGTTGCCATCTCCCAGTTTCTGACATCTCAGAGTTGAAATTCTTTGTCTTACAGGGCTATAAATGTAAAAGGCTGCTTTGGACGTCATCTGTGACAGTGCTCTTAGAGAAGGGAATATGTCTATTTTATCTGATTTGCGACAGAATAAGTTGAAATCTGGTCAATCTAAATAGGTCATGAGTTAACTTCTGTTAGCCTGGTACAGAAGCCTCACATAATACAGATATGGGAAATAGAAAATGACCTTTCCTCCCTTTGAAATAATTGCAAGACTGAGGGTTGGCCTTGCTGTGAGATGGAACATTTTATTCTACTTGCGCAACTCCAAGCGCTTTCTACATCTCAGCATATCAGACAAGATATGTCACCACACTGAGAGTTTTTAATTAATTATCTTTTAGAAGCACAAGCATTTGTTTAATTTATTTTTCTCATGAAGAAATTCTTCCATTGACCTGAACGCCTATCACATTAAAATAACTTCTTTTCAGCTCTTTCACTTAAGGAGAAAAAGTCTTTAAAAATATCTTGGAAAAAAAACGAGACGAGTACAGATTTGTGTTGAAGACAAAGAAAATATTGTTCAAAGCAGAACACATTCTGCTTTTTATCACCCCGTAGATTTCATATATTTTGAATACAATAGCAGTGCTTGTGGGCTGATAGCGATCTAAAGAAAGACCTCAGCTAAACACACTGAAAATAATGTGCAAAGTGTCAAAGGTAGAATTCAGAATGTATAAACACTGTTCACACGTAGTTAAATATGAACTGGGCAATTAGTACAAAAGGATCTTTCACCCACTGCTAAGAAAAAAACTTCATGCTTGAAAGTATACGGCAATTGAGGAGCAGACTATTCACACAATAATACTGAGGGGTTAGAAGCCTGGGAAGCAAACCAGGCAGTTGTGATTCTCAGCCCTGAAGCTCCTCTATTCAACGATAGGCAGAATCAAAGTTTTTCATAACCTAATGCTTTTCAGAAATGTAGAGAGTGAAGACTCTTTTTTAATATCCTGACAATTTGTCTTTCTGAATTTATTACCAGCCACTATAAGGAAATGTCACTAGTTCAGATAACTGCTGCAAAAGCCAGTGGTCTAGAACTGTGCATCTGATAAGATATTGAGCCTCAGAAACACCTTTTTTTGTTGTTAATAAAACAGCAGGCATTTGCTGCTGACCTTACCAACCTCAACATTTGCACTAAAGCTGCTCCCATAGAATATGGGTTGGAGAGTAGAAGAGCACTGCAGTTTTATACCACGCTGCCATGGAAATGAATAAAGCCCTTGGTGTTAAAGTTCCTTATGGCAGTGCTGCATCTGAAAACCTGGGGTTCCTTTACCTCCATAGTGACAGAATGTTGATCCCTATGATGGACTTCCAGAAAATTTAAAATTCTTTATATACTGTATGCTGTATGACTTTTCTAGTTTCAGCGTATGAAGGAACTCCATTCAGATTCGATCAGCCACATCCTCACTCTTGAAATGCATTTTCTCACCTTCTACTGTAAACACTCAAAATGCCCTTCGTCCTACTTGTATGAGATCAACTTTCTATTACAAAAACGCAAGCATCAGCATACTAATTACATCTCACATATATTCTTATGGTGTTAAATTCATCCTTGTGTCGGGCTTTATTTAAATAGAGATTTGGCTGGTGCAGACACCTGTGAAAACCATCTGTCCAGGCATGAGTTTTTCAAACAATAAGTGCAAACAAACCCCGTTTCATAGTGCAAGTATTCTGTAAGACTACATTCTACATTTCATTTCAGGAGAGTCATGTTAAATGCACAATAAATAAAAAACAAACACCCACAAAAGAAGATTTAAAATAGAAATGACACCTAGTTTTAACAATGCTTGTAATTCCAAAAGGTCAAAAATCATGAGTCACTTCCTGGGAAATGAGAAATATTTATGGTTTTGGGAGGTGTTTGTTTATTTGGCGGAGGGCAGCATGTTGGAATTATTTTGACTCATTTACTTGGAGGAGTACATGACAATTTTTGCTTCTGAGCTTTTCTTTGGAAGCACGAGAAGTTTGCTCTTTGCATATGAAAACTTGAGATTTTCATAAAAAATACAGCGATCCTAAAGCCACGAAGCGAGAGGGAAAAGGAATCGGAATAATGAGAACCACCAACACCGAATTAAATTGCACATGACATAATATTTTTATCATGCAAATTGAGAACTCCGAATCTCAAAACCTTTCCATCTTCAGGTGCAGCAATACCAGACTCAAAAAGAAATAAATGATGAGGAAGCCATCAGAAAAGAAAAATCAAGTAATGAAAGGCGCTCACAGGCACCGTGATTTGCAGAGAGGTGATGAAACCCCCCTTACTGAAGTCAGTAAGAGCTATCCATTGATTTCAGGATTTGACTCAAGATTTACATGAGGGAGCCATTTAAAGGAAATTAACAGAGGGATACTTAAACAGAATAAAGAGAGCACTGCTTTAAGTAAGGTTCTCGTTCCTCATTATGCAAACGCCAATTGGAATGTCAGCAGGTCCTGAGGCAATCGTTTCATCCAGTCACACACAGACTGGACATGAAGTTCTCCTCGTCTTCTGTATACTTTTTAACATCAATTGGCATAGAAAAAAAAAACCCAAACAACTCAAGAGCCTGAATAATTTATCCTCTTATCTGTATAATTATCAAAGGTGGTAAACATTTTATAAACGTATGATTAACTATTTATCTCCAAAAGTGACTAAGTAAAACACACTGCTTTTTGGCAATAGTTTGATATCGAGGGCACGATGGTTTGGTGATATTTTAATTCTTTTGGGGTTTTTTTTTTCCATTTTCGAGAGAAACTTTTCATTGTTTCAGGCTTTAACCTCTTCTTTTTAATCACTAAAGGAGTTCAGAAGGAGTATTCCCAATCTCTACAGTTCTACCTCTCCATCTGATAGTGAATTCAAGTCATTTTTGTAAGAAATGCTATTAAGATTTGGCACTAAGATTCTTCAAGGATGATAAATATCTTTTTAAAGGGCCTACATATCCATTTAATGCATAGCTCTGTCCTAAAAATGAAAGTCACAGTCGAAGTACTGAAGGGTGGGCTATGAAAATGCAAATTAGAATGGCTTTATTGGCTGAAATGAATTCAGTTCTCCTGTCACTATGCAGTGTGACTGTGGTAGGCGTCCATTAACTGGAAACAAAATATGACGAACTCTTTTGTGAGACTATCTAGAACAGGAACTTTCTTTTTATGAGCACTTTCTTTGTGAATATATGTTTATTACGAGCATTTTATCACATATCCAATAAAAAGTGTGCATCTTCCATGACACTGGAAATCTTGTTAATTTAAGTTATTCGAGAAGTAATTTGCCAGCACTATTGTCTGAACAGACAGCTACTTTCCTTCCCAAATTGAAGATCCCTGGAAGAGGAACTATTCAGTTTGTTGAGATATAGCCTTAGCATCCATTTGTACAGAGCCCAAAGTACTCTGCAGTCCATTCTGCTTGGGGTGAGGAAAGATATGACAAGTGTGCTAGAAGGTATGAGAGCATTTCCTTGGCACCCTCATTTGATGATTAGCTGTGATGATTTCTCCTCAGTCTCTGACCTGCCTGGAAACCAGTCATTTTTCTGCTTCCTTCCAGTCACATCTGCTCACTTGAATCAAGTCACTGGAGAGCTGTGAGAAAGCAGGAAAGCTCAGCCTGAGAAACACGGCTGGGTGCAAAATCATCACAGCCTGCACTTCATCTGGTTAGGCTGCCAAGACACTGCAGTATTTTAAATAGTTGGGATCATGTTCCGTAATACTGGGCATCAAATGGCTTCCACAGCCATCAACATGAGTTAAGCAACGTGAAAAAAAACAAAGCCTTTGTGAGATAATGAGGCATAATGAAGAAACTTGCCTGTTGCTGGGACCTGAGGTTATGCCATGATTAATCAAAGGTTATGTCTGCACTGATTTACCTGAGATAGCCTTTTGAGCATTGCAATTTGAACAATGCAATCAAGATGCATCACCTACACTGCAAAATGCAGTGCTGCTGAGGTAGGACCGGAGTGAGGAGAAAAATGGTATACCACCACGATGTGGTGCTTGGGTAAATGAATCTACTGAGAAGTGCCTAGCGTTCAAAGATGCATCACCTTGTAATGTAATCTTGTCCTGTTGCTAAGGAGAAGAAAAACATTTTGTTAAACTGCTTCTGAGATTCAAGCTGCTGTTCCTGAGCATACCTCGATGCTGTGAACACAGCCAATGGGCTCAGATGTCAGAAATCATTATAGGGCCCCTGGATAGTCTCTTACGCTGAAATCCTTCCTATCACATCTTCTGTGCATCAGAACTTCTAGCTTAGCTTAAGCAAGCTTTGACTTGGGTATCCCACATAAAACATTATTTAGGCCTGGAGAGAACCATCTCTGATCTCCAGCAGACCAACACACGTCACAGGCAGGCAGTCTTTTGGCCATAACACTGAATTCTGAGCACTAAATTCTTGTGCTCCACAGTTCTAGACTCTCTTTCTGATATTTCATAGTTTCCAGAGTAGAATTGTTCCTACTCTTGTACCAGTCCTGTCTCATAACTTAATTAACCTTTTTCCTCTCTAAGTCTTCAATTTGATAAATTAGACAAACCAAATTCTTCTAATCTTCTCTATAGCATCCAATCCTTTTATCATCTTGGTAACTTTCCATTATGTCTGCTAAAGTTTGCATGTGCAAAGTACACAAAGAATTCTAGATGAGGACTCTTCAAGGCCTGGTAAATGATATTCATATTTCCTTAGGCCTGAAGTGAGTTGCCTAATGCTTCCTAACATTCCACTTCTCCTTTTTAAAGTCTTATCATACTGATGGATCACAATCATTTTAAAATTAACTAACACACTAAAAAGAACTGAAAAAATTGACATCAGCGGAGATACTGCTTCCATTTGGCTCCAACAATGTTAAGCAGCCTTTGCAAACAGTCAGGATTAATCTTTATGAAATACAAATACAGATGCAAACCCTCATGCATTGCTAAACCTGTGCCCTTTCTGATGGGAAGTAGCTCTGCTTGCAGATGGCACAGCACAGAGCTTCACCTTCCCTCTCAATAGAGCTTATTAGCTCAGACTCAAGATTTGCTGATAGAAGACAGCTTCCAAGTCAAGAAGGGCGGTACCTGCATGGGTCAGAGCTCAGGATCAACTTGCTCTTTCATCTGCGAGACGTATCTGAGCATTGTTTGGGTTGTTCTAAGCCAGGCAACAACTATCATCCTAGTTCATTAAATATTTTAATGATTAATAACTGAGACCGCAACGTGTTACTTGTGCTCAAAGGGAGTAACATGTTAAATTACTCAATTATTTACCAAGTAAATACCTACCCATCGTGATTAATGACCCCATTTAATAAATTGGACTCCTCAGGCAAAAGGATGAGTTGGGCCCCAAGGTTATTTTTTTGTTTATTTCTAAGCGTTATGAAAAGTGTAATCACATTTTGCTGAAACCCATACAGCACTGGAATGAGATTACAACTGGTTAGCCTATTTAGAGAAGCCGCATAATAAATTCATTTTACAGGGCACAGAATAATGCAAATGAGCCATTCAATAGCACTTCTGTACCAGTGAAAGAGGCATAAAGAAGAAACATGGAAAGTCGGAGTTCTGTTCTGGTTATGCTGCAAGATATGGAATTACTGAAACCTAAACTGCACTACAACAATAACCTGCTCACAGATTTGTTTATGCCAACTATTTTAGTTATTTATCACCTAATGAACTAAACACGTTGATCCTATTTTCCAACAGTAATGACTTCATGAAACGTCGAGATGAATGAAAATATGAAACTCTGTCTTATAAAGGGAAATAAATTAAGGATTTTTTAAACATGTTTATGACCCTTCACAAGAAGTTGCATGGGGCAAAGTTGTTATTCCACACAGGAGAATACTGATCCGGCAAAAGCCATTAAAGAAAACATCGAAATCATACATTTCTCAGAGCAGATAGTGTTTTTTCGGGCATGATGTCTAGAACCTTTAAGGAACATGATTTATGTTTAATTTCCCAACAGTCTGATCATTATCAAAAAAGGTCCAACCTCCCACCTATCATTTTCTTTGTATTCCACAAAGTTATAAAATGAAGCAATTATTACTGCACCACAAAACTGAACTTTGTGGAACACTGAATATCTGTCTTTTGCACTGGTAAGCTAAAACTGAGAATGTACTTGATGCAAACAATCTTTCAAAGAGTAGCATGGTTTTGTGTATTAAGCAAATGCACACTGCAATCACCTCGAAACATTACAAAAGCAGGAGCCAAACCTCAGAACTCCTATCTTTAAAAAAAAGTATGAGGAAAAAGTGAAATTGTCCATTTTTCAGCTTCAAGAAGACATTTGCTGAACATTTTCTGACCTTTTCCCACACAGTCACAAACATAAGATTTGTTTTCAATGAAAACTTTCAGGTAAATCCCTTGATTCCAGCAAGGGTATTGGAGAGCAGCAAAAAAGAGTCCAAAATCTAGATACTCGTAATAAAAATTGAACAGTGACTACAGTGCAAGTGTCCTAGTGCAAATCTGTGTGCTGCCTTTGAGGTAAAGAGGAGTTGGACTTGATGATCCCTGTGGTCCCCTCCAATTCCAGGTATTCTATGATTCTAGGAAGAGAACAGTTCTGTAGAACAACAAGCTACAGACAATCAGCATCATATTCCCTGCATATCACGTGCTTGTTGTTTTCTTTACCACATAATATCTAGCAGTAAAACAGGTAGTTCTAAACTGGCTTCATATCATTTTGTGTTACAAAACCAAGCTGTTAGGTGGATTCTCTTTTTGTAAGGACAGGACATGTTAACCATGTCAATCTTTCCATCAGGATGACAATGCGGCCTCTATGTTCTCACTTCTCTCCATTTAACAAAACTAGTATAAACTTCATGCCTACTAAATATGACTGAAATTGCCCAGTGATCTGAAGTGTTAGAAGATGAAAATCACCAAAAATATGATCAAGAAATAAGAGAATAAGGCCTATACAATCTTGGGCAACCAGACTGGAAATCTTGCAAGTGATACATGCTCCTATTTGTCCAGTCAAGGAAAAAAAAACTGCTGTATATGTCAGTTTTTCATTCCAGTTGGTAAAGCTTAGGTACATAAATCATTTCAGGATGCGATATTTAGCAAATATTGTTACATATACCTTTAGGAGAGGAAATTGAGATTCAGTGAAGTATGACAAAATAGAAACCAGAGACTGCTCACCTGCACATTAACTTTTGCACACTGGGTAGGTATACTGAACAAACTCATAAAAATATATATTATTTAAGCCTTTATTGGATGTACTTGCTGAAATCATCAGAAGTGTAATCAGTTATCGCATACAGGACACAACACTTAGGTACACCATCTATTTTACCATCATCTTACAACCTAGAGAACAGAAAATCTAGAAAGGAAAACTGAAGATTAGCCATTACCTGCCGAGTCAAGCTTTTGAAGGGACACACTTCTATATCTTACAGAAGATCAACCTATTGATCTGAGTTATGTAATTACACTGCAGTGAATCCATCGCTATCCTTTTGTGCTCCTTTGCCCCCACACGATGTATGCTTGTCCAAATAAAACACCACTGTCCCCAGATAACTCTGATGGCTGATGCACAACTAGAAGAAGTTATCGGGTTTAATACAAAGAAAATACCAGATCAGCTTTAAAATAACTGCCACGGCAGAAGGAAAGTACTTGATGAAGCGAATAAATGATATCTGTATATGATATGTGTATATATATAATTCATTGAACTTTATATAGATTTTAAATTGTCTTAGCTGATGCAGAATAGCGATCATATAATTTAACATTATTTCAACCTAGAATTCATTCCTTAAGCTGATTACTAAAATTACTTACACTGTTCTGAACTTTTCTGTGGAACACTTTGTTTCTCAAGTTATTTTATTTAGTTTGTAAAAAGCATTACCTATGCCTTATTATAGGTAGGCCAGCTACCATGCAAATGTTTAATTTGTTTCACTTGTACGGTCCAATTTGTTGCATCACTCTTCATTTGATCAATCAAGGGCTCGTGCGTTTAGTTAAAACAGGCATTAATTTTCAAGCTGCTTGTCAGCCAGAAATTAAAATAAAAAAAATCCAGGTCTTTTTGCAAGCGTCAGCTGCTACTTGAGGAGTGTTTTTAATGAAACACAAAATACAGCCAATGAACTTAAAAGAATTTGTACCGACTCTTCTGACTCTAGAGAAAGGATGCCCCAGGGGAAAGACAGCAAGTAGTTGAACATTTTTGAGCACATCACAATAAAGCAAAGTCTCCAAAGCTTACAGTCTCCCTTGTGTCACCGGTGACATTACATTGAGAATGACCTTTCCAAAGAAATAAAACCCATTAGTGCTAGGAACATGATAACTCTTAAAGATCAACACTTAGTAGTCAAAGGGAAAAAAAATAAAAGAATTTTACAATCTGGTAAATTAATTAGAACATAAATAATATGAAACCGAGACCTTGGTCTATAACCCTCTCTCATATAATTGCTTGCCATTTAAAAGCAGAATGAAATCCTTTATGCAAAAGATACAACTATTGACCCTCCTCTCCAAGTATTCAGAAGTCAAAGGAAATCCTGTCACACTGAGAATGAAATCTGGTGTGTCCTGGAGAATGCTTTAGTAACATCCTACTGAATACTAATTTACTTTTGTTTCTTCATTGTAAAGCTTACTTTCATTTATCAAGATATAACGCTACTGGAAAATATTGCAAGTTAACTTAAATATTTCATGGATGTATTTGGTTGGTTTGTGAAACCAATTGTCACCAAAAATATTGGACAAATGATGTGTACTCGAGTGAACATGATTTTCTTATATGAAGTGATGATCCTGTGGCATAAGGACACACTGTGGTTGTATCCCACAAATTCCATAACAAAACCTCTACCACAAACAACTACTTGCTTTTGAAAGCAATTATTTAGGCTTTTGCTACGGATGGAAACTCGGTCTGTTAGTGTAGCCTACCTACTTAGCGCTGTAGACAGCTCTTTCAGTATTCATTGGTTCTGCGTTATCTGTATTTACCAAGTCTAACATCCGTTCTATGGGAGATTCAACAAGCAGAAAGAAAAGCAACAAACACAAAACATCAAAGTTTGTGGAAAAAAGGTGAATCTCTGCCTTAAGCTGCAAGAGCCATGTCTATGCTAACATGAATATAACCACTAAAGATGTCGAGAGGTCAGGTTCACATCTTTGTTTAACAAATTTCTGGATGGAAAGCACACAAGGGTATGCTTTTGCATCTACCTACATTGAACGGGTAAAGCGATCTAATAGTTCCTATTTGGAGAGATCTGAAAGAGGCCTATTTTTCATTCTTAGATACATATTAAAGACTTTTTCACTTATTTGAGCTATGCATAATAACAAAAGTACTGAGAATTCCGACAGCATCATACGTGCAGTTGATAATTGAATGTCTTACCATTACTATTTGCAACAGCAGGTCATTTAATTTGTTTACACATTTATACAATCAGATCTTTTGGTAAAGCTGTTCAGGTTGTACATAAAAATAAGTGATCTTAAAGAACAAATTTAAGTATCCAATAATTTAAAGGCATTTTTTTCACATAAATAGCAATTTAAAATTACTGGAGCACTTCAATTTTTTTTCATAAGTGCTTCAGCCTGGAAGTGATTGGGGTTCTGTGCTTGCACAGTATAAAGCAATTTAGAATTATTCAACTGCTTCAATTTTTATAGGAACTTCTATTTGAAAATGATTGGGGTTCTGTTCATGTTCAATACTGAACAATTTTAAATTATTTAAATGTGATTTTTTTTTTTTTCCAGCGCTTTATGTTTGTGACTGGATTCTGGGAGCCTATAACGGAACATAAGGGAAGTTAAATTACAGGAGCATTTTAACATTTTTTCATCTCCTCAATACGAATTTCAATTTGCAAGACTGAAACCATGAAACATTACACTTCAAAATAAATGAACATTATGTAAAATACTAATAATTTCTTCTTAAAATATTTTAAGACTTTCATAATCAAACCCCCATTGTCTTACAACGTAAGTGTGAAATACAAGCATGTCAGTAACTACAGACATATTTCAGTAAATAAAAATAGTTTCCAAGGATGAGAACAGTTTCTTAAAGGTTTTGAGTCTACAAAAAGTGGGAAGGATGTATTCCCATAGAATTCGCTAATCCAACTTCAGGTCAAGCAATGTTCAAGCCCTTTGTGCTGCAGATGCAGTGTGCTCAACAGGTTCTGGTTTGGTTTGCAACTTTAAGAACATCGTTCCTCCTTTTGCAGGATTGGTACATAGAAACCGGTTTAGATTTTTTCCCCCTTTATCTGATCAATGGATTTATCTTTTTCAATAGTCAAAAACACACTGTGCTCTCAAGCTTTGCCCTTTGAGAGGTGAAATTAAGCTGTGATGTTTGAAAATAGCACTGGGGATGTACAAACGGAGCACTGAATATTACAGCTGACAGACATCACACTACTAGTGAATCCTGCATTTTATTATGACCTCGTGTCCTTCTCTAATACTGTACATTTAATATGATTACATCTACTACTAAACACATAGCAAAAGTCCAATGCAGGTATTTTTGTACTTTCCACAGAGATACTCAATTAATACGAATGTGATTTAACCTCCATTTTAAAATGTGGCATTCTGGAAGGAAAAATGAGTGACTTGTTTCTTCAAAAGGCTTGTCTTCATATTTCACCTTCTGCTTTTCAACATTAATGATGTAGAAGAAACAGGGCAATTTCTGTCCAAGAAAAATAACTTGGTATTCCTCTGCACATTCATTTGAAAGGATAGTGGCCAGTCCTTGAAGATATTTCATTGGCATGCCTTACTAATCATAGACATTTAATTTTGTCTCTCCAGTTTCAATCATAAGTAAACACAGACATCCTCAATTGCACTACACAGAGCTCCCCTTTATCCTGAGTTAATCACGTTTACTACAGCTATTCCCTAAGCTGAAGTTCCAGAGTTCCTTGCTTCTGTAAATTCTCAGCATTATGTCTTTTGATTCAGAAACAAAAACACCAGCGTATCTTATCATTCACAAACATGTGCCCTGGGTTCAAGGGCTGTTTTCCTCTCTCCCACTAGTGAGCTGCTGTGCTCCACATACGGAATTAAGTTGTAAAGCGTTGCTAAACTCATTTGAAATATTTTGCTTAGGTAAAACCTCATATTACTGTAATTAAAGAAGCTGTGAGAAACAGTAATTAGACTGAGTGTCCCACAAATATTAATCAGTAAAGTAATATTCTATTATTAAGAAGCAGCTATTCACAGTAGGAGCTTCTCTTGTGAGAAACAGGATTAGGAACGAAGCCAAAAGCAAGGCAGAAGGCATATCAAATCAGCTTATTTGGTGCCTTCTTTTAGCATGAGTACTTTCACCCGTAGTTTACTTATTTGTGTACTGCATTTTAATGAAGAATGTGTAGGAAGGCTTTGGACTCAGGTCCTAGACCTGCCTGTTAGTGCCAGTGCTCCTGGTCACTTCAGTAAGAACTTCCATTGTCTTTTGGCTTGAAATGCAGTGGAAGAACGGAAGCACACTATGGACAAACCTACTCAACCTCCCTAAGTTTCCCTATCTGCAGATGAAAACAATTAACCTACATAGCAGGGAAGCTCTGCAATTTACTTAAAGTGAGTAAGAAAAGTAATACTTGAGATAGGTGAGTAAGAAGTGCTATATAAATACCTACATATATTGGCTGCTTGAGTCATTCTGAGCAAGCTAGAGATAAAGTATCATGTCAAAAGCCTCAAAGTCTCTAAAACCTTAGGCCAGCTCAGCTTTTTGTGTTACTCCACCTCTCTGCCCATTAGTAAGAAATAAAAACAATAGCCAAGACCAATTCTAGAGCTTTTTCTTTTAAGTACATTTCTCCCTGCAGTGTGAAAATACCATGAGATTCAGACTAGAATCTAAAAGGAATTAAGTATCGGGCGTTTAATGTCAGATACGGCTATTTTTATGCCAAAATTATTTCTAAGCTACCCTATTAAATATAGGTGTAAAGCAATACAGTGCAAGACTGCAGATTTATTCTGGGGAGAATCTGTAATGCAGTGGTTTATAAGCAATGGAGTATATGGATCAGTTAATCAAATATCTGTCCTTTCCACTTCTGAGTTACTCTACGTAGATCAAGCAGCAGCAATAAACTGTGCTGGTCGACTTTTCCACTGCTGTCCAGAAGAATTATCTTTTTAACAGCATTTTAAATCACAGATTGTTATCTGAGCTGTTAAAAATAGATTTAAAATTGAGAATTTATTTAAGCTATATCTATTTACTATAGCTAGAATACAACCATTAACTTCCTTATATATTGCTCCTGCATATATTCACCACCACTAGGAGAGAGGTTTTCTTCAGAAGAGAGGAGGAAGATGAGATCTATAAAGCCCAAGTCTTAAAAATTTGGAAGTCAGATTGTTTTTGTTTTGTTCAACAGGTATTTTTATATATAGATATACAAGTTAAGCATCAGCTATTATGATATTTTCAGCACTGTTAAAACCATAATCAAGCCCAACGTCAGTTCTCCAAACCCCAGTACTCATAGATGTTCTTTGTCTACTACTGAGGAAGCAAAAAGCCAACTAATCGCAACATCCACAGCCTCCATAATGAAATGCAACTCAATTAGAAGAGCCATCCCAGTAGTTTATGGATACGGTAGTGCTACTTCTCTCTTTTTGCACTTGTTTGCACCTTGACAAATGTTTCATTAATAACTTGCCTAAAATCAATATTAATATGCAAAATTGAAAAGTAAAACTCCTGCATGAGGTTTGTGCTCAGTGTGATACTAAGTGACAAAGGACATTTAAGCATCCAAGCAAAGCAGTGATCTACACCATAGAAGACAACAGAAAATTTGAAAAACAAAGCCATCATGCAAATGAGACAGTCTTGTTTGTTTCTGCCAGAAATAAAACTACAAATCCCTTGCATCTATTGGCCACAGAAATAAAAGCAAAGTAGTAGCAGGAACAAATATTGTACAGAACAGATGGAGAATGCGAAAGTGTTTGGTCACACGTCAGGGAAACCACTCATTCTATTACTTTCTTTCAGCAGTAACCGAAATCCATAAAGTTAGGCCCGGTAGATTTGGCAAAAGTAGAAACATTCCTGAAGAGCAAGAGTTTGCTACAATAAGTTATTCTCATGGAGTGAGATATTTTTTTTCACACCAACTGATAAAGGACCTAGACTCATTAGCAAAAGTCAATTAGCGCCACGGGGGAAGCACGCTACTATGGAGATGACTTGAAGCAGAAAAGGAGAGGGGACAAAAATGCTTGGTTAGAAAGCTCCCAGAGGATGCTACACAACAGTGTTGTATGCATGCTGGATCTACATTGAGCATCACCAAATAGCACCATCAAAATCACAGGCTGCACACTTTTTTATCCAGTATAAACACACCAGTGTTTCTTGGCACGTTGCATGTTTGACTAACGCTAGTAAATTTTGTTTCCATGCTCACCAAAAATTGTTAAAAGAGGATAGCAAAAAGGAATAATTATTCTTTTTTTTTAATAGGTTGCTTGAGCCAGCTTAGGGGATGGAGAATTCTCCTGCCAAACTGCAAGGGCAAAATCCTAACCCTCATGCACGTCTCATCTGCCAGAATCCCATCCCACTTATTTTTATTTCAACTCTGTGCCTTTTTAGTTGGCAATTTACCACTTGTCATTAGCTGCCTTCCATGGCCTAGATTTGGTTTCCCTGTTTTGGCTTTCATTTCTGTTCCCTTATCCCACATCCCAGAGGCTGCCAGGATTATTGGACAGTTCAAAGGGCCACATGTGCATGAATTCCCTTCACAGCCATGACAAAGACAAGAGCATCTATTTTGCGCTAAGTAGTGCTCAGTTGCCAGCTATGAAAATGCAGGTGGCCTGTGTGCTTTTAGTAAAGAGTTTTAGAGAGGAATTCATACAAATACATATACAACCACATGTGCAAGTCCACTGGAAACTGCAGTGTGATTGACAGACTACAACAAGACTGATATACTTCATAACCCTTACCTCCACAACAATGTTAACTCATCCTATAACACATTAAGAGCTGGAAAGCTAGAAATTATTAGTTAACCTGTTAGCAGATGTGCATCGTTAATTAAGTAGAAGTATAAACATAATGTTGAAAGGTTTCTCTCCAGTTAAATCAAGGGAAAAGTTCAGTAGGTAGAAAATTTCTACTGAATAATTGATATACATCTTTCTGCCTGTGAAAAGCCTTGGGAAAAAACAATGAAGTCAATACCTTCAGGGTAGGTCAGTATTAAAGCGCTGTGATGGGAAAGCAGAAAACCATCTGAGATAGCAAAGATTAAATTAGGACCAGAAATGAAGATGTATAAGACTTCAAAAAACAGAAATAAAACTATCTAATTCAGTTAATATTAATGGCATTTGTTGTGATCTGTTATGCACAGCTTAGATAAAATATTCCATAAGAATAAGTCAAGTGCGATTTTCCCTCCCTTGGGCAATATTGCTGTTCTAAGGGGGGTATGC
Organism: Pavo muticus; assembly: GCA_016647715.1. Classification (NCBI taxonomy): domain Eukaryota; kingdom Metazoa; phylum Chordata; class Aves; order Galliformes; family Phasianidae; genus Pavo; species Pavo muticus. The sequence goes on along the minus strand of JACDJE010000160.1, from coordinate 3,756,695 downwards.
TGGGACAGTAAAAACCAACAAAATAGTTCTGTAGTTCAGAAGTGCCTGGGAAAAAAAACATCAACAACAAATGGTCTTGAAATGCTGAGTCATTTTGTGACCATTTTTGAACAAAATGAGAAATTAAAAGACTCCCAGATCAGAGTGCTTCATTGTTTCATTCATGTTAGTTCCTTACGCATCTTCACTGCTGCTGTATGGCCTAGAAGCCAGTAATTCTGCTCCTTCTGAATGCTTCTGCCATTCAGTCTTGCAATACAAGACATCAGAGCTGTAGTTTAGGAGGTCACAAACTTCACACCAAGGAACCATAGGTTGCTATGGTGCTACTGGCACAGAAGAAATATGTTTGCTAATATTTCAAACCAAAACTTTGAAACTGGAGGTGGCATAAGCTAAATTAAAGAAATTTCATTGCTGATTTTCAAATGGAAGAGGAAAGAAAGGTGAAATTACTTAGAAAATACCAGGAAGAATTTTCAGGCAGCACATCTTGAGCCACTTGGCTCAAGACTTCTCTGGGTTGCTGAACCACCAGCTCTCCCTTATTTTGGGAATTGTTTGAAGTCGTTTCATTATGCCATTATAGTGATATTTAACACCTTTATTGTTCAGCATAATGTTCTATAGGCACACCAAGATGGCAAAACCAACAGTGCAAGGCATTAGAGAAGTATCCCAACATAGACTGATCGCCTCTGTTCAGCAGGAGGACACAGCTTTAGCCCAGAAGGGTACTCACAGCAATGCAACTGAAGTGTTTTGAGTGACCAGCTTATACCTCTCAGAGTAACATGAAGTCAAGCTCTGCCTAGCTGGAGACACACTTTTTGATGCCCCAGCTGAGGTTATAGAACAAGAAAATATAAATCTGTTTCACAATGAAAAATGAAGGGTTGGGAGAGGAAGCTGTAGGATTAAGCACTGTTCCCAAAATAAGAAGTGCTTTCCATAGTAGTTCAGATTTCAACCAGGTTACCTCCATACAAGTTACAAAGAAATGAAACACCAGACTTGTCATCTCTGCATGTTTTCCATGTGCTGAATCACATGAGTTTGGTACTAAAAGAACTGCTGCTAATGAAAATTATCCTTTAAAATGTATTTGAATTTCAGATCTATAGATAAGATTGTGCTTCGTGAAGCTACAATAGCAACTCCAGTTCACCTGACCTAGTTTCTATGAAGCTATATTGTAAGCTACGCTGTCATTATGCTTAAGCAAATGCCCACCAAAGCAGATTCTGGCAGGCAGGAGCGAGGCATTACTCCAAAGGTATTGCAAGATGCCTTCCTTCTATTATCCTCCTTTGTTTGTATTCCCCATTGTATTTAGGGTTCCCCGTTGTGCCATAAAGAACGGTGAATCTACCTTGAGCATAAATTAACATGAAGCTATTGCAGAAGTTTCTTTCTTCCCATATAAATTCTCTCTACAACACACCTGGCTTAGGCATGCAGTAATTATTTTGCTGTTACCTGCCAGTAAAAAAAAGAAAAAAAGGAAGCTTGATAGTGATGAATTCAACTTGCCCTTTGTCTTCTCTCATTGTATCTACCTACAGCAGACAGCACCAAAATGCAACTCAATTAAACACAACCCTCTTGTCATAATGTACACAGAAGCTCTCCTCACAGCGGAGGCAGGGAAGATTTGCCATGACACTCCTTGTTGCATTTGACGAGTTTATTCAGAAACAAATATGTCAGTGGGGAGGTCTGTCATTCTAATCCTGTTCTTTATGTGAGAGCAGCTAATGCAATTTCAGCTACCTGAATAGAAGGGCTCTTGCTTCCAGATGTTCCATTGTGCCTCGCAGACAAGCACTATAGGACTGACACCAAAAGAGACGAGCATTTTTCCCCCATCGATAGCTTCCTCTTAGCACAGGATTTACAGCTGCCCTGTTGATTCCTGTAATTCTGATAGGTATAGTATATTCTAAACCAGTATAATGCTATCCCTCTATAGGTCTGTTGCATAATAGCAACAGAAAGAGAACAATTGTACTGAACAAGATGGCAAACTTCAGATACTCTAGACTATTCTAACTACTGGAAGACTGCTTAACAGATGAAAGAAAAACAAAGAATGATTCAATGAATCAAGACCTGGAGAAAATTATAGACTATTAGTACCTCAGGATGCAAACCTCAGATTGCAGCGTCACAGATAAGCCGTTCTCATACTGATTGGAGATGCAGCAAACCTGCAGGAAAACCTCTGCAGAGGACATCAGGGTACTGAGAAAGATAAAGAGCTGGAGTGGCCAAGCCGGTGTGAGTGGTACAGCCAGCTGAGAAGAGCTGGGAGGAGGCTGAACTAAGCTCTGGCAGCAGCCTAAGGTATTCACACATCTCTGATGCCCGCTGGTTTGCAGTAAAGCTAAGAAGTGATGGAAAATAAACAAGAAAAAAGCCCTAATAACAAACCAGGCATTAACTTTTCCTGTCACATTTGTTAACATTGGCTAGCAAATAAGCTGGATTTATTTCATTAATAATGTATTGCTCTTTTCTAATCAGCATAGCTTGCTTTTTCTTATTCTGTGCAGCCTCTGCAAATATTAAAGAAATAAGCCTTGCTATTAAACTTTTGGAGATATATATTTTTTTGATGTTAATGTAATTTGAAAATAGCAAAAGTAAATAAAGCCGTGCAGAAGAAAGAAGAGTAAAAGAAGAACACAAGTGTTGAAGTTTTCATACGGATATGCTTTTAACACACTGAGACCAGCGTTTGGCCTTGCTTCTAAATACCAGTTTAAACCTTTTTTCATATATTGTTTATTGCCCAATAGCAACATGCTTTCTTCCCACTACCTATCATTTGTGATGTAGATGTAGTATTTATCTAGACATGACGTGGTTTTGTTTTGCTGCTTTTCTGTTGTTGGTTGATTGTTTTAAACTAGGGGCTTCTGCAAGGAAATAAAGAGCTTCCCTTCAAATGTGTAGCGCAGCTATTAAGCTGCTCCACGGGACTGCTGAGTGTTTGCAATTCTCTCTACACTCAAGGGAGGCTGGAGGTGCCCAGTAATTTTCCATGGCTAAGAGATTCCCGTGTTCACACGAGACCACCTGTGAACAAGTCTACCACCTGTGTTAAGTACAATGGGCTTTGCCCAGAACAGCTGTGAAGGGATATATAGTTGCTATATGGGTAGTGAGGTTACTGAGCATGGCAATCTAGAGTTTCACTCCACATACAATTACTTAGGCATACGAGCAAACACTACATAGCAGCATCAATTATATGTTTTCTAGTCGCTAAAACCCTGGGGAAAATAATCTTCTCTTTTACAAAATTAAGGATGCTTTATAAAGACCAAGACCCAAATCTGATTTAAGTGGAACAGGAGTCATTGGTATTTAAGAAGTAGCATCATTGTAGCTTATCCACTTCAACAGCAGAAATCTATTTCCTAAGAGCAGAGATGCAGTCATCCTCCATGAATGGCTCACACTCAGCAAGACGGAAAGGAATGGCAGTGTGTCAGCTTGCACAAAGATTCTTTTTCTTTAGGCCATTGGAAAAATTGTCTTATTTTAAAGTACTGTAAGTGATCCTCTCTTTTCTGAAAGAAAAAATTGCTTCTGATTTGCTTGTTATCAAAGCATGATGATGCATCCTTTTATTCTGTAAAAATTCATGTAGCAGAGGTAGATAGCCACTCAGATATGCCATTTCTCATCCATATGCCATTTTCCTTACCTAGTGTTTTGGAGAAAAAAAGTCTTTAGCACAAAAGTAAAGTGAGCAAAAATGCAAACCTGTGCACTGAGCAGCAATAGAGATGTTCTTTCAGACTTGACTGCAAACTGCACCTCCCTTGTTACACATGATAACTAATGTGAGTAAATTAACCACCTGGTCTACATTCAAGTTCCTTTTCAAACATCAGTTCCCTTGCAATTCCTTTCTGTGCTGAAAAAGAAGAAACTCTGCACAGCCTTAGAATATAATCATTATCAGGTGGTAATCTGGTTCTTTATCTATATGAAGTACATTGTTTTCCTACCTACGAAAGGATAGAAGGATTGGCTGACGATTAAGGCTCTATGCGCTGAGAAAATGGGTCAAGTCTCCAGCTGACTCCTCTGTGCTATCAAATGTCCTTCGGAGGGGCTGGCAGGCCTGTGGCTGACATCCGTGGGTTTTGGCTCACATCCTTCACAACTTCGAGGAAATGTGGACAAGCAGCTGCCTCCTCTGCCTGCCTGATCCCCTCTCTCCTTGCTTGCCAGGTAATTTGGGGGGACAGATTATCAGAGTGATGTCTCTTGGCAGTATATAACCTCATGTTTCCCAAATCTCAGTCAAGTGAGAAAAGAATTCCTTGAGGCCATGTCTAGATTTTCTCCCCTTTTCTACATCACAGAGCACACTGCTCCTCTTATAATAAATCATTCTCTGAAATGGTAACTGACAGAGTAAAAACACTTTGAATAGTAGCATATTTACACCAGATGTGAACATAGGTCACCAGAAAGATGTTCAAATTAAAACAGATGGAGAATCAATGAGGCGGGGAGCTATAGGAAAGCGCTTCTGCATGGCAGGAGTAGCAAAGGCGGCTGTGCCTTGACTCCAGAAAAGGAGACAGACTGAGAGAGTACAGGGGAAAAAAGCCACCAACGTCCTCACAATTTTCCTCCTTCTACATCAACACACGCTGCTTTTGTACTGAAAACCTCACAAGAACTGTTCCAAATCTTATGAAAATCGATGGGAATATGTCCAGAAACAATAACGGGTTTTGGATCAGGCACACAGTGAAATATTTCCTCGTAATAAAAAAAGATCGGATTTATAAGATCATGAAGTGAGAGTAATGAGCACCCTGATATCTGTCATAGCATTTGCCAGGGGATAACAGTACATACATAATATAGGGTATTCAGTTTTACACTGATCCAGTTGGATTCATGATACCTTATACTCAGAGAAGAACAGGCAGAATAAATGGATAGAAAAGGATAAAAGGTTGTATTATTTTCTACGTTCAGTTCCTACAAACAGAAACAGAGGCACAATGCCTTCAAATGACTCATGGATGATACATGTATCTTAACTCTGAAAAGACTATTTAATGGTCATGTGGCTTTTTTATATGCATGTGGATATTCCTTTCCTGTAGAAAACTTTCATTGCTAGCTCAGGTTTCATCCCAGTGAGTCAGAAACTACACCTAAAAGTTTATATTGCCATGATTCTTCCTCTGAGGCTTTGAGAACTTCATTGTGCAAATGCCACTGGTTTGTGTCCTTCCTTTTTCTCTGCTGTTCAGTTAAACACATTCCCTGGATCGACACAGCAGTCACATTGGGAAGAAAGCTTATTGTGCATGCTTACCACTATCAAATAGATTCATTGCTTTCTGTGCTACAGGACCAGTTACCAAGCCTGCTTCAAGACTTCTCCCCTGTTGCCCACTTACTACAGAGCAAGAGAGCTTCCTTTTCCTAGCTCACATTCATAAGCCCATTTCAATGTAAAGTCTGTCTATCCAGCAAATAAAAGCCATCTGTAAAATGGAAAAAGCTGACTTTGTTAGCAGAGATTTTATTTTCATATACTGGATACCGCAGCAATCCCATCTCCCTACCTTATTTTGGTGAAAGAAGCTGGGAAATGTGGATGAAAGAAGTTCTCAGACTGACAACTTCACTGCTGAGGCAGCTTCCTCAGCCTTTCAAAAGGGAATCCCATCTGACAGGGCTTCTTCTGTAGTTGGGATTCATGCTCACAATAAGGAGACATAATAGCGAGGTGGGAACTGGGCAGCACTAAAGAGAAACTGCTTGAAGGAGATAAAATAGACAGACGAAGCAAAAGAAGGTAAAATCAGAAGTGCTGTTGCTTTTGTGAACTCTGTGGCAAACCACTCAAGTACTGTGGCTGAAAAGCCAAGCTTCAGGTTGCATTTTTTAATTTCCCCTCCCCTCAGAATTGCTCCACAGTGAGATTTTCAGTAGACTGCAGTCCTTTGCAATATGTAAAGCTTGTGACTTCCCAGGTGACTCTGGATCATTTTAATAACACAGATAAGCTATCATAGGAAATATTTCCAAAGAATCAATTGTAAATCTACAGTTCCTAAGAGTTCACAGATTTTAAAGTCAAAGGGAAATAAAGTGATCATCTAAGTCCAACCTGCTACATAACAAATGCCAAATATTTTTCCTCAGTAATTCCTGCATCTGGCTTGAAGTCTTGAGCTGCGTGCCAAGGATGAGAAGATGTTTTTGCTCACTGAATAGCCTACTTAGAGATAATTTCAACAAGGGATGTAAAAGTATTACAGTAATGTCTTCATTCGATGGAAGCCCTTAATACAGATCAGAGCTAGTGTTAGAGATCTGAAACCCAGAGGCAGCTGCCAAAGCATTTCCACCATCTTCCTGCCCACTGGAACAGGAGACTTACCTACCTCAGCCCAGGGGGCTTTCCCTGGTGTGGGACTTCAGGTAATGGCCTGTGATAACTCCAAACTAGTCCGTATGGTAACTTCTTCATCTCAATGATAAACTTATCCTACAGTAGGCTGACTACATATCTACATCAATGGAGGAAATAAAAACACACCCCATAGTAGATGTTTATTATGCAACATGCATGCACGCCCAAAAGTATCTTTGTCCAATTCTGGGGCTCAGAAAGAAGAGGCTGAGGGTCTGGTAGAAGAATCAGCTTGAAAGAGAACTAGTAATACACAGATAGAATAACCCTTGCTGAAATACAGAATTGATCAATTAGTTTTCATCATACTTGCATCTATCAGAAAAGGCAGGTTTCACTGAGACAGAAACATTTCAGAGAGCATTTTTTCTGCTTAAACCTGATTTCAGTGATGTCAAAAGAAATTAATAGTGTTTTGATTTGCATAATATCAAATAAGGCCAAAGTATTTAATATTTAAAATCAAAATACAACATTTTCACATCACTGAAACACAGCCTTTGGATTATTCAATAGGGTCATTTTGGCATTTATGTTCCACAATAATTTTTATTGGAAAAAATTCAAAGCACAGTTTCGAAGTATTTTTCTTTCCCTGAGAATATCAGCTTCACTTCCCAGCCAGAGCTAATCTAATCTCCTTAACTGAAATGTGGTTTCACTCGATCTCAGAAATCCCAACTCAAGACACTCTAAACTTGACTGCCTCCTAGGGTATCATCACTAATTGTAACCTTGAAAAGAAACATAGCATTATCTCCACTAATTCATTAATCTGGGGAAGGTTTCTCAGCTTATAAGCACCATGGCTGACAAAACAAGCCTCGTAGATACCTCTTAAATATCAGCTACTGCTTGTACCTGAATTGGTTTTCACCTTAGCTGCACAGTTCTCAGGCATACTCACTTCTGATTTTCAAGAGCAGCCATCTCATCCCTCTAAGGACACTATGTACTAAATTGATTATGAAATTTGTATTCTTTACATATTGGATGATGACATTGTGAATATATATTATTAAGATGGGTTTCTTTTCTATTTGTTTGTGTATTATGTGTGCTGATCAATTCTCCCATCATTTAAACACTACTTCTTGATTATAAAATTAAGCAGGGCCTTTCCAACACTGACTACTGCTCAGTATGGTTACATGGATTAAAAAAGCTGCATGCAAGATCAGATTGCTTTTAATAGGCAATGTTAATATTTACAGGTATAGTTTAATCCTATAGGGTTATGTCTAACCCAGGAGAGAGTGGTTATACTGATACAGCTCCATAGGCATAACTTTGATTGCATTGGCAAAGCATTAAATGAAAGCAGAATTAGGCCAACAATGAACACTTCCAAAAGTCTACTTCTCATTTTGAGTGGGAGCCCAAACAACAGCACTTGAAAATTTAATGCAGGACGACAATAGAAACAAGTGGCACACATCACCCAGCCTTCCTCGCCATGCACAGGGAACCATTTAATCAGAAGAAAAGCAGCACAATGGACATACAATACATGTGCTACTCCAGCCCTCCTGCCACTGCAGCTTGGGAAATTGCAGGCTCACCTCCTTCCTGTAAGAGTTCACCTGAACTCTTAACAAAAACACACAGAACAAAAGCGATGCGTATGAGCATCTCCTCCAACACCACTGCACTAATTCGACACAAACTATGACACCTGGGTGCCACATCTAAAAACCAGCATGATTTCCTTCAGCCCTTAATTGTCATGCAGCATATAACGCACCTTACCCTGATGTTCCTGGCAGGAGACAACAATATTAGCTATGAAGTATGCGGGTTTCTGCCAAATTCATAAATACTGGCAGAAAAACCTATGGAATGGGCAGACTGGGCTGCGAAAATGAGGAGTAATTTAATGCAAATGTTCTACAGCACTCCCCAGGCTCCAAGATTAGGGATGTCAAAAAATTTAAGTGCTCCTTCTGGTTATTACTGTGGAGAACTGATTATTGCTCACTGTATATGAGGTTTGCTAAAATGATTGTATTTTTCTTAAGTAAGTCTCTCATTATTTCGTTCGCCAAAGTATATTTTGCTGCGTGCTCAGTAATGCTCCCCTTCCCCCCAAAGTGAAAGCTAATTGTTAAGTTCTGATTTTAACCATGATTTCCTTTCACTTAACTTATTTTTACTCCCCAGTGTAGCAGATAATGATGTACGTTCAAGAAGAAAAAAAAAAGGAGGAGGAAAAAAAAATACATTTACTAATGTAAGTAGGCATAACTTGCATTGGGAAAGAGACTGTTTCAAACATATACCATCTAATTTTCTCAGAGAAATGTTAAAAAAGAACACATTTAGAGATTGCTTTTAAAGGTGAGAGTACCCATGTGCACAAGGTGATTGGAAGTTACATAAATATATTTGCTTAGCCTTCCAAATGCCATAGAGAATGTTCCTACAGGCCACTTTTCGCTCACTGAGATGGGTACACCTTACAGTCACATTTGTGTAACAGAAATAATCCTGATTAATTACTGAAAATTTCTAGATTAACAGCTGTGCTCTCATGCACAGCTGAACAGTTCATTAGAGAATTTAATCTAAACTCCAATCTGTCCAAAGAGGAATAAAATATATTGAAGAACTTTAATGAGATAAGCACAGTCAGCAGACTTTTCTTCAAAGAAATGAAACAGACTTTTACTTCTGATTTCTTTTTCTTTAAGTACAGGCTGAAAGAAGGAAAGTTTGTTTCTTGAATCAGTATAGAAAAAGCTGCTAATGATAAGTGATCTCTGATTTATAAGCATTTTTATTCCTCCTCAGTAAATATTTAAGTGGCAACATCCAAGAGGTAGTTCTTCACAGAAATGATCTGCTTTCTACAAAAAAAACCCAACAAATTTCATAGAAATACAGCCTGAAGTTGCTCAGAAAGTTCTTTGGTTTGGTGGATCTTCATCAGGCAAGCTGTGCTCCAGCAATAGTGGTCAGTCCCACAGAGTGGGAAAGTGATGCGATTGTACGGATAAACCGCCGTGGTGAAACTCTGAGGAGATCCAGGACTGAAGTGGTGTGGACACTTCCTGTAAAAGTACCATCGTTTTCCAGTACTCGATTTTCATCTGTTCTGAACATTTGAACCAATGTCACGTGTGAGTTTGAAATTTGGTTATTTTCCAAGTTAAAAGAAAAAGGTCACATCTAAGAATGGGATTCACACGCTGTTGGTCTTCCAAGCCGTAGAAAGAATTCTTTCTTTCATCTGACTACTCTGATCTGTTTTAGGAGTGTGCATCAGGTAAACAAGAACTACGCTCCAAAGAAAATGCCTAATCTTTTTCATTCACCATGAAAATAGCAAGAGAACTCGGCCAGATACAGACATACACACAGGTGAAGTCTAAAATAAGATGAGATGTGTAAAATGGAGTACCAGAGAAGGGTGACTTATGAGAATCTGGTTATCTTTCTGCCTACGTGCATGTGTATATGCTGACTGTGTTCCAGCTGCTCCTGTAGTTGATAAAAAGCCACCTTTATTTACTGCAGGGAAAACTGATACCTCAGTTCCCATTAGAGCCACAAAACTATCTTCAACTGCTTTTTAAGAGGTATGTATTTCTCTTCCTTATTTACTGAAAACGGTCATAATGAAACTCAAGTGGTTAGAAATAAAGCATTTAAGAAACAACAATATAGTCAAGATAAAATCACTGATGGAGTGAAAGTGTTCATTAATCACTGGGTGCTCCAGTATATGGGAGATACAAGTCTATATTTTGGTTGAGAAAGGGGTAATTTACAGTTGCCCACCTTCCTTAGAATTGATCCAAGTCAGAGATGCATAGCACATTTGTCCATAGTCAAGTGTTCTCCAACAAGATTTAAACTTTTCTTTCTTAAATCAATTCACAGTCAATGGAATGTTTGCTTATTACCCAAAGTCTAGAACACAATGGGAAATTAAGGACAAGGAATTTACCACAAAGTTGGTATCAGTTATCGGAATTTGGAGTATGATTAATTAGGCACTTACTGTGAATGATTTATCCTGCCTTGTCTCCAGTTGTGTTGCAAATGTCTGCAGTGGACATCAGGTGCATTACCTTGTTTTACATATTAATGTGATTCTAGAGCTGTTCATGAAACACTGCCTTCAAGATTTGCTGCAGCTCTCTGGAATGTCAGAGCTCCTAATATTTCCAGTTGAAGGATCTGGTAACTGTGGATAGACCTAAACTCAGGGTGGGTAAACTAAAACTCAATTGGTAAAATGCATCAAGCAAGTGTTCGTGTGCTCTGTCAAACCTGTGCATCTGATTATTGCAAGTTCAGAAGTCTGGAGAAAATCACACAGGAAAAGAAAAGAGCAGAAGTCTGTAATTAGATGGCTGTGTTTATCCTCCTGTTCCGCGCTTTTCTGTACTGTAAGAACACACTTCAATAATTGGGCCAAAAATCTCAGCCCAAAAGGGACTTTTATAGCAATTGGCTATTTGTCTACCCCAAATAAAACCACAAAGCTTCCTCAATCTTGACTGTACTATTACTGCGGTGTAATCTTATAATTACAAAAGTGTAGCTCATTCCATCACCAAAGCAGGGAACCATTTGCTGCAAGAGCCTGCTTGATTTTTCTTCTCCTGTGTTGTTTTTATTCAAATGAAAGCATGCCCACTGTTTTCTGGAAATCTTAGAATTTAATAAATCAGTGGTTATTCTCAGCAGTAAACAACATGAAAGAGGTTCAGATGTGCAGCACCTTCGTTAACTGAAGGTTCTTCCTTGCATCAGACATCCAGATGTGCACTGCAGTGAGCGCATGCTGCTGATGTGCACACAGCGCTGTAGGATCTGTACAGCTGAGCGCCCTGCAGTGTGCCAGCAGCACCCCCACCCCACAGGCTTTCAAGAAGTAAAGAATCCCAGGCGTGAATGAAAAAAGGCAGGGGAAATGTCTCCTCCACTCTCCCGGTAGTTTCACTTGATAACATAGAAGGTTCGTTCCACATAGGTGTGGAATATACAGAAATTATTCTTTCATACAAACAAATCCATGAGAATTACACACATCACTTTTCCTTAACGTCTTGAAATCACATGAAGCTATCAGCTGAACAGATATGGGAAGGGGGGAAGAAACCTTGCATGTTTTTGTGTGTACCACTCCGTTGCCTAAGCCCAGGTTTTCCCATTCAGGGGAGCACTGCTGTGGTTCACCAAAGACCACTGTGCCTGAGGGTAATGCTGGTGGGTGCTGGGCTCAAGTCACAGAAGAGCTAGCACATTCAACGCATAGCACAGACTCCCAGACATGCAGAAAGGCTTTCCATCAGGAAAGGCTCTGCAGATTCACTGGCTTTATGACTTCAAATTGCCACTGAATCTGGCTTGATACCTCTATGCCAAAAATAAGCTGTCGTTTCTTGGATGCTCAACTGCTGCCAACCACCAGGTCATTAAAAGGGGAAAGATGAGAAATGGCAACATGAAATTTTGATGAACGTCTGGCAGTTAAAGATTCTAAGCTGCAATGCAGAGGATGCAATTGAACAGAGTATAAACTAAAATAAATAAAAATTCACCTTTTTCTGTGACACCAGCTCTGAAGCAAAGAAATACCAAAAGGTAAAATCAGCCCATCCCAGAACACCTACAATTCATTCTGCTGGATTTGCAAAGATGCTTTATTCTGGTTCATGACCCAAGAGTACAGAAAAGTTTTTCTTGTTTCATAATAAAGAAGTTCAGAAGGTTGCTTTACTTTTCAATTTTGTTTCATCAACTTCCCAGCCCTTGGGGGACTCAGCTTGAATTGCATATGTACTGAAAATGAGTTAGGCAGCCTGCAGTGCCCACACTGCATATAAATGCATATTCATTCATCCTTTTTGGACTGGTGTCTGGAGATGTCCATTCAGAAGAACATTATTGAGGTAAAATAGCATAAACATCAAGAACGACCAATCCTTGAAGAATTATCACTGAGATTGCTTTGCATTTTTTGCACTAGTTCAGGCAGTTAGAAATCAAAGGCAGATCTTTACAGGACTGATCAGAAGGGAACATCTGATTTCTGAACTAAACCAAGCAGTCAAAGCACGCAGTCTTTGCTCAGCAGCCAAGACTCTAACATCCAGTTTTGTGTCCAAATAGAGCCCATCGTGATGTAACCATTAATCAGTCTGAATTTGAATAATGTTTGCACCAACTGATCATGGCTGCACGTTAACATTCATCCTTTATAATCTGCAAACACATCCCCCCACCATTCACGACACTGCAACCAATTCTGCCAGCGCACTGGGGTTGGGCACAAATTTCCATGACTCATCTGGAAAGGATGGACTCCTGCCTAAAATAAGTAGTGCATGCTTTCAGTGTATTCATAGGGTAAGAGCCACCACTACATTCACTAAATGCTGCTCATAGGCATCTGTACCCAGCTACGTGCTGACTTGTGACTTTAAACAGCTCTTTTCCTGGTCCATTTGCTATAAGGATACAGAGAATTCTTGTTGACTAACAGATCAGATTTCCATATGCTGAAGTTTCACATAAGGGAAACAACTTCATCCAACACAATAGCAGGAACTACGGAAATAGCTGACACGCATGTAGAACAATCAAAATTGCACTTGGTGAATGTTATTTAAAACTGGAATTGATCAGACTTGGTAAAAGGTTGTTTCAAGCAAAGCAAGAACGAGTTCTGCTAATTCCTTCACAACGCACACAAATGAATGCTCAGGTTCAGACCCCACTGGGAGGTGTCCATTTGTGGATGTTCAATTCAAAATGGGAAAGGCTTGCTCTGGCATATCCAGAGTAAACATCTGAACTGACTGAAGAGAGGAGAAAGCAGCCAAGCAGATGGGGAGAACAAGAGCATTCCACCTAAGTGGAAATTGTTAACATCAGCGAAGAACTGGACCAAATGAGTTTCCTATGAACAAACCAAACACATTTTATCTGCCTCAGTGTCGAGCATGTAAATGACATTACAGAAACGAAGTCAGAAGACACCACATCAAAGTTCCTACATGGCACCGCTCTTCATCCACAGCCTCCCTATTTGTCTCTTCAATTAAATGCACGTTTCCCCAGACTTGTTTAACCACTTGATTTGTGTCTTGGCACAATAAATGAAAACCTCTCCCCACTGAATTTAAATAATGCTGAAGTCGCAACAGGAGACAACGAAGCCAACATTCAACGTTAATAGTGGAATCCATTCTTCATCTCTGCAGGCTGATTTCCCAGGAGAAGAGAATACTGTCATCAAAACATTCTCATTACTTTTTCTAAGTGCTCCATAATTCACAGAATTACTTATGTTTTTGTCTAAATTATCCAGTTCTTTATACTTTTGCATTCACTTTAAGTCCAGCATAAAATAAAGACTTATCTGAAGGTCTTTGCCAAAGGGAGCTTGTAGCTTAGCTTTAGCTTTCGAGGTTTGGGGATTTTATTATTATTTTTATTTGGAAAACCTTACTGAGGATCACGTGCTTGTTCCCTCCAGGGAAATTCTAAGAGGGTCTTTTAGCTTATAAGCAGTGGACCTCTTCTCAAAAATGCCTATATCAATACTACAGCAGCATAATCAGAGGAGAAGCTTCCCACAACAGTCTGTGCGAGGACTTCGTGAGAAAATTTCCTGTATGGCTGGCTATGAGCAATTAACTTGGAAAATACTCCAAGGAGGCATTCTCATTGCTTAGCATCACATTTAGCGTGATGAGGTCTCAGGGAAAGATTAAGCCAGAACCACAGTGTAATTAAATAATTATTTTTAAAGCTCAAGAGCCCTCATACCTCCTATTGCAGGAAAAGGCCATCTTCCACCAAAATAGAGCCACAGTACAAAAATGGAAGACGATGACTGTCAAAGATGCTGCACAGCTAATGAGAAAACAAGATGAGAATGGAATTTTCTTGTAGATCTACAGGTAGAGAGCACAAACATCTCTTGAATGAGCCATTTTCCATTGAGCAGGCAGCACTGTGAGCTGAAGAGCTGCTTGTTGTGAGCCGTGTGCATAAAGATGGGACTTGATGGAAATTGTTGGCTGGCCCCATGTTACTGTATTCCTCTCCCAGATTCTTGCTCTTTAAAACAAAAAGCTAAACATTCATTAGACTTTTTTTCCCCTTTTGTTACCCTCTCATTCAGTTAATTATCTAATTACAAGCAGGAATGTTATATGGCTGAGAAAAGGCAGTAGCCTGTGAAAGACATGATGCAGTTCTCAAACTGAAGCAGGCACCTCACCTTTCTGGTTTGAAGTGCGAAACCTAGATGGCTCTCCCTTGGATAACATTGTACCACACATTTCCAAGCTACAAAGGTACAGCACCCAAGTAACTGGACTGCGCATACTCCCTTTTGGCCGCACTTTGACCAGCGGTGCTCTGCTCACATGGTGTAACTACCATTCACAGGACAAAATGGGTTTTGTTCCTCCTGACCTGACTGGCCCATAGAAATAAAAATAAATAAATAAACGGAAGTGATCCGAGGTTTTTTGCCACCCATTTTAGAGGCATCCTTTGAAAATGTGTGTTCTTCTGTTGCTAGGAAAAATAAAATGAAAGCCATCAATTAACACTAAACAGATGACTACTGCTGTAAGTATTGATTCAGTAAGAGTGAAGGCACAGATTTACTGGTAAGGAAATTATTTTATGCAAGGAAAAAGTAAATTAACCAACGCGGGGAGGAGAGTATAATGTATGTAAATATGAATGGTCTCAGAGATTAATTTTGGATGAAAAATTACATATTAGCAGTTGTACTGCAGAAATGATTAAAGTAATCAAAGCAGTACAGACATGCATAACACAAGAGGATCCTGATGTTTTGTTTGGGATATACAGATGTTGCATTTCAATAATTATCAGTAGCAAAAAATGAGATTCAGCTGCATAAAAGTCTAATTATAATTCTTAATCAAAACGTGAGAAATAAGTTACTGGAATGCCTTTGAAGTACATCAGGAATGAGAAATAACATAAGCCCTCTGGTATCATGCTGGTTAAACAAACACCAAAAAATTAATACTTGCATTTCGACAAGAGAGAGCCTTCAGTGAAGGCCACATGAACACCAGGCAAACATACAGCCTGTACTTTCCCTGCAGATGCTCCTGAAGGGTTAAACCTGCCCCAGGCAGCTACAGCAGGGGTTGCAAAGGTGAAATTCGATGCAGAAGTTGTTCCTGCAGCGCAGTCATTTGCCCAATTACCAGCTCCACAGTAACGCCTCTGGGCCTGCGATAGACATCAGCGCTGCTTTGTTTTAAGGAAAACAAACATCCGAGGAGAGCTGCTCCTTGCCCTGAGAGGTTTAACTTCCAGAGGCACAGAAGAGACGAGGTACAGAAGAATGGCAGGACTACGGAGAGCCCCTTCCACGCCACACATCCCCAAGGCCTGGAAAGTTTGGAAACCTTAGGCAGACAAGGAGCTGCAGTTTCAATAAGCTCATAATAAAAACAGGAAGCATCTACATTGCACCTGCAACTTTTTCATGGATCCCTATAGGTCATTAACTGTCAGTGTTCAAACACCTGTGACAGCTCAGATATTGCTTAAGTTATTTTCAGAGCTGTTACAGTCTAAAGAGTATTTTACATCATTCTTTCACATCACATCTCCTAGCTCAATGGCAGAGGTAAAGAGAAACCATCTGTCTATTTCTTTTTGCATGTCCTCATTTGCATGCCATTAATACAATTAATATTGCATTGGAATTTACACAAACATATTTCTGATTCTTCCAGCTAGAAACGCTCCAGGAACACTCCAGTCTGTAGCCTGCAAGACAATTTCAGGCATAAGCGAATGTGAGGTCACATCAGAAGCCAACTAAATTGGGAAATAACGGTGTTTGTTGTGAGATGGCAGGTCACTGGAATCCTAATGAGATTACATCAACAGCCAGTTACATGTTTGGCTGAATGCAGGAATCAAATCGTTCGTGGGAGCATTATAACACTAATGAAAAAAGATGAAACAGGTTCTGTTTAATCATGTTTCTACTTTTGGTAGCACTACGCATTAAGAGACGATTAAAGAAGCTATAATGCTGTTGGATTTTTGTTTTGTTTTCACAATGGCACTTTGCTTCAGGAAAATCCAATAAGCCAACTGAAATTATCTTTGAAATTGTGTTCGCAACACTTACTTTAAACCACAGAAAAGCAATAGATTCACTAACATAATTTATTTTTTGACTTCCAGAGGGAACTTTTATTTGCTGCATTTGAATAGGGAGATTGAAGCCCACCTCTGATTAATTCTGAGTGCCAGGTTCTCACCCACGTTTACTAAACATGCTGCTTCACACACCAAAAAGAAAATCCCCTTTCCCCAGCAGACTTGTGTTGATTTAGCAACAGATAAGAGGCCAATTAGGCCTCCATCCCTAGAGGTTTTCAAGAAGGATGTAGGTGTAGCACAGAGGGACACGGTTTAGTGGGTATGGTGGGGATGTGATGACTGCTGGACTAGATGATCTTGACAGTCTTCTCCTACCTTAATGATTTTGTGATTCCAATTTACTGCCCTGTTCACATCTACAACACACACTAGGGCCGTATCATGACATACCCTGCAGCCCTTTCTTCCCAGTGCCCTTATCAGGTCTCTAGAATTGTGCATGGACTCCATCCTACACACTTGGCCAAATTCCCTCAGGAAGGAGTCATGGAGCAGGATGGAGCCAGGCACTCTCCTTCTGTGCAACCGCTGACTCAGAGACATGCAAAACCTCACTCCAGAACAGAGCAGACTCAGCTGAGGCCAGCCAGTGATTCCACGATGAGTTTTTAAATCAATTGCAAACTTTTTCTACTACTGTAAGATATCAGTAGGAATTCATTTATTTTTCCTATTCAATTCCAGAGACCAAGCTATCCTTTCATATTTCTTACAACTATATTCAGCTTGGGGAAGTGTTTCAGGATTTTCATGATCATCCATCATCATTTCTCAACATAAGGATACTAGGGACAGATGGATAAAGAAGAACTGCTAACATTTTGCCATTGTAACAGCTTTTTCAGGGCCACGTACCCAGACAACTCACAGAAATCAGCCCCTGCACAGGACTGGAGATGTGGCAGAACACAGACAAGTTCACAGTGAGACAAGAACCATTCGCATTTAGTGTGGAAGGAGCGACAAAACCGCGCGCATGGAGCAGTGTTAGTATTAGCCAACGGCAAATGCACTGCCAGAGATGTGATAATCTGAAAGCCATTGTGCTGTAAATTGCCATTTTAAAATGACTACTCTTCTGAGAGAATTGCTCAGCTAAAGGAAATTGCCAAAAAGTTCTAGTTTAAGAAATAAACTCGTATTACTTTTCAGATCATGTTTAAATTGCTCTAAATGGAATAGCCTACACTAAGGGAGAAAAAGAACAGCACTCTGGTCTCAGAGGAACCCGCTGTCAGTTGGAACACCACCTGTGCTACAGTGATAAATCATTAAGAAGAGAAAACATCCCTGCTTGCTTTTTAACCTGACAAATTAATTGAGAAGGTCTATAGTGTACAGTATTGGTACGCCCAAGTCAGAGTGGCTGCTTTATCAGCAACACTACATCCCTCTCTGTTCTATCAGCTATTTTTCTTAGTGGAAGGAACAGAGACAGGTTAACAATTTTACCAGGATCCAGGCCATTGCCTGCACCACCATCATTTCAACCAGCCTGGAAGAGATCAGCTAGATAGATGGAATAAACATCAGCATGTTCTGTAACCTTCAGAGACAGCAGCTACTAGGGTGGGTTACAAATCAGGCTGTGGCAGCGCTATAGGAGTGGAGAGGAAAAGCTGCAATCTCAGTCCCAAACTGCTCTGAGCTGGAGAGGATTTCTGTCCATTACAAAGTATGGTTTGGAGTCTATTAAAGAACCTTTTACAATCACATTTACCACTGATATACACTTCTAGCTTTCATAGTTAGCCCAACTACTTAAAAATGGCATGCATTAAGAGATCATATTTTAGGCGAAACAAGGCTAAATCTGGTGCCAAAAGAAGGATATAGAGCAATTTCCTTTTTATTAAGAGAAGATAACAATTTACAGGCAATCAATCCTAGTTCTACTGAGCCCTCAAAATCTTGAGTAACTGAGGCTGGGATAGGAAACGTCGCTCCGTGCATGAGACAGATGGGTTCAAATCAACATTCTGATGAATAAATTAATCTCTTCAGATACCAGATTGTTGTCAGTGTACATTTCTCACACGTACCAACTCACACAGTTTGGACTTCAGGGCAGAGATCATCTTTCTGAATTTCTCATAATGAATTTTACTCCCCAAACCCATTTGTTGTCCTGCCTTTGTTTACACGAATGACCCCGACTTTGTGCAAAGTCCTTAAGAATGCCAGAATTATATATAATGGGTCTCTCAGCAACCAAGAACTGAATGCTTGGAAAAGAAAGATGATGTGCGTGGCTGTAGTAAGAAAAATCTGAAAGGAGAGAGAGTAGATGGCCAATGTCTCAATACTTGATTACACAGCTTAAGGCTATGATTTCCCACCTTCACTGCACTCAGTCCCCCACATATAGAAATGTTTTCTTCATATTTTTAAACAAAAAGCTACCATTCGAGTCAGTCAGGGCTATTTGGATTATAAATGCTTTGAAGTAGCGTTAGTCTGAGTCCTGGCACAGAAGAATTAAAACTGTCACCTGAGGAGGAGCTGAAGGAGAATTTCTCTAAATGCAGATCAGTTACAACAACAACTGCAAGAAGTAGCAGTTTTTAGTTGACTTCATTTCCTTCTCTTAAACTATTTGTATGACCTATATATAAATGTGCCCTGCCAAGTGGGTATTGTATCCTTAAGGGGCAACGTGCCTCTGTCCCAGATCTTTGAGATTACATTTGGCAGTCCAGAAGAGCTCACGAAAGCACGCACTACTGACTACACACACTGCAAGACATTCTTTCTTCATTAGCAGTGTGATCCTCTCCAGACTGTCAGAGGGGAGAACGTTAGCGCAGATAGCAATGATTATTTCGGCTAATTAATTTTAGCTGAGACGCTTGAGCTGACACTTTCTAAAGTTGTGCATCTGTGAGTTGGGATGTGCTTCCCCAACAGAGATTCATTTATTCTGAGGACACTTGTCCCAAAGAAAACATCTCCATCAGCTTTCTTCCCCACACCTCCAACGCTGATAATGATCTCAGGGCATTAAGGTACCTCATTGCCCACCCTTAGGCCCACACTTTGATCATCACCTCCCATCTCCTTCCCAAAGGTATCAATAGCCCTGCAGCCATTGTACATCAGGAGTTTCTTCAGCTCCAGATCAGCTTAGATGGGATAAGTTATCACTTCATTATTTTACTCATGTTTTACTTATGTATCTGAAACAGGAAAATTGTAAGTGCTATGTTGACATAAAATGGTAGTCAAAATTATTACTTTCTGCCCTGTCTCTGAAATAAAATGAAAATAAAACATTGATGTTTTTGTTTGTTTTTCATAGTACATTTGTAATACTTTAGCAAAAGTCCTGTTCCAGAACCTTGTTCCACTTCAGTCATCATCTCAAAGAGTGCAACTAACCAGATAGCACAGGGGGGAAATCAGTTCAGTAAGACACACAGGGTGCTCATACTCAGTGTGTCCTTCCCAGGCTACGAACAGAAGATAAAGAAAATGACACGTACTACTCAAATCCAGAAAGAACAGGTTAAAGATTAATTTGAAAAATACCTCTTTAATGTATCCTACACCCTCACCATCAATATTTAAATACAAGAGGTTACTGGCTGTGCTGACAGAGCAGAAAAAGCACACTGCACTATAAAAGGAAGTTCTGATTTATAACCGTAACTCATCCTGTTCCAAAACACACAAAACAAACCAGTAGCCATCAATTTTAAATGACAACCTGTCTACCAAATAACCTCCTGGACATTATAAAAGACCCAGAAAACAACTTCAGGTTTGTTACAGCTTTATCCA
This sequence comes from Pavo muticus, assembly GCA_016647715.1. Taxonomy (NCBI): domain Eukaryota; kingdom Metazoa; phylum Chordata; class Aves; order Galliformes; family Phasianidae; genus Pavo; species Pavo muticus. Next base: position 3,736,261 of record JACDJE010000160.1, on the reverse strand, counting down.
GATATTATCTTGTGGTAGAAAATAAAAAGAGAGCTTTTAAATGGCTGGGGTGCATTTGTATCCCTTATTTGTTCATGGAAGAACTGTGATTGCGTTTGTAATTTGGGTAATTGTGCATGCACAACTGGCCAGCTGCATGCAGAATCGCCCAATTTGCACATGCTGCCTTAATTACCACTTGAATTATGACATTTTACAGTTATGTGTATGCAAATACGAGCAGAAAAAGACTCATTTGATAAACAAAGCACTTGGCATTGGTTTTCAGTCCTTCCTAATCAGTCAGAGTACTTGAGGCCATTTCTGCTGACTCTTGAAGCAGTAGATAGATGTATTCTGCATTTGGTACAGAGCACTTCTACTGAAGAAATGTCTCCTGACTTTAAAAAAGTATAGTTAAGAAATACTGGAAAACAAAGCTACGTAGCATGAATAGAACTTCAAAGGGAGTCGCTTCTCAGTTTCACTCTGTAGACCCTTCCAATATTGCTTGCTGTCAACCTGAATGATTCACTGATGTTAAAAATCAGCCTGTGAAATCCTTCACAGCTCTGTGAAATTTCATCCACTGGTCTGCAAGTAAAACAAATCCTAGAAGCCAAAGCAATGAAAAAGCACCCAGGAACACCACAAAGCAAAGTTATTCTACTTGGCTCAAATGATCCATGTTGGAGAATCTCCATTATGCTGAAGACCAAACATGCAGAGATGATCTCCCACAGAGCAGAAAAGCCTTCAGGTCAGGAGATAGCCAAGAACTGACCTAAGTCTGTGCCAGTAGTATGCAAATGTGACGAGCTGAAGCATCCTTAAGATCACATATCAAGATATACTTCATCTAGCAAAATTAGCTTTAAGATACACTGCACCTTGGAATGGAAAATAATTGAATTCCAAAAGATTTCCTGAACAGAAGATGAACGCAAATGGCCAGAAGGGACTGGAAAAAAAAGAATTACAAAAAATAATCAGGCATATGACTCACTCTTTACAATGGTAGGAAAGAATCCATTTCATGGGCTAAGAGCTCAGCAGCCAAGAAGTAGCCATGGTTGCTAACTACTCAATTATCAACTGTGATTAAGGGAATAGGAAATAGAAGAGTAAATGAAATATTATTTACTAGCATTCCAAAATGAACCAACACACTTACTCCAGTGACTATTTCTTAAATCAATATTTGGAAAGCAACCATAAAGCAGTAATTGAGGACCACCTTGTAGTCACACAAGATTAAAAGGCTTGGGTTTGGAGTTCTTTTTTTCCCCCGAGCATCTGCAGGTAATAAACAGAAGGCTTGTTATTTCGTACTGAGCTAGCCATGATTAAGACATTTATATACATGAGAACAAAATGTACAAACATAGCTTTCAGCATATTGCAAAAGAGAATTAGTCATCAAATGGAGGAAGTGAGGGAAGGAATAAGCCCTATCTGTTACTTAAATGCAGTTTTTAGGTTGTATTCATTTGTCATAGTAATCTTCAGTCTTCTCCCCTTCAGTACTATACAGTATTTATATATTCCATTAGAATATCCAACATGAATCGTGCACAAACTCGAGTTTTTGAGTACTTGGAAGAATATATACAGAGATCCAGTAGGAAACAAGAGTCTCTCTCTGAAGTTAGTTCCAGCCACAGCATCTGCCTCAGCAATACTTTATTAACAGCGTCTGAAATGAGGACCATCCTGTGGGTTTTTATTGAGATCTTTATTTTTCTGCCCAGACTAAACCACTGCAGAATCTGCAGGTCTTCTCAGCTTTTGTATTTATTGTTATGACACTTCAGTGCAGCTGGAAAGTAACTTTGACACTTTGTTCAAAAGAAAAACACAACAAAGCAAAGAAACCAACCAACCAAAAAAAACAACGACCAGGACACAGATCGTCTCGGTCTGCTCAGTCTGACAGAGCAAGTCCACCTGAGATGTGATATTTTTCTGCCACTAGCAACAGTTCAAATGAACTCAGGTCACCCACCAGCCAAATAGCCTCAGTACACACCACTCCCTGAAACAGTTCTGCACAGTTTGGTAAATTATACAAGGGGTGTCAAAACCAGTCCCTTACCTCTGACTTGGTTATATGCCTCCTAATCTCCTGAACACTGCTTGCTACCGGAATAATGCCAGCAATCCTGCACTCCCTCCTAGGTGCCCTACAAGAAGGTGTGAGAGGCAGACAACAGATGTTCATGTGGCTCTGGGCAGCCTGGTCTGGTGGTTGGTGACCCTGCACATAGCAGGGGGGTTGAAACTAGATGATCTTTGAGGTCCTTTTCAACCCAGGCCATTCTATGATTCTATGATTGATTGATGAGCTAGCAGGTTGACTATAGGAACGTTCTGATTGCTAATTCATACCCAGTAATGCAAATTGTTAATGCATTAAGGAAGGAAAGGGTGGAACTTTGATTTCCGCAATACTATTGGATGTAAACTACTGCTTCTACTCCTTTTCTACACTCTATCAGAAATTAAGTGAAATATAAGCAAATATAAAGATGTTACACAGTGTATGAATTTTGAAGTAATCTTTTTGTAGGCTAATTCTCATGTGGGACATCATTCTATCTTTATTCCTTCCATATTACACACAGGTAGTTGAACACAATTTCAGGCTCTAGCAGTCATCTGCCAAAAACCATGGGATACTCATAGACACGATGCTCCATTTTAATCCCACATAGCAATCTTTTTACTCCTTATTCAACTCAGATCCCATGCACTTGAAATTATCTCATCCAAACTCTGCCTTTTTTTTTTTCCCCCTGCTCTATTTCTTGCAGTTCTCAGGCTTTGTTTAGTCTTGTTTTAACTGCAAGTTTTTTCCTACTGAGTCATGGCATGCTGATGCATTTCACTGGTGTTACTAATAACCATCTGAACAAATAATCCTCTTTGCTTTTTGGTAGATCCAAGGCACTGCAGGGATACAAGAAGCTTCTCTCTGTGATAGAGTTGGGTGGGTACCCTTAAAGGTCATAGCCACATTCTGTAACTTCTTGAAGAAAAACTCTCAAGTTCTCTGCAGTCCCTTTCCAATATCTCCCAGCTTTTAAGAATGGCAAATCTGCATTTGGATAAGGTTTTTCCCCTGGAGTTTTTTGTAGGTTCCAGTTTTCCCCTTTCTTTTCAAGGACTGGAGACAACAGAAATATTTTGCACCCCACTGAAATACTGCAGCCTGCATTCCATTCAACAGAAATATTGCTAACTGTTTAAGGGGAAATAATTCCTCTTTACATTCTTCTCTGGATCACAGCATACAATTCTGTAGCACGTCTCACTCTTTTTCAAAATGCTCTCTGTTAATAGGAGTACAAGAATAAGAATCTCCACAGTCTATTTCAGCTCATCACCACCACCCACCTTCCATACAAATCCATTTCTTTGTTTCATGATTGTCAGTTACTCCAGACATCCCTTATATATAAATAAGGTAGAAGCAGTCTTGATCACAGGCCTTCTGTCGTGTTATGCCCTCAAGCAACCTTGCCAGTACCTATTTGGCAATTTTGTGCTGACAAAACAACATCCTCACTTAGCAAAAAGCAGAAATTGGTCACCACCACCACCCCTAAAACCTCACAGCTTACTCACTTAGAAGGCTTTATAAGCTTATAAAAAAAAAAAGAGTGGGAGAGGGGAAGAACACAGAGGAAAATGGAAAATGAATGCTTCATTACTAGCACAGTTTTCAGAGCCTTTTGTCCCCTTTCTATCAGAAAGAAGGCCCTCCTTCACAAAATCTCTCAGCCAACATAACAGAATCAGAAACAGATTCCAGGAAAACATCAGAATTTAGTCACAAAAAGATGGAGAACTACATTAATGGGGACCAACTGAGAGCTTGGCTCAAGATTGTTTCTTAAAATACACCAATCCTGGTCCAAGATTTAGAGGCTACACTCTAGATATCCATGCAGAAAAACCGGTAAGGGAGAGGCACACACAATAGGACAAGGGAGAAGAGATTTAAACTATAAGAAGGCAGATCTAGGTTAGATATTAGGAAGAAATTTTTTATTCAGAGTGTGGTGAGGTGCTGACACAGCTGCCCAGAGAGGATGCGAATGTCCCATTTTTGTAGGCATTCAAGGCCAGGCTGGATGGGGCCCTGGGCAGCCTCATCTGGTGGGGGGGCAACCAGCCCACAGCTGAATGATGGAGTGGATGATGTCCTTTCCAAACTAAGCCCTTCTGTGATTCTTGATTTAAAAAATAATATAAAATAAAAAAATCATAACAAGCTTGCTGAGAACACCATTGCCATATTGAAAGCTCTTACTTTCTGGGTGAGGCATCTAATACACAGAACTTTCCAGATTTATATATTTAACCACATCTATCAAGAACAGGAAGACAACAAACTACCATTTATAAACAAAGAGAGGAATCCAGCACTGCCAAATAAATTTTTTCTCAATCATGGAAAAGGGGAGAGAAAAAAAAATCAAACCAGACCCCAAAATATCTCATTTACATCAATTACAAATCTAAAGTTCCTGTGAAGCCCAGGAAACCAATATTCATCACCCCAGCACTCCCTCCAATGAAGTGCAGAAAGCTCTCCAAGTTCCCAAGCAACTTCATTAGGAAACCAAAGAGCCCTTCAGTTGAGAAACTGTAGTTCAAGCCTATTTTAAATGGAAAACGTAATGGAAATGGACCCTGTGCACACCGCAGATCTCCAAAGCGTTCACCACCTCTGGTGCTGTGCCTCAGTCCAAATTAATGTCAGCAGGATGCCAACCACCTTTCCTCTGCGATAGCGCACGATTTTATTATGATGATTATTTTTTTTAAGGCACTAGCAAAAAAAAGTTTCCCTTCCCTTTAGAAGATCGACATTTAAAAGCATAAAATATACATGTATGTTTTTGAATTATCTGTGAGTGAAAAGGTTTAAATAGCTGTACTATCTGGTTTCTATTTTAGAAAACCACTGTGAAGCCCAGATGTGTATCAGTTCCCTGCTGCCACTTTCCACCCTTTGACTTTCACTGTGCAAATTTACTGTGCTGCTGTAAATCTGGCACCCACGGGAATAAAAATCTCAATTAAATATTAGGCGTTTTTACCAACATGATTTATAAATGTGCTAATCATTTCCTAAAAGGAAAGCTTTATGCTGTATAGAATAGGAGCCACTTCTGACTACTCTGTATGAGCGCCGTCCACGAAGTCTTCAATTACTGGCTTCACACGTGGCAGGGCAGGGATACACATGTAATTGTCGCTCACAATTTATTACAATATGTCCTGAAATCAGGTCGATCACATTATTTTTAATGGACTCCTGAAAGAATTTTTAAGTACATTCTTTAGACTTTCTGTAGTTCACCAACATTTTCTTTCAGCGCGTGATGGATAGTTTCCATTTTAAAATATGACATTTTTTGTAATATAATTTAAATTACTTTGCTTCCCAGAGCATGTGTTATTCAGCGTTACCATTATGCACAAGAAATTGTACATTACGTTGCTGCTTTATCTCCTTTTATGGCTCATGTTACAGTTGTGTCCATTCAGGTATGATTACATTGGGAAAAAGTGATTTAATATTTGTATTAAGAGCAATCCTGTCCAGCAAATTTATTTTACCTTTTGGTTAATTACTGAAGAGTACTGAGAATAACCTGAAACAGCTATATTATATACCATTTTTAATTAGGTAAATAAAACATATTTCCTCCAATAGAAGTACAGTACAACAGATTTATTGCACTGTACTTAAAAGTTATAGTAATCTTTGTGTATTGTATGAGTTAGTTCTATCATAGGTTAGGGATCCTTTCACTAAAGGATTAGCTTTTAGTATTAGTTTGCTTTTTGTCTGAATTCTCACAAGTTTTGCAAAGGAGAGTTTCACAATGTGCATTTCATTGACAAAAAGATGTATTTTTATCTTTTGGCTAATAAGTTTCTCAGGTTTAAGGCACTTTCGTGTTGTTGTGTGAGACTCCAAATCTCGTAATGAAGATCCGTTCAGAACTAAGTGGTTACCTTCCTACTTTCAGCATAAAGCCAAAAGGAATTTCTCCCTTCTCTCACCACCCCATCAGTTATTATTATACCTATGGATACACTCAGTGAAAAGTTATGTTGTAAATCAGAATCTGTTTTGTTCCCTCTGCCAGTAATACAGGGAAACAATATTTTATATGTACGCTGGGTAACCTGTTGGACGAGTACAAAGACGTTTTAATCACGATGTAATAGGTATTCTTATTCTGTTCATTAAGATAAAGAAATGTTTGGCAGGCAAATGTTTCATTAGGTTGTAATTTGCCTTGATATGCAAATTAAGATGTAATTAGTTTGGAATTTCTGAAGAGGTAGCATCTATGTGTTAGACATACTCATGTCCTGAATAATGAAAGTTCAAGTGGCTACATTTATCCCCAAAACTTTCCTACCTTCCCCCCCAAAAATCCGCCCTCTTGTTCCATATACTCTTAAAACCAAAAGTTTTCCACGTATTTCCATCACAGTTGTTTTGTTCTTAAATTTGTTTTAAAAAACAGAAGGCTGTCTATTGAAGTTTCATTTCTTCCTATTTCAAATCTAATCTGTGACACCAGACACTGTGAGATGGAATGACAAGCTATTGTAAATAAACATGGGTACAGCACCAGTAGGACAGCTATATCAATTTACACCAGCTGTGAACCTGACATACATACTGTGAAAAGAGCTTGAGGTTAAGTAGGGTTGCATATTTGAAATAAGAGAATTAAACATAAGACACAGAGGTATCCAGGGTTATTAACAAGCTGCTAAGTGAAGCACAATTAATTCTATACTCGCCTTATTAAAGATATGACTTACAGTATAATACCAGAGTTAAATTCTAAAATAATCCATCTATTTAGTTCAGCTCATTGCGATAAATCAGTAGAAATTAGGTGGTGTAGTGAACTATGAAAGCCATAACAGTACAGCTCTTGGGAGTTTCCACACATCCTAAATCATCACACTAAACACCGAGCAAGGTGCCCAGCCCAAGGCAACTTCAGCTACAAGGACAGAGCTTGACCCAGTGGTAACATCACTGGCAGTAATGGTACCGCACAGCAGCTCCCAGCCCCATAACAATGCTCTCCAAGCCTAAGCAGTCTCTTTGGCACTCTGACAGGTTGGAAGAGCCACAGAGAAACCCCTGGCAGTGTTTCTCAGCCCAGCTATGCTGAGCTGGAAGTCATCTTGGTGTCTGCCAGGCTGCACACGTTCCATACAATAGCTGCTCATCCCTCTGATGCATCACACCTTACCAGCTGCCATTTCCCTATGGCTAGGGCCTATTACCACTTCAGCTTTTTGAAGACATTTTTGTTACAGTAAACATTTTCCCCCTCATTTAGCTGGAAACTTAGAAACATGGGACCTATCATAGGTTAAAAATATTTGCATTCAAAAATCTAACGCATCTTCCGCTGCAAAATAATGACTGTGCTGTTATCAGTTTCAACAGCATGGTTCAAGATTTCATAAAGTCAGGAGAAACACATTAGGTAAAGTTTACGCAAAAGGAGTTATGGAATTGTCATGTAGAATGAGGAGGCAATGTTCATTTTTTACTTTTTTTTATTATTATTTCTGCATTAATTCCCAAGTCTCAATTATTTCAGCATCTCAATGAATTAATTTTTTCTACAATGAATGGAAAAGGAATTATTCAGTGACAGAGTTAACCATGTCAATAGAAATATTTCACACAAAAAAACCCCAAAATTTCATACAAGAAGTTAAAGCTATCTTAACATAGATTTATTTTAGCCCTCAGCCAAGCTGAAAATAATTTCAAACATTTCACACACAATAGAATAAGATTTCAACCAGCTCCATCATTATTATTTGGAAGGAGTGTGAATTGACTGCTTTTCCTTTCTTCTCTGAAAAAAGGTTGTGGAATGGATATGTAACTCTGTACTCTTATTTGCATCCTCCCAGACAATGTAAAGGTTGCCAGCACTGTCCTCCTGAGAGGTGTAAGTGCCACACCAGCAAGGCAATCACTTTTCAACAGCAGGAGTTGTCTCCACACAACCTGCACATCACAAGGATTCCCTTGGGCTGTCAGATGATAGAAGGGGATTTGTGACTGAATAAGAGTTATTCGAATCTCCCTTGCCCATAGAGTTTGACTGCTCATTACCAAAAGCATAACATCAAGGACTAAAGAAGCAGTGGCAACACAATCTGCCACAACCTTTGCTTCTAAAATGAGGAGTGTCTGTTAATTGCAGATGAGAATTTGTGCTTAATGCACTCAGAAGAAGTAGTCACCAACACTTAGGGCATTCCAACAAGTTCAAGATATGTATGCACTGAGCCCATCAAACAGAAGCTTGCTTCTTTGCTAATGCATTAAAATCCAGGAGTTTATCTTGCCCTCTCTTTTACCTAATAAGCAGAACCTATTGTAAGTCTGCCTGACACATGTTTATACTTACACAACAGCTTCAAATAAACCACAGATACCACTAGAGATGAGGAAAAAATATCTTTGGATCTAATCAGTACAACACTGGCTTTCAAATGCATGAGTGACATTTACAGATCATCTAAAGGCTTTTGGTCTTCTTATAAGATGCATCGTTCTTCAGAGGACATATCTTTTATCCCACAAATTCGGTGTGCTGAGATCTATCATGGTAAGAATTTATTACACTTGCAAAGAAAAGTATAACTGTCAAAATAAACAAGAGTTTACAGGGATCCTATATCCTGAGATTTCATACTTCGTGTGGCACGTTATGTTTCCCTCTGTGTTTACTTTCTCTATCTGAAATCAGAAAGATATGGGTTTAATAAATTTACACCTTTTATCAAAGCACAGACCAAGCAAACAGAAGTGATCAAAAATTTCACATTTTTACAAAGGAAATCATGGGCAGACATTCACAAGAGATAAGAAATGATTGATACTGATCTACAAAGATTTAGAAGAATAACCTGTCATGTTCTGGACAGGTCTAATTTAAAGCCTGTCAGGCTCAATGGAAATACTCCCCTCAACTCCACTATGCTTGGGTGCAAGCCCTTAATCTTTGATCTTAACAAGATCTACAGGCTAGAATTTCAAGTTGGAAATACTTGACTGGAAATGGGATCACCGTTTCTTAAATGAGTTGCTCCCCAGCTTTCCAAGTTGTATAATGGATTGACCCATCAGCGGAGTCTTTAGAAAGGCATTGAATCTCAACTTAAAAGATATTTCAGTCACAAAGTTCAGACGGGAGTAATTCAGAACCATGAGCACACCACGAAGGAGTAGGTCCTCAAGTTGAGCAGTTTGTTATTATATTCCAAAAAAAAAACCTGTTAAGTATTAGCAGGGATAGAGGAAAAATAGATCAGCATTGTTGATAGGCATTCAGTGTCATCATTGCTCCTACAGGGGAGCACAGATTAATATTTCAATCATAAGGGAGAGCACTACATGAAAACCAACGGGAAGGTACTCGTGGTTATGCATGTGGGATGACACCTGAAGTGTTATGCTCCAAACAAACAGCACCACAGCTTCATCACAACGATATGTTAGAAGCTATGCCAAAAGTCTAAAATGACACTGAATGTGTTTTTCTTTTGTGGCACCTTCCCTTTGATAATCTTCAAGTGCAATGCAAACATGAATTAATCAGTTTTTAAACAGCTCAGAGCACAAACGGTGGCTTTGAGTGTCTTACAGACAGGGGAAACATGATAAAAGAGTTACAGCTGTTTGTGCTGTAGAAGTTATGATAAGTACCTAACATAACACTACATTATCCAGTGTTTCAAGTTAAAGGGTTTGTGGCAGCCTTCAGGAAATTAAGGAACCACTCATTAAGAGATGCCTTTTAAGAAGTGGTTCTGCACCAGCCTACATTTTGTACACAGTATTAACCTAACTCCACCATGATAAAATATCTAGGAGCTTTATTACAGGCTCAGTCAGTTAGGCAGGAAGGCAAACAATGCATGTTTTCATCAATGTCACCCTCAAAGCCTTTTGCTCCAGTTTAGCATGAAGCCCTCCATGGAAGTTTTCGCTCTCCAGACATTAGTTTTATCATCATTTCCAAATGCTCAGGTAACAGCCCGTCTTTAAAGTTATTCCAGTTCCTCGCTACGTGAGGAACTCTTCGTTTCACGGCTCCGATGCAATTGGAAATTATGCTACTTTTTGCTGCATAACCTTAGCAAACAAATTTTGGCTGTAATGGACCTGTCAAACCCATGAACATTCTCATACGCAGAATCATCTTAGTGTGCATTTGTAAAGGAATATATCAGACATTTAATTGACAAGGACAAAGCGTTCTTTTAAAGAGATTGTGTAACCCAAACGGAGCCACCAATAGCTGAAGTTAAGGCCCTCAAGTGGAATACAAACAAAGGTGTTAGTGATATGAAATTGCACAGCTTGTTACAGATGCGATCTGCTTAGCCAGCACAGCGGTGTTAACTGCTTTTGAAAGAACATTCACAATATTAGCTTTCAATAGCCCCGCACATAATATTCTTATTGATTTATTCTCATTGCTAAGCTGCTTTTGAATATCTGCACTAAAGCATGAATGTACAACTTTTATGTGTAAAAAAGCAAGATTCTCACTTCTACAGAAAATTTATATCCTAATTGTTTTTGTTGCTGATAATGAATAATAGGTGGTTTTAAGCTTCGCTTTCATATAATAAGCAGAAAAGAAATCTGAAAGGGAGAGAAGCAACCAAATTTAATAGCATGCTCTAACCTGCTTCTGATTTGCAGCACAATGCGATTCTAAAGAAAAAAGTGAGTCTTCAGGCATCTTTAACCCTTGAGCATGGGCAGATGCAGTACATTGTAAGACCTCCAGAAGACTTCAAATGGAAGCTCCATCAGGAAAGGAGAAAAAAAATAAGATGACCAGACAGCAACTTGACAGAGCTGAAAACACCATACTCTCAAGGTCATTTAATTTTACTTCTCTCCTAAGTGTTTTCTGAAACTCCTTTACATATGAATCTATAGCATCTCATCATCAGTCTCCCACAGATTTATATATACTAGAAAGAAGTTCAGCTGGTTGCTTGGACAACAAGAAGGGATGCAATGAGCCCCTCTATTCTCTACTAAGTTGCTATGAAGTTGCTCATCACAGACCTTAAAGTTCTAACTGCAAGCAAAGTGATGAAGTGAAATTCTAACTCCGTGCATCTTGATGAATTGGAAAAATGTGTATATGTGACAGTCATGCAATCCTAAGTTACTGTGTTTTCTGCTCACAGAGTATTAATATATAATGAAAAGGCTGATCTGCCTTATTGTTCCTCAGACCGCGGCTAAGCGCTCTGATGCTTCAAGTACACCAAAATGTTTCACTCTTCACATGTGTTTGTGTGTTGCCTTATGCTAACCTTTATGAAGCAGTTTTCATTTCTTGCCATGTTGGTGGGCTTTTCACCTTGAAATTGTTGACAGGAGAATGAACAGAATGCTCTGTGTTGTATTTTTAATCTCTACTCAAATATACATCTTGCTGTTTTTCACTCTGTCAAGTTAATCCCCTGGAAGTATCATAAAATAGCAGCGAGGTATAAAAACGTAGAGCTGCTCAGTAGTGAGACAGAGCACAAACGTGCCAAGCATCAGGACTGAAGGTTTCGTCTCCCCCAAAATGGAAAAGAATCCCTTCGGGCTTTTGTTTGTCATCTCAAACTAAAAGCTGTCTCAGCAGTAAGGTGACCTGAAATAGAAAACCTTGCAAATGAAGCAGTCTGCCTTTATGCTTTCTAGGATCAGGTGTGTTTTCTTTTGCTTGCCTTTATTTTACTTTACTCACTTCACAGCTATTTCTTCCTAGGATTTAAGTTACGAACTGTAGGGAGTCCACCTAATGTTCCTTTTCCTGCATTTTACTACTTCTCACTCATGTTCTGACCTGTTCATAACCATCTTATTAAAGCAATGTGACAAAAAAGCCTTTGAGAGTGTTGGTACACAGAACAGACTATATCACGGACCACGATCAGTTGCTCTATTCCCAAAGCATACATTCAGGAGAGCAAAGGAAGCTTTAAGATTACGGTCCCTGCATGGATCCCTAGAAAGGACTAGCTGAAGATCTCTCTTCCATGAGATTGGTTGGGTGCTAAAGTCATTGTAATCAGCATTTTATAATATATGAATTAGGAAACAGAAAAATACATCTTTTGGTCTAATGTTGCTCACAACTGATGACGCATTATTTTAATTCATGTAATTTTAAGTTAAATGCAAACTACGACAAAAATACAACCCATAGCTTCAAAATACTATGCATAAAAGGTGAGCCTTGACATTTTAATGAACTTCTAACTTTTTGGGATAGCCTGAAGTAGTTGAGTTCTGAAGAGGAATGGAATAAGTCACAAATGAGTTAACCTACATTCTGTGGCAGAGCCAGTTTCTAACTACAGACTTAAGGTCATGGCTACTGCGGAGAGCCACTGAACAGCCATGAGACCAAAAACCCAAAGTCCTTGTCTGGAAACATCAGAACTGCTGTGCAGTCTCAATCTTAACCTAAGATTTGGTGACAAATGAGATGTTGTACGTAACCTGGACTCATCCACATGATCTGTTTCCTACTGACTAACATAAATTTTTGTTTTTTCTATTTTTTAACTCAATACTAATTTTAATGTCCTTTAAATCAAGATCTAGATTTTGTAATGATTGAATGATTCCTGGAGCAATATTCTCCACTTGAAGGCACTGTTAAGAAAAGTCAGAAGTTGAACTAGTTGAATAGATCCTCCACTTGATTTTAGCTATAGGTATCACTCTCTTTTACTCTCTTAAAGTAGACCAATAGGATAAACTTAAAACTGGCTTAATAGCAGGCATTAGGTGCTAATGCCATCACGCTGATTAAGTGGACATTGAGTACAGGACACATTTTTTATGAGTGTCCAGTCCATTTCCATGGGACATTTTCCTACTCCATTCTGTCATTTCACAGCATATTTGCTTGTATTCACATTCAGTAAAACAATAAAACACTGAAACCTGTAGAGAACCTGACAGAGTCTCTAATGAGTAAAACATGCAATATAAGCATTAAGCTTCTATTTCTTGTATAGAAATCTTTCCACAGGAGATTATTATCTAGGGTTCTGTAATAAAAGTCTGTCAGTATTTCTACTGATACTTACTGATTGGCTTACAGCAGGAAGGAAAGATGGACCAGGAGTAGCTCAAGTTGGCTCTGACTTCTCAGTGAGCCAAATAATATTAACATTTTTCAGTGACAATCAAACTGAGGGAAGAAATGTTTTGGAATACACAGAGTAAACCTATAGGCAAGGCCATGGGGGATGCTTTATTTATGTTATACTCATTTAGCAACTGTTCACATAGCACATGACTAGAATTAGGTTTTCATTTGCTTTTGAACGATTAAAGTTGTTAGGATCCGACCTTTCTATGGGAATATACTGATTTGATTAAAGTTTTGTCAGAAAAACATTCCTTAGCTGCACATCTTCAGGCAGGTACAGATAAACACTCTTCCAGACAGCCAACAAATCAATGGTTAGAGCAAATCAGTTCAAGCTCTACCAGACTTCTTTTCCTACTGGCTATTCAAGAGCGCTTCTATCGATTGTTTAAGAAAAAACTCAGAAAGCTTTAGATGAAGAGTGTGCCAAAGGAAAGCCATTAACATCTCAAACATTTTCATGAGATAAGAATATTCCCCACCCAAACACTTACTAAATCTACTTTGACCTGAGATTTATAATTTATGATCAAGTGCTTTTTGCTGTAAGAAGTTACACTTCCCACTCCTGTCCATTATGTGATGATCTTAAAATAAACTTGTTTTCTTTAAACCTTAAGGATAAAACTGCATCATGAAGGCACAAAATGAAGATTAGGACTCCAATTAAGGTTGCTGTTGCTTCCATTTAGTAAATTAAATACTCATGGTTGTCTTAATAATAACTGTGTTCCCTTTCCCATGTAGATAACATTATTTATGGCTTTTAAAACATATGTTGCATTATCAGCTCTGGTTTTCATTGCTGCTAGACTCAAAAAGGCTGGCTTACTTATCTCAGTACATACCTGAAAAACAAAATTGAGATTGTTGTCCATTTTATGATTCAAACAGCAAACAATCTTCACTCTCCCATTTGGCGAGAGTGCATGATTTGCTTTTAAGTGTAGTTTGCTTATCAGGCAGCACCTCTGAAATCCATCAGCAGCTCAGCAGAAAGCAGACCAGGCTCTTCAGAGAGTACACCAGGCACAGGCACCCTGTTGCCATATCCTGTAGCTCAGAGAAGGCAGGAGCAGAGCCCTTTGCACCCTCATTTTGTTACTACCAGTGTTCTAACACTGCAGAGAATTGCCTACTTGGACTACTCTTCAGGCTTGCCCCATTTCTGGTCCTTAGAAGGGCCATGCTCATTCAGGATGAAAGAGACAAAGTGCTTGGAAGAGAGATCACCATTTTATTGGAGGTTTAATATTCAGCAATGCATCCTTTAACTTAAAACAGCAATGGTCAGCACAGTTCGTGCAGATTCCATTACCCGTGGACTCCTCTAAGTAATAGTGCACAAAGTACACTTCAGAATCCTCACAGTTGCCCATACTGTAAAAGACCATTCCAGACTAAGCCTTGAATTGTCATTGAGAAATACTGGAGAAAGTGCTGCCAAAATGGGAGTATACAAAACTGAATCTACGTTAAGAATGCACTTCACAATGGATATTACACAAAAATTCCTCTAAAGATTCAGTTCCTCCATTTCTGATTGAAAAGAATAAGTACAATCAACGTGGTACAAAGGTTTCTAGAATTAGAAAGACTACATATCAGATAGTAACTATTTTTAGTCAGTTGCAACCCTAAAAATGTTTAGTTTAGTGTAAAACAGGCCTGCTGTAATTACATCCTCCTCAAAGCTTCAAGGATTTTGTGCCCACGGGTGACCAAGGCACATGTTGCTAACTTCAAGTGATTAAATAAATTTAATGAAACAAGTTTTCCATTGTCAGAAAGTGCTTTTACAGTCTAAGTAAACTTGAGATTTTTGCTTGATTGCCTACTGAAGCAGTACAAAGAAAAATAAAATTTAGCAAAACCCCATGAAAAGAGAATTAAGAAATCTAGCTAAAGGGTAGACAATACAGAGGGGCCTGAGAAGTGTACTGATGCATAGGAAATTCACAGGACTAACTCCCATTAGCACTAATTGAATTTACACATTCCAGCTCCCATCACCATTAGTACAAGTCATCCCCTGACTCTGGCAGACAAGTATACCCTATGAAGTGGAGAGCAGAAAAATCCTGGAGCAAAGACAAAACTTAAAGCCTGCCTCATCTCCAAATGCATCTGCTGAACAAAAGCAGCTAATGAGAACAAAGGCTTAGAAAAACAGACATTTCATATCAGTAAGTAACATCTCAACTGTTTTTCTGCACAACTATTTGAGAAACTTGGAAATAGGCTGGGTAATTACAAACAAAAAAAATCGATGAAAGTGTAGCTATGGAGAAAACAAGGCCACTACATCACCTTTTTTTCAAGTGGTCTAAACAATTCCATCTATTCCAACTCCAAGAAATCAATCTCTGGATTTGCATTTTGATTCTCAAAGCACCAAATGATGCATGCACAAATTGCATTAGATTTAAAAATCACTGAATACTATAATCACATAAGATTCACAGTTGATCCAAAATGAAAACAGGTACAGGTAAGTGAAAGTTACACATTTCCCTGAAGTTCACCTTTGCTGTCTTTTAGTGAGACTAAGCCTGCAGAGTTGCTCTGGCTGCTGTTTCCCTTCACACCCAAGAAATATGAGCACCTTGAGTGAGAGTGACCAGAACGAATAAAAATCAGCCAAACCAAAATCAGAATCAGTCAGCAGAAGTGATTCTGTGTCTCTGTAAAACTCCAGTGTCTGTCCTTAATGGTGACGCAGCAGCAGATCTGTGCTTTCTTTGTAAGGCCTTGGGATTTTGCAAGCTAGTCCAAATGGAGACTTCACAAAAACAGTTTCACTTTACCAATTACAAAAGGGATCATCAGAAGGTGAGAGACAGGAGGACGTGATAGCAAAGATGCCAGTAGAAGTTGTTTATAATAGCTATAAACTACGTGGGGAAAACATCACCCTTCCACATCAAGAAAAGGCAATTTTCAGTCAAGATAATGTAGATGTCATAATAAATCATATGGTGGTATTCACTTATCTATTAATCATCTCACGGAACTTGTCCTGGTGTCCTACTTTGCCTGTTGTAATGGCAGGGATAACCTTCTACGAATGACTGTGCCTCTGTGTTTGTAAGAGATTCAGTAGACTGCCAAAGTGACAGATACTTTGTTCTATGTACTCTTGGTCAGGGTGTGATAACTGCTGAATATACACTTTAATAACATGCCCAAAGCAGAGTACAGATGATAACAATGGCCAGATCAAAAGCAACTCCTGGCTCATTGAATTGAAAAGATGAAAGTAATTTTTTGCATTCAGCCCTAAGGAACAGTGATCAGGACGCTCTATCACCTTCCAGATAGAGGTGAATCCCATTTAGAATTTGAAGATTGGCTACTGCAATTGCTATTGGACTGCAGTATTTCAATTCAGGTGAGATACTCATCCTTTTAAACCTACACAAGCTTCATTTTCCAGTGCTAGAAAGAACATACACCAGATGTAACCACAACCAGAGCAGCTTTAGGTTTACCCCTTTGGGCACATTCCCTCTGCCTTTGCATTATATTTTTACAGTGTTTCCATGAAATTTCCAGAGGGCAGCAGCTGCTAATGTGGAAAGGACCAGTAATCTGCATGTACAAAGCACAGCTCTTGTGGGCCCAAAGCAGAAACTTGTTTATCTGCCCTGTGCAACCACACACAGAAAGACACCAGGCCATCAAGCCCGTTACCTTCTTCAGAGCACTTTCCTCCTAGGCTGCAGGATCATGAAAGGCTTCTCTGAGAGCTAGTCATACTTTTCCATTCCTCAGATCTGTTCCTCCTGCAACAACTTCTGCTTGTATTTAAACAGAACATCCTCTCCCATTAGTCAATAAACATCTGCTGTGAGGTGTTTAGGGTCTACCAAGGCAAAGACAACTATATCTCACCAGTCTTTCCAAACTCATGCTCCTAATTGCATGCTTAATGACTGGTAAAAATACAGATTTGATGCATAAACAAGCAGCTGCTTCATCTATCTGGAACCCATTAAATTAACTCAGTAGCTATCAGAGAAGTCATCTAACCCCACCAATCCTTCTGCTGAAGGCACAATACCACAAACACAAGCTGCTAGTATCACCAACATTCACACATAACATCAGAATAGGTTATGACCAGAGCTGCTCCAGTCATATTACAGTGCTGGCATTTCAAACAGAACTCTTCTTTCCCACAAGCTCAATCCAAGACTGTGTTGGGCTTTTTTCTATCAGGTCAGTAGTAAGGAACATTTTAATTTTTTAGAGAGAATGCATTTAATTGAAGATTGGCAGAGAGCAGTCGGATAAAAAATTAACTGCAACCAATTAACTAATGTAATAAAGATTCATATTGAAAGGAGAAAAATTAGTAGTCGCCAGTTCTCAGGTGAGCGCCCTGCTATGAAGCCCAAATAGATCCAACTCTTAACTTCACTGCAGCTGTCCCTAATCCTCAGCACGGTTGCTCTGATCATGTTGCCTGGCTTTTAAACAGGGCCCAAATTAACACAGCATCAGTACGTGGCCCAGGTATGCTGAAATATGCACACAGAGGGAACTAAGCTACAGTATCTGAGAACAGTTGCTTGTCTCTATTTTTAAATGTAATTTGCTAATGCTATAGTGGGTTGCACAGTAAGGTTCTCTGATGGTTTGGATATAATCTACCTCAGGCAATAGCAAGGCTGGCAAGTGACCTCATCTATCCCAGTCAGCCCCAATTAGCCATTGCGTTGGATGCTTTCTCGTCTACTGAAATAAGAATGCATTCATTTTTGCAGCGTTCACTATAAAATCCAGAGTAGGTGTAGAATAAAAAAGCCCAGAGGTACTGTGAAATCAAGCCAAAGGACAGCTCAGAACAGAGCCTCAGATTTAGAAAAGCGCAAAGATGCAAACATAAAGAGTTTGATTGGATGTTCAGTGAGTAACTCCAGAGGGACAAGGAAGAAAACACCCATTTCATTATCCTTTGTCATCAGAATAAGCAATGGACAGAGAAACTGCACTTGCGTGGGCTAATGCATACTATTCTTTCCACAGAAAGGATCCATTTATCACATCTAATCCAATTTTTGTTTCTGAAAAAGCCAGTCAAGAGGGCACTGTCAAGGCATTTTGGCACAAGATCAATACATCGCAGCAGCTGTTGCTCACTCTGAAGACCTGGCTTCCTCAAATCCAAGGATTTAGTCTTCCTACCAGCTACCACGCTTCATTCTCATACATTAGTTTGAATTAACATAGGTAAACCAATCTGTTGTTAAACCGACAACATCAAGTACCTCCTTTTTATTTGAGTTTCACAGGAAATATTGGCAGCTGGAGAAACGAAGGACATCCTTCAGATCCTGTACGGGGCCACAGACAGCATGCTCAGGGTTAATGACGGTGGAAACAAAGAGCATTGCTTCGATCAAGCTGCAAGTTAAATATCTTCCTTCCATGCAGAAAGTGCCTGCTTACTATGTAAGCACCAATTCTGAGCAACAGAAGTTAAAGATTAACATATATGAATACTGACCAAATCCCCAGTGCCCCATTCTGGCAGAATCCCATTGACTTTTTGGTCAGTGTTTAACAACAGAGCACTAGAAGATAGAAGCTTATGGGCTTTTTGATGAAAGCACAGCCAGTCTGGAATGAATCGTGTATGAACATTTCATTAACAAATTTTCACTCCCTTCATAAATATGCATAAATATTTGGGGCTTATTCTTTGCCATTTAGAGTCTGATCTAAAATCCTCTAAAGTCAATACAAAGATTTCCATTAACTTCTCTGGAAACAGGCCCTGCCACTTAAGTTGAAAAGATAATGAAAACGAAAATAAATTACGTGCATTGAATATTTGTAAGATATTATAAAATTAGTGGGGAAAAAAAGTGTTATTCTGTCAGCTCGAATCTTTATCTTCATCAATGTATGGGATTTGTTTCCCTCGCAAAGTCTGATACTTGCTGCAATCTGTATTTTTCCTAAATTCCAGTCTACCAGTTCTCATTAGAAAGGTCACATATGAAACAGACTGTCTGCTGCAAGGTCCTGTACGTTTTATTGATATGCTCTTCTTGCTGTGTCAATCAGGAAGTTAGCAATGAATAAATTCATCTCTGTTGGGGAAAAATAGCTTAAGTGCACTTAAAGGCTAAGGGTACTAAAATAAACAGTTTGCTAATCCTCCAAATGCCAAAAAAAAAGTCTTGACATCCAAAACAGCCTCTATCTTCAGGCAATTATATGGCAAATGAATGCACAAGCCTTTGAAGTGCCAACACTTATGACATTTTATTTGCATAATAAATCTTTCAATAAACTTTTCCATGCACGTACTACAATAAAGCATGATGTACAGCTGTATGGTTTGCACTGCAGTGCCCTGACAATCCTACACACTTCTATCCATCCCATAGCCCATCCCACACTCATTTATTCATGCTCTACTTCAGAATGGTGTTGGTAAGACTCACCTATAGCCAAAACACTGCTGCTCTACTTTATGAGCTGTGAGATCTGTCGCATTTCACAAGCAGTTGGACAAAACATTCCAGGTGGAGTCATCCAATACAACAACTGAGTAGCCACTCAGCTGCTCTGTACTTGTAAGCAAGCGGTAAAAATACTAATGCTGGTAGATTTAGCCAACCTATTAAGATACAAATAATGCCACTGAAGGTACTGTAAATAGTGTTATCCAGAAGCTATAGCTGGCTAAATCAAGCTCGCTTTAGTGAGCTTTCTTTCATGAGGAAGCAGGTGTGCTTTAATTAAATGAACAGAAAAAGCCTTCCCAAATCATCTCTAGTACTTTTGATTATTTCAAAGCTGTATTATTACAGTTTTTCCTTTGGAAACTTTTGTCGTGTCAAAAATAGATGTTAATTTACCATGGTTGATGAGTTATGAGATTACATTTAGCTGTAATTTCAGCCAGAGAGCAGTTTGGCCTGGTCTTTCAATCTCTGACACTTTAATACTTCCCTACTGCCTTGAAAAACTTCATTTCACATTATTACTAAACTCTTCATAAATGTGCTTTTTTAATATCTTTAAGCTTCTGTATGAATATCTCAACACGTCTCAATTGTACAGGAGATACAAGAGCACTGTATGGCTTGTATAACAAATATTTATATTTTTTGGAGTAAAAGGAAACATTTTAATGATTACACCTGATGGTCTGAGTAAATTTCAAGTGAAGGACAGCCTATCAACTTCATTTCATTCCAATGGTGCTTTTTCACTTCAGTTCCATTGGTATTGAATTCACAGCTGTAGGAATAATACTTGCATTTTATAGTAGCAGAAAGTGAGATTGTTTTCTTGCCACAGAGGGGAGAAGCTTTTTCCAACAAACAACCAGGTGCTCTGCATATAGCAGGGCAGGATGGAAATCATGATGTCGAGTAAGCAAGGAAAAGAAAAAAAAAGGCAGAGGAGAGGCTTATCCTCTCTGAAAATAGAAGATTCTTGAAGAAGATAAAGTTGGGCAAGGGGGAATGATAGGACGAGGAGGAATGGTCTTAAACTGAGACAGGAGAGGTTTAGGTTGGATATTAGGAGGAAGTTTTTCACCCAGAGGGTGGTGACGCACTGGAACAGGTTGCCCAAGGAGGCTGTGGATGCCCCATCCCTGGAGGCATTCAAGGCCAGGCTGGATGTGGCTCTGGGCAGCCTAGTCTAGTGGTTGGTGACCCTGCACATAGCAGGGGGGTTGAAACTAGGTGATCATTGTGGTCCTTTTCAACCCAGGCCATTCTATGATTCTACTATTGGGCAGCCTTTCCATACAGTATTCTACCCTTCTTTCCTCATTTCATGTAAAATCAGCAGCTCTCAAGTCTCACCAATATCAGTGGAGCTACTGACTCATGCAAAATAAGGATGAGGTTCAATATTCCCTAAACACTTCACTTACCAAATTAAGAACAGACCTAAAAACTCAGGATTCTTCTCTTTGAATTGCTTTTTCAGAACTCCCCAGCTGCCCCTCCCATCTGCTTGCACAGTCCAAGGGAATTTGATTTTCTGTTTCTAAAATCTCTCATGAACTGTTTGGTAAGGAATTCTCCTTGTTAGAGAGCTTCCGTACTTGGTTTATGTTTAGCTTCTACATTATTTATCAAACAATCCTTTAGCACATTTCGTGTATTTTTATTACTTGTTCATTTCATGCAAGTACATTCTGACCATCTCCCTTCAATATGCCATTCAAAATATTAACCTGCTGCTAGTAAAACATCTAATACTGGATTCTGGGATTGCTTAAATCTATTTTGAATACATGAATAGCTTACCACACACACAAGAAAGGCTCCTGGATAGCTTTGCATCCTTTGTTGTTGTCTTGTTTTTTAACTAGTTTTTGAACATTATCCCCTCAAGTTTTTTGTGTGAGAGGATTAGGATTCAGGAATGCCCATGTACACTCATCTCTGGCTTTACACACTTTTCCTACATAGGATCATAGAACGGTTTGGGTTGGAAGGGATCTTGAAGATCATCTTAGCTGCAGTCTCCGTGCTGTGGGCTGGTTGCCATCCACTACATCAGGCTGCCCAGGCCCCCACCTCCTCTGGGCAATATCAGGTGCAAATCAGTTTCTTCACCTTCTCATCTAAATCTGTAGTTCACATGGTGAAATCTGACAATTAGGCTGTCCTGGTCAGTTGATATAAGCAACCAGGAACTGCTGCCATTAGAGACTCAGTTACTACAAACATTAAGGAGGAAGGAAAGCAGCCCTCCTTTTCTTACAGCCAGCTTTGCGTTACTGACACAAGGTAGGCCCATGACAGGAAAGGGTCGATTTGCCCAACATTTCCTCGTGAGAATAGGGGAAGTCAGCAAGTAGTAAAGCCCTGACTTTCCCAGGGAAATAAGGAATAAGGCTCTTAGATCAGATCCCCCATTCCTCACTGCTTATGTTACCAATAGGAGATGGCTTTTGGAGCTCACTGAATAGGTAGTGCAGCTCTACTTCCATTGCTGTTCCCCTCTCTGTACAGGCTTCCAGTTTTACATTCCCAGCTGTAACATGGCACACCTGTACTTATGGATTCCTGGACAAAGTACAACTTGACAAGTACAGATAATTAGAGCAAAAAGAAATCTACTAATGACTTAAAACTAAGTGCACGGATTTAAAACAGCTTTTAACAAAAGCTGAAAAGAGATATCCTTCCAAGCTGCAAAAAATATTGGGGATATATATATACGTACAGTTTAAGATGAAACAAATTACAGTTTCTATAAAGCATGAAGAAGTTCTGAAGGAATAAGATAATGGGACGAGTACAAATGGTATGAATCAGGAGCAGCCAAGTCACATTAACGTGTTCAGCACTGAAGAAAGAAAACTCAGATAACTGGATCAAAGAATGCTTCTGTGAAGGCTTTCAACAGCCATGTTAGTCGCTGGGAGAGTGACTACTGATCTTTCTCTATCCTTCAGACTCTCTTTTTCTCATTAAAACAAAATCTTATATATAATGAAACATTTTTCGGTGGGCAAAGCAACACTGAACAGGTAGCAAATGATGTCTCTCTCTTGCACAGAGACAACAAAGAAACAGGCAGTAACCTTGTTACAGTGACAAAATTCACCACGTTAAATGACAATAAAGACTGATCCTGTGCTGTGCCAATTCCAGTAGTTCACATGCTTTAGAATGTGTATCCAAATTAACTATTCATTGGTGACACCATAGGTAAGCTCAGAACAAAGAACAAACATCTGAACTCCTTCAGAAATACATTTCCCATGGATTTATTCAGGCTGAAGTGGAGGAACTTCCAGCCTCGTGGAAAGCTGCAATATTTCCCACTTCTATCATATGCAAGAGCTCTGAAGCTAATGGAATTTTACTTTTCTCATTTATTACAGCCACGGCTAGATGTTGCCAGGTAGTTCCATTTGTAGAAACCTTTTACAGCAAAGCAGTGTAAATAGTTAACTAGCTTGAGTGTAACTATTTCCCTGTCACCCACTCTGCTAACAATAGCATTCCAGATGTTTAGTTTTTACTGTTTAGGGTATAAAAAAAGTAATAGCTAGCTCTTATACGAAGCTTTAATAGTGCATTGCTGGAGCTTAATGTGATTTAGAAAAGATGCCATCATTGTTTTCCACATTTTGAGAAGTGGAACATGAGCAAGCAATCAAACACCAGAGACAATCACCCCTAACTCCTAGTGCAGCACTCTGCACCAGGTTATATCACTTTCTAAAGCTGGTTTAATGAAGCTGCATGTTAAAAGCGAATAGAAGAGCACCCTTTCCCTTCAAAGCGTTTAAAGGAAGCCTCTCCAAACCCTTACAACAGCAAACACTGACCACGATTTTTTCAGTGCAGACTTCAGGATTTAAACCAACTGATGTTTATATCAGCAACATCGTGCTCCATTTTAGTTTTGTTTGCTTGGCTGAGAACAGCAACCCATCCTCCCTAGCTGCCGTGCCCCCCTACCTTTCCATCCATGACAAGCAAAATTATAGCAGCTTGACTGCCATAGATTCACTGTAGCATGCACTGACATGTCACACCTGGTATGCAGCATTCAATTAGTCATTCATAGATGCTGAATTTGTGGCAGACAAGGTCAAAAGCCAAATTTGAGCAGGTATTAGTCGATTTGGCATGTGAACAAACACTGAGCAAAGATGCCAAGAAACCATTGAGATAAATTTTCAAATGAGCAGTTGCACAGGGGAAAAAAGCCTATTAAAGTTATTGCTGGTGAGAGCACAGCAGAGCTGAGTATTCCTAGTGTGAGCATCAGAAGCGAGCCTGTAAAAGTATTTGCAAAGCATGAGGTTTGTCAACATTTGTTAATAGATGCCATACTGTTAGCACTAGAGCTAGGCACACCATATGCCGAGGCACAGGCTCGCAGCCATGCCGAGATGAGGTTATGCCCTGTGCTCAGTGCAGGAATTCACCTCGGCCTCAGATGTTCAGAGCTTGTCCTGGGGGACAGAAATCATCACTTCTGTTGGAACAAGTGGGTGGTATAAAAACAGAACTGGCTTTTTCCTCTATCCTCAGTGTGCTAACTAGCACATCGAGTTGATATGGATGAGACCAGCTGCAGGGCGTTAACCTGCATACTGTAAGCAAGCGCTGGGAGAGACCCTGATGGAGATCTGTCTCTGAGTATTTATACACTCTACCAGCATCCTCTGTTGCAAAGTTTGCTTTGTTTTTAATTTTTTTTTTTAACAAAAATCAAGAGTGTTTTTATTACATACTTGTCCTCATCCCCTACTCCTTTTTCCTACATTCTAATCTCTTTCACATTGATTGCTGACATTCAGACAGCTTTTGTCCAAATGTACCTCTAGCTCAACACCAAGGGATACAAGGGCAAGAGGACCTGCCTTACAGCAGGGCAAATTTTAAGCATCTTGTCTCAATAACTGCTTTTAACCAAGTAATCAAGAGAAGATGGACCAAGGACTACAAGAAGTGAAGAAGCAGGTGGGCTAAAGCCTATGGGGTAACAGGGCTATGACAGACAGGTCTCTCAGCATTGCAGGATGCTCCAAAGGCTCAATAAAATAAAACAGTTCACAGAGTCCATAACCACTGATTTTTTTCATCTAGCAGCCACACTGTGCAATAGAGGAGACACTGCAATCAATACTGCGGAAGTTTGAACTTCAGTTCAATTTGTTTCTGCCAATCACACGTATGTGGCATATTTTCTTTCACAAGTAGCTTTTGGGACAACTGGGACAAATATGTAATTGTTTATTTCTGTATGTGCTCATCTACAGGTGCTGTTTATTGCTGTGAATCATCACCATTGTTCATGTTCCTGAGCACATCATCACTTTTCTCTCTAACAACATGTTGCATTGCAGCCTACAGTGCTCAACTATGGCATTAGATGGGCAAAAGATGCTGCTTTCCCTTTGTACCAATGCAGTCACATTGTAAACTCTTGTCTTTTGGAAGAAACCAGTTTACAGAGGGAAACTAGGAGTAGACCACATACTGACTCGTGCTGAGATGTCTCATTTCTTCATGTACATTGAACTACCTTGGAGCACTCCTAAAGCTCTTCCTAGAGCAATGCAGCACCTGTCTCAACCAACTGGGTACTATAATACATGCCAATATCCCCTAAGTGTTCTGTTTTCCCTCTTTTAATATATACTTTCTCATACAGGTTTGCATTTGATATCAAAGCTCCCTGAAGCATCTGCCAATGCTCAGCATCGCAAGGGTCCTGTGCCTCTGACCCAGCCCATTATTTCCAGGTGCTAGCATTAGTTACCTTCCTGCTGCTGCAACAAATGCCTCCCTAGAGAAACGCAGACCAATAAAGACTTTAGTCCAAGTTGTCTCTTCCAGCTTACAGGTCATTGAGCTGAGAAACATACCAACTCATTTACTGCCACCAACTCAGACCTCCACCAGCTCAACCGCTGCTTGTGCTTCACACGTGTATTTCAGCAGCTCTTTCCCAGTGAGCAGCACCTGAGCACAAACATAGGAGTTTCTGTAGAAGTTATCCTTAAGAAAACACACACTTCTGATTTGTAAGAAAAACTCTTCAGCAAAGAATAATAAACAGTTTTCTCCACTTTTCTCGTTCACAAAGCATATTGTTCATTCTGAATAAGAAATCCGGATCTAATTGTTAATAAATAACCACAGCTTGTAGCAGACAAGTGATGAAACTCAATGCCGTTTTGCTTCCTAAAAGTGTTCTTTCTTTATATGATGTCTCCACTTTAGCTGTATTCATTCAGATTACAAGCTAATGGAGGCTGACAGCACTAAAAGGCAGTCTGACCTCTGGTATATTAGCCAGAGATGCATCTCACATCATAAAGCAGAATAAAGGGTCATGCCTTTAAGTGCCACAGTAGAACACAAAAATGGGGAAAACAACACATATATTTTTTTTTTACACCAGATTTAAACAGGCCTTTGGTAGTAACATTTTATCTGAGCCATGAAATAAGTGGCACAACATCCAACAGCAAAGAGCTGAAAAACCCTGTGTACTGAAGTCACAAACCACTCAGGACATTTTACAAGAATCATAGCAAGGAGGAGAAAGTGTTAATTGTGATTTCTTTGTCTCCCCCTCAGACAGTTCATGCAGCCATCAGAAAGCTACAGGTATCTAACCTAGGCTCTTAAATCTGGAATGTATGAATACCTCTCTTTCTTCTGTCTTGCTCTCAAAGTTGTTTTTTACTCGCTAATTGGTAAGTGTCAGAATGAAGAAAAACAGAAAACCCCATTAGAAAACCTGCCTGTGAGTTAATACAGGAAGTGTCATGAGCGTGTACAAGAGAATCAGCTGCATCAATATCATGAATATTTCCTACTAAATTTGCTCAGATTGATCTACTGCCTCAAGGAACACCCTGGGATTTGACTTAATATCCATTACTTGGATGCGTAGTAGTACGGTTCCTGGGTGAGAGCATGTCCACACACTGACACAGAAGCATCAAAAACACATATGTCTTGGCTTCAAGTCTAGGATACAAGAGGTCATTTGATGAGGACTATAATAAGATAGCACTGGTTTGTGTTATCTGCAGATCACTGATGCATTACTGCAGAAGAGAATTGTAAAGAACAGTTAAACAAAGATTATAAAGTGGTCTTGCAAATAGCTCCCGCCAGGCCAAAACAGCAGTGCTGGAGAAAGTATTTGTATCATCTGCTAGAGCAGCCTTTAAGTCTAAATTTATTTAATAATGAGATTGAATAGATCCCCTTCACTGCTGCACAAACACTAGAAGAACTTGCTGATTCCTTTCAAAATGAAAATATCATAACATATATCAGTAGAGTAGAATGTTCTCCACTATACCAGCCCTCTTCCTGGAGCACGGATGCCATAAAGTTGGAAGCCTGTATTACCTTGCTCAGAAAATAAAGCCAAATTCAAGCCCTATCAACAGTAAGTTGTTATTACACTACAACATGAGCTACAGCAGCACTTGGGGAATTATTGAAATTGCATTTGATGGAATTTGTCATCAAAGAGTGAGAATGAAGTATAGGAAATGAAAGACACAAGCAGAAACGCTGACAATTAGGTTTTCTTTTCTGGTCATCAAAAAACTACTTTCAGTTCTCAGTCATCCCAGGGAGTCACTTCCCTTGCAATATATTGTTTATATCCTTCCCATTTTTAAAAGGTACAATAAAGCCACAATCCGATATCAGTTTGTGAGATAAATGCACCCATGAGGACAAAGGAATGCTGTGAAGAAGAGTACTACAGATAGTGAGATAAGCAGAGCTCCAGACTGCTCAGGGTTGGAAGAGGCTGCTATTGCAACCTCAAAGGGCCAGCCTCAAAGCCAGACCACATTGCTCAGGGCTTCATCCACTTGGGATTTGAAAAATCTCCATAATCTCCACCTCTCCAACAGAGAACTGCTGTACTACCTTCAGCAGAGCTCTCCCGATTTAAGTGAATTAGAATCTTACAAGGAGAGCTTTGCTGTCTTTGGCTGAAATCGATTAGGAAAGCAGCCGTAAAAAAATTTTGATGTGATGACACTTGGCATGCATGCCCTAGGTGAAATAAATCTTCGCCATCTTAACCTGTTTCTCTTGCAGGCTTGAGGTTAAACAACCCATGCTGAAACAACCGTTGCCTTTTTACAGGGCTATTGGTTACAAGGAACTGGAAAGGTTACAGTCCTGTGAGTTCCAGATTCACTGCCCCAGAACATGGGAGACTCCGAGGCATCTGTGCTGTTCCCTACATGGGGAATGTCAGGCACAACTGCAGCCCAGAAGACCCAGCACATAAAAAAAGGGAATAAAAGAACTGCAGTGGGCAAACGCTTGCAGACAGCTGGTGCTCTGTAAGAGCTCTCAGATTATCCCAGCTACTATCCACCAACTGCTCCTTGGCACATTAGCCCTGGACAGGAACCATTCCCAACAGGCATTCTTCACACTGAGTAAGAGGATTTAATACTGTCGACACATACAACAGCAAGGTAGTTGACTCGTGAAACAGTCCTAAGCATGTATGTGAATAGCTAATGACAGCTTAAGAGTTGCTAGAAGATGCTACTTCTATCTGGGGAGCCTTAGTAGACTTAATACCTAAGAATTAATTTCTCCTTTTATTATAACCTAGCCCTTCTCCTTCAGAGGATCAGCCTTTTCAAGTGACAGAGGAAGATGACAAGGTAGTGTTTTCACGTCCTCTTTACTTTTCTTGTCTAAAGCCAAGAGCATTTATTCACAATCTGTTTCATCTTCCATCCAAAGGAGGCTCAAATCCATGCTTTCCTCTTTCCCAGAGGAGGACTCTAATTTGTTAATGTGGACGAAAAACTCCTGTTCAAGCTGCAGCAGCTCTAGCCTGGTGATGGTGTTGTTGCACTTGCTATTTGAAAGAGCACTGGATTCAAAAATGCTAGGATTCCGTAGCAAGATGTAAGGTTAACAGGTATACAGAGAAGTTAGACTGGTAAGAATAGTCAAATATAAAGAAAAGGTGCTCACCAGTGTTGAAGGCTCACAAGACTCCACAAGGAGCAATCCCCAGGAAGAGATCCTTCCTCAGTGGCAGTCAGCCCTTAAATGGGGTCTAGGAGAGGTGGAGCCTGGCTCCACCCCTTCCGGGCACACAGGTGAATTGCCTTCACCTGTGCTCCCATGGCTGACTCAGTGCTTGCCTCAGGTGGTCAATCAGAGGTTCAGGCCATGATTCAACAGTTCCCATACACAAGCAAATCCACACAACTCAATTGAGATCCTGCAAACACCTTGAAGTGAACACAGGAACAAGACAAGAGCTTGTATATTTTACACATGCATTAAAAATGACAAGATTTAGGTCATAGTTTGTGGTGAACTTCCTAATCTTTAGAATAAGATGTCATACAGAATTGTTAAGCAATTGATTAGATTAAGATGAATTAGATTAAATAAGAATTCAAGTATCATCATTTTGTTTTTAGGTAATAGGCTTAAGGCGAAATCCTGGCATAGTGAGGCCAAGGGAGTTTAACAATCATCCCACTGGGAGCTAGAATGTCATCCATAATGAATTATCATGCAAAATTGCTGATATTTAGCATCCTCCAGCATGGGGCTATAATTATAATTTATTTGCACTTGAACTTCCTTATTCTGATATCAATTTACAGGTAAAAAACTCCTGAATCAACCATTAAAAGTGTCACTTTAAGATAAAATAAGAAGGAATTTTTCTAGTTGAATGTGCCTAAATGTGTCTCCACAGCCACAGATCATCTTATCCTGCAACAAATATATTCAGACTCGTGGTAGGCACAGATGAAGTTGCCGGAAGGGTGACTTTTAATCACTGCAGGAAATAAACAAACATCAAAAGAAAGCCAATGCTCCAGACAGAAATAAACTTCATTGTGCTCATGTTCTTAAAGAGTCCTCTTGTGTCCTTACTAGGAAGTGAAATGAAAAAACAGCCAGCCAGCATCACAGTTAACTGTTTGCCCTCGTCAGGAATCCTTATTGTGAATACAGAGTGAGAAAATCTATTCATGTGTCAGATATCTTCAACATTATTCTATCCTTGAAGTGATATCATTCAGTACAGGCACAGCTTAAACACCAGTGGATAAATGGATTGCTAGAATATTGGTGCCTTAAATGGAATTTGCACCCCGGAGGAATCAGCGAGGAGGTGCAGAAGAGTCTGAAAAGATGTGAATGCCACGTGTAGCTCTTCAGTGCTCTGCAATACTTCTGAGATCTGAGTCTGCAGCTGTATACATTCCATCATTGACTTTGGAATGACCAGGATCTGCTACAAGTCAGGTTATTTCACTAACAATTCTACTCACAGGAGCAAATTTAAAAGGAACAGTTTATAAAGACATCTCAAATGAACTGATACTTCATTGTGTGCATCCAGCTCTGCCACACACGATTGTTCCTATTGCTAGGGATGTCTGCAATACCCTAGAATGAGTAATACCCCTGTCAAAAACAGTGAAGTTCTCCATGTCAAGGGAAGCCTGAGCAGGCACAGCTGATGCTACATCATCTTCTCACCCTCAGTGAAGAAATGTATCTGGTGCCCTGGGACAGAAAGAGAAAGCTGGAGATGTGAAACTTGAGAATGGGCATCTGGGTGGTATTACAGGTTGCAAGGCAAACCACAGCAACCCAAAGGTACAGCTTCTGTGTTTGCTCTGCAGCCCACATGAGATTCAAAGGAAACGTGTAGGCTGCATCATAAAATTAGAACAGGTCAGTAAGAGAAGCGTACTGCTGAGGAGAAAAATACTGTTGTCACCTCAGTTTTGTCTTGTTTTCAATTTTTTGTTCATTGTTTTTCTTCTGGTGCTCAAAGAACAGAAATGTAATTATATGCACATCAGTGCACTCAAAGTGCTGGAAAATTTCCCACATAGGAGTAAGGAATGACAAGAAGTTCTGTGATTTGTTAAGGCTGTGTTAACAACGTGCACATCAGTACCAAAACATTGGTGTATTGAGGGACTGTAATTTGTTTTAGGAATTCTTTTAAACTTAGAATCATAGAATGGCCTGGGTTGAAAAGGACCACAATGATCATCTGGTTCCAGCCCCCTGCTATGTGCAGGGTCGCAACCACCAGACCAGGCTGCCCAGAGCCACATCCAGCCTGGCCTTGAATGCCTCCAGGGATGGGGCATCCACAGCCTCCTTGGGCAACCTGTTCCAGTGCTTCACCACCCTCTGTGTGAAAAACTTCCTCCTAATATCTTACCTAAACCTCTTCTGTCTCAGTTTAAAACCATTCCCCCTTGTCCTATCTCTATCCATCCTCGTAAACAGCCTTTCCCCTTCCTGTTTATATTCTCCCTTCAAGTACTGGTAGGCTGCAATGAGGTCTCCCCTGAGCCTTCTCTTCTCCAAGCTGAACAATCCCAGTTCCCTCAGCCTTTCCTCATAGGAGAGGTGCTCCAGCCCTCTGATTATCTTTGTGGCCCTCCTCTGGACCCGCTCCAAGAGCTCCACGTCTTTCCTGTACTGGGGGCCCCAGGCCTGGATGCAGTACTGCAGATGGGGCCTCACAAGAGTTGAGTAGAGGTGAACAATCACCTCCCTCTCCCTGCTGGCCACCCCTTTTTTAATGCAGCCCAGAACACAGTTGGCCTTCCATGCTGCAGGCGAGCACTGCTGGCTCATGTCCAGCTTCTCATCTACCAGGACCCCCAAGTCCTTCTCCGCAGGGCTGCTCTCAAGGAGATCTTCCCCCAGTTTGTATAAATACCTGGGATAACTTCTCATTTTATTTCAGTTTTTTTTTTTTGTTTTTTTAACATAAATACACCACTTTTCCTAATCCGACAGATTTTACTCACTCCTTTGGGCTGTTCACATTTTGAACAGTAGCTTGTCTCCAGCTCACCCTCTCTTCTGACCAGGCCTGTTTCCTGGTGCACCTACAAAGCCAGCACTTCCAGGGAAATTAATTGTGACAACTCTGGGTAAAATCATGTTTTGTTTATATTTCAGGTACTAAGCAGATGCTACTAGATATTGCTACCAGATGTTCTAGAATTATATGCAACATTATGCTCAATTTTAACTTTTACAAAATTACAAGCTAATAAAAGATGACACTGCTATAGTCAAATGATTTATTAAACAAAAAGCCATTAAATTCCTTTTAAGCTTCACCACCCCACTGCCCCAAATAACTCGTCACTGTATACATCAGTGAACAGATGCAAATGTCTGTACCATTTTGAGATTTCAGTACTATCCCATACAATAATTATATATCCAGATGCCTTTTGCTCTAACAGCCTCAAACACATCTGTCCATCTTAACCTGAATGCATGCTGAGCATTCATTTCATGGTTAAACTGCCTGCAAGGGGACACAAGCCTGGGATCCAAACCCATGTCAGGATCATCTTTTTCTGCCACACAGATGAACTTGCACACAGATAAGGACATCTTACGCACTGAAAGCACTCTGAATCTAAATGTTGGTATGATTAACTAACAGAGCATACAAAAGTTTGAAGTACTGCATTCAATTGCATTCAGACACCTCACTTTCCAAACCGCTTAAAAGGCTGCAACTTTTGTTGCCGTGGGGTGGGGTTTCATTTGCTTCGTGCTGATGGGAGGAGCAGGGGTGTGTTTTTTGTTGTTGTCATCATTTCGGTTTGGTTTTTTGTTTGTTTGTTTTTAATATATGAAGTGCTATACCCTGATGATGAGCAGAAACGACATACTTTATTTTGTGCAAGCTCCCCAAGCTGAAGTCGCAGGGCAGCACACGATATCCACTGCAGCAAACATCCTTCCCCATCCACCACTGCAATAAACAGAAGTAACATCAAATAGGAGTGACAGCCAGTAATTAGAGAACTGAAAAATTGTCATGGATTTTTCTGTATTAATGAAGCCATGCACAAATATAGAAAATCTAAATAGCTCCTTTCAATCTTCTAACAGGAAAATATACACATTAACTGATCCGCAGATTACTTCAAGGGTTTGCATCAACCTGCACCTTGGCTAGGAAATTAAACTTTCCACCTGATGCTACCCTAGCACATAGCAGCAGAAGGTTCCCATCAAGTAAAGCAAATCAACTCAACTCAGTGCATGTGAGAGCACCCATGGAACAGCATGAGGAAAAAGAAATACAAGTGCACAGCAGCTCCAGTTTAACTCCAGCAGTTAAACAATTTATAGTTAAGTGTGCATGCACTACTGCATAAATTGTACCCAAAGTACGTAATTTGGAGAGAAAAAAAGAGCAAACACTAGAAAGGAAAAGGAGAAAGGATAAGGGAGATCAGCCAGAAACCATTATTTATAAACTTAGATATCTAACTCCAAGTTAAAGCATCCCAGCCTCGCTCCTCTGAGGTCGCAGCAGCCACACAATTTACACAGCTGAGCATCTGGCTCTAAATATTTCACTGTTCAACATTCCGGTGTGCATCCTTGCGTAGCAGAGCTTCTCTGACTAATCACGCTAGAGGTAACCACATCTTAAGTGTGTAGTTCTAAATTGAGTAATATTACCGTTAATAACAGAGCCTAATTAAGACATCTATAATGTTTTTAATGAGAAAAATTGAAATTCCTTCTGGAATTTTTCCAGTCGAATTAATTCTGAGGACTTTGGACGTTATTACAAGTAATGTTACAGGAATGAAAATTAGGTCTAAATTAGGACATGTCACTGTATTTAAACGGGAGGAAAAGGAACTACGTTCTGTTTCCTCCTCTATATGCCAGTCTCTGTTATAACATCTCACCGCAGGGGAAATGAAAACAGCGCTTTGCGATCCGCCCTAATCTGCTCTGCGTGTTGTTGTATCTGATGTATCTGTAAGGTCTGCAGATATTTTAACACTTCCATTTCGGTCTCTTTTTACATTTCTCATCCATACTCCCTTGGGTACAAATATTTCCAAAACATCTGGAAGTGTCACTCGCTTTGGTTTGTGTGGGCCCAAATACTGTTGACTCTCATTTCTGTGATTTATGCTTGTTCAAATAAGAACTCCCTCTCTAACCCTGCATGTGTAAGCAGGGAACGCTTGTGCAAAGAATATCAGATACAATCTGCTAGAACTGTACAGGAAGGGAGGAACCTTCGTGGCCCACAACTGCTCTTTAAGACAACAATGAAGTGCTTTAAAGGCTACCCAACCTGGTGAGTCTTTATTTGTACCCCTCATATACCAATTCTTCAAACTGCTATGCACACAGACCTGCTTTGCTGTTGCCTTTTCCTTACAAAGGCTTCCATAGTGAGTTTAAGTTAACTAATTTTATACAAGTCTACTACATGGCTGGCTTATGCTGCCCTCAAGGCACGGAAAGACACAGTCGTTGCTCTTCAAAATGACTCATTTGAGCACTTGCTTTCATACCAGGTATGAGAGCTTGTGTTCAACAATAGACAAGTTCAAAACGTAAGAACAAAGTCATCCCATGATCTGACTGGGTGTTATATGAAGATCTGAGCCTTCATTTAGTGGAACTTGAAGTGAAACTCCAATCTCAAGGCATAAATTAAGAGGGAAAAAAAAAAGTTACAAGTATTACTGCTGGGACTAAGAGAAGCCTCTGCAGTATGAGAAAAGCCATGAAATTCACCTTTCGTTTTTCTTGACCTACACTGTGCGTATGATCCTACAGGCAGCATTCAGATGCACCTTCACATACACATCTCTGCACAAACACATATATATACACACGCAGCATTCACATAACTGGAGTACCTTCACGTTTCATTTTACCTCTCAACCCTAAAAATGCTTCTCCACCCCCACCTTTCAGATCCAAAACTCCAATTGGAATCCTGCAATTTGTGGTGCCTCGGTAAGCAGAAATGCAATCGCGTACATTTCAGGCAGGGCAGCTAATGAGGTTGTTTGTCCTTGAGAGCAGACACTGCACAAAAAGCGCTCTTTATTTATTTCTTTTGAATGCATTTTAGTAACACTGAGGAGGTTTTTAGTGCTCAGATAATATTTTGAATAGGTTTATAGCTTTCAACAGTTAGTTATGAGAATAGCAAGGACATTTAGACATGTATATTCCCTAACAGCCTGGGGAGGCTCACCCTCTTCCAAATCAGTTTTGTACACAGAATGCCAGCTTAATTGAATTGTAAGGACTGCTCAGAGGAAGCAAATCTGATTTCTATCTTCTGTTGATACCATAAATATTAAAAGCAGAAAATAAACAAAATCCTTATCTGTTACTGATACATGACAGATACATATCCGGAATTTTTAGAAGCATCAGAATTATCACTCTCAAGTACAATGCCGAAAGGATGACAGTTTTGTAAAGCAATGCTTGATTTTTATAGTCTTGCAATTTAAATGCTGCCTTCCTCCAAATACAAAGAAGTCTAAGAAAAAAATGTTAGTACTAGACTAATACATGCATATGACTGCCATAAATGTAAATTCCTACTTAAATGTTTAACCCCCATGTAGGCCATTATTACTTTGTTTCTTACTGAGTGTTTCACATACAGAAGCCTGATAGATAATTCAAATAACTAATTCTTAGCTGTTAGCTTTTACCTCTGCTTTGAAGCTTGCTATAAACAAAATCCATTTGCAGTATTCAGCAGCAAATTATTTGATGCATGACTTCTAGTTCATATTTCCCTCCAAACACTGAATTATTATTGTATATTTCAAGGCTGCCCGGGGTGCTACACACAGGAGACCACCACCGTGTTCATGCAGGGAAGTCTGGGCAGCCAACACTTCCCACTCGTTCCTCCCTTGGACCAGCTCAGGAGGATACAGCAAACTGCAGCCAAGAGTGCCTTGGGTAGCGCCTTGAGCTGCAGGAGAGAAAAGAATTTAGTCTCTGCCCCACTGCTTCACTGAGGTGGTTGTTGACTGAGTTCTGAAGCAGGCAGGTGGACACGTTCTGGAGCAGGAGAAAACTGTAGTAATTTGTTCTTTCATGTAGAAGGAGAGAAGCATTTCTAGCAGACCACCTCCACTCTTTCCTTTGATCACATCTCGCAGCAGGCAGCACATGGAGAGCACAGGGACCTCATTCTTTCAAGAAGTGTAAAACATGACAGGAGCATGCATCCAGCAATTGCCACATGTGCTCCTGAGTTGTTTGACAATGTATTGCTAAGAGTACCTACATTTTTGTTCCATAATTCCCCAATACTTTTGCTCGTAAATCAGGACAGCCTGATGACTTTAGTGAGCCCGTGCAAGATGGGGCCTACCCAGCAACAATAAAGAGCAGCTCAGAGAGGAGCCAGCAGCCCATCTGCCAGGTCTCACACTGATGGCCATATAAAATACCTTTCAGCGTCTGATGATCATAATTTGGTGAGCAGTGGGTATAGAGAGTAGTAAGTGTAGGAGAAACAAGAGAACTTGTAACATGAGAAATCTTTTCTGCTTTTATTCTCAGGTTTGTAATCATGCAACTCACTTTAAAAGCTTACAAGCTCTTAATTTAAGTTGTCAAGCAAAGAAAATGACTGAGTGTTCCCAAAGAAATAAGAGAAAAAGAGGAGACAAAACTAGACAGGAAGAAGGAAAATATTCTTCAAAACACATTGATCTCCGTGTTATTTTACTTTCAGTACAGCATGGATGTCAACAATGTATTTCAGATTATTGAACAAGAACAAAATGATAACAGCAAAGCTTCCCCTTCGGGTGAAGTCATTCTGTTAACCATAATTCCCCAAGCACGCTAAAAATACATCTTCATTGTCACAAGATGACTGCAACCTATCTTTAAGGCAAGGATTAAATGTCAGCAGTAAGATATGCTGCAGAAATGAAGCAGATGTATCTTAATTCTTAAAAAAAAATAAAATCAATCTATTTACTGCAATTAAAGTTTTAGCTGTTCTAATAAATAGAAACAATGCAAGACTCTTTGCAAGGCTTTCCCCACAACGAGGCATGCTGCTCAGGGCTCTCAGTGCCAGGGACAATAAGCACTGACAGCTGATTTGGGGCTCCCAAGCTCCAACTGCCTCTTTTGTTAAAGGCTTCCTGTAGGACTGTACAAGCTACTTCTGTTGCTTTATACTTGAAGTTTATCCCTTCCTTGACAGGGAAGGAGTAACTTTCCCTTTTTATAAACTAACTTGGCAAAGAAGTTGAGAAAACAAAAGTTAGTGATTCAGTGGCCTGAAGAAAGGGAGGTCCCTTCCTTATGTTGTTCCTAACAACCAGCAATGCAGTTCTGCCTTGAAACATTCTTCCTCTAGGTACACACAACTATAAGAAATAGCTATAAAATGCAGTTTAGAAGAGGCAGTCCCAGAATAAGTCCCTGTCTTTCCCCGTGCTTGCACTGCAATCCACCTCAGGGTCTGTCTTCTTGCAAATCCCATGCAGCTTGGATTTTGCAGGACGCAGGCACCTCCCCGCTAAGCCAGCCGCCAGAGAACAGCGCCCAGCAACTCTCGAATCTCAGCTCATCCAACTCTGAGCTGTGCTCTTAGTTATATCCTCAAAAGGACAGAAAAGCTCATGGCTTAATTTCTAACTCTTCTAAATGCTAGCACCTTTCGACTAAGGACTTGTTTTTGCAGTTTCTCATTTATCTGCTTCTGTCCCTCTGGAGCCAAGATATTAAAATCCCTTTCTGATTGGCCTCCAGCAGTCCATAAAAATCTTACAGTAAATCCTGCAGCTGGAGACACACTGCTGGTACTGGCTGGATGTGGTAGGCAGCAAAATGAAATAAATGCCTGCTGTAAGAAAAAGCATTCACTTAGTTTCACAGAGCATTTAGAGTCTCTGGTTACTTTTGGTTTCCCATGGTTTATAAAGCAACTGAAAACCTGTGAAGTTCCCTGCAAAGCGGAGGTGTTGTTCCCTGCCACCAGACCAAGCACCAGAGCAATCAGCCTGGCAGCTTTACTCAAACTCTGGAACCTCTGCAGACCTCATTCCAGGAGGGTCTGACAGATGGTAGCTGGCCACTTGGCACACTCTTTATTTTAAACTCTAGAGGGGCTTCTTACTATCAGGATTCCAAGCCCTTTGCAAATAGAGAAAACGAGGCAGAGGGATGTTCATTAGGCCTTACAAACCCCTGGATAGCAGCAGCTTATCTTTCTAATCGTTATACAAACACACAACAGCCACAGGTCCCCAGGCTGATGCTGCAACCCTGAGATCTCCACACTAGTCCATTCACAGAGAGATATACGTGGAGACCTTTAGTTTCCAGTATGCTTCCTTTTTGTATTACAGACACGGTTGAATGTTGGACATGTTAGGGAATGTTACAGGCAGCAAACAAAGGGTTAACTCTTTCCAAAGTGCACTTACAAGACTGTTCTGACATTTCAGAAGTTAAGAGGAACTATTATTAGCCGTGTCTAATAATATTGCAGTTTCCCACCCATGGAATCTGTGTGCAATCCTCCATTGAATTGGCAGCCTTTGGTGGTGTCACTGCCACATGATTCGAACCAGGCAAAATTCAAAAACACTGCCATAGCACTGTGTAGCCAGCCTGAAAATATCCTCACCGCTCTTGGGAGATGAGTGATCCCTTTGGAATTGGTTTTTGGAACTGTAAACTAATGAATCACTAACAGCTTTAAAGTAGACAAAATGTATTGCAACACAGCATGTAGTGCAGCAGAACCGAAGGAAATCTGTTTACAGTGCTTCAACAGACACTTGAAATCAAGATGCTCAAGAAGGATGAGGCTGTTAAGAGAAAAAAAACAAAGCTTCAAGTGCTGTGAGCACAGTTATCTCTTCCATGGCCAGCAGCCACCTTTAGTTCCAAAAGTGTGTTATAACCCCCAGGGATGCCAGCCAGCACCACACAGCAAGCAGCAGCTTGATCCACATGGAAGCATGGCTAGGGATGGAGCAAAAACGAGCCCTCCTCTGGGTCTGTTTGTGTTTGTGCTTCAGGGATAAGCACCACAATCAGAAATCACTTCTGTCACGCAGCCACATTCACAGCTTAGATACTGCGACCACAGCTGCCTGGAAACCTTGTCAGCAAGATTTATGCTATATTTGGTAATGGGACAAGGCTGACCCCACACTTCTACTCAAGCCAAGGGGCAGCCTTATGCTCACAGCTGGTGGGAAAAGGCACTGTTTTGCAGTCCAGATTCCTGGTGAAGCAGCACAGCCTGGAGAAGCTCTAAAAAACAAAGTTCACAGGGACACTGGTGGGCAAGGGAAAGCCAAAGCTTGCCACTCCCAACCTAAGCCACAGCTGTTTCTTAACAAGGCTCCTTGCCCTACATATGTCCAGTCAAAGTTGGGCTGTTACACAGATAAGTTGCCTTCAGTTAGGAAGAGACTAAGCAAAGAGAAGCACAGCTCTGAAAGCAGCACTTAAAACCACATCTGCAAAAGATGGCAAGTTTGATGTTGTAGCGGTTATCCAGAGTATAATTACGTATTTACAACGAAGAGTTACTATGAATAAACACTAAGAGACTCCTTGCTTGAAGGATGCTCTCTACCCACTAGACTGCAGTCACAATCTCTTGCCTCCCTTTCAGCAAGAAGTGTTGCCGATAGCACTGAACAAAAACAGAGATTTGTATACAGGTACAAACACAGCCAGCTGATCAGGTAGTTCACTGATTCACAACAATATATGAAAGAAGGGCAAATTAAAAGGCACACTGGTTATTATATAAGTGGATTGTTCAAGATTTGCTATCAAAAAATTTCATGTAACCACACCCGCAGAGAGCAGCTACACGGCGAACCAGGAAATAAGAAAGTGGGATGAAAAGCAGAGAATGTTTCTCCCTACTGCACTGGGCCTGACCAGTGTATGTGAGGCAGAAGGGTATTACAAATAAATCAAGGAGCTACTGTTTCCATTTAACCAGCTTCTGACCCTAGAAAGATATCCTAATTCCAGTACACCGGGCACAAAAGTAGGTGTAGAAACGCCATGCTGGAGATGTGTCCTCTACCCCAGTTGCTGCATGGCCTTCTCTCCCTCCCTCGAAGAGGCTTAAGAAAAAAATGTACCCTTCTCTCTTAGTCTAAAACCTGTCCCCACCCCCAGAGCCTGGCACAAAGCTCTGCACGCTGTGTATGCCTCTTGCTTACAGGCTGGAAAAGATGTACTGCGTGTACTTCCTCTGCTTCTAAAGCAAAGGAATGTGCTCACAAATCAGCAACAGTTTTACAAGGAAGAAGAGGAAGAATCTTCTGTTCCCATCATATTTTGAGCCATACTGAGAACCCCACACATTCCTCAGCAGCAGTCACGGCACAAGGAGCAGCAACATAGCAGGTCTGGCATGCCCCTGACTCAGCCACTGTGCTATTTTAAAGAACCCAGCCCTTCCAGGACGGGTTAG
Organism: Pavo muticus; assembly: GCA_016647715.1. Lineage (NCBI taxonomy): Eukaryota > Metazoa > Chordata > Aves > Galliformes > Phasianidae > Pavo > Pavo muticus. The sequence continues at coordinate 3,696,209 of JACDJE010000160.1, read as the reverse complement.
CTCAGGGCAAGGCAGAGCCCTGCTGGGAATCCTCCGCACCACTAACTGGGCAGAGACATTGACACCATATAGAGCCCACGGAATTGCTTGCTTTTTAAAGCTGCTCAGAGCAGTGTGAAGGGGAGGCGGCACCCAAGTTAAGCAAGGCTGTCAGCTAGCTTGGGAGCAACACAGAGCTCCCAGCACACAGCTCAACAAGTCAGGGCCCCACACCACCTCTGACTGTGCAACACAGACAACTTCAGTCTAGAGACTGTGGAGGAACCTTTCCATGGGTACACAAGTCTTACTTCTGTATTCACACCACTGATATTAAGTGGCAGTTGCGGTGATACCTTACACTTGAAGACAGTCTCCTACCCATCAGGCAAGCGAACCAAGACCAGCATACTGGTTATACAGGCATCAAACAGTGAAGATCTTCGGGATGCAGCAGACCTGAACTACAGTCACTGACCTAGAGAAAATCAGAGCTGACTTGAACCTCGACTCCAGTAGCTTCCCAGGTCAATTCACATCGTCCTGTACAATAGTTCTCAGTTCCAGAAGCCCCTGTGCTACCAAGGCTGCCAAGCAGGAGTAAGAATGTTAGTTTGCTCGCAATCTTTGCTGTTTTTCTTGCACTTGTTTTGAGTAACTTTTTTCCCCCTATAATTTCCAGTATTTTAAAATGTCAAATTTATTTACACTGTGTTCTCTTGCACTTCATATGAATCATGAGTCATGCAAACACCACAGAAATACAATGTCAGAAACAGACCCATTGTACATGAATTGTATGCTCAGTTGTCAGGGGAGAGTTGTTCCATTTTAAGGACAAAATAACCTGAAGAAACGTAGTGGCTAGTTAGCAAACATGCCTCAAGTCATGCTCCCTTCTCTTTAACCTCTACTCTTCAGCTGACCTCCAGAAGATGTCAGAAGATATGTAAAATGGCATGGATCTGCAAAATGGTATTAACAGAGGTGAAGAAAGGGTGGAGAAGGATAAAAATGCCATAATATCTAAGCCTGTCTCACAGAACACCAGAGTACTTCTCTCTCATAATTGCTGGTCCAAAATACTCATTCCAGCAAGGCGCTGCCTACTCTCAGCTTGTTCTGGGAACTGGCTCTCCTCATGCTTCATGCCAGAAAACCACAAGAGCTGAACTCTCCCAAGCCTCTCTGGAACACACTTATTTCTACTGGTACGCAGTTAAAAAGTATGCTGTGTTACACGTGACACTTGGGAAGTGACCCAGTGTACATAAAATCTTTTCAGACTGCTAAGAGAAGCGGCATACAAACAGTTTAAGGAGAAACTCCAAGGTGCTGTCCTGCAATGAGGGCTGCTTTAGCATCATACCTTATTCCCATTCAGCTTGCTGTGCTCTCCTTTCCTGCTCCCTCCCCATCCAAGTAGTCAATTAAAGGAAAGACATTGCCTAGGTTTTATTTCACCTACACTTGTAAAAAGCTTCTCAGAGAATCAGTAGAACGGATTTAATGATCATGAGCACAACAATGTTAAACAAGCAGACAAAAATATTGTCCATTAAGACAAAGCATACAGCAAGCAAAAATAAAGAAGTCCCACCAAAACATAAAATGTGGAAGAGATGAATTCTGTGTCTGGGCAGCTAATGAATGCTCAGAGCCAGGGGAAAGATGCAGAGTTAACAAGGGATTAGATTTCCTGCCTCTCATAAATTAGTATGTAATATATACGACAAAGGTGCATAAAAGAAAGCACCAGCACCACTGCTTCTTGATGCTGACAATAGATAGAAGCAAAAGCTCTGGATACAAGTGTCAGCCTAAACTAACATGTAAGATTACTGAATTTCCCTGTCTTCATTTAAACACGGAGTCACTCTCTATTCCAGTGAATGTCTGTTAACTGTATGACAAACACATTTTCTAAATGCTAACAGCTGTAAATAATTACAGGACATTACATTCTTTCCCCTCCACCCCCCCTTTATCCTTCTTTTGTTTTCCCTTCCAGCTGGAGTGGTAAGGTTTGATCTTTGTTCTCCTATTCTTCTGTCAACCAAGGAATGGGGCAAGAAATTCAGCAGCTGTGTCAGCAAGTTTATACATAACAACCCAGCACTTCTGGCTCCTCTAGAGGTTTGCAGCTTAAAACCATTACCAGGACAGGTAAATTAAATGCTTCCCTCCAACCGCAGCTAGAACTAAACTGCCTTAGAGAAAGAGGGAGAGCTTTAAGAGGTCTGTGGCCCAGGCAGTGCTTGCATAGGTGGCAGTCTTCAGTGGCAGTAGATTAGGGGATTTTTTGTTTATTTGTTTAGTGTATCTGAACTTACCAAGAAATGTGAGAGGTTAGTACACAGCTATTGACAGTATAATGCCTACAGTTGCCCATCTGCCTCCATCAGTGAAAGATTACAGTTTAATGCTGCACTATCTCTAGGCAATCTGAAGTTTACCCAGTGAAAAAACAGCAGAACCTATTTAAGATGCCAAAGGAATGTGACTTTGCTTAGGTACATCTGTTTTTCCTCATGCTGCAGGGAAACCCATCATCTTCTGATCTGTCACCAAAGGAAAAAACATCTATAGGTGAGTTCTAGAAGCACAAAGATTAAAAAACAAAAAGAAGAAAGAAAGAAAGAACAGGGAGTAAGTTTCCAAAAAGAGCCTGCTGATGCTCATCTAGGCAACAAGTTAAAACAACGCCATGTAAGTTATTCATCCTTTAAATGGTCCCATCACCAGAAGTTCTAGGAAAAAAAAAAACCTGAACAGAAAAACTAAAAGCACTCAAACTGCCTGATTTATTTCTTTCTTTTTCGGAGCAGACAAAGTGGAACAGGGAGAAGTAATCAAAGAAGGAAATTACAGGTGTGCTGCTGCTTCCAGCCAGCCTGGAGGTAAGGCAGGGAGAACTGCTCATGCTGTGCATGATCACTTTTTCTTTCTCATACAGAAACCAGAAGTCAAGAGCAAGTTTGAAAAGCAGCTTTGTTCAAGTTCGAGTTCTGGCAGACAACCAAGTCGGTTTCTATTTGAGCCGTATTCCTTCAGCCACCCGTAATCACTGTTTAGTTCCCGCACACAGTAAATAAGAAACAGGTTCTCTGCTTTGTATGCTTTTGGCTTGTGAAAGAACAAACGCTTTCAAAATTACATTCTTCAGAAGCAAGTGTGAAAAGATTGAACCCTTATTTCAGAGGAACGTTATCAAACAGGAGGAGGTGGTTGTTCCACAGTCAGAGAACAGCTTTTAATAGTCCAAACAAGTCTAGAGTTTCTCATATTTTGGGCTTGCAAGAAATAGTGTCTCCCCTCAATCCAAAAAAGCACAGTGAGACTTTAGGACAGCAACATCACGCTTCCAGCAGGTAGGCATAGAATTGGAACAGCCACGACCAGACAGCTCATCACCTACAAGAGCAGCCTGGGCTTCTGGCAGCTCTGCCACTCCAGTATGTGGAAGGAAGGAAAGACAGCAATATCGCCATGACAGTGTTCCCATGATATCACAGTGATATCGTGTTGATATCATCTCAGATTGGAACAGACATGGTTGAGGTTGAAAACACTCTGCCTTTGAGACTATGTCTCACATTGGGGTGGAAATAGCTGACACTTTTCCCGTACCCAAGCATTAGAAGCACGGCTGTATGTATATTATTCTGTCATCTACACATACCCTACTGGCCCCAGACACGTAATATGCAGCACTGCCGACCCCATCCCCCTCCTGTTCCAGTGGAGGGCTTTGCCAGCAGCCATCACATAAGCCCTAGTGAAAGCAAGTACATATTTTCCTTATGCCTGGAACAACTCTGTGCAGTTATGGTTAGCTAAACACTTTCTTTTTATAGTTCCTCTGTATGCAAAAATATAAGCTGTATAGAGATAGACAGCTCTTTGGCAAATCATAACTAATTATATTCTTGAGAGTTAAGCAGGGTTATTAAAATAATATCATGAACACCAGTTGCTGATTGGCCTAAAGACTGAATTTATTCCAGGCTCCCTCCAATCAGAATTAATCTTTCGATAGCACAATGAACTGTCACTTCTGAATCAACACCAGCAGCAAAACTGACAGCAGCCTGCATCATTACTCAACTAAGATAATAGAACTAAAGTCATTGGAACAGGCAGATGTTGGAGGATGTCTCCCATTTCAGAATAATGTTCCTGTCATAACTCACATTTATTTTAGGGAAGCAAGGATAAATTCATTACTATTTGCAGGGTGCTCAGATATAACAGTAATAGGAGCCATGTAAGCTTCCAATACAAAGACAGTAGAAATGCACACGGTATCAATACTAACCATCCTTCACCTAGATGACACAAAGCAGGGCAATGCAATCAATCCATGCCTGCTGAAGACCTGCTCCCGTGTTAGTGTGCACAACAGTAATTTGCTATTGCAAACTCAACACTGAAGTTAAGAGACGTGCAAGAGAAGTAATTTCCACAAGATGCAGTATTCCATGCTTTATTTCCAGCAACCTTGTTTTCCAGTAGCATGTGGTGTCTGAAATCATCATCTAAAAAGCTGTTTGCCAGATTGCAGTAATCAGTATTCCCAATGCACACAGTGCTGCATTTCTGCAGCGATCACCACACTGCATAGATACAACAATTAGGAACAACTACTAATGACATTTAAAACTGGAGACTGCATTCAGCTTGATCAATTCTAAATGACATCTTTTAATTTAAAAGATCAGAACTAAATAATGATTCTGTAAATAGAAGCAAATGTCAGACCCTGATCTATTTCAGAACAGCAGTGTTCTGGGGTGAATAAAGGTGAACAGCCCATTACTACTGGGCTTTAAGGACCATCTTATGTCTTTGTCCCACTGAATAATATCTCCTGCAGTGGTATTATGGTGATTGAGTGTGCTCTAACTGCTTTGGTATTCAGATCTGAGTTCTGTGTTAGTAAATTAACAGGATTATCGATATTCATAAGCCAAGATTAATGGAGTTCATAGTCTGGTTAGTTCAATCAGATCATGAATTATGACAACAAGACATATTCAAAAAGAATAAAACCACTTAGCCTGACACCAAATACCATCTTCAGATAGCAGACCAATATAAATACCCACAAACTGAGTTTTATGTATAGTTCTGTTTTAATTTCATTCTCATTTTTCTATCCTCACTGGTTTTTCATTTCACATTTCACCTGGATGAGAATGACAGATAATATCCAGGACTTCCTGGCAAGTGCAAAGCCAGTTATCATATCTTGGCAGGAGGTCAAGCTGAACACCTTTTAATTTGGCCAGTTATCTAGCTAGAGAACAACACAAACCTGGAGCTGAGACAGCCATTCCTGCCACGTAGCATGGTTGGAGTTGCTCAGCTTCCTCCGACATAGCTCAGAAACAATGGATTTAATGGGGAGGGAAATACCCATCCAATTCTAATGGCTAATTCTGTTTCCTTTCACTTAGAGAGCGAAGTACCAGATGCTCTAGATTTCCTGCTTTGTCAACTGTAGAGGAGTATTCTGTTCAGCTCTCTCATTCTGATATAGCCGTTTGTTGCTTGATAAAAGGTGGTTCCCTGGGGAAAACATAGGACTGTCTCTAGAGAAATGCACAATGCCTTATTCGGAAGTAGAAGAACTCAAAGCCAGTGAGTTTATCTAGGGAATAATTCAAGGTTTTTGGAACGCTGCTCCCAGGACTTCCTCTGTTCCTCAAGCAGGTACCAATAATTGGCTCAAAGTTGAAGTGCACCTATTACATTTTGAAGACCATCTTAAATAAAGAAAATTAATTTATAGCAGTTCATCTCTTCCTTTTTATAGAGGCTACAGGGAAAGCCATCGGCATTTATTCAATTCAAAATGGGTTCAAAACCCCCTACATTTGACTCTGCTCAGAGAGACCTTACTTAAAAACTCTTTGAACAGAAACCCTTCTTACAATTCCAAGTTATGCTAAGATAATGCAAAGAAATTGATTGACTATAAAGCAGATGAGCCAATTATCAGTGTGTTAAGTATGCTTTAAAATACCTTTTCCTCCATAGAGATTGAAACAAATCTCATCGTGCTAACAACGATTTTGTGGACTGAATTGAAACTGTATGAGAAGTTATTCATCCTCCCTCTATCTGTGCCACGGATATTTGTTCTTTCAGTCCATGTGGCAGACTGCCATTAATGTACAGCATCAATACTCCTCCACCTGCTTTTCCAGCTAAGCTTGCTGACTTTGCATTGGAGCAGATAAGGAGCACTGACTACATAGCTCAAGAAGAGAAATAAGGGCTCACCTTCAACAGTAGTTTTCAGGACACAAACAATAATAGCTGAAAAAATCTCACAGGTGTAGTATAGATATTTGCAAGTGGGCATATCTTATATCCTAAAGTGAAGATGTAAACCTGTAATTTGCTCCATCTTTATAAGTATTTCTTTGCATAGAGCCATATTAAAAGTGCTGTGACAGCTTAATGGCCTAGAACCTGTGGTTTTCAGCATTTTAAGTCCTTGTTAAGCACAAAGTTCATCTGCCCTGACTACTCATAAACATCAGCTTTTGGAAATATATACTTTTACTACCAACAGGAAATTAAACATTAGCTTTTCTAGAAACCTATGAATTCCAGAGAGCTGCATACGAGTGCTGAAATTTGAGGCTCTTTAAAAGCTTGAGAGTGGATGTTCAGCTCCCTAAAAGCAGTACACCTTAGAGATATCAAAATAGACATCCATACTTGGATGTTCACAGATATCAGTAGTTATTTAAATACTTTAATCAGCTTTTCCAAGTGGTTAGAGATACTGATAGACTGCTGTGTGCTGAAAAGATTCACTCCGCCCCACTCTTAATAGCACATATTTATTTCAGTCTGTTCCAACCAGCTCCATCAAACCAAATCTTAAATTCCCCCCCTTTTTTTTTTTCAAGCCAAGAAAATTAATGATGCAAAACATAGTAGAATATTGAATAAGTTAGCACTGGAATGACTCCCCTACATAGAAAACAGTAAGGATTTTAAAGAATCTGATTTTTCCACCTGATAGAGAATACAGTTCACATCACAAGTCCACACTGAAACAAGCAGCAGGCAAATTTCCAAGACCTTTGAATAATGAAACAGTGCTTAATAAAGCAAATCTTATTTTTCCACTCCTCGTCGGCTTTTAATATCCTTCTGATTTGTATCTACTAGCTGCAGGACACACAGAGCAACAGAGAAGCAGCCTCCCATCAGGACTAGTGCCATCCATCTAGTGATCAGGGCAGGGCACAGTGTAACCATACATCTGTGACCAAGAAATCACTGGTATCACCCAGAGTTATCAAGTACCATCTGTGTCCCACTCAGTCTTCTGAGGATGGTCTATCCCCCTTTCTCTCTGTCTCCTCCCCAGCATACATGGTAGACTGTCTTTTTGTCTCCACAGTTCTTCATTGGTTAGAATACTAGTGATACACCAAAAAAGTGCTGGATTTGGTGCTAGTATCTGTCAAAGAGGAAGGAAGAGGGGATTTCCATGAAATGATTGAAGCCCCACCACCACTCACTAACCTCATATTTCTGTCTCAAGTCCCAGATAAAGCTCTTCTCCTTCCCAAAATGTTTATGCTGGCTTAGGGACTGTGATGTCCGAGTTTACAACCTCCACACAGATGCAAGTGCATCCCAGCAGCTAAAGGCAAGAGATATTCCTCCACGCAGTAATGCAGGAAGAATACAACAGCAATGCACGAAGAGTACAACATTAATAACTCTGCTTTCTAGCTTGTCTCTACGTATCAATAAAATGTTAAAAGCCTACTTATCTAGTCACTAACAGGGAGAAAATGAAAGACAGAATTTAATGTCTTCTTGAATAGTCGCCACAGTTGCTATTTACATAGATCTAGTGTCTCCTGTTGCACTACACTACCGAGATACCTTTTAGAAATGCTCATTTCTTAGTTGACAAGTCACTAAGGATCAAGCCAACACTCTCCAATGGATTATGGCACACACTGCATTCAACAGAATAACTTTTTTTTCTACTTTTGATGATCAGAAACAAAATATATTGCCTGAAATACTTCTTGAATAGAAAAATAGTGTCTCAAGTAGTACATAGAAATGCGGGTTTAATTCTAATGCCATAACTCACAGAATTTCTTGAATAGTTTCACTCATCTATCGTAGCACATCCCCCTTGTTTGGTGGTAAGGAGTCTGGTCAGTTCCGGGTAAGAACAGCTTTAAATGGTTAGAGCTGTTGTTGCCCATCACCAGACTAATTCACCAGGGGCCAACCTTCCCTCCAAGGCACCATCTGACAAATGGTAGAGCATGACTGCTGGAACGGGTCTGTGTTTTGGGAGACATCATCTTCTGAATGAGATACTTCAGAGGAAGATCTTCGACCATATAGCCCAGTAAAAGATGGCCTGTTCACAGAATGCTCGTCAATACCAAAGAATTTTACATAACATTTGGCAATGGATTTCACCAAGGCTTCTAAAATCACCCCTTTAAAAGCTCAGATATAGCACAGTAGATACAGGATGTTTTTCCTCTGGAATTCTGAAATCATAAGTAATCTTAAAGTAAGTACCAACAAGAGACAACAGGGAAACATTTGGTCTGAATTTAAGCATAATCATTAATGTTATTCCAGCAGACATTGTGAGCAAGAATTTCCTTTTTCCATGAAGCTGATAAATTCCTATTGCTTTCAGCAGCTTTGTGTCAGCTTTCAGGCTGTGCATGGAGCCCTCTTCTGGAGGAACCTGAAAAAATGAAAGCTAAAGAATGCAGCAATGTGGTCTGTGCATTTGTGGACAGTTTTAGGACTAATCTTCTCTATTCACTATAAAGACAAGCTTGTAAAATCTACACATTCTGCCCAATTCACTTAATTACAACCCAGCAGAACATCACAGTTACAGTTAAGGCCGTCAAAAATGGCTTTTCTTCCCCTCGTCTAAGCTTCATTCGAAGACTTTGTGTTGAATTCATCTGCCTGCATGAAACACAAATCATACAAACCTCTGAACAACTTTCATTTTAGAAAAATAAATATCTTCTACATGGGCCTTAGGAAGTATTCCTTGTGAAAACACACACGAAACAAACCTGAGTCAATACATTTACAAATCTGCAGGTATTTTCTGCTAACTGGACGTTTTATAGAGATGCACAAGCTACCAGAGTATACTGTTTGATTGTCAACTTCAGATCAATAAAGCTGCTTATTAGAGGTATGCTTTGTAGTTTTACAGGAGATCACTAATTAAAGGTGTGAATCATATCTTACACCACTACTTCTGTTAATGGTCAGTTTTCCTCTTGGTTAATACAGAAGAACAGGAATAGTGCTGGCTAAGCCTCTGGTTAATAAAAATATTTATCAACCACCTGTTTCATACAATTTTTAATCAACAAGGCATCCCATTAAGCACGTGCTTATGAAAACTTGATGCCCCATTAGTATCCTTATCCTTTCATGGCTTCAAAAGACAAGTTTTCTAGATTTAACAAATGTAGCTGAATTAAATGCAGATGAAGAACACACAGACCAGAAGTTACAAGTTTTACATCCTTCAATTTTAAAAAAATACATCAAAAGAACAGAAACACATAAACATTCCATTACTTTCAGTTCATGCTCCATTACTTTCAGTTCATGCTCTCAAAATCTCACCAGATCTCTCTGAGACTTTTTCGTACACTGTAAACTTTGTCATCATTACTCTGAGATGAAGTTCTTCCTATCCTCTGCTTCCACAGAAAGCATTGCATTACTAGATTGCTATTGCTTAGGAATCATTTTGTCAAAATGGAGCTTTTCTTGTTCCACTAGCATTGTATTATAGCAATCATTATTGCTACTACTGAGGGAGGAAAAAAAGGAGAAGTTATGAGAAAGCCCAAAATGTGTTACAACTACTACACAGCCAGATGGCTGCATTTGTTTAGTATGTTGTTTCTCACATTCTTCTGTTTACTTTTCCTGTCACATGAAAGTTGTGCATGTGGTGTGTCAAAGAGAAAAGCTGAGCAGCATTTCAGTAATTCCCTTTTTTCTTTATCTGGAATGTCACCATTTTCACTGCATACTGTAACCTGTCAACACTCAGCATCCTCACTCCTGAGGACAGATTTATGTACACTTCTTATTACAACTAATTCATTCCTTAATTCATTTACTCTTAGACACAATACGTAAAGTGAACTTGGAAGTGAGTTAAATCACCAGGTATAGGCATTGCTACACGAATCTGCACATGCTAGTAATGTGGGGCGTGGTTTAAACACATAAATACAGAGCTATGCTAAAGCTCCACAAGCTCAGCCCTGTGGGTACTCAGACTTGCCTCAGCCTAGCAAGAAAAGCAACCCTGAAGTATTGCTAGAAGTTATCAATGGAGTGCAGAGTTAAGCTGTTTCCAGAATCCAGGGTTCTGCACTTTGTCAAACGTTAAGTGGTTACTGACATTAAAACTAAAAATAAAAAATAAAAACACAGGCTATGTGGTTTACTAGGTCTTAGGAGTCTGTCCCCCCTCTATCATAAACATTTTCCTACAAGGGACCTTAAAAAAAATCCAAACTCAAGCTGATTAATTCAGTAGTATGCTGAAGAACATTGAAAGGAAAAGAAAAATAAGAAAAAGACAAGTCACAGAGAATACCAACCAAACTGCAGTTCATCAAGCAGGTCCCAAGCCCAAGGTCAGGGGCACCAGCTTGGTGTACCCCCTGGTTACCCCACTACCAGGTGCCCCCTCTCCCCCAGCATTGCCTCCCATGAGCAGCTCTGCCAGCCCTGCTGCCTGCCCAGCCTGGATGTCAGCCCACTTTAGCAACTTCTCTGCAGAAGCCTTTTGCACACCCCTAGCCCATCCCAGAGGCTCTCAGCCTTCCCTGGGCAGTAGCTTGCATGCTGGTGATCCCCCTTAGATACAAACACAGCCCCAGCCCCAGCTGCTGGGGAGGCCTTGCAAGAAACCCCACATACATTCCCTGCTCATGTTGCTCTGGCACCTCAAACTCATCCTTCTCCAGTACATTCAGGCAGTGTGCCTATGGCCCCAAAGTAGTTGCTTTCATTTATTACACTTATTGAAGCAGAACTGTAACCCTGAACCCACCCAAATGCCTCTGTGCTTGCTCACATGAGCTCCTATCAGAGAGTGCCTCACTGTCTTGCACTTCAGCCACCCACATCAGCGCCTTTTCTCCAAATCAGGCTCAGCCAGGACCCAAATATGCCCACCCGGACCCACAGCTTATATGTTATAGCTCACATGACTGCTGCTCACTTGCACACTCACCCTTGGTGTGCCTCTTCTCAGCAGCAGAGCTCTCCCAACAGTCAGCATTCACCGTTCTCTCCTTATTCTTCTATTTTGGAAAAGCAAACCAAATCTTTCCTGGAGATTGCAGTTGCACAAGCACGAGTGCACAGACTCAGGAGTTCCAGCGCTACTTTGACGCTAAGATCTACCAAATCTCTAAGGGTTAACAAAACCACTCGATCACCAGTCAAAAAGGAATTAACTTTTATCTCCACTCAGAGCACAGGGTGCCAGAGCCACCATCACTACATGCAAGAGTTTACAAAGCTCCTAAGACAAAAGAAAGAAAGAGGCATTTATGCTGGACAACAAAGGATTCTCAAACCTCCCCAGAGCTTCCAAAAAGTAAGCCCTGAAACAGCAGCAAGAGTTAAAGAGAGCAACCAGAAGGTGTTGAGAAGTCAAAGCCCTGCGAGACCCTTTGCTTTGACAGACAGCAGCAGCGGGGCTTTAGCAGCTTTGTGTTTTTAAGGCTGGGTGTTTTTTCCTCTGCTTTCTGACAGAGGGGGATCTATTACATTTAATAAGAGAAAGGCTACATAGTAAGTCATTAACAGTAATACACATCTATCAGGAGAGAGTACGGGAAGGGAGCCTTTTGCAAGGTCTGGTTTTATTTTTCCTCTGCATTCTCCCCTCCCGTTTTTAAAAAGCAATAAATAAAGTGGGCTGCCTATAACAGCCTATCTGCCTACTACCCGGTAAAGCCACAGAGGAGAGAGGCAAATCAAAGTTGCAGCATTTGATATGACAGAAAATATTGCTGCTGCAGCTGCTACCGAGACACTTGAAAGATTCCCCCCCCCCTCCCTGAAAGGAAACAAAAAAATGCTATATATCGTACAGCAAATTTCTTGTAATTGTAAATCAGGCAACTATGAGATACTATATTCCTAGCAACTGGCTCGTAGCAGAGATCTTGCGTCTTTCAACAGTAATTCAAGCAATATATAATTACACAAATCAGACGTGAATTACAAATACTTCCAAATCCAAATGCATAAGAGAAAGAAGAGGAACAAAAAAAAACCACATTTCTTACCTGGGACAGCAGAAAGGACAGAGTAAGTTGAGTTTTGTGCTGCATTTTGCCAGACTAGAACGTACCAGAGGCTTTTTCATTCATGCACTCGGCTGCACTGAGCATATTTTCACTGTGAAACAGCCTTTGAGAAGAGACTCTGCCTTGAGAGCCAGCCAACTTCCCAAATAGATCAGCAGCATCATCACTAAAGCATTGGATAGAGTCTGATGACCAGAACCAATGGCTTTACAAGGATGATTTCTTCACAAAGCATCCCCATTTTGCATCACACACATTGGGCAAGCACCTCTCACAAACACAGCACCTTTAGAAAGCATTTTGCTCTGGTGTATTTGTGTGTTTAGTTTCAGTCTAACAAATCACACCTTGCAGATCTCAACAGTATTTTCCCTTTTAGAGAACTGAATTGCACAGAGAGAAATAAGAGCAACTCTGAGCACCGCTGCAAAGATGTTCTCTTTATTAAAATGTTAATAAGGTGTGCTTTATTTTCATTAAATCAAAAAAAAATGACCACTGCAGTTTTACTTACTTCCAAGCCTCAGAAGAAGAACACAGCAGAAATACAGATTATATTTTATGTTTTCCCCTCAATCTCACAAATCACAATGAAGACAGATCAATTCTAACCTGCAGAAAAAATCCATCATACGGCAATAGATTTTATTAACTGCTCAGGTAATGGCAGAACTGGCTTTTGATTAAATGTACTTGAATCTAGGACAAAGTTTTAAGGTGCATACCCTTCGATAACAAAAACTTTTCTTATTTGAAAGAGGGAACCTTGTGTCTCTAGAAATGCTTTCTCTGGATTGGTTGTGTTGCAACCAAGTAGCACCAACAGATAGATGACCAAAGACTGCAGTTTAATTCCCCCCACTCGAACATTTTCAGCTCCACCTCTCCTGCCACTCCCCATTGTCACAACACAAAAAAAGGACAGGACCACTCCTTTTCTGACTTGTCTTCTTGAAGTCACCGGGGTTATTTAGCAGTACCCTTCCCCCATCTTCAGTACTATCTCAACCCTCCTTTTCTCTTTTGACTTTACACTCTTCCCTTGCTTGCTCATCTGGCAGAGGTGGCTGCCATCACACCCCGTTCTGCCCCACCACGGGTGATTGCTGAACCCATGAAGATGAGCAGAGGACAGGCAGCCAGATGGGGAAGTACATGCATTCAGAGAAGCTGCCAGCCACTTTTGAGTTCCTCAGCATCAGCAGGTGCTCCCTGCAGTGAATAATGTAAGTTGATAGCTTCCAGAACTACTGTTAATCTACTGCTCACAGCTCACATATTTTACTTATGAACTGGACAAAAACTGAAGGTAAACACTGTCTTTCACATCTAGGTCCTCACATGCAGCACTCTGTTCCAGAACCTTAATCACAGCTGAGGATCAATTAACGCTCAAGACAGATCACTATTCAGACACATAGATCAAAGCAGGTTTTTTGGTGGTTTTTTGGGGGGGGTTNCTGCCCCAGGGTGGTAATCTCCTATTTCCATTCTATGTTCTTTATCCCAAATTATTTGATCTTTATATCTTCGGGAGGGGGGGTTGTTTGTTTTTTCCTTTTTTGTAGTTGGCTAAGGGAAACAGCTTTGCATGGTAAAAAGAGCAAAATTTAAAAAATCTATGACTAAAAAAAGTGACCAATCATTTCCCATTGCTCCTTTAAAGTCTCAGCTTTCCCCCATAGCATAAATCCCAGCATTAGGAGAAGCACCCCAGAAGTTTACCAAGCAGCCTCTGGAGTCCCTGCAGGGCTCAGCCTGCCCAGCGCTGTGGATCACACACCACACAGTCTCTGTGGGACCACTGGGATTTGGGCAGTGCATGGAACCCCATATCTGCAGCCAAACAGCTGAGTGAGTTTCCAGACCGACTAGAAGTAGGTGGCTGAGAGAAACAAAAGCATATCTACATCTTGTTTCACAGGAAAAAGAGTCATTAATTAATATACGCATATAAAAAATAAAAAGCTGCACTGTAGATGATTCACTCCAGAGTAATGCTTGTGGCAACGCAAGATTTGAGCTGATGTTAGCAGTTAGCTTCCATGTGAGATACCACACAGTGAAGGGACCACCCCACAAAGGAGGGCAGGAAAGGAAGGACAGGTTTGAGCTGTTCCTGTGCTGCCACAACCACTAGAAGCCATGCCAGTCCTGCCACACTGCCTCCAGCCTCACCGTAGGATGTTACAGCACAGCCCCAGGGGACTTGGGCCCAGCCTTTAACCCTCCACTGGAATACCAGCACACTATTAGAAAAATAATTTGCTAATTTCTTACCTCCAGTTCTCCTCAACTGGTCCTCCAGCTACTAAAGGCTGCAGGCCTTTGCAGGCAGCTTCCAGGCCCAATATGGCGGAGCGTAAGACCTGCCTCAGAGCTATGGCTGCAGGGCCTGGCCGCCTCCGGGGAAGGCCTCCGTGCTGTGTGATGGCAGCCTTGGGCACCAATTGGAGCTGAGTGTGGGTCAACAGGAATCTCCAGCAGGCAGACTCCAAAAATCAGCCCTGAGAGCCAGTGCAAGGTAATGGTTTGTTACAGGTAGGCTCCCAGAAGGAGCAGGGTCATCTCTGCTAATTACACTGTTAACGAAAAGCTGGTGGATTTTAATTTAGAAAGTTAACAGTGGTGAAATGCGATGCAGGGTTTAGGGCCTAGTCAAGAGAGAAACTCTAGGATTCAGCCCTTTGCTTTTAAGGGCTTTTATGGTGAGCTGTGCTTCTCTTGCCCACTGGCTGCTGGTGTAAATTGTGAGGTAATTTTAAGCAATGACTGAAATAGGTTTTGGTTTGTGAAGGAAGAAGGTTCCTGCTGATACCTTTTCTGGATCCAAGCCTAAATTAACTGATGGCTGTAACATGCTTTGCAGTCTTTAGACATGACAAAAATTTAGGCAATTTGACACTTCAGCTCACTTCTTTTTCCTCGGTGTACTCTGGCAGTAGAGGCCAATGCTGAGCTGGGGCTAATAGGAACAACTTTAATTGCCTGCAGCACATAGGGTATTGCCAGAGATAGACCCATTAGTGGATGAGGGAGGGACTTTATGGAGCAAAACATCTCTGTGCTGCCAGAAATGCCTTTTGACCTTTGGAAGATGAGTGCCCTGACTCTATCTGTAAAAGCTGGCGATTAACTGCCATGAATCTATCAGAAGAACAAGGGAAGGGAAGTTCACTTCTGTGTTAAAGTAGTCACGTAAGAAGCCTGGATGCAAGAGAGAGCGACTAATTTCCTCTGCTGTAGCACTGGCAATCTATACACTCCTGGCTGCTACACCACACTGCAGTTTCTGACTCCTTCAAGTACGGAAAAAGACTATAGCACTGGGCTGCAACTGGGAGTTTGTAAGCATGTCTCAAGGACAGAAAGAACAAAAAGGGCACATCTCCAGTGTGGGAGCGCAATGCAGTCCAAGACAACTCGATCTGAGGGTGACTGGCCTCAGAATAGGTATGGTCAAATTTATTTTAGGAAAGATAGGCCATGTATAGAGAGGAACAGAAATGCATTTAAGCAAACTAATTTGAGAGTGAGTTTAGCTGCAGCGTATTTGACATTGACCTTATTATTAGGAAAAACACGCTTGTTAGGGCTTTCTGAAATCCTGCTGAGTTCACTCCAAGAACTGCCAGGGAAGAGAAGAAAACAAGCCTGACCTGCTGTGTCCATCAGACTTGGCACTGCTGTGCCTACAGATCCACCACCACTTCCTGAGGCCAAGAAGTTCTAGTAAATATACCCGACTGGAGCTGGAATCTGTAGCAAGAATGAAATCTCATCTTGTGCCTGAGGTTCTCAAGCAGGAAGAAATGAGGTAACTAGCTGCAGTAATGTTTTATTCTGGAGGACAGAAATTCAGAAGATTGCACTGGAGTTAAATGAGCTGAGCAGCTAAGGAATATGTTCTCAATCACTGTGGTTTTCTGCCAAAATATGTTTGGATGGGGATTTTCAGCCTTAATGCAGCTGAATTGTCTTTGAGAAGGCATCACGAAAACATGAAAATAGGAGTTTTGCAGTTTGAAGGTGAGTCCACAGCTTTTCATTATGTACCTTACCAGTACCTCCTTAGTACCTCTCCTACCAGTATTTCTTATGCTTATTAGCAACAGAAAGCTTGGCATTAATGCAGCTTTCTAAAACCTGTGGGACTGCTGAATGCATTGTCTACTGTTATTTCTCTACATCCCACCCCAAGTTCTAGAATAGTAAATGGCTTTTGTTTTCACACATGCAAACAGGAAAGTTACAGGCAACTAGAACAGCCTGATACTGCAGTGAGAAGAAATAGGGTGTGTTTCATTGTCAGGAGAGGGATAAAAATGGTGAGCCAGACAGGAATCTTACACTTTAGAATAAATCCTTAAGAGACCAGTACACTCTTTTCTTTCCAAAACAGTAAAATAGTCCATGTTTATTACTACGAGATCTATTTCTTCAACTTTTAAGGCAGAAAGACCAATTACGTTTTGGTTTTTCATTCTGAGTCCTTTAAATATAAGCAACATGCATGTTCAACTTCCAAAACTGAGTTGCTGTAAAATATTCTAGGGTAACAATTCGCAATACTGTGCTCTAATGCTACATCTGCTTGTTTTTCTATGTTACTCTTTTTTTCCAGAACTAGAATTGGGTATTAGAACTACCACGCTGCTACTTACCCAGCTAGTACAGTTCTAATCACAGTCTGCTAGTAAAATGCCTCATATTTTGAGTAGATAAGGAATGGAGACACAGTTTTGCACTTTATAAAACTACTACATGAAAATGATTATTATTTACTTCTAACTGGATAGCCTTCAAGTTAGCATCCTTCAAGACTGCCGCCTTCTTCTCTATCCCAGGCAAAATAAATAAATGAATATTTGAACTAACTGTTATTTTAAATAAACAAAGAATAGTGTGATCTTCTGATCCTTACTTAAGAAGTAAGTCATTCTTTAATCTACCCTTCATCTGAACTAAACTGTGGATGGAGTGAGAGGAGCTTTATGTATGCATTGGGAAGGATGTCTCACAGGGTCTGTTTCATGGAAATGACTTTGTTTCTACCCCTTTCTCTCAATTGGCCCCTGTGGGTCCTGCTCTCCCACTGACTTCCAGCATCTAACAGCTTTCTGGAGTATTGGCAGGTATTTTCTCCACTCTGTTATGGACCTGTACCTAGCAGGTGAATAATTGCAACTGAGCTTGCTCTCTAACCTTGCCTCGGCCATAAAGCTCCAAGGCACTTTTGCTTAGTGGTTTTCTGCAGCAATTCAGTTACTTTCAGTCCTATAGCCATAATGGACAAATATTTCAATTCCAGCCCCTTATTTACCTACTTTTCTGTAATACAAGGTTACCTCACACATTTTATTTGTCCTCTCCAAAACATAGGCATGTAGCAACTTAATCCTGCAATGCTACTGAAGGAAAACTGAGACATGGAATACAAAGGGACTTGATTAAGATCATAAGGGTGATCAAAACTGGGCCACATGCTAAATGCCTTTGGCACTGCCCCTTCTCTCTATTAGAAGAACCAGTCAGCCTTCCCTGGGGAACCTGGGAGCTTCCTTTGTTATTGAACAAACCTAAAGCTAAAATACAGTTTAATGTAAAAATATCCATTAAGTGAGCTGTTTCCATTCCCAACATGTGCCCATCCCTCCTCGTTTTACCGCCACCACTCCTTTACCCTCCCTCCATAAGCATGCTTGTTTCTGGCCTAAATACAGGTGTTCTGGAAGCAATTACAGCTCTGTTGGAACAGAATATGATGCACAGCATCTCATCAGTGCTTTCCCTTCGTTAAGGGAATGACTCCTTGTTTCCTTTCTGACCTCACCTATTGTTTAGGAAATGAATGGACACAGGAGTGAGAAAATTTGTTTTGGCAATGGGATCTGTATTTTCCAAGCCTCTGTTGCACAAAGGAGCTTATCATTCCCTATTTTATTACCTATTTTGGTAGTAACTATACATAGTCAAAGTCACTGCATAAAAATCCACTATGCAAATTTATTAGAAAAGGTACTCTTTCTTTTAAATATTAAAAAATAAAAATCCACAGGAAAAACAGGAAAAAAAAGCAAGTTATCACTGTCAGAGTTTCTTCTAAGACATATCCAAACTCAAGATACTCATCATGAGTTATGGGAAAGTTAATGCTGTAGGAATAAATTAACCACAGAACTTTAATGGCTTTATTGTGTGACAGTTTCTAAAGCCCAACCAAATAGCAGCTAGAAAATTCAAATGTGAGAGATATGCTCTTAATTCCCACAGTCATAGATTTCTTTTAAAAATCCCTTCTTATGATATAAGGGTCATTTCAAATATTCTAACTTGAATATATGGCTTACTTATGGGTAGCACATTTCACCATTCTCATTCAGCCAGAAGCCAGCTTAATCTTTCATCTTTTAACAGAGGAACAGCAGATGCATAAGTATATTTTAGGGGGAATAAAATAGTTGTGAGTGAGAGGGAGACTGTGTCAGTCTTTGAATATCTCTGTGCCCAGAACTACAGCTGATAGATAGGCCTGGAGCTGTTAAACATCCCGACTTTGGGCTTTCATTGAGAAGCGTTGGGCACAGCTCTGTTCCCTGACTTTTTCAGATACTCTCTTTGTATTGTCCGGTGCAGCTCTGTATTTCACACACTGTAGTCATAACAACATGGCTGCAAAGCCCCTCCGTCAGAATCACAGTTGTAGCTGCCTTGGGCATGGCAGTAACTACAGTGTCTTGAGTTAAAAATGGGCTCAGGTTGTACGGCTGTGTGTCCTAACGTCTGCTCCAGAAGAATGACAAGAAGGTAGGAAAGTGCTGTGAGCCAAAATTCCCTTATAGCATTTTAAAAAAAAAGGGACATATTTGAGTGCCCTGACTCGGAAGAATAGAATGGGCAGCATGAGGAACCTTAGGGTAAGCCAAGGGATGTCCTTGTCCCACTGGACTCCGAATGCCAAAGATTTTAGCTGCATCGAGATTTTACCCTCCCTCCTTAAACTCTTCCTTTCCCATTTATATTCACAACCTTTTCTTCATGCAACTGTCATGACTTTTAGGCAGATAAATATCTTACATGCTTCTCAAGCATGCTATGTCACATGCTATTTAGTATTTTCCTCCTGGTATCAGCACCTGTTAAGCACGGAAGTGATTAGTCTTACATGTTTGGCTTCAAAAATTGATTTCAGGATGTGTTTACTGGTAGATTTGCCAATTTAAAATAATGATACCCCCTTCAATAATAAAATTCTTTAGTCTTGATGTGTGGGAATTACACTGGGAAGTTGTCTGGATTTCCTTTCTCTTGGAGTTTTCTAGGTCATCTATCCTTTTGTGACAAAGCTGGCTGAGATTATGTAGCCTTGAAGGAAATTTGCTGATCTAGACATGACAAGAAAGAAAGTCCTGGTGATGGAGAAGGAAAAAGCAACATTTTAAAATTTGGTGGTCTTGTAATAACTGGAAAGACATTGAGTTTGAAAATAAACTGGTACTTTATTCAATCTAAGAAGGCCTAGTGATCAGGTTGGATAAAAAGTAGCACTATACTACTGTGCGATTACTTTAGGCCTAAGGTAGTGACATCTCAAAGAACAACTTAAATCAGTTAAGCCCAGTTTTAACAGGTCACTAACTGCCATTACATTACCTGAGCTTTCCACTGTAACAATGTACACAAGTATTTCTTCTTATTAAGCATATTAAAATGATCTGCAAGAATGCACATTGATCCAGAACTGAAATCACAGGATCCCTTCTGCCCTCCTGCATCCTGGAGGTGCACTCTGCCTGGTGCAGCTTCAGCTCTGTAAGGAGGAATACCTCCCAAACAGGCTACTCTGTATACACCAAAAACATCTGATTCCTAAGCAGCTTTTTTTACAAGCCTTTGAATATTATGCATAAATTCTCCATTCATTGTGTGCCTTGAGATCTCTTTGTATTCTGTTGTTTGTCTTCAATTTTGTATCTTTCTTATGTAAAATTCATTAAGCTTTTGTAAATATGAGGAAAAACTGTTCCTTTTGCTTTTCCCCTTGGGATTCTGGAAGGTTACCTTGTTTTGTGTGCAGATATTATCTCTCTCCTGGGCGTAGTTTTTAATACAGTTTTTAGTTTGTAACTTCAAAAAGGGGCAACTCACAGTGTTTTGCTAGGTCCAGCCCCAAAGTGAAATAAATCATTTCCTTTGAATTAATGGCCCTTTACACTAGAACAGAACATAATCTTATTATCTTGCATTAGTAGTTGTGTCCAGAAAATTCCATCTTTTTGCTATATAGGCCCCTTAGAGGAGGTAAAATCAGGTTGCTCTGGGTCATTCTGGAGCTCTGAGGTATCACGCAGCTCTTGCACTGAAGTCTCTTGTCAACTGCTCATGTACTAGAGCACTTTTGGAATTTTGCTTCCACTGACAGAGGAAGAAAGCACTTACTTAGCATAGAGGAATGGAATGCAGGAGGAAGTTTTTCGCACAGACGCACTGGAACAGGTTGCCCAAGGAGGCTGTGGATGCCCCATCCCTGGAGGCATTGAAGGCCAGGCTGGATGTGGCTCTGGGCAGCCTGGTCTGGTGGCTGGCAACCCTGCACATAGCAGGGGGTTGAAACTGGATGATCACTGTGGTCCTTTTCAACCCAGGCCATTCTAGGATTCTATGACTCCATGAACAACCTACATCCAGGTATTCAATTCCTTATTTTTAACTACGTTTTCAATCAAAGTAGGACTTTGGTAAAACTAAGAAAAACTACTGGGCGTACTTGAGAAAAAGTTGTGCTGCACATTCTCTTCCATGCCATCCAGGCAGTATCAGCAAGTCAGTGGCCTCCTGGGAGCTGCAATGAACTGGCACAAATTACAGCAGCTCTAGGCATGTTCTGCTTTAAGTTGAACCCAGTACAGGCAAGTCAATAGATCTAAGAAGCTGCAGCCAGCTCCACAATAACTTCTTTCCTTATGTTGTGGTTAAGGCCATCAGAACAGGAAATCCCCTGAGCTGCAAGTAGCTGGAAGCTGGAAAAGCACTCAAGGGAAAGGTTGTATTAGAGTGACATTCCTGCTCCTTCTTAGGCATCTGTTTATGGTTACTGTTTCCCTTGGTCCCCTCCAAGACGCAAGCATAACTGCATTCCCAGAAACATTTTGAGTCTGAGACAGAAGGTGAAGGGTCTGTGCAGCTGCAGGACGGGGGCTGTGCCTCACCAAGAGAAAGATGGATTGAGCCAGGACAGCTGTTCTCGTGTTAGGTACTGAATAGATCCAAGTAAGGAAAAATAACCAAGACAAACAAAGAGGAAGAAAGAAAGAGAAGAAGAAAGAAATAGGATCTACTGAGGAATATTAGAAGTATTCTGTAGGAATAGAAGTATTTTCTAAGAAGCACTTTTTTTCCTCATGTAGGAAATAAATATCTTTCTGACAGCAGTTGCAATTTGGTGAAACCAAAATCACTTCCTGAGTGCTTCCTCAGAGGGATCAATGTCTGGCTCCAAAAAATGGTCAACATTAGCTCTCGAAACCCATGCACCACATCCTGTGCGGTCAGATTTTCTAGCTTCAGCTCTAGGAAAAGCAACTTCTCTGCATCACAGTATGGGGATGTAGCAAAGGTGAGATGCTGAGAAATGCCAGTTTTCCACTTCTCAGAGAGTCTCCAAGAGTTTCAATGGCATCCAGGCAAGAAGAGCTCTTACTGGAAAGCTCAGGTGAGAAACCATCATAAGTACACATCCTGGAACAGCTCGGGTAGACGGCTGTGTGGGGACAGTTGCCAAGTCTCTTCCTTTGGTCTAAACTTCTCTGGGAGCAGCAAAGTGTTTGTGTCCCACCATTCTTGGCAGTCCAGCATATGCGGAATGCTGCAAAAAGGACATTTTGTTATAAAACTTATAGCTTAAGGTACTGGCTCCGTGCCCAAAACCCAGCCTTCTCACGAGAGATGCTAAGATTTTGTGCTACGGCAAAGGAGAAGTTGTTTTTTCAAGTTCTTTGAATCTTGTTATGTCTTATTTGGACTTCTTCCTTTTAAGTAAAGAAGGATTAAAATAAAACTCCAGGCCAGAATGTACAAACTGAAATACTGCACTATTTTTGGAAGAAAGCTTGTGGGAATGCTGACTCAGCTACTAGAGTCAGTGCCTCCCCGCTTTCCTTCACATTGAGACCAGATTTAAATAGTTAAATGAGATACACATACAGATGTGTGGGCACAGATGGTTTTTCTAGCCAGTGGCTAGAGGCTGCACCAGTGGTCCAGTGGGAGCAAATAAGGTAATTAACCCTTTTTGAAGCCTGAAAGGTAGGGATACAAAATAATAGCAATCGAATGTTATTAAACATGCTGAGTGCTTTAACGGATAATCATATACAATCAAGCTGCAATAATAAGAAATAAAATTTACCTATGATTACATCCAAGTCAAAACAGTCAAAGCAGATGCAAAAGGGGACTGTAAACTCAGCATAAAGAAAACTTCAGGGTATCTGCTTATCTCAAGATCTAATGGAATTTACTAAATAAGTGAATCAACTGACTAAAAAGTGATAAAAGCGGCTTTCTGAAGTGAACAATCAGATTGTATCCTCTTTGGGAAACATCATTATATATCTACATAACACTTTTTCAAAGCACATAGTTATAACGTTGCCAGGGTGCCATCAGCCTGAAAGTAAAAAAACAATAGTTGTTGAAAAACTTCCTCAAAAACAGCTTTTAAGCATGGAAAGGTGTGAAGAGCTGGGTTTAATCACAGATCAAGTTAAGAAGGAAAAAAATAATGAAACAGCATGCCAGTGTAGACAGAATGCTTCTTCAACACTTTAAATAAGTTGCAAAGAGTAGCTGCAGACAACGCTTTATGCTCTGTTCAGAATGTGTCAGCTCATAAATTAGGAGGCCTATTCTGCCATGGCGAGATATTGGGTCAGTAACACAGGAAAAGAAAACATTAATAACATTTTCTATGTAATAAACAGAAGTAAATAGAGGGGCATTTCTTTATCAGTAGCTTTCAAGCAACTTCAGATGGTGGTGGGGAGGGGGGTTGTGCCTCTGCGCAGCCAGATAATATGCGAGTTGATCCAAGTGTTTTGTAGCTTTGAACTGATGTGGAAGAGAGAAAACGGTGCACTGATCAGGGCTGTGGTGGAGGTAGAACTGAACCCAATGAACCTCCTCCTTAGGAGCTGTGTCTCCAAGTGGTAGAAAAAGAGTATAATTTCTTTCTACAAACTCTGCCTTACTATGAACTCTTCTACACAGTGTCATTATTTGGTCTACGATGGAAGACAGAAGCAGGAAAATATATAATGTAATATCATTCTCTTTCAAACTGCAGCATTCAGTTCTGACCTCCTATTGCTGATGTATTCACCATTTATAAAATACTGGAGTTTGGACGGGTTAATTTTCCAATAGAGTATTGGAGTGATCTTCCAATTGCTTGTGAGCTGCTGCACCAGCATGCAGAGCCACTGCTTCCAACATAATCCAAGGATGCAGCAGAAAGAAAACTGCCTTCAGACTGCCTGCCACTGCTCTTATGCAAAACACTGCATATTGTAAACCTGTATTAAGCATACTGCATACCTAGTAACAAGAATAGGCAAAACTCCCTGAGGAAAAAGCCCTGAGCCTGCTGGCAACAGAGCCCTAACTGGAAATTGTTTCTGTTGGTTAACCATAGAGGAGTCAGGAGGAGCTGATACATCCTGAGGGCATCGATTAAAGAAATCAGTGCTGTCACATATTTGTGCCGGATTTCATTTGTTGCCATACCTCTTATTTTATGTTCCTCAGGTTCCACAAAGGCCTGGTGAGATATCGCTGCTTCAAATACCTATTGCTGAACACAAATTTTGCCTGGGTTCATGTGATTCCACGGGTTTTAGCAGCAGTGAGTTCAGTGAAGCTTAGCTCCTTGCTCTGACAGTTTGTAGGGAATTTATCCCAAACCATTTCTTCCACACCAAGAAATGCATTAACCTTAGTCAGCAAGTAGGGTGCTGTCAGAGATGACAGGTTGCATAGTTCCTTACTCTTTGCAACGAAACGAGTAGCCTGAAAACACATTTAGGTTGATACATTTTTCAGGCCTTTTACAATATGTACACAGCTGCTTTGGTTGACAGAACTATCCAAGTATTATAAAGCACCCAAACATCACATCTTTATCTCCATGCTGGTCTAGTAAGCAAAAATATTTTTAGTCCCCATCAGAGAACTCAAGCAGGTGCTATTTGTCTACAGCTGAATCACCTAAATAAGTTGTTTCTTACTATCTATATTTGCTGAGGCTATTCATAACTTTGGCAGAACTGGTCAATGCGTAGCACTGACCATTACGTGTGTGAGTAATGCAGACCCGAGGGTTTCGTGGAATATTTTGTCTCCTTTCATACATAAACTGAAGAGGTTCATGGATTTCATACCTATGAATATAATTCTTTATCAGGGAGGTTCAGTCAAGAGGCAAGCTTTACGAGTGATTTGGTAGGAACTGCATCACAGCTGATGTTTTGCATTTCATGAGAGGAGACTCCTTGGATACCCAGATGAACAGAGCAAGACAGACAATGTACAATAGCACCATCTGGTGACTCCCTGGAATCATACTGTTGCCCCTATTCATAGCGAAGGGATCTGTTACAAAAAGGAAGAAAAATAAGAATATACATATTTCTAAATAGGAGCAGAATTCAATACCAAATTGTTTTAAGGTAGAGCACATCACCTCCATGTGTGTTCAATTCTCATACTGTGTGAAAAGACAACAGCAAGGAAGATTCCTAGTGGATTCAAGGAATCTATTCTTATTAAAATACTGTGTCATTTTCCATTCTTAACCTAGTAGATTTCAAACTTAACAAGATATTCAAAAGTTGACCCAAACTCCTAGAGAAAAATACTTGGCTAATATTTAGTAACCAAGAAGTCCACACCCACACAATTCAAATGATTTGGATCGTGTTTATAATTTCATTACAACTTATTTGGGTCAAAAATTGACCCCTATGGTTACTGTGCTACATCTGGATGGAAGAGGCAGATACAAGAGTGTTGTTTTGTGGAGTCTCTGGGAGACAGCGTTTCAATCACATATATTGGTGAAATAATTACAAAGCTAATTCCTTCTGAGCATCACCAGTAAAGATATCCTAATGGGTTTAATAGATCTTCCAAATTCTTTAATTTCCTTCCTTGCTAGCCTAGCCCAGTCTGTGAGCTGAATTCTGTAGTTGCTGTACTACCCAAATTCCAGTTTTCTGCTGTCTGATTAGAGACATGCTATGTGACTTCAGGCTGCAAGTGACTAGAGACAGTATCTAAGCAATAAGTTGGAAAGCATGAACAAGCCAGGGTGCTTCTTTGCATAGTTACGTGTGGTTGGTTATCATTAAAAATGGAGTCGCAGGAGAAATGCTGAAGATAAAGTTTCAGCTTCCCATGACTGCAGCTGTGTTTATTTTGTCTAACGAACGTCTGGCATAGCCCAGTGCAATAAAAATTTCTGCAGAGCTGAAGTCAAAGGAGAAGACTTGGAACTTGAATAGCAGTCCTGGAGCTTATGAGAAGTCACAGGAGAGCGAAGCCATTAATTGCAGGATCACTATAGGTTTTATGTGTCCAACTGATACCCTTAATGCATTTTTCTACTGCACATGGATCCCAAATGATTTCCATTTCTCCATTCAGCTCAGCTTGGATGTGATTCTGGTTCTGTGCCTTGAATTCCTCACTGAAAGCACTGCATTGTTTTACCTTGGCTAGAAACTGTCTCTTCATATCTGTTTTCTTGTATTCGGTCTTGTTGAAGGATGCATATGAAGAAGCAATCTTTCTGCAGAGTATTTTCCATTTATGCATGTCTTTAAACTGTAAAGAAACCATTTTGAGCTGTCTTATGTGGTTAAGGATAAATTATTGTCCTTTTGATTTGTTGTATGCATACCTAATATTGAAGTGACCTGCAGCCTACAGAGCTGAGACTTTTTCTGTCGCATATCATGCACTGCTCTTATTTATTCATGAAGAGGGAACAATCCACTCTCTCACTATATGTGTATGTATATTTTTTTAACAAGTATATAAATTGGAAATGTCCAGAGCGGGATAGGAAACTATTGACTGAATGCCATGCATCTTTCCAAACCAAAATAAAAAGAACTAATAATCCTTGTCGTGCTTGTCAGCTGTGGCCAAGCTAATGTTATGATAATAAAAATAAACAAGCAGTTTCACAAATTGGCTGTAGCACACTATGGAGCTTATAATATTCCACTTGTGATTGGCCTTTCCTCCTGATTTTTCCATTCTTTGGGCAATAGAGCCTCTTCTACATTGTTTGCTGTCTGAAATACCAGTTGGGTCTTAACTGGGTCTTGGTGTGCTCTGTACGACTGATGGATGTGCATGTGGGTGAGAGAAGCTTTGTGCATCATTACATCCTCTGAGGGCTTGAGCCATCCAAATCTTCAGGGCTCTGCGAGTTCCTCCCTTTGCAGAGGAAGGCAGATAAGAAATGCTTGTGCAGACGAGGACTTCTTCAAGGAGACAAAACTTTGTTCTTGTTCTGCAACATCATCCTCTGGTGAGCTCTTGACTTCTTGTTTGGGATCTATGAAACATCGTTCTGAATACAGAGAACTGTTTCAGGATGATATATCGCATCAAAACAATTGGCACAAGCAGAGGAATTTATTCTGGTTACCACTCATTTGCTGGTCCCATGTGTGCTCCTATCCCTCCTGTTCCTTTGCTAAATACACAGGGGAATGAGTGCGTAGGTGTAAATATGTATTATTTATTTCTTGAGCTGAGAGCGAGGTCTGACACACAGACGATCTGCAGCATTTCCCACATCTTACTGTAGGGAACTCATGCAATGTGAGAATAGGCATTATTTAGTTCTCCTTAACAAATGGCAGGATTTGGGGAGAAAGTACTTATCCCTCAAGCTCCCTCAATGCACATTCACTGTGTCAAGTCACTATCCAGAGTATAGGTATGCTGGAAGAGAGGTGCACAGCCAGCAAATTGCTTCTCCTCACATCTGGAGGACAAGACAGGCCTGGCAGTGCTGCACTGGTTATTTCTGCTGCCATTTTGATGCATTTCTTCTCTTAGAACTCCTTTGAAAATCCCTTCCTGAGTCAGCCTGCATGTTTAGTTATTTAAATATTTAAACAGATACAGGATCCTGTTCCCAAGAGGGTTTTGTTCTCTCTACTTGTGAAAGTCACTGTGTTTTCTGTCATTTTTAAGTAGCATTTTGATAGCCTCAGAAATCTTGACCAAGCTTATTGCTGAAAAGAAAAGCAACCTCATCGGTATTGCTGCTTTGAACACCGGCAAAGTTGTGCCCAGCAAGATGCTCTGAGAGCTCTAACAAGCTCCTGCATTGGCATGCAGCTGGTCTGCAGCACGGGCTGTGCCGTGCCCTCGAATGCACGCAGGCATGTCAATGCCTTGCTCGGGTGATTCATGGGAGGTGTTAACAACCGCTGTGCCTCGCAGGGAGTGTTAAGGTAACCCTCTTTCATTTCTATAATCACTTAACACCGATGTTTCAGTATTTTACTCCTCATTCTGTTTGTCAGACTTTCCTCTTTTATATACCACTTTCCACATCTAGTGACAGAGTTGGCAAAGTGCTGCTTGCATGGGGAGAGGACTGTTTAGGAATTCAGTCTGTTACACTGGAAAATAGGGCCCCCAATTACTTTATGTTCCAACTTTTGCAATCTTCCAATTGTAAATCATTTCTGCCAGGTGTTTTTTAAAGAACAGAATTTTAGATATTGGGGGAAACGGTGAAGGAGCAGAGATCAATTTATTCTTGGTATAGTTTTCTTGTCATGTTCTAAACCCTTAAAAATGAAAGTTTCACTGTGGCCAGAGATGGAAATGTATCACAAAAGGAGTTTCTCAGGCTTGTAAGCCATTTACTGAAAGTCAAATGTGTATTGAAGGGTAGGTGCAATTTCAAGTTGTTTCCTATAAAGCATTATTAGTATTTGGTGGACAATGGCAGATGTTATTAAAACATCTTTGAAAGGCAATGGAATAATTCAGCCAACTGTTCCCCTGATTTCACTCTTTAATATACCCGTATAAAAATAATATCCCTTTGATGGATTTTTTCCAGAATAGAGTCCTGTGTATCTGAGAAACGGGAGGAAAATATTTCCTGCAGTATTACTTCATTGATTAAGAGCTTGTAAGAAGAAAAAACTCTGCATTGGGGTGCAACAAAATAATTATCTGGATTTAATTATTACAAATAGGCAACGGTTACTTGGCTGACTTTAAACCTATGGTGGCATCCGATTTAGTGGTATTACTGTAGTTCTGTGAACCTTTCTTCTTTCCTCTTGCAATTATACAGGGTGCTGTCATGCTCGCTAGGAATTTTTGTGACACATTTTTCAATCTTATATCTCCAAGTGCCTTTAAAAAGTTACAATACTGCCTTTAACATTTCTTTGTTGGGAGCAACTGAGAAAGTAAATAACTTACCAGGCTGCAAACTCTGAATACATTAAACTGTGAATCTAATCTTGACTCGCTCTGTAATAACAGTCTCTTGCCAATTGAAATGGCCATGTTGAGGCCATTTGGGGTGCCTTTGGAAATGGGATACGGTGGCACTTCCAGCTAGAGGAGTCAATCTCCTGGTTGTTGCAAAACCAAATAAATAAACTGGACCTGGGGGAGTATCTCATCTGCTCTTCAGCTACAAACCCAGTTCAATTGCACTCCAGGCAAGTCATCACAGTAAGGCAGAAAGCATAGAGAAGTTTTGCCTGAGATGCAGTTTTTACGTTGCTTCCTACTCATGAAAAGCTATTAACTGAAATATTGGGTCTCTTTTTTTGCCTTTGTGTAGCTTCATTTTTCTAACTCAGTCCTGCTGATGACTCTTTGCAGCTAAACTTCTGGACGAGTGTTCTGAAACTGCTTTTGCATGAGTATCTCCCTTAGCTTCTGTCCCTGCCCTCTTTCTTTTGAATTATTTAGCAGTGCAGATAACTTATTGGCATGAATCTGTCACCTTCACCAAGAGTTTATCTGCCTCTTCCCTACGATAATCCCCCATGGCTAGCTAATCTGTCCTTTTGACTCTTGTTCCCTGAACCCCTGAACCCTTATTTTTTGTTGTTGCCACAGCTCCACCAATTCAATCTCTGCTGAGAGTGTCTTATGTTTCAAGGACCAAAATTGCTCATAAAATGTTAATGGTGTCTATCTTGTTTCCCCATAATGCTAAAATAACTGTAATGTTCTGTGGGCTTGTCTACCCAGAAGAACTAGTGCACAGTAAAGCAAGGTTTGAATTTATAGCTCCACACTTTACACATAGACATTTTAAGGGCGTACTGAGTAGCGGATGACTTCTTTCACTATACAAAGTGGAGTAAGCCACCGTGAACTTAAATGTGCATGGAGCTTTGAAAAGTGGTAACTAGGGCAGAGCAAATCCATAACATCTCACTACCTCCCGGGGTAGAGAAGCCCTGTATTTTTAGGCACTCCTTCCCTGTCTCTAAGGAGGATTTTCCTCTGTTTGCAGTAGTGTGGAAGAGGGCTTTGTCCAAGTCTTCCATGCACCTGCTGTTGGGTGGACACCAAATAACTTCTTATAAGCTGGTTGAGAATTTACTTTCAAATTAGAGTTCCCTTAAATTGGAAGCCTGGTTTGCAGAGCAATAATGTGCATATTAATGAATTCATGCTTGTGCTTCTTTTGAAAAGGCTTTTCTTGAGAGTGCAGGATAGGAAAATACATGCAAGAATATTTTCATTGTTTTCTTGTTGTAACCCAAAACACAGAGGTTTTAGCTTCAACTCAAAATTTCCCATGAGAACTGTGACAAAATTTAAATATTTTTCATTTTCAGCTCTATTTTTAATTAAAAGGTCACATTTTTCCAAACAGCTCAAGCTTTACCATCTCCATGCCTCAGTTTTCTGTCTGTCATTGGGGATTATAATTCTTTTCTATCTTTTTGTTTCCCCTGTCTGTTTAGATTATAAAATGCCTCTTACTGTGTGTTGATGCAGAGCCCAGCAGAAAGGGATCCTGCACTCTGCTGGTATATAAAGTTGCTACTATAATGCAAATCAATAATAATAAATGAGCATCAACCTCCTTTCCTTTTCGCCTCTTACATTTCACATGTTTCAGTCAATATGCTCTTGAAATTGTTGTTGGACTTTCTCCACTCTGATAAATAACAGAGTATTTTACTGTATCTTCTACAATCGTCCCGAAGTCTCCTTCATGATCAGTGTTTCCTGAGACCATAGCCTTATAATTATTTTCTGTCCCCTGCTGCATTACCTTATACTTTCCAGTGGGAAAGTATATCATGCATTTGCTTGCACATAAGCCTAATTAATTTCCTCAAATTATTTTTAATTTGTTGGCTTTGTTCCATTGCATTTTTTGCCCTTCTTCCCTGATACCAATAAATTAATTCTCTTTTGAAAATACACCTGCTGCCAAGTTTACATATGTAATACAAGGAGTAGTCCCTAAATCATCTTTAATGGGACCAATCCTGTTGCCTCACTTACCCTTTTAAAACATTGCCTGTGACTTATTTCTTGTCACTCAGCAGCCTTTTTTGGAACCAAACGAGCAGTGGTCTCCCCACTTACCAGGTAAACTGGCTCTGTAAATTAACCTTCGGTGGGCATGGCTTTTGAATTTGCATAATTGATACCATTTACTTCACCTCTATCTGCTGTGTTGCTAATCTACCCAGCAATTTCACACACATCCCTCGCGGGAACAAGGGAGAAAACTGCCATGCGTGCTGAGTTCAGCTGCACGGCCCCTGATCATCCAATGGGGCTTCCTTTGATTTCTCCTGATTGCAGCAGGTGTAAGAGAAGGCAAAAAAAAATAGAAATCCAGAATACAGCTTCCTGGGATTTAGAGAAGGGTTTGCTTTACCTTATTTTTCCTAGGAGAAAAGAAGGGAGGATTAACAGTGCTGTGATGAATTAAATAAAGCAAGACATGACACTACACTCTAATGCTGAGGACACTTTCAAGTGGAGGATTTGAAAGATATTTTGAAGGGAATTTCATCATTGCACGAGCTGAACACTCGTCAAAATACCACAGCAGGTTGACCTTCCCTTGCTGCCCAAGAGATCTCAGCTAGAAAGACTTGATATCTCACAAGCTCATCAGGTATCTCTTGAAGATTGACGGGCCTTCTTTGCATCTGTAGAATTAAGCTGGAGAATCTTTATTCTTTGGCGCTATCAGTTCTGGCCCTGTGAGCTTCTTCCAGCTGAAGTTTTCACAAGAGGAAACTGGAACAAAGATAGGGAGTAATCTTAGGAAAAGAAAGAATCAATTAATAAACTGGATTTGCTCCAGCTCTAGCTTTGCAGCAGCATCTTTAGAAGCACAGCCATCTACAAGCAGTCAGGATTCCCCAGACAGCACAAGATTTTTCAGCATGTGAATTATAGACTTCAGCCTTGAGAGTATAAATGATGGTCGGGAACAAGAGGGCAAACAGAGAGGTAATCATTCCAACTTCGAAGTTAACTCAGTACTATATTGCTTCATTACAGAGCAACAAATCATCAAGGAGATCTGATTAATCCTTGATGTAACTTCCTTGACATGCCCTGGTTGCTAAAACACGCTGACTTTCTCTAGCACCTTCATACAGTTTCAAAAATAAGCATCTGAATAGCTACCACAGCACACAGCAGAAAAACTAAGTGATCTATATTGTAAGCTCATCCTTAGAAAGCAATGAGTCAAGATGACAAAATGTCCTGGTACATGAGGACAACGCAGTTACCTAATCAGTTCATCGCCCTGTATCAATAAACTTATATGATGCTAAGCCATAGCACAAAGGACAACCTTTTCTCTGTGTTTAGTGACTGATAACTTTTTAATGGGAACCATTAAAATGCAGCTAGGTGGGTGTAGTTCTTCCTGCCTGGAACAACAGAAGATACAGGAGCTGTTCTGTTGTATTTGCTAGCAGTCTGAAAATCTCCAACAGCTAATGCTAGGTAAGCACCTGCCCAGGAGTCTGCAAGATCAGAGCAATTATGTGTACTGCTCTTTAGATATACAGATCCATAGATATATAGCTATACTGCTAGAGATACAGATGTGTAGTTACATAGATACATATGTGGAATGAATTAAATGCACAATGTGGTTCCCCCACATCTGGAAAAGCAATCATGTACAGGTAGTCAACTGAATGCTTCTGACCCACAGCCCCTGCAGCTAGTCACCAAAGGGGAGAGGTGATTATTTCTCAGACATGTTCTCTGGGGCTGTAACAAGTGCTTTGTTTAATACAGCGATGGTGGGTCTTAGGGTCATGGGGAGAGTGAGCAGTGGGCTTTGCAATGAACTTTAAGAAGACAAACCTTCTCAGAGCTTCATCTTTGTACATCCTGTCACACAGATCAGTATTTTCCCTTTGTGCATTCCAGCCCCAGCTGTCAAAATGAAGTACGTACACATGCACCCACGTACACAAACAAACAGAAAGTAGCTCACACACAAAATAAATCCCTTTTAACACTGTTTCTCCATCTTAATAATCTCTCCTCCTTTGTGAAAAGTCTCACTTCGGGATAATCTCATTACGAGGAATCTCCTTGACAGGTTAATCTTCTCAACTACCTCCCAAAGATTTTGTCACCTTTTAATCTGGAATACGATTGGATAACATCCACAGATCAATATCTTCTTTGTAGTCATGTTCCAAAGGCTATGAGAGCTGTTCTCCCATGCAGTTCAGATGCCTCATTAAGGATTTATTAAACTGCAAAACCCTTCCAGAGATATGGTGCGTTCGTTTGGTACACGTCTCCTATCATATTCCTTAATTCTGTCAAACGTTTTAATGTCTGTCACGGTGACTGTTCTTTCCTTAAAGCCAATGTATTTCCTTAAAATAAACTTAACAGCTCCTACACATTTTCAACAAGCAATATATTAATTTGAACAAGCTTTAAGTGAATTATATCAGAGCATTTCTTACGATGCTCTGTCATATTTATGGCACATTTCAGCACGAATATGGTATCTTCTCATTTGTTAGCTTTACATCTCTTGCGACAGTAAATTAAAATGATTCACTGAACTCTGATTTTCTCTTTTTGTATTCTGATCCTAAAATAATTGCTTTTCAACATTTCACTGGATTTTTTTCCTGTAGTAAGATGATTCACATATATTAAGTTCTTTGATATTATATTAAAAAAAAAGTAAGGTTACCTGTTGAACATTCTTTGCTTTGTTCATATTATTAATCATTAAGATTTCTGATGCAACCACTGAAGTTTGAGTGTGCTTCTTCTTCAAACAGGACCAATAAAGGGATTATATAGGCCAGTGTGTTTGGAACCCTTCCTTGTTGCCGAGTGCAATTTTGCACGTTGATGAATCCTGCTTAGCACGAAGCAGTGAATAAATGAACTAGACATTTCCTTCTGGAGGGAAACATCCTGGTGACAAAAAGAAAGAGCAGAGCATCTCAGGAAGATATACAGGAAAAGCCAGCTGCAGGTACACGAAGAGGTAAGACTAGCACTGAATGTGTTTCACTCACAAAGCAGAAAAAAAAGTGATTTGCCATTTTGCTTCCTTGTAAGCTGCAGTGATTAAGAGGCTGAAAATATACCTGGTCTCCATTTACACAGCAAGGTGTTTATTAGTTTGTCAGAACTCACATAGGCAGAAGCTAATTTGCTTCTGTATGGTATGCTGTAATTATATCACTGAATGGTTGTTTTAAGGATTCCAGTTTTAATTTCTTCCTCTTTGATATAGTCATTTAATTACAACACAGCACGATTGATTAATTGCAATTACAGTATTTTCTTTCTGAGAAATCACCTTACAATGTACTGTAGTATACTACAGAGTGCAAGGGAAAGCTGCAGGATTCAGATGGCAAGGCCAGCAGCTTACACACAGAAATAACCTGTGTTCTTTAGTCAGAAATACAACATGTGCTACACTGGTGAGGTGATCCTGTGTTCAGTTCCTTGCTTCCATCTCTTTTTAATACCTGGTGGGTAAAAAATCTCTAATGTTCCTTTGTGCCCACTTGTCAAAGCTCTCTTAGTGGCCCTGATCCAAAACTCACCGAATTTGATGAAAAGATTTCTCTTGACTTCAGAAGCCTTTGGACTGAGCTACTTACAAGCTCATCTTTCTTTCTGATCTGCAAGTTACCTCACGCCTTTGAGGGCAGTGCAGATAGCCATAATTGGATCAGTGTGGATCCTCACCCCTGCTCGCTGTTTGGGTTACGCCGGAGTAGCCACTGCCATTTTGCCCATCGGAGATGATGGAAATCAGAAGCTGTCAGATGATGCCCTAATTGCCTTGCTACCTTTGTCTCAATAATTTTTCCAATAAACACAAAGGTTAGAGACAGGCTAATAGCTGGTGAGACAATCAGTGTCAACAGACAGTGAGGGTCTAACAGCAGTTAACTGAGTGCAGGAGGGACAAAAGGACATAGGCATTGTGACATTGACACATAGACTGGCTTTTGGGACCCTCAGGAATCCACAGTCTGGTTAGAGGCTGCCAGTAATAGGAGCTGTGTGCAGCTCTGTGTTAATGCAGCAATATTCCAAGTCAAATTAGAGGTGGGGTTGGGAGGTCCTGAGCTGCACTCCAGCCTTGAGTGTATGAGCACTCCGTGCCGCAAGCCCCAGCACACAAAGAGTCAGAGTAACTCTAAGCCACTCTCATGTGATAATGCTGAGAGGAGATGCAGACGTGAACTCTGTCCTCCCACATCTCAGTCTTTGTGCACCTGAGGAGAAAGGAAGGAGGCTGGGGACCTGCAGTCTCTAACCCAAACACCTCAATCCTTCCAGAGCCGGTTTCTGGTCTTGGCCTTCAAGCTGTAGTTTCTCAAGCAATTTGCCTTGATGATCAGTAAAACAATATAGGAGTATTCTTTAACGCACCGTGAAAAGGTTGAGCTTTAAGTCTAATGAGAAGTAATTATAGCATTAACGTTGTACAGATACTGATTTCAGTTCAGAATATCAGAGTCGTCAGGAGAATCTCAGGAATTAACTCTATCCTAACTTACCCTGCTTTCTGTGGTAGATATTCTCTGTAGACTAGAGGGGAAGTATTCCATTGCTGAATTCACAGTTAAGATGCTGTTTTGACATATCCCTGAATAGTGCACTCAGCAGAGTTCAAACAGCTCGACATTCAAAATTAATACCATAAATATGACCCTACAAATGCCTGGAGTTCTAAAGTAGTGGGCCATTAACTTTTACGGCGTCGACCTATTCACTTTTACATCAGTTTAATTAGTGTACAACATAAGATATAAGGGTAAATATCACATGGACAAGCACAATAATCATTGTTGGCTTCAGACAGATAAACTTTTTGATGAGCTGCAAAGCATTAATACAACCACCTACACATTGCCCACACATACCCATGGCAACAAACATACATCAACATAAACCAGAAAAAAGCTGCAACCTTTCAAAGTTTTAATATTCATCATCTGAGGCTAGTGTGATTACATTTGCATGCCTTTGCTGCTTTTTTTTTTCCCCCAAGGACAAAAAGAGGGGAATAAAAAGCGTAAAAATATACGCAAAAGTGCTTTGAAGCCTCGGAATGGTTTTTATCATATGTCCAAAATGAACCGACGGTTACTTAGTGCAAGTGTGTGTTACAGGACGTTGCCTATGCTCTCTGTAAATAAATCAAGATAGACATTAATCAATATGTGATTGTGCACAGCAAAGCAACTGGTGGCACTAGTGCCTGCTTCCTGGATGAGTGATCCACCACCAAATGGAGGAGAGATGTCATAAATTCAATGCAATTAAGAATCTCTTTCACTCTCTTGAAAGAGAAAGGTCTTTGCTATTCGTGTATCTATTATTCTTCAGTGGTAAAACAAAACATCTGATAAATGATGACTCTAAAATGTTATAAAACACTGTTTCCTTTCTGTACATGTGTATTGACTTTCTTTGTCCTGGCATGGGCTCAAATCTGCTTTTTGGATGCAGTGATTTTTATATTTCCTTATGTTTTTTCCATTCTGCTTATATATCATTCATCCAATACTTAGGATATTCACATTGTTTTTACAGCAGCAGAGAGGGGCTCAAATTTACCAGAAGTCCAACCCTCCCTGCAAAATACTGTATGCTTTCTGCTTGGTAAGATGAGAACATCTAATATCCTGCAGAACTTGTATATGTGAATGGCTCTCAGGGCGACATCCAGAGGATTATGAGCTTCTGCTGTTGGGTGGTTTTTCTTTTCTAATAGGTTGTGAAATGGGTCCTGACATTGTTTCAGCTGTGATATTGTAGCTTGAATTGGAACTACTGGCCTATGAGATTCTTCATTAACGTCAGTTCAACGTCTTTTCTTCCTCTCCTCTGCAAAATGTTATGAACTTGACCACCCTATCTCGGCGAAGGCTCTATGTGCAGATAGAGGCAGTAAAAGTGATTAGCAGTCCAGAGAGTCTTCCCAGAAAGGGAGACCAAAAAAAAGAATAGACCATTTAATCTAGAAGCAAGAGAAACCCCATGGAAGGGACGCAGTGAGATATGTTCTGTGGGATAGGAAAAATACATCTGTAATACTATTTATCCTCTCACTTAATGAAGTCACAATCAATTGATCTGAAAGGCAACAAACTAACAGCTGATAAAAAATTAAAAGAAAACAGCATGAGCCACTGCAGCACTAACCAAAATGGAAGATCAATCCAAAACCAGATTAGATATGCAAATAATGTGAATGTGGATAGTTACCCTACAGAGAACCACAATTGATTTTATTCACATGAAGTAAAAATTACTGTGATACAGGTTATAAGTCAACTGCCACTAATAAGGTTTGGAAGAACTTTCCCTAGGATCATTTTCCTCTGGACTAGGCAGACTAAAGAGCCAATAACTCCTGTGTTCTTCCAGCAATTACAGCCGTGCTTTTCACTGTAGATATATAGTTGTGTTGAGGGTGGAACAAAGTTTGCATATATACTCAGTATACAAGACAATGTCTGGAAGTGAATAGCTTTGTGTACAGTGGAACCAATGATGC
This sequence comes from Pavo muticus, assembly GCA_016647715.1. Lineage (NCBI taxonomy): Eukaryota > Metazoa > Chordata > Aves > Galliformes > Phasianidae > Pavo > Pavo muticus. The sequence continues at coordinate 3,658,709 of JACDJE010000160.1, read as the reverse complement.
TGCGTGCAGCTGTCTTAAATCAGAGCTGCTGTGAATTCTTTTTTAATAATGCACTATTCTCATCTGGTACAAAAGGATTTTCTCCTGTTTTTCTCCATCCAAGAGCTAAGCATCCCAGAAAATTGTTCCTGGGCACTGGTCAGACACAGTAACTCTTATCTCAATGTGAATATTACAAGTCTCTATACTGCCCCTGTTTATCTGTGGAAAACTTACAGGACTTTTATTCCTGTGGAAGTAGCCAATGGGTATAGGATGGGTACGAAAAGTATTTAAAAGAGACCAATAAGTTGAAACATATAGACTATAATTGCACATGCATTATAGTGAGAAACAAGGACAGCACATTTATATGGGAAGTGCACTGCAGCTCAGCCGCTTTCCTCCCTCCCACCCCACCCCCAGCAGCACATTCGGGAACAGCAAATTGCAAAGAGCAATCATACCAGCCACAGGTTGGCAATCACATCTTCTCCAAACAGCAATCATGGCTCCTCCTGATGGACAACAACATGTGAGAAACTGTCATTTTGATATTTAAAATCTGTGGAGTGTAAAACACTGACTGTCAGTCTCAGCTGCTGGAATCCATGTTTCTGGAGAGGGAAGTACAGGAATTGCTCGATCTGAAATGGACCCTACCAGTCAAAATTTTCTTCTTTTTTTTTTTCCAACTTTTCAGCTTTATTTGTCTACACTGCAGACTGTATAGCTCATTTATTTAGGTGACACAGTACCTCAGTAAACAATATTTGGACTTAGGACTTCAAAACTGATTTTTTTCTCTCCCAACCTCTTCTTACCAGATATTTTTTTTAACTCTGTAGGCTCAAAAAGGTGTATTCTTGCTTTCAGTTCCAAGAGCTCAAAGCACAGTTGCCTAAGGCTGCTTTGTCAGGAGAGAAAGACTGTGTTCGCACCATCTTTCCTGTTCTCTCCCTATATATAGTACTGCTATAATGATGATAATGTGATCAGTGATGCTGAAGAAGGATTAAGGGCTTGACCTAGTCAGACTTTATGGTTTTCCAGCTGGCAGTGAGAAATTACTTCTTGTGTTCCCAGTGCCAAAGAATGACTTAACTGGAGGAATTGGATTTTTTGCTTTCTTTTTAGATAGGCAGAAGGAGGGAGTCCTGATGTCTTTATGAGAAGAACAGAACAGCAAAAAATCTTAATGGATTGTCCAGCACAAAATGTCCATGGGATGAATGAGGCCCTTAAAACATCATGGCTTGGGCTGAAATATTGCCAGGCTTTTGAGTAGTTTCAAGACTTTGCTCTCAACCTGGACTTTAAATCAATTATCCCATTCAGTTCAAAATGAAATTTCAAAGCATATGGGGTAATGTAACCTTTTGATTTCACTGATACTTAGAATGAGGAGTGGAAAAGTGTATGAATACGTTTTTAAAATGTACCATTTTAAAATAAACCACTTGAGATGTCAAAAAACTGAACAGACATTGACATATGTAGCAGGGATTCCTTCTGAACAAACCGGGGTGCACTGATAGCACTAAGCAGTGAGAATCTTTCTCATCCAGAAGACATCCAGAAGTTTTTTAATATTCTACCGCATGCTGTTTCAAAGAAAGTAAGTTGGTGGCTACACAGAGAATGGAAAAAAACAGGGAGAAGTTGTCATGAAATAAACATTGGTTTTAAAATGTTGCCACACTTTGTTACAATGGATCAAATTCATTAACTGAGAATAGTTTCTGAGAACTGACCTGTTACATCTAATAACAGAGGAGGTGCATTCATTATGTGAATTGCTAAAAACCTGATTCAGCAATTCATGATTTAGAATGGGCTAATGGAAAGCTCATAATACAGAGAGAAGGTGTTCCTTGCTAAGTGACACCTACTTATTCCAGCTGGAGTTTCTCCATTACACTTCAGATGCGTTCAGCCAGGACTTACATGTGCTTCTGCACTGTCCTCTCTGAAGCAGGTATAAACCCTTCTACCTCAAAGGGCACCATTTGACATATTTCATTGCAGAGACTTTAGTCGTTTTTGAAACCATAAGATTTTTTGGATACCTGACATCCAGGAGGCGTCAGAGAACCTAATTTTGGAATTGATTAATGCTGACGGAGCACAGTTTGTGGTAGGTTTGACATTGTTCTAAGTCATGTTGTACCAGCACAGCAACCGTGGCCTAGGATATGTAGGTACATGCTCTCCTGCTTCAGAATGCCACCAATAGCCAGCTGTAGGTAACACAAGGCCAAATCAGCCTTCTCTGGCACCAGGGCAGGCCACACAGGCATGCCAGTCCTGCCACAGAGCCACAGGTGGAGCTCCTGAGAAGTGCCAACCACAACAGTTGTTGCTCTTGGTTGTAGGAGTCACAACCTTCAGCTGCTCTGGTTCTCCTTTAGAGATGCTGCAGTCCAGAAATTTGGCTGTGGGGCTTCTCATTTGTTTTTTGTTTTATTTCTCAGAGATTTACTGACAAAGCCCTTTACTGAGCACAGTGCTGGTTAGTAATTCATGAGTTTCAGGCAAATATTCAGTGTTTCTACAATGAAGAGCATTGCTGCAGATGGAAGGAAAGCTGATCTGGAGCAGAGGCCCATCTGTTCCTTAACAACGTTTAGAGGCAATATTCCATTTCTATCTGGAAGGCAAGCCTAGAGACAGAAAATAATGATTTTTGATTCGGTATTTAGATAACTATCAGAGATTCCTGCTTCTTATAGTCACTGTATCTACTACTGCTATTTCTTATGCTCTAGAGGTTTGGACTTGTGACAGAAAATTCATCTTTGGGAGGATATATCTGCGAGTGCTGTGGCATATAGAATTGATCAACTTCAGTTTCTGCTCTGCTGTGTTTGGTTCTTTTTCTAGATATATAGTCAGCTTGATAGGTGGTCAATTTTTTCCCTTTTTTTAGAGCACGGATTACTTCCTGCTCTTAAGGCATAAAGAGATTATGATAATGTACAAGGACACTGGCCACTATCCAGAATCTGTACTGGAGAAGACAGTGGAGTGCCTCCGTACATCCATTTCAGCTCACCTAGAAGAAAAGCAGGCTGCCAACTCTACAGACTTTTCTGCATAGTAAATCTGAATTTTCAGGCTCTAAATAAATATGAAGTTCATTCCACTGAATGACAGGAATGGAAAAGTAATCACTATAAGGAAGGGGAAAAGATAAAATTCTGTCACTCTATGGTACCTTTCATGAGAGGATTTTACTCATGTTAATGAGGCCTTGTAACACAATAGTGATATTGAATTTCTTAAGGAGGCTGAATTCAGACTTTCCAGAGATGTGTGGCATAAAGCCACAGCGCTGAGAACAAAAGTGGAGTTTAGGGAACAGCTTAGTAGTCCAGGAAATGTGGTCCTTTAGCCAACCACTGAAACATCATGACTTAAGGGAAAAAAAGAGAGATTTTCAGGTTGGATATTAGGAAAAACTTCTCAGAAAGAGTGGTGAGGCATTGGAACAGGCTGCCCAGGGAAGTGGTGGAGTCACCATCCCTGCAGGTGTTCAGGAAAAGGGCAGATGTGGCACAGACTGATACGGTCTAGAGCAGGCACAGGCATAGGTTGATGGTGAGACTGGATGATCTTATTAATCTTTCCAACTTTAATGATTCCATGACTTCCCAATGCTCTGTGCCCACCTCCCAAGTGCAGGGGGATATACAAAAAAGCAGCCAAAGTGAGGAAGTGACTGTGTCTGTTCCACTTCCCTCTAATTAATTTTCCAGAGGGACTCAGGGCTGGATCTGTACCATGGGATGGGTAGCAGTGCTCTATGGCACATAAGTTGTGCTCAGCACCAGTAGGACTGTTTCCACAATTAATGCATACTAAAAAAACAAGCCTGGTTTTCTCTTTTCCAACGCTATTGGGAGAGGGACTCTGCAAAAATTAATTGTTCAAGCTGATGTCTCTTTTGCCCACAGATTTCATTCATGCTGTTTCATTCTTCTCTTCCTCCTCCTCCTCAGCTGTCAGAGCCAGGACACCCTCACTGCACTTCACAAACAGTTTGAGCCTAATTATAGACTTTTTCAGAGTGGATCTTTGCAAGTTTAAGTGGAAGACAAAATATTTAGTTTCTACAAATTAATGAGGACAACAGAGCACACATCCTTTGTATGTCAATTAGCAACATATGGTGTAAGGCTTGCAAAACAATCAAATGATCAAACAATGAAGAAATGAAAGAATGTAGCAGTTTCTCCCGCTCTCTTATTAGCTAAATATAGTGCAGGATGCTTTTTTTCTCACAGTCGTTCCAAGCAGATTGTGGAACACCTGCAAACACGTAGGTATTGTTTTATCGGAGTGAGCATTAGGTATATTTTCTATATAAACCATTATATTTAATTCCTTTTAAACAGTTAGAATTGCATTTGGAAAAAAACTAAAGACATCTGACAGCTTGCAGTTGTTTTTCACAAAACCAGTAGGGTAGGCCGTGGAAGGTATTTCTTAAAACCTCTTTACCTATTATTTTGTGCACCCACAAAGCGTTGGGTTTTGGGTACAAATGGGAGCAGTGAGAGAAGACAGGAAAGGGCTGGGAACTCTCCTTCCCTTATACAGGCAGCATGTCCCTGGTGAATGACAGCGGTCTGTAAAGGGAAGAAATTTGGATTAAACTTGACTGGAGTCTGCCTCACCCTGCTTTAGCATCTGCTATAGACCAGGCAGCTGGGAGCCCAGGAGAGTATTTGGGAGTGAGGAATGGAGGGAAAGAGGAAGAAATGTTCACTTATTGCGGCTTCTGTCTCTCTGGCAACGTGCTTCCCTTTCATATTCTCACTTCCGAACACAGCTCATGAACCCAAAAGAGCCAAACTTTTTTGTTAGCACTTCAGAAAATCTGGCCATTTATTTAAATGTGAAATATAAATTAGGACTTGTATTGAAATCTGGCTCTAAAGCCTTGGGTAGCTTTGTTATATGAAACCTTTATTAGTCTCACACTACGAGCTATCTGTAGGAAAATCTCCCTATTACTACATACAGCTATGCTCTTTGTAGCTAATATATGTACATCCTCAGATCCTGATTTTCTAAGGTTATAAATCCAATACTCAGAAGCACAGCAGCAAATCTGCTACTTGAAAACACACTTTACTGTTGATGATGATGAAAAGTACTATTCACTGGTTTCAGCAGCAGAACAGACTTCTTGATCCATTTTACCTAGATACCTAAACCACGAAGTGAGAGTATTTGTCTGAAGAAACGACTCTGCTAGAATGCTAAGAGATTGAATAGAAGGCCAAATGGAGATACTGGGCTGTAGAGATCAGGAGGAAGAGGGGATAACTGAGATATAAAAAGAAGGATGTGGGTGTACAGAATCATTCCCAACATTTTGGGTGCCAGGCAGACCATAATGGAAGTTTTACAATTATACTTTTAGGAAACTTAAAGTAATGGAAAAGGTAGAAGGGAGGAGAGTCATTGCAATAAATACAATTAAAATGGCTGGCTTCCCAGAGCTTCTCATCTCACCAAGCATCTCTTCCCAAGCCATCTCCATGGTCCCCCCCAAATCCCATTCAGATGTCAGCATCAAGGGCAAGATGACCATTGAGACCGTGCCTCTGTGATAAGAAAGAGCTGTGTTTCTAGCGCAAAGGTATCTGTCAAGGAATAACTTCTTAGTGGAGGGAAAGCTATCTAGTTTTCTCAGCTGCTCAAGGTCAAGTCCAAATAGGGAATAACACTGCCCTTGACTGTACTGCGAAGGAAAAATTACTTTGGTAATGTCATAGAATTCAGTCATTGCCAAAAAGTAATCTTAGTGTAAAATTATGTCTGGTTTGTTGGCGAGGAGTGAGCCCGAGTAGATTTTTGTGCCCTATCCATCGAAAACTAAACTGAAAACAACTCATTTATATAGGCCTACAACTATCTAATTATAATGGATTACATTCTCCATCTACAAAGCTGGATTTGAACCAATGATCAAAGGATTTATACCAATAGCATAAAAAAAATACACTGGGCTGTTTCAGCTCACACAAGTGATTAAACATTCCTCTTTAAGCATTGTTATTTTTTTCTTTCTCCCTTGTAGAATCAGAAATCTAAAAAATCCTTTCCTTTTTTTTGTACCATGAAATCTCCCTTTTCTAATGAGTATATGAACCAGTCATTTTGCTCTTAATAGGCCACTTAGTGAATTTGATGGAGGAGATAATTAAACGTGACAGATACTCGCGTACATCTATCTTAAAACTAACACTCAAAGATTATAAAAGCTATAACATTCTTTTAATGAAATATAGCTGAACATGAGAAAAACACATTACAATGTATCTGAAAACAATTGCAAAATTTAGAGATAAACACTGTTAACACTTGAGAAGCCTTTACAGTTTTGGTATGTACAGCAGACATAACAGTAGCAAACAAAAGAAACCAAACACCTTTTTGAAGTAGATGAAAGCTGGAGATAAATTTGAATGTGTTTGGCATGCAAACAAGAGAGAATGAGTTTGTAGGACCAAGAGAATATATGTTATAACTACTGAAGCAGAAGAGAGGCTTCTCATATCTTATAAGGAAAATGCTGAGGAAAATACATTTAAATAAGCTCTTTCAAAACTTCAGTGCTGAATTTCCTTGGCCATTCAAGTCAAACTTCATATTCCTGGTGGTGTTAAATGGCTGCATGGCAAAATGGTGGGAGATCACCTGGATTGATAGCTCCCAGTATTTTCTCCATTCAGTCTCAGTCCTGTCCTATTCTTGGTGCTTACACTTTGCCCACTCATCTAAGGGACAAGGAAATGCTGTGTAAGGTGGGAAAGTAATTTTAAAAGCATTCAGAAGCCATGAAAATGGGAGGATTCTTAGAGGCCATTAGATAGTGGATAGAATCATGTGTGCTGCCAGAAAAGCAGATGTGTGCAGATGTGGCCCAAAGGCACTGATGGGAAGAGCGATGCTCCCCTTCTCACAATGTAGGGCATCAGCACCATATGAATGCAAGTACTTGTTGAGCAGCAGTTCTAGCAATATATGAGCAGCTAAGCTTTCATGACAGATGAAAGATACCAGAAGAGAAAATAGTAATAGAAAAAAAACCTTTGAAAAAGAACAGCAAAATCGATGTGAAGAGAAATGTTTCCTTACGAGGAGAGAAAAAGCTGAGAACTCAAGAACCCCTGGCCACTTAGATTTGACTTTGTATGGCCCCATCCGGGGTGCTACACAGGTCTTGTTTAGTCTGTTTTTAATCTTTATTACAATAAAAAGCTAAAACATTTCAGCAGCTGATGAGTTTTTGAGTGTTTCTTCTGAAAATGTGAAACACTCCTAAGCCACATGCTGTTTGGTTTAGTCATTATTGCAAGGGTAGGAGAGGATGGCAGGCTCCTGCGAGATGATACAACAGGTCAAGTAGTGAAAGAAAAAGTGAAATAACTGCTTAATGTGTAAGAGCACTTTATGTTGACTTTAGCTAAAAGTAGAATTGTTGATTATTATTTCTATTATGTGGATATTTATATTTTTGCAATATTTCCTACCTCCTTCATTTGATTGTCATCCAGAGTTGCCTACTTTGTCCTGAGGCCTACTGTGGGGAAGATGGGGGGACGGGCAAGGGCACTTGGTAGCCCTACTACTAGGCCTCAGATGCAGAAAACTTGGGCTTTAGTTTATAGCGACCTATACATGCTGAGCAACATTTCAGTAGGATAGTGTGATGCTGTGGGCTCCTCTGGGATGCTTCTCCAAGGCTGCTGATGGGATTCCACTCTAACTTTTATGTTCATTGAGAAATATATGCTTGCCTTCCTATGTGGAAGGACTAGTTGCAGTATTGCTATGACTGCTGTCCTGTCTGAGTGCTTCAATTCCAGAACTATGCTGGGATCCAAGTAATCTGAAGGGAAAAAACCTTCTTTTCTGGTTTAGGGACAGCTCTGCCTCAGAAAGAATTGCTGTCCATGCCTTAACTTTATTTTCCAGAGATCCCTTGTTTACACAGGATTTAGGCTTAAAATTCTCCTCTGGGGAAAAAAGCAAACAAACAAATAAACAAAACCCCACATCTTTCCAGGACTGCAAAACCTGTCTGTAGAGTAGATAATCTCTCCTATTCCTCCCCTGCCTCTAAGGAACCTCTCTTGGGTTAAATGGTTTGATGAGAAGCTTCTGACAGAGAAAAGTACTTGTCCCACCATTCTGCATCGAGCTGAATGTGAGGTTCCAAGGCAACCGTTGAGTTCTATCATGTAAGTGGTTGGTACATGCCCTCTCGGATGATTACTGCTGTTAGGACCCAAAACAGCCTCATAAATAGAAATTGGCATTTCCAAGCAGAGCGGTGGCGGGCCTTGTTCCAGGAGTGCGCAGAGCTGAGTGAGATGCCTGAATTCCCTCTGGGGTGAATGGAGAGGATTAAGTGCGTCAGAATGAGATTCAAAGCAGGCAGCGAGTAAAGCAGGGAACACTTAAGCCTGCCTTAGGAAATACTAAAGAGAAGGGTATAGCTGAAATCCTCCATATATCCCAGGTTTAGCATTGACCCACATCCATGAGATAGGAGAAGCTGCGAAAATGGGATTCAGAGCCCATAACCCCTTTCCAGAATTGATTTGTCACTTTGATTAAAAGACTTCTGCCTGCTGCTGATGGCAGGGTCGGGATCCAGACAGAGTGGGAAGTGGAGGCACTAACCACAGCCACCCTTAGTAATAGCTTAGCAGCTAAATCACATCTCTGGGAAGCTGGGAACCTGCATCCGGTTTCCTCCTCAGTTCTGTAGAGGTAAAAATGTATCTTTCCCTCTACAAGATGGGGTGCATTCACCTCAGGGGCTGTTTTCCCTTTCTTCTATCGGAATAACAGTACAGCAAATGCTGTGGGATTCCTGGGGCCAGAGATGGGGAAGGGAAACAAGGCCAGGAGTGGCATGGAGAAATGACCATCCTGATCTTTCCTTCAGTGCTCCACAATGCTTCCCAGTGTGTGTCAGTAGGGGATATAATCCACACTCTTCTCCTCCTCCTATCTGCATCATTAATGGCAACATTTAGCAGGCATGATTTTCAGTCTCCCACCTTCCTCTCACAACTAACTGCCTTTTGTCAGGCACATGAGTGAGACTTCAAAGCTCCCCACTTTCTCCAGTATCCAGAACAATTTATCCTGCCTGCTTTATAGATGCTGAGATAAATAAGATCAACTGCATTTCCTCTGGTTGCTTAATCTATTGCTTTTGGGATTTGGTTTTCAAATAAAACATCAGGATATTTTGGCATGAGTTATTTTCAGAAAATCTTAGCTGCGGTTTTTGTTCTCCGCTCATCAGAATGTTTTTTTTCCACCTTGAACTAGAGGGTTTACCAGCAGTGATGAATCTTTTTGGTGCACTGTGGCAACCACATATGTTTTTTAAACACACTGATGCCTTCTATCCGGTGGCATCCCAAATCTCTCTCCGTGCCAAGCTCAACTCTACAACCAATGGTTTGCCACTGGGTCAAATAAAATGGATTAAATCAAGATGCCCACTCTCGTCAAAGTAATGCTGTATTTGCTGTTTCCCAATCACACCTGTGTCATCCCAGTTCAAGCAGCACATTGCAGGACCTTCAGTCTGTTCTGCCTTTCCCTTTGGAAGCCTGGGATGGAAATTATCTAGTCCCCCCTCCAGGGACGCATTAAGCTTTTTACTTTAAAGGAATCTTAAAAATGCAAACAAACAGCAATGGAGAAAAGTACAATTTTTCAGTCTTCTTGAATAGGATTTTTTTCCTTTCAGCGTTCTGATATGAGGAGGTTAATGTGTCACTATAAAAGAAATGCAGCACTCTGCTGTTCTCTCACGGAATACATTACTTATATTCTCACTATGAATTTACATCTTTTTTTTCCCTGAAATATAGTTTGGCACTTAGTGAGAAATGAATCTTAAATATTTTGAAAGTATAATTTAACATCTCAGCAAAACCTTGAATTATGAATTGTGCTTTATAGAAACTTTAGGGGCTAGCTCAATCTGACTTAAAAAAGAATAGAGAATTACGTCTTTAGGTGGTGCTTTAGCTGCAAATGAGTCTCCTACAGTTATTACACTATTTGTTTATCCAGCTGTATACATGTGTTATACTCTTCATAGACTTCCCTTCGGTTGATTTTTATACTGAATAACTTTTGATTCTTTGTTTAAATATCAAACACACATATACACGTATGAAAAGTTGTGTGCTACCAAAAAACAGTTTTTAACTAAACCACTTCAAAAATTCAGCTAACTAATCCCAGTGCCACGCTTCAGACAGACAGAGAGATATGTATGTTCTATAATTGTTTGTTTGTATGATTTATAATGCCTGGAGACACGTGTAAACCATGGAAGACAATGAGACATGAAGCAGAACTGGTGTTGGACTTATCATTCTCTACGCCTCCCATCCAATTTGTTAGGAATTATCTGCCCTTCTGCTTATATCAATTTAACATCAGTGTAAATTTATGTTCACATCAATCAGTTCTGTCTTGCAGGAATTTAAGTCAGAAATTAGGGAGGTTCTGAGTATATGTTTAGAAAGCTCAAAACATTCACAGGTTTAAAAAACAAAACAAAACAAAAAAGCAGTTTTGCTTTGTAGAGAGCCATTACTGGATCCCCTCAATCCATTGCTCCCATGCCCAAAAAAAGCCCTCTGCAGAACCACTCGTCCATCTTGTATTTCTTTCTACAGTGAAATATCAGCTCGTCCTGGGGCTCTACCACTTCTGATGGACTTGAACGCAGACAGGATCATGAAGAGGTGGGCGTGCTGGGACACACTGAACTTGGCAGCCTACCTGAACGGCATGCTTGCCCACACTTCATACCTCCCTGCTGGTTGACGATTGGCATAAAGTGTGATCTTTATGTTTCCTCCTGAAGGCCCGATCCAATATCCATTAAGTCAATAGGAATCTTTCTTCCAGCCTCATGAATGTCACTTTAGCTCTTGGAAAGGTGCCCATTTTAAACTCTCATTTTGGTCATGTATTTCATATTCATTCAAAGGGGTTTTGTTTTAACAACATTCCCTGTGGACAAATCCACTGTTTTACTCAGCATCTCATTAACATCTTAATGGTCATTCAGGTCATGTTGGCAAACAAGAAAAAAAGAGCCTGAAAACTTGCATTAATGATCACTTTTTAAGGCAGAGAAGTTGATGTGTACACGTAACCGCTGATAATGCCAATATGCATTTCACCTAAAGCCAGGTAGATTATGCTACATACTAATTACACATTGTACATTGTATTATTTTTTCATAGAATCATAGAATCACTAAGGTTGGAAAAGACCCACAGGATCACCCAGTCCAACCATTCACCCATCACCAATGGTTCTTGCTAAACCATGTCCCTCAACACAACATCCAAACGTTCTTTGAACACCTCCAGGGTCTGTGACTCCACCACCTCTCTGGGCAGCCCATTCCAGTGCCTGACCACCCTTTCAGAGTAGTAGTATTTCCTAACGTCCAGCCTGAACCTTCCCTGGCGCAGCTTGAAGCCATTCCCTCTAGTCCTATCACTAGTCACACGAGAGAAGAGGCCGACCCCCAGCTCACTACAACCTCCCTTCAGGTAGTTATAGAGAGCAATAAGGTCTCCCCTGAGCCTCCTCTTCTCTAGACTGAACAATCCCATTATATTCAGTATCATTTTGTTCTTACGATGGGAAATACTGAATGAGATAATCTGATTGGCCTTTAGGCTAGCACCCCTTATTCAATATGGTATCTTCCTCTTGTTTTTTTGTTATAAAAATGAAGGACTCTTGAATGTCTTCTTTTATTGAAGCTTCAACTATTTTTCTCTCTTTTCTTTCTTTCTNCTTTCTTTTTTTTTTTTTTTTTTTTTTTTTTTTTTTTTTTTTTGGCCTTTCCCTGGATCCTGTCTATTTTTGCAGTTTCTTTTTTGAAACAAGAATGCCAAAATTAAACACATGACACATACAAGGTCACTGGAAGTCTTGTACTTCCATCATAGCTTCGCCCCTGGGTTGGTCTGCATGTGCTGACTCAGAACATTCTCCTTTCTCAGGCTGGCTGCATCCCTATTTATTTCCTCTAATCAGACTGAGTCAAGCATATGCTCTTCATGCTCCCTTCTTCTGGAACTCTCTGTTCTCTGAGATTGTTTTGGCTGAGGCTTTATTAGGCTTTTAGATCTATGCTGTTTGCCCTCTTGTTCAAATCTGCTTTGGGGCTTTTGTTTTTTATGCTTGTCTCCCATCAGTTCTTTTAAAATGAGTGAGTGCCAGAGCTCTGTGATTTATTTTTATTCTTACCATCGGTTTCTGCTAACAGAATGACCTGCTCAATAACATGTTCCTTTGGTTGACTTTCTTTTCTTTCTCACCATAAGAAATAAATGCTCAAGAGAATGTTTGGAGGAACCAGAGAGGGTTTGGACCAAGAGGGAAGTAGGGGATCCAAGAGTCCCCAGATCTGAGGAGGAGACGTATCCGAAAGAACTGCATTTCAGCTGCAGACTGATTTCTGAAGCTCCTATTTTGCAGCTAAAGAAGCAAAAGAGAAGCTGGAGGCAGAGAGAAGGAAAGGAGCTGGAGAGAAATGAGAGGAGTCCTAGAGGGAAAGAAAAATCTTTGTGTTTAGGATAGTTTTGAGCTTATGCTAAATGATAATTGGAAGAAGGAAAAAAGCAGACAGTGAGAGTTCAGTAAAACAAAAGACAGACAAGGTTAAATGTGAAGAGACACAAATCTCTCAATATATCAGGCTCCCAGAGCACCTGTGTTACAGGTATGTTCCTGGTCCAAAGCCTCCAGCCCAGGTAAGGGCTTCTGCTTGTGGGGAGCTGCTCCCACACTGCCAAAGGGGTATTCAGCAGCCAGGAGCTGCCAGGAGCCTGCAGAAACACATCTGTGCTCAGGCAGACAGGAACAAAACCCACATGCATGTATATGAAACTTTCTTCATTTGGGCAAATGAGCCTTTTTTGATGAAAAAAAAAAAACAAACCAGAAAAAACAGTCTGATTAATTTGCATCATAGATCTTCACTTATCATGATTTACTTTCTTCTGACTAGAGCAGGAAGGAGCAGGAAGGTGAGAATGGTAATGGTGAAATGTGTGGCTGCTCATCATCATCTCCAGACCATGACAATTATTTTGCTTCACTTTCTTATGCTGTGAAAAGATAATTGGCATTTGTGAATTTTGAGCTCAAAACGTCAAGGAGTAGAGAATGTGTTTATTACAGACCCAAGACTCAGGCGTCTTAGTTGTAAGCTGTGTGTATCTGTGATCTGGAAGAATTTTGTCATACCAAGGGGGCAGTTGTCAAAGATAGAAGCTTAATTTGCCTCTCCATCTGCATGAACAAATGCCTGCGTATGGTCTTTGATACCCATATGGAAGTAGTAGCTATTCACGTGCAAGACATCTGAGTTAAATGCTCCAAAACACAAATTAAAGCTACAATTCAATTTGTACCATGCTATGTACAGCCTTGATGGTTTTCCCATTGATACTGGGGGATACTCACTGGCTGGTCCTCACCAATAAGAGCTGAGGTTATGCACTCAGCATCATAGAGAGCAAACACACTGAAAAGCTCTTTCTCTTAGCTCAGGTTTAATTTTGGTGTCCTGGATGCCCTGCCTTCTGCAGCATATCACAGTGTGTTGAGCTACAGCAGAGGGAGAAGTGCAGAATCCAGGTAGGCAGCAATACTCCGGACTGCTGTTTTCATATGCAGTTTCTGAGCCAAATCTGGCCACCTGCATTTTGATCAGCATTTTGGCTTGTGAATAGAGAATATTTGCAGCTGGGTAATTAAATCTATTTGTACTTATCTGCATATGCATGTTTTGCAGGTAGATGTTACGCATCCTTTTTGCAAAATGTAACCTTTGATGTGAAGAGGAGATGGCAGTAGTTATAAAAGAAAACATTATTTCCATATCAAAATGCAGCTTTCCTCATATTTTTTCACTTGGATTTTTGAGGAGACTCGGCCTCGGATATTTTCAGCAAAAGTATGAGCAACCAGTGGCGAGTAGCAAACGTGTCTCTTAAATGTGTTAGTGCAGACACACAGCAACATGTCCCACACGTACCATCCCCACAGTACTGGCAGCAGTACACAACAGACAAACTTTGATGTTCCCCTGCCATCTTCTTTTGAACCCCTACCCAATTATATCTTTTATTTCCTTGTGTGTTTGTGAGTAAATGTTAGGCACGTAAAATTCAGCCAGCATTCACAACCGCACAGCTACAAAGAACCTATTCTTTAGAGTGACTCTAAGATGTGTACCACAGAGGAAATCAGCAACAATGATCTAATGAACCCAAAATCTGTAAACCTATTAAACTGTGAACAACAAAACACTCAGATCTTTGCTTGATATGTCATATAAAAGTATCTCTGTTAATGGGCATCATTCTCAAACGGGAAACACAGTTGTTAGCAATGCAGGAAATTTGACTCTGAAACCAGTCATGGTATTTTATACAATCTGTAACAATAGTGGCAACCAGAAGAACCATTTTATCCCAGGTTTTGACAGAGTTTTAATTCATAGTTGATTTAGAACATGATCACGAAGACCAGGTTTCAGCCCAGGAAGAACTTTGCTTTTAATACTTTACATTAAACATAGTTTATCATTGGCCCATACTAAAGTTATAGAGCAGCAAGGGCAGAATAAAACAAAAGTTGGTGTCTTTTGGTAGTTTTGCGGCAGTTCTGAGCATATTCTGAGCAGAGTCCACAAATTATGTCCCACTGACAAGCTGAACTATCCTAACCTATATAAGAAATGAGGGAAGATTTGGTATTGTCTTTGTTTGTTTTTCAAGATGTGGGTTTTTTTTCTAAAGGATTTACAGTTTAAACTCATTAGTGGTTCTTATGCCTCTTCTGAACTTCAAATTGCTGTACACAGGCAATAATTTATAAAATAATCTCACCATTCTGTACCTCTCCACCCCTGAAGTTGACACTTCAGTGGGCAGCATCTTGGTGTCCCTTGGGCTGCCCCATGCCCATCAGATGTCAGGTTCGCAGAGCTGATGGATTAATCAGTGTATCTGCCCAAAAGGCATCAGGTGCTGCCTGAAACATGCAGCTCCCAGCTGTTAACACGCTTTTAACAGGGAAGGTAGAGATAATTAATGACTGTTTTCATCCATGCTACCTGGCTGAAGTGAAACAGTTCTGTCCATCACGTGCCCTGCTTTACTACACACACTTTACTCTCTTATTAGAAGAAAAAACCTCTCAGCACGTCAACTCTGCTTGCATCCCTGGTGATCCATGAAGCTCTGGTTTTTATATTTATGGCCAACTGTTTACAAAGTCCATAGCTGTTTTGTTTTTAGTGTCTGACCACAGCTTGATTGCCCATTACTGAGGCAATCACATGGTTCTTTGCATTCAGCAACCAGCACAGGTTAGAGAATGAAGAGATTGCATTTGGCATTTACCAGTTGGGAAGCTTCCCCATGTTAAATACTTGACTTTAAAGAAAATTTATAATCTTCATTCTTTCACCATCTCGAATAAGAATTCTACACATTTTTTTCCATTAATTACTGGGGTTTTTTTTATTTTTTAACATGGATCTAAACATTTGGAATATCACTTATGAAAGCCCAAGGAATGAATATGAATGGATGACTAATCCTAGAAAACACACAGTTTGCAGCTAAGGAGTTATATCAGCAAATGCAAGTTAGGCAGCCTAACCTAGCACCAGTGCCAGAAAAATGCTCTTGTTGTACTCCCCAGCAGCACCACGAGTAAATTGTTGAGTCAACAGATCCAAAAAGCTGGCACAGAGCATTCAGCAACATGGAAAGCATTCAGAGTTGAAAGCTTTAGCAGTGCCCTGTGTAAAGGGTTAGGTCAAGCCCAGACTGTACTCTTCATTTAAGGTGCAATGGGAACTGCAAGGAAGACCCTGAGCACTGAATTTTTGTCCATAGAATGGCTTAGGTTGGAAGGTACCTTAAAGACTATCACGTTTCAACTCCCTGCTGTGGGCTGGCTGCCACCCACCAGATCAGGCTGCCCAGGACCCATCCAGCCTCACCTTGAATGCCTCCAGGGATAGGGCGTCCACAGCTTCTCTGGTAGCTATATCCAACTTGTCTTACAACCTTTCACCACTGATGTAGAGATGTGTGAATTTATCAGCTGTAGGAGATTCTTTGTTATTCCTCAGAAGATCAGAGCTGGTAAGGAGGGAAAACAATGGTTATTTGTGGAGCCCCAGGCTGCAGCTCTGCCCAGGACTGCCAGGGATCCATCTTCTTCTCCAACAGAATTAGGAATTCAAGGTGGGTAAGAGTGGGACATCCCAATCAAAGAATACTTCTGGAGCTGAGCCAAACACTGTTCTATCCTTGATCCTTCTGCCTGCAGGACTGGGCGAGCATCTCAGCTCTGGTCTTTAGCTGCATGACCAGAAGATGACTTCTCACTTTGCTCTTGTTTCACTCCCTGAGAGCTGCACAGGAGGGTTTAGAGCTGCCTGAGTAGCCTGTGATATTCTCACTCTTGCTTGAAATTCATCTAAATATTGACTCTTTCAGAGGAGGTTTGACAGAGAAAAGCGTATCTTGGACCACAATATTTGCACTAAAACCCTTGAAGATCAATGAGCCATAGTGATCAGACAGTTCCAGCTGCTTTTGGGGACTGCATTTATCTTACAAACCAGCCTTAAAATTTGGATTTCATACATTATTCAAAGTCCAGATGCACCCCGTCTTTACATATTTCTTTTTGCTTATGAAGTCTCTTCATTGCTTTTATTGCCACTGTAATAATCGAGCAAGCTTTTTTACATACACAGTAGGAACTCCAAAGATGTACATATTAAGTAAACATTTTGCATCAAGTCAGTTCTGCGCAGATCAGAGACTGAAGTCTCCAAATGGAAACCTCTCTCCTGAGGAGCTCCCGGGAGGTAGGAAATCAGATGGAAATGCTGCCCTATGTCTGACACAGATGGGCCTTGTAGCACAGGGAAAACACTTTGGTGGTGGTGTTACTAACCATGTTGCAACAAGCATTTTTCCTCTAACTTAAAATGGTTTGCAAAGAGTCAAGATGTGTATATCTGCAGCACAAACTCCAGGATTATTTCCCTCTGCTTAGCAGCTCTGTTGGATCAAGGCTTTAGGGAAAATGCAGGAGATTATTATCATACAAAGGTATATAGGTCATGAATACATATAAATACATACATATTTTAGTAAGTATTCAGTGGCAGTAATTCACCTTCTAAACTGTGAGGGCTCCCTAAGCTGGCCCCAATTCTGATGGTATCTGTCTGCTCACAGAGCACTGCGGACACCAAAACATCCCCATTGGATGGAGCAAAAGCTTCTGAAGGAGCCAACACAGAACATGAGAGGGGTTCGTAAACCCATCTGCATCCTCCGGAGTTGGGAATTATCCAAGATTCCCTCAGCAAAGTTTTGCTATTTGGGCTGAAGTCAGTCTTACACTTAGGAAGAGGCTCTGAGGTGTGTGATTGCTGTGGGCTGTGTCGTGTCCCCAGCTGTGCTCCCAGCTGTGCCTTGGCCCCTGGTTTTCTGGGAGCACCTCCTTCCCTGCAGCTTCCTCTGCTCTTTCTGGAGTAAAGTGGTCCCATGGGTTTTTGAAATCTTGAGCCTAAACTACCAATATCTGTGCCATAAGTAAGCAGAAAAAGGAGGAGGTGGATAGGAAGACCAGTTGTGCTGTATCAGAGCACAGTTTGTGAGCTCAGAATAACTCAGGCTTTTGATAGAGTTTCTCTGGATTTATACCGGTGTAATTAAGAACGGTGCATGCTTCACTGTGGTTAAGTGGGGTAGGAAGACGTGATCCATTAAATGAGGCAACTGCATTTCTGTGGCTGTGTTTTATTCATTTGCTGTTATCTTGCAATGATTCTTTTTTGTGTTTTCTTTGTTTTCTCTCTGCAGCTTGTTTATTTGCCAACACTTGGGAATTTTGCTTTTACAAGGTGTTTACGGTGTTAGCTTAAAGGCATATATTTAAGCATCTGAAACATTCTGGATTTTTAATGTTTGAAGTAAATACAATATTGCTCTGCCGTGTACAACATGTAAATATCTACACTGTGAGCATTTTAAGTTCTCTGATCTGAAGTCCCAAATGTGTTGCTTTCAGTATGAAGAGGACTAAGTATAAAAAAGCTGTACACACGAGTACAGGGAATTAGACATGCTGTCCCCATGCAGCCAGGTGGGCCTCTGCCCAGGTGGGCTGGTTTGAGGCTGTGCTGAGGATTTGCTGGGCATGGGGTGAGCTGGAGGCTCAGGATTGTGGGGTCAAATTCTTTGCTCTGCCACAATCTGCTTTAATTCCAGGTGTGCCTCAGTTCAGCCAAAAGAACTTCACCTCTGCTGAGGAAAGTTGAGATAAAGGTGCTGAAAGCTGCGAAAGCCTCAAATCAGAGGCACCGGGGTTGTGTTGGTGGAGGTGTGCGCTGCTCCGCTGATCGCTTGCCGGTGCAGCCTGCAGAGAGGTGGGAGGCATTACACTGAATGAGTGTGACAGGGTCACGCAGGACTCCGTGCACCTGGGGGATGAAGTTTCAGAACAGAGTTTCGGGTTTTTATCAGCAGTCTCGGTAGCTGAAATGCAAACAAAATTGTTTAAAGAGCTCCAGCAGCGCTGTACAGCTGGCAGTCCTGGGGGGACCAGGCTGCTTGTTAGACCAGCACCACTGCCAGCTTATTGACCACAGAGCTGGAGACACAATAAACACAGATGTACGTCTGCAACTCAAAACCCTTTGGAGAAGTCTTTGTGAACGCTCAGGTTCTCGGAGGATGTTTCCCACCTCCCTATCGATCTGTTGATGGAAGTCACAATGGCCACCCTGCTCTTAAGAAAGGGATTGTTCCCTCGCAACTCACGTTGGATAAATGTTGTAATCATTGCTCCCTAACAGCAGTAAAACCATCCACAATGTCTCTGCATGCAGCAGGGCTGAAAGCCTCAGATGGGAGGGGTGTGTCCTTAGTTAATTGCTGCTCTCTGGATTATTAAGGTATTATCTATATGCCAAGCTCTGTTTCACTTGCTGGTCCCAGCTTGCCTTCCGGGCAATGTTTGATGTAGGCAGAAGCAGAGGGTGCTTAGCACCCTGGAGGAGCCACCAGCCTGCAGCAAGGCTCTGGGTATGCTGGGAGATGACAAACCACAGCCCTGCATTTCCCATCCACTCCTCACTAGGCTGCTGTGTTTATAGCTGTCCTTGTGATGTGGAAGTTCACGTTCTGCTGAGAATTACTCTGGTGGAGGAATGAGCTCTTGCCTCCGACTGGCCTCAGTGCTCTGTTCCAGCTCATGCCACTGCTCCAGAAGGGCATGAATCCAATTGCAAAGCCATCCTGACTTCATAACTTATTAAAGCTGGGAAAAACAAGTTGCCCAAGTCACAAATATGTGGGTAACATTGTTCAATCCTGCAAAGGCAATGCTCTTATCACAAGAAGTTCAAAGACAAATAAATTGTTTCTGAGACCAGGAACACATTTACAAATGTGACCGAAGCTACCAGCAGTGGCTGGAACTGCTTAAGATGGAGATGCGGTGTTTTTTAGATTGTGAAACAGTGATGCTGAGGACAGTCTTGAAATGGGCACTGTTATTGTTGTAGCTGAGTGTGCATAACGGATGTATCATGGCACAGACTTCATGCAAAGCAACAAATTAAAACCAGATCGAATTGTGCATTGCCTAGTGGTGACATATTGCATGCAATGAGCTGAATGAATCTTTTGCACTGCAGCTGTGCAATGTTTGCTGCTCTAGGGGAATTGTTTTCCCAGCTCCTATTTGGAAATGATTCATCCTCTTGAAATGAGGAGTTTGCATTCCCTTCTGTGGGTGATTTCAGGGAACTAAGTCTGCTTGCTTCTGAGCAGGCGAATCATTAAGGGCGCTGATATAAGAGCGGAGATTAGGATTACTCAAAACCAGGATGGTATTCTTTTAAGATTAATGCACTGTCCTTGTAATGATTGTATGCAGTGGGCATACGTCCGTATCTCACCTTCCTGTTACAAGCATTGTGGTCACTGTTTGATGGGTTATTACCTGTCTACTGTGTGCTGCAAAGCAGCGAGAAATACAGGTTTGCTCAAATTTCAGTTGAATTACTTCCCATGCTGGTAGGTTTGCTTTATTTTATTCCTTAAGGATGAGGGTCAGAAACCCATAAGTAGGCAGGTTCAAACCCTCTCAGAAAAAAAACTAATCTGTATCTCTTCTTTTAGATCGTGCTCTAATCCCTTTGCTGTTATGATTACAGCAGACTTCAGAAGGTTTTCCACCAATTATAGTCTTATTTCTAGATGTCATCTGTAGAGCTTAGAAGGGTACTTTTTGTCTTCCTCTCTCCTCATAATATAGCAGCTGCACGGAAAACAGATGGCACAGAGTCAATCCAGTTGAAATTAATGGAGTCAGGCTATCCACACAAATCTTTGCAATGGAAAAGGAGAGATTCTTTCTTCACTGAGTTGCGTGCAAGATGTATGCTCTTTGCAAAGGAATTTAGTTCACGTAAGGGATAAAAAACTGTAACCAGAGAAGAGGAAAGCCAGCTTTTTAAATCAAAACTCAAATATGACTTTGTTGGGAGCAATCGTACGGTCGTCATGAAAACATCCACGTTTGCAGTTAAGGATGGGGTAATATTTCTGCTCATACAAAGCTTAAACCATAACTAGGCACAATGCTACAGGACACAGCTGAGTTGTACATGCAGATTAGAATTTGCAAACTGGCCTTGACTCGTTGGAACCGCTGTGGGGCAAGGACCACATAAGTCTACAAGGAGTCAACCAATCACATTGCATGAGTAGGCATTTGTACACTGGTGTTTATAGTCTGTGTCCATAAAAACCTGGTTGCATAGGAGAGCAGATTTACAAAGGTCTTCTGTTGTCTACCGGGAGTGTCAAAACCACTTAAGCAATTAGGCTCTGAATACCTTTATGGCTGGTGCAAATTAGGTGACTAACTTCTGCAGGTGCTTTTGCAAGTCCCACTAGGCTCATATGTGCATAAATAGGTGCCTAAACAATGTTTATATGTTTGCTCCATAGCCCTTAAACCTTTCCGTGACATATTTTGTTCCTTCCTCTGAGTAATAGAATTGTCTCCTTGCTGTGAGTAATCCACTTGTCAGGAGCTAATGCCGTGTTTTGCAGCTGCTCCGTGCAGGTGGGGTCAGGGCTGGTGCTGAGCCAACCCAACAAATTCTCCTCCTTCTGTTGCTGCTTCTTGGGAAGAGTCCAGAAGCACACTGCACATAAGAAGGAGCAAAGCACATTTGCTGGGGCACACCTGCATTTAGCACCAGAGAGTAGTAGCCTGGCTTTCTAAGAATGATTCATTAAATACACGATTGTAGAGCGTGGCGGGCGTGTAGCAGCCAGCTTGGTTAGCACTGCGTCTGGAGGAGTGCGGGGTGGATGTGTTAGAGACTTCTTGCTAAGAATGTGTCACAGTCTGCATGCATTAAATATATCTGTGTTGAGGCTGGAGTCTTACACTGTTGTGATGAGGCAAAATGACGAATGTACTCTGAGCAACAATTCTACAGATTTTCAACAAAAATGTAAAAGCAATATTTTTGTTCTTCACGTTAACATGGGAGTTTGAAGAAGAAGTGGCAGATTGGGGATGGTGGGGGTGAAAAAGTATTGCAAGAACATCAGAAGATGCTGATTAGCAATGAGAAGTGGCAGGTTACGCATAAACAAAGCTGCCTCGGGATTACAGCAGAATCCCATTGTCAAAGGTATAAGCTCTTTACAAACAAAGCATCAGCAAGCCTTACACAGAGCTCTCTCCTGAAGTGGAGAAGCACCAGGGTCACGAGCAGCTGCCAGGCTGGTGTTTTCTGCTGTTTTGACACAGGTGACATTACATGGCGTGTGGCCTTTATTTGCATTACGTTTGGGCTCATGTGCTGACATTCCAGTTTCTGCTGAAGGCACATCTAGTGAAGTGTGGCCACTTGGTGTACGAGTGTCATCTGGAAAGGAAAACTTTCTAAAAGGGAGCCCATTAGTAGAATAGGGAAAACTATTAGCAGCTGATACCAGGGTGAAGCTTTATGATTGCCAGCCAAACCATCAGGTGTTTTACCCATATGCTTTCCTGCATGAAATATTTTATTCTCTTCAAGGCTCAAACAGCCTTCTGGGATTTATAGCATTTATTTAAAAACAGCAAACATTTTCATTACTTCCACACTGTTTGGGGACCATAATTTACTTAATGCTATGAACAATCGCATTTCTCATGGACTGCTGTGAAATGTCACCTCTAAAAGATGGCTCCCTTGTTGGTAGAAGTGAAAGCCCCATTTGTAGTTTTCATTTTTTATTTTGATTTAATTTTCAGACAATTCAACTTTCACAACATGCATGAGTGACTAAATTCATTTCACTTGTCAGAAGAGAAAAATTTTCATAATAAAAATCTAAAACAAGAATGGCCTTTTGCTTGCCGACCACGTATTTCACATCTGCTTTATTTCCTTCTCCTGTGGTTGGCTCAGTTGGCTTTGTTCTGGGCATGGACTGGGGCTGGGTATTTTCTTCCTTCCCAGTCTGTTATCAGTGGTGACCTACAATAATTTGTCTGAACTTTAGAAGGGTTTCAATGAAAGGGCCAGATACACCCTGTCCAATTGGGGACAGACCATTCTTTTTTTGTAAGGCCAGTGCACTGCGAATGGATATCATGGGTAATCCCAAAGGTGAGATTTCTTTATGTGCAGGAGTTCCCCAGGATTATCCTGGCATGAAAACCCATGCAGACTTTTTTCTTAGCTCTGCATTAAACCTGAGCTGTAGAAGCAAGGAGGTTCTGATACGTTTATCTTATCCCACTTTGGTTCATCTCCTGCACTTTAGTTGACCACCCATCATGCAGGAGGTCTCTGTGCACTGGGCACATCAGTCCCCTCACTGAGCTACTGAGCCGTTCTGCACCACCCAGCAGTAAGCTACTACATGGTAATAACTTGAATGTCTTTCCAGTGATGTGAATAATCGCTGAGCAGAGAAGCTGAAGGTGAAAAATCCTATTCCCATCAAACAGCCAGTGAGCAGAGACTAATTCAGTTGCTGTTTGCACTGGCTGTGGACCCAAGGCCAGTTTAAGGCATTGGACAAAGCAGCAGCCTGGGGAGGAGCAAAATGGTTATGGTTCCACTAACCCGCTTTGCCCATGGATAGTCAAGTTCCTCGCCTCCTTTCTCCATACAGACATACTGGCAAATTCCTGTTGGACAGCATCTGTTATTTCAAGACTTATCTGGAAATAGCATGCTGAGCTTTTCTTCCAAAAGTTGAGCTGGTTTTCATTAAGAACCCACGTGCTATTCTCTAAATGTACTTGCCACTAAAACCTTATGCAAATAATTATTATAGCTAAGCCATGGTCATAATTTCCATTTCACTGAGGTCAGTTGTGCTACATTTTTTGGATTGGTTGCTATTGGTATAAATGGCTTACATTCATCTGTGAGGGTGCTGGTTTTAAATTAAATATAGAGCTGGGATATGTGCATCTGCTTTAGGCTTGCAAGCTGCTAATATGCTCCCTTTAATCAAAATCCATTACCTTTCACGTGACGTAAAGGATTAACCCTTAAGTGACTCTGGGGACACTGTTCAGTTAAAGCAGCACTGATAAAGTCGTTGCTACACGATGTTTATGCTCTCCTGTTATGAGGAAGAGCTAAAGTGGGTAAGCCAGCAAGGGTGGCACTTCAGAAGTTAACTGTATTCATGGTCTTTTCCAAACATGGCCTTACAAGGGTTATTTCTTCGGCCTTTGTTTTCAAGCTGGTTAAAACTTTAATGCTCCATCCTTTGTACAAGCTGGTGATGTTTTCCCCGCTGCCAGACACATGCCTGTTTAAAGATATGAAAACACAGATGAGGGTGCACTTCTGTTAACAAGAATTCATCTTGCAGTTATCCAAGATAGAACAAGTTCAAGAGTGGAGAAAAATCAGTTTTTTCAGTTGCTACAGAAGGCAAGGGGGAAAAGATTTAATTTTAAGTTGGGTATACTGCATACTGGAAATGAATTGTACTTTTAATTAAGTTTGTCAGCGTGTTATGCATTGCTGAAGCTTAAGGAAATATTATAGGAGCGAGGAAATGGGTACGTTTGGCAGGAGAAACACAGTATGTGTGAAAGATCAACCACTACCAGCAAACCTGAGCTATAAAAATAATCTATCCATTGGTCTAATTAAAGATTTCTCCCCGGCAACCTTTCTTTACCAATATCCATCAGTCTCTGTTCTCTTTCTTTTTTAAATAAACTGTCGCAGTAAATCCAATGCTATCCGGATGGAGAAAATACATTCTTTAGCACAAGTATAGTTGCAAATTTACTAACAAACTTAGTTTAACCAATACATTGGATTTATGAGGTTTGTGCAACAAAATTAGTTACTCGGGACTACTAAATCCAAAATTACCATCCAAGAAAGCCTTATGTGGTGACAGTGTACCACTGGTACCTCTCGTGCATGATGCGCCTGTTTGTCCTGGAGGTTCCTGATGTGCCAGCAGGTATTCTTCTGTCTGAGCCCAAACCAAACCTCACACAAACTGCCAGCTGGTCTCTTTAGAAGCCAAGCGATAAGACACTGAAATGCTTTCAGGACTCGAAGCAGGCTGAGGGCATACCCAGTGAGACTGGTGAGCTAAGGGGGTCTGTGAAAGTCCAAGGAAGGATGGGTAACCACCTAGGGATAATCTAAATATTTGAGTACAGGGAAGGAAATAAGAAAGGAGCGTTACTTCTCCTCTGCTCATGAACAAATGGGAATGTCTGTCTTGATCCTGGTAAATCTACTTAAGCATTGATTCTTCCCCATCAAAGGGAATTGAAGCAATTCATTGTTCTGACAAGCATCTCCTAACCACTTTTTCAAGGTGTTTGCCTGCTTGCTCTTATTCTTAAGGGAGCAGAGCAATCTTCCTTTAATCATGGTTCTTTTTCTCTCTCCTCTACAGTAGTTTGAGAACAGGGACCTTTGTGTCTACCTTGTTCTTATCCCTGAGGCCAAGTGGACCTCCTAGGCCGAGGTGGGTGGAGACGTCCTCTGAGTCACCTTTGGGACTTCAGTATTGTGTGTTGTTAACCCTGCTGGATGGGGACAGGAGATGACAGGAGATGACAGTCAGGTCTTGGTGCTCTCTTCTGTTGTGACAGGGAATTTGCTTTAATAACAATGGCTCCTTTTCTGGAAAACATGCAGATGTCCAACCTGAAAAGGGGGGAAGGTGTTGTTGTACCAGAAGGTGG
Source organism: Pavo muticus (assembly GCA_016647715.1). Taxonomy (NCBI): domain Eukaryota; kingdom Metazoa; phylum Chordata; class Aves; order Galliformes; family Phasianidae; genus Pavo; species Pavo muticus. The sequence goes on along the minus strand of JACDJE010000160.1, from coordinate 3,633,343 downwards.
TTTGCCACAGTTTTTCCAAAGGAGTAGGATTTCATCTGAGACTTCTACTGTCGCTGACTATTTATAAAGTCCTGAGGTCTCTCTTTATTTGTTCCTTGTTGCAAACTCATTTATTCACTACTCACCACCCTCACTGTGCCTCAGGAGTCATTAACCCACGTAAATTAAGTGTATCCTCAAAATGCATAAACAAGCTGATTTTAAGCATCCTCTATATCTGTGTGAAATGCATTTTGTGTGTGAAAACTTTGAAAATTAGAATACATGATGGTGAGAAAAATAATACTTAAAATTCCAAATGCTTTTAATCTTCAAAGAGCTTAACAAATATTAGTTGATTTAATAATTTAATAAATGATGTATATTCAAGTGCAAACAGTTTAAATGCAGGCCTCCCTGTATTATGATTGGACTTCCATGGCTCAGGATTTTCATTTCTTTTTTTTCTAATAATGTTGGTTAATTATTTGAGCAGCTACACTGGCTCCTGCATGCACTTATCTTTTCAACTCTTAGTTGCAACTGTTATTACAGCAAAAAAAAAAAAAAACCTCAGAGTTTTTCAAAATCAAGAATTGTGTACTTCCTTATCTTTAATTTCTGGATTGGATGGTTGATAAATAAGATGGCTGATAAATAAACAATTGTTAGAAAAGCCCTGTGCTCGATGTCACATGAGCTGTCATGCTAAATTACATTGCCAAATGACACATCTTCCATTTGATGCTTCTGGAGCAAATTAGGCAGAAAAGTACTTCATATTCCTTAATACTTTTAGCCATTGGGCTTTTCAAGGTTAAATAGACAACATACATGATCTTTGAAGTAGCAAATGGTGCTACTAAAAATCCATTAATATGCACATTAGCAAAAAATTGACAGGCCCTCGTGGCAGTTCTTGGAGAAAAACCAACAAGGGATGTTTCATAGGACCAATCAGATTCCATGAGGTTCACTTTGTTAATTATTTGTAACTTTGAGTTCAGTGATAAAAGCATGCTAATATGCCATAGAAGCCTTTTCTTTACTTCTGGCCTAATTAAGGATAAAGTCATCTTTTGGGCAAGACAGTACAGTGATGTGTCTTCAAAAAGGTTCTTTTAACTTGTTTTTCTTTTCACTCTGCTTCTGATTCACCTAATTATTATCAGGGAGGGAGCAAGCCACCGGTTGTGGCTAGCTGAATAGCACTAGCTGTCAAATTAATATTATCTTCATTTGCAACATCCAGCAAAAATACAAGTATATTGTGAGAATCCTAAATAAATGTTTGGGAAATGGATCCTTATCTCCTATCAGCTGTCATTGGACCGCTGGCTTCCTTGGCCAGGAATTTATACCAGCAATGGATTTGCCCACTGATTATGTAAGCTGAGCACGCAGAGAGCATTCCTGCATAATCACCCTTTTGTAAAATTTAGCTATTTATATAGAGCTCTTATGTTTGACAGTTTGGGCTTAAGAAAACACACGGGCTGAGGTATTCAGGCTCTGACATAGGTAGGCTGGGTGCTTGCTAAGGTTGAGGTTTTCTGTAAGCCTTGCTTCTGTTCAGCATGTTCACTTTTAAAATGCTTAGATTTAAGCTTCAGGATAATGACATTCCTGTCCTGCAAAGCACTTAAGCAAATGCTTAAACTTTAGGTTAACAGCAGCCTTGCAGTAAGTAGGTGCTTTCCTTTAAAGAAGCAGGCCAACATTTCTTTGTTGATATTTCCTTTGGCTACCAGCTGCAGATCACCCAACTCTTGCTGTGCTTCCACACAGTCAGGATCAGGATCGCTTCAGCCTGTTGCAAGATCTTCAAGGATTTATCCCGCTACTGAATCCCTTGAGGATTCATCCAGGCTGCTCCTGAGGTGCCTTCCTCTCTAGTTATGTGTCCAATGCTCCCATCCAGCATCCCGAGATGGATCAGTATTCATAGCAGTGACAGCCATGGAAGTCCTCAGGACATTCTGAACTATCTGAAAGTTAGCTTTTCAGTGTCACGAGTGTTGGTGCTACGCTTCTCTTTATAAGCGCTTGGGCTGTTTAACAGCACTGAGGATGCCTGCTTCTGAGTTTTTCTCCTCCTCTGCCATCTTCTCAAAGGTATCATAAGTGCTCCATCACATTTTTTTCTACAACATTGTTCCCTTGGAGAACTTGAATCATGTACTTGACCGTTACATTGCCCAGGAAGGTAGGGACAGGCTTTTTGTTCTGTCTCTCACAAGGCTTCCTGGGGCACCACGTTACCTTCCCCTTTGTGTATCAGTTCAGCCTCTGCTCTCCTCTCACTAAACATTGCATTACTGTGTCTTCCCTGAAGAGCATAATGGCCCTTTAAGCTTTTCTATTTCCTTCTCCTTCAGAATTACATAGTTACGTCCATTTAGCTTCTTGTCAGTTTACTCTGCTTGAATATTGAAAGATTTTCTTTCTTCCTTTAGACAGTCACTGTGGAGCATCGTTAAGAATTTCAGCATTGCTTAAACCCCTTTAAAAAAGAAGTGCAAAGTGATTCATGATTATGCTTCCTCACAACAGGCCACAGCATTCTACATAATCATCCTCTTTCAATATGTATGAAAAATTAATTTCCATTCTGCCTTAAATACACCTCATTGAACCAAATTGAGAAAGTAAAATTATTATAAATGGAAGATAATATTAAATGTCTGGAAACCACCTTCAGAGGCTATTCAGGTACCAAGAAGAGAAAAATAAGAGGAACAATGGAGTATTGATGAGGAAATTATTACTAATGACTTGAAAGTTTAATTGTCTCCAGGTAGAGCTTGGCTTGAAATATGGCAGTGTTGATTCAGCTCAGGTGTGAGCTGAATGGGTCTCCATTGGGCACACAAATGACTGGCAGGGTGAGTTTTGTGCCAGCCTCCGTCACCAGCCTGCTCTCTGAGCTCACCAGCCTTTTGTCTTGGCTTTCCTTTGGGCATGAAGATGAGTCACAGCCCCCCGGCTTTATGGTGATGATTAAGGATCATCCCCATGATGATTAAGCCATATGCCATGTGCCATACGCACATTTGCATCTTGGTTGCATGTGACAAGTTTTACCATTGCCCATAAAACCTCACAACCTTAAGTGCATTTTTCACAAAATGAGGAGCAATTTCTATGTTCCCTAGTGTGCTGATGGACAAAAAGTGTTTAGAAGAACAAGGAACCAAACCCCTGTTGGTGTCTCAGTGGTATACCATCTTGCTTCCCACCATGCGTGCTGTTTTAGCAAAGGGAGAGAGTCTTGGAGAAGAAATTCTGCAACTGTTGAAAATGGCAGACTGGCAGCATGAGCCATCCTTCGCCCCTCTCCCACGTAATCAGAGCTGGATTCCTTCTCTCTTTGAAGCTGGCTAATGTAGTTTATCATATAAAACCCATTAACTCAGGCTACATGCGGGAGGAAGAAGGGTGAACTTCCCCGTAATGCTCACAAAACACTTTGATATCTTAGCCTGGAAGGCACCACAGAAGTGCAATGGATTATTATTAATGAATTAACTAAATGATTAATTTAGTTAAAAGCTAAATTATTTAATTATTCATTAAATTAGCCCCAGATGTGACAGCAGCAATGAGACAAGCACTCAGTCTACGAAGCAATAACACTACTCACATTAAAAAGTTGTTTTCTCCATTATTTAGTGAATTAAAGCTTTAGTTATAAACAAGTGATCCAACAGCCTTTTCAGTCGTGGAACGACTGATGCCTCTCTGGTGCATCGTTACAGATGATAGCAGTGTGAGATTGGAGACAAGATGAGGTCGTTCCTAATGAAGAAGAGCTTAACCTTTCTGATAGTTGGATGTCTAGAACTAATTAATCCTATTCTTAGAAACTCTGAGGTGAGTGAAGGTGTGTCATTTAACAGAAACTTCCCCCAGGAGAACAACTGTGGGCTTATCTGAAGTGTGGAGTTTTCTACAACTTGAGCAAATTTTCTAACACCACAACTTTGTCTTCCTGCGATCATGGGAGGGTCTGTTTCGTAGTTCTCAGCTGAGAGGTCCAATCAGATATTTCCCCCTTTCTTTTGGGATGCTTTGTTTTCACACAAACATTTTGATGAATATGCTGAAAGGTGTTTTTTTCTTTTTTTTAAATGGCATACTGATATTTCTGAACAGAAAGGCGCTCCATCAAATATCCTCAGCCATCTTTAACGAGCATTTAATGGAACTAGTTTACCTACATCCTGAAGCCTCCAGGAGACCTCTAATTTGCATTTGAGCTCTGCTTTTTCTTCTCAAGACTGCATGGATTGGCCCGGGCAGGTATCTGAGCTTGACCTGGGCATTCCAAAATGTGAAGGCAGTCAGACCTGGCAGGGAAATCAACCTCAGCTTTGGTAGTACCTTCCAGTGCAGTGAATTTTCTTCTCCACTCAACCCTTTTCCTTTTCAATTCTCTTTTGCAGGCACATGAATACTAGCAGACACTGCCATTATAATCTCACAAGGCAGAAGTCAGGATACATTTGGGAAGAGCTGTTTAGCAAGTTCTGTGAACTCATGCAATTTAGATTATCAATCAACTGCTGGAGTCCCAGGCCTTGATTCTGCGATGTCCCAGGCATACTATTATACCTATCATGCTAACTTGGCCTACTGAAGACTGCTGACAGCGTGACGTTTAAGTTATGTATGTCCTTGAAGGATTAGCCCCCTTATTCTTCTCTAGCACTTCAAATAGAGTAGCTGGATGCCAAATTTCTTGTCAGGTTCACTGTTTCTCCACCTGCAGAGCAGCTGTCGGCAAAAGGCCCTGTATTTTATGTTTATTAATAATTTTAGCTTGTGCTACAGCAATATAAGAAACTTCAGCAGTTTTCTCAGCTCAGCACTTAAATTCTTGAATTAGACTTTGAGACATCTTGTTTCACACATACTGCAGAGGCGGAGAGTGGAGACAAGTTGTCATGCATGAATGAAGATGCTGGGAATTAAATGAAAGAGATTTTCCCACCTCCTAATAAAAGTCAAAAATGACTCACCTGAAATAGAGGAGATTAACAGTGGCCAATAATTTACTGAGTGCTGCTTTGTTGATGTTTGATGTTGGCTATTCTTAAGAAAAGTACAACCCAAGAAAACCTATGTGAAGCACCGGACAGCCAAAGGGACTTGATGGCTTCATGCGAGAGCCAATATTCAAGGCCAAAACTTTGAGACAGAAGTCTCTCTGTTCTGCTCTTCCTCAGATCCACAGTTCTTTAACTTTAAAAATATTTAAAGATTTTTCTTTCAGTCTGTTCCTAAAATAAGAGTTGACAGATTTCAGAAAATCTATTTTGTAAAACAAGAAAAATGGGCTTAGGTTAGTGGCCATTAACATGTCAGCTAGATAAATCAGAAGGCTTCTAGCAAGGATCTTAATAATAACAATAAAAAAGTCCACCTAGGACAATGAAAAGTAGGAAAATAATCACCAGTAGACCTTTATTTTCCCCAGGTTCCAGGGGAGAACTATGAAAATGTTAATTCACAGAGGCACTTTGAAAGGCATTTCTTAACTTTATCTAAGTCATGAATTCTGGCTGACAAAATCTTACTATAAACTAATTTACACTATCCATCATGAAGTATCATTTCAAATGAAAAGATTTAGGTTTTAACATAGCACTGTAAACTCCCAAGGACTTTTGGACAGCAAACAATGAGCTCAACCATCCTCTTGAGAAGCCTATGTGATAGGCTGATAGGAAGCCTCTAGAAGTCCCATATCTGACTAGTTATTGCTGCAGGGAGATCCTGCAAGACCAGTGAGCTTCACAAGGTACTACTCAAATGGTAGTATCAAGAGTTGACCCTGGATGAGCGAACAGAAAGATACAGCAGAGGTTTTATTGATATGTTGTCGAAGAAACCAAGCTGTTCCTTTTCCCTTTTAAGACAAACGAGGCCACAGGTTTTGTATTTCATAGGCCATACTGGGGGGGTCTTGGGGCTCATTCAGGTACGCTCCTCGGTGAAACTTCACTTAGGGAAGCACTGAGCTTCCCATATATTTCCTAAACCATTCTCTTTATGTAGATCAATAGGAGAGCCCCAGTAGAAATGGGTTCTCTTCCCTGCTTCTGCAGGAAGATAAATATATAATTTATATGAAAAAATCCTCTTCTGATGCCTTTTAAACAAGATTCCTGAAAAAGATCAGCAGAACCTTTTCCCTGTGAATCTCCATTCATTTCATCTTACAATTGAACTACTTTACAAGAAATCCCCCAACTTCATTCCAAGTTCAGGATTTTTGCAGATGCGTAGGCTTTGGCCTCTTTAATGGGAGAGAGCTAAGAGAGATGACATAATCATAAATTAACAATGATAAGCTATTTACCATCTTTCTGACACTAGAACTTGGCTCTGGGGAGGCAGTCAGTGTCATCTATTTGAATGGGCAAAGGTGAGGCACTGAACTGGTGTTTTTATGAATATTTCATACCTTAGAGCAGGAACCTGTCTATTCCCATTGCAGATACTTATACTTTAAACAAAATGCAGAGTGTAGCTATAAGCTAATGTAGCCTTGTTTAAATTTTCCTTTGTACATCAGTAAGCTTGCCAAAATTGCACGGGCAGAATGTGAAAATGGTGTGCAGTGTAAAAGAAAGGGGCAAAGAATAGACCTTAAGGGTTTAACAGTAATTTTTGCATACTTCAGCCAAAATATAGGAAAGCACACAGTCAAAGAACAGATAACAAACCTTATCCACTGTCCGTGCCTTTCACCTGGGCATGCTGATGTGGCAGTAAGATGTGGTGCAGCAGTGGGACTGATCCTGCAGTGTGTGGGATGCACTGCTGCTGCACAGTGCTATAGAAGGTCTGTCCTCGTGCACCGGTTGTGTTGTACCAACATTCAGCTTTCATTCCATCACACCAAAGACAACAATAGTGTGCATGCCTGCAACAGCAACTGGCCTTTCTTTGACTCTTGCTGTTTCATTTATTCAGCAGTTTCAAGGCCAATATGTTTCTTTGAAAGATATTACTAGAAAAAAATAAAAATCTCAAGTCTTTCTGAGTAGCGTTTTATGTCTCATATACAGGTGTTAACCTCTAGCAGAGCTCCCCGGAATTATCACTGATGGTGGCCAACAGATCAACTCTAAATTTTGTTCCCTGGCACTCTCTGGACTTCCCACAGTATGAAGTGCTCGTGGCTTTGCAGTAAAAATGGAAATTGTGCGCAGTTTTTGGTATTAAGGTAATGACAACTTCCAGCAAACTTTCCATTTCATAAACTTCCACAGCTAACCATCTCCAAAAGTAACAATATCCCAGTGTATTATTCTATGTGCTCATACTGCAAGAGGAAAGTAGGTAGCTCTGAGGAGCGGCATCTAAATGCCGCATGTGGTAATTTGACACACAACTGCCATTAACAATAATGTGAATTGTATGTCTGATGATCCATCACGCAGAGCAAAGAAAATTCAGCCCTGGGGGTTTGCTGTGTGCAGTGTTCAGAAGTGCAATGCAGAGTGTGGAGAGCAGTGAAGAGTAAGAATCTTGCTTCTCCTTTCATGCCCATCAAGGGAAGTGTAGAACACCATCTTTAAGAAAAATCCAAATCCCTGGGTTTTTCTGTTTGTCTTTTGTAAATTGATAGTAAAAAGTAAGGAGCTTCTAAGCCTGACTATTTAAGGACACATTTTGAACCCAGGTGCTTGTAACCAGGAGCTTAAGGACCCTTCTTGCTCTCAACCTCAAGACTAGCTACTTAAAGGGTCAAGAGCTCTGCTTGCTGGCTTTCTTCCCTCTTGGAATAAGCAGGCAAAGCTGTGTAAATGGCATGAAGGCCCAGAAGAGCTTTGGCTGTGCTTGTCTCCCTGGTGTTATTTGACAAGCTACCTCAGCATTGAAGCCAATCGAAAAACTAAAAATAATACAGTTTGTATCTGAGTCCTTCCAGCTACTTTAATTATTAATTTATGAAAACATGAACGTAAAAACGTTCTGGAATAGCTTAGATATATCTTTAGTCTCTTTTCATTTGGTTTCCTAGCCAAATGTAGTTAAGCCCTACCTTGCAAAGTTTGTCTCATATCCATCTGAATAGAGAGGCAGCAAGTTCTCTGTGAGAGACCACTCCAGTGGAAATCAAGGCAGTGCCTTGTGCACAAGGACGAAAGCAATTCATCAGATTTCTAAAACCAAATGGGCCACTGGATCAACTTCTCCGAGTTCTCACATAACACAGACTGTATAAATTCAGCCCATCCTTATTTACTGATCCAATAGGCCCTTGCATAGTGAAATTTTTTTCTCACTGATGTTCTTATTGAAGGTACTCGCTATCAAAAGTCAAACTCTTGGCAAAAGGTCAGCTTCTTCGAACTCTGGGGTCTGTCTGTCCATGCCAGCAACAAACTCTATTTATTTTCACTTTCTATTGAACAATCAGTGAAGAAAATCAATCACAAGCACAGGCCTGAGCTTTCAGCCTTGTCTCTCTCATACTCAATAATACGATCTCAAATGAGTTAAATTTGTACGATTCTGCTAAAAATGATCAATCAGTGATCAGGGAGCCTTGTTTAACCTAAAATTCCTTTGCTATTTGTAAGTGCAAAAAGAGAAAGTGGGCGAAGAAATCCGCCTGAGCTTTGGATCCAAAGTGAAGTCCATAGAACTGGCACACAAAGATGCTTTGAGTTGGAAATGGGGCACATCTGATATCAAGGTTTGAGGGAGTTAAAAGTGACACATAGGAGACCAGCATTACCTTCATGTTTTGTGCTAAGCTGGGAGTTCATCTTCCCTGAATTTTTTTCCCTTCCAGCTTTCTTCTCTCTTCTTACGACTACTTGCAAAAATAAGTGACATGAAAGATGAGCTGGGGGTCTGTTCTTAGGCACAAAGTTTTCTTATAGTTTGTTGTAGCTCCTCACCATGCCCTTCTGAAGGCCTCTCCATAGTGTGACGTTTCCAAAGGAACAGAAGAGCAGCCGTGAGTTGCTGGCAGAAGAGATTTGATTTGTTAAAGTGCTTTTTCTTGGCTTTTTCTTTTCTTTGTCTTGGGAAGCAGAATTGCCTCCCAAAGTGTGAAGAGCTGTTTTGTTTGGAGCATTTAAGAACAGTGGAAAAAGTATTAAAAATGCATGATCTGGTTCAGCACTAATGGTTTTGGTTGGATTAGAGGCAAAGTATGGACAAAGTGGCCTAAGAGCCGCAGTTTTAATGGTCCTAAAATACACTTCACTTAAATAATTCACTGCCCTCTGTTCCCAGTCAGTTCCCACCTCTACCTCTTACAGCACGCACCTGTACCTTATTAATAAATTAGGTTATATTTATTAACTCATTGTACTGCCTGCTCTCTTTTATTTTTCATACATTTTGTGATCCAAGAAAGTCCTTTGGAAAAAAAATCTCACTTAATCTTTTAGTTATACATGTCCCAGCATTTTATAGTTACACCAAACAAACGGAGGATGGATATATTTTTAGCAGTATAAATACAGAACCTTGTGCTCAGTAATATATCTAACATGGTGATGCAATGCTGGAGACTGTATGCAAATGGCACAATTACAGTCTCTGCAATGAAGTAGTCATTTGCCCACACAAGTTTCTCACTTCAGTGCACAGTGGCACATGTGCAATATATTACAGTTGTTTGTGCTCTAGCTAGGAAAAATAAGGTCTTGATATTAAAGTTTGTGGTCTGCATTTATTATTTTTTTAACTTTTTTGTCACTTTCTGATCGACAGCTATTCAGAAACACATTTCTATGGGCTATGTTTGTTTGTATTTTCCAGATATTGTATCTATTAAGACCTTGTATTGTCTGTCACTTCCATTTTATTCAATCATGTACCTGTCGGTTTTGCTAAAACATGACTCTCATTTTTATGTGGGCTGTTTTTTCTCTCTTCCAACATGCCTTGAAAGTTAGCTTTTCTGAAATCACAGACTGCACCTCCAGAAACAGCCCTTAAATCTGCTCCAGCAATCAACCACAGGTGCAATTTTGTGAGTACAACCAATTGCAGGAGGAAATTATAGAACTTAAAGATCAAGCATCTCCCTGATTTGTAAGCACAAATAGCAAGTATAAATGAAGTCGATGGAAAATGTAAGTGCTCAAAGCTTCACAGTGTAAAGCTGTTGTTTGCACCCACAAATTAGATGATAAGAAATCAAAGCCTCCTATCCATACTCTCCGTTGATTGCAGGTTTGATGTGGGAGCCTGAGATGGAGAGTCTCTAGAAATGCGACCCTTCAAGACCCTGCTTATGCATTTTCCAACATGGGACTCATTGTATATAGTTTGATTATGTCTGATTTGGCATCTTCAGTATCCCTTGTAGTTAAAAATTAAAAAACTAGAGACAGAAAACATAAAGATGTGGGGTTGCAAAGAACTTGCTAGCAGGAAGCTAATGGATGCCGTGTTCGGCTCCTTGTCTGTTGTTAGCCTAAGGTGAACCTCAGTTATAAGAATAAGTTCATGGGGACAAGAACTGGGCAAGAAATGTACTGTTCAATTTCCCCTCCTTCCTTAGCGTGTTTGCACCTCTAGCTTCTGTTACTCAGGCAAAGTTCTCTCCTGTTACATCTCTGTATGTGTACTGTCCCCATCTTGGTGTGGACAAGTGGCAACTGTAGTAGGTTGCACAGAATTGTAAGTCACTGCACATCCTCCGTACCTTTGTGAGTGTGTGTTTCTTAAAAAGTGTGAAATGTCTTATGTAGTCCCATTGTTGGGTTAGAGGTTAAGCTCAAACCCAGCTGTATTTTTTGTATTGTTAGAGCCTCTTGTACTTTGGACGAAGGTAATCATTTACTACTGCTATCCAGAATTTTAGATCTATATATATCTTGGGGGTTTCCTAATATACACTTAGTAGTTTGAACTTGACCATAATTATACCCTGATTATCTTCACAAGCTTTACTTATCTCATTATCAACTCCTTCCTATGTTGGAGGTCAGTAGCATATCCCTTTTATTAGCCATTTAATCTTTTTACCCACTAGCTCTATTCTCATTGATTCATTTACTTTATTTCTCTGCAGCTAATATTTCTGACATTTCAGACTAACCTCTCCCCTTGCCTTTTACTCTGTCCAAAGTAATCTGTACCCCTATAGATTTTGAGTTCATTACCGTCTACTTTAGGAGTACTGGAGGTCGCCATTAAAATCTTTATGATTCTGCCTTTAGTGTCACACACAGTCACATCACTGCAGTTTGCTCTGCTGCATGTCCCTAGCACAGGATGTAACTGGGGAAGACTATCATAATACTTACTGTTGCAAAGAGAGAGGCAAAGACTGCCGTGGTGGTGACAATAAATAAAAGGAACCCGTTCCCATAACAGAAGCAAAACTACTCTGGAATTACCATTCTTATAACACAATATTTTTGCTCGCTCATTTCACATGTTTTTGCAGCTATGAACCGGTTTTTTAGAAATAGCATTTATTGATTTTACTTTCCCTGTGAGATATAATTAACATTTCCAAGGCTTAGGTTTCCTATTACCTTTCCTTCATGCTGTCATTCGCACGTGATTCCTTTCAGTGAGAATTCCTGTTCATTTTTCTGACCTGGTTTCTCTCTGTGGATTGGAACTTCCGTGAGGGGAAGAGTTTGTTTTTGACAAATCTTTCAATGGCTTTCCCCAATAAATTATTTCCTGCATGCTAACTTTTCTTCATGACCCTCACTGGATGTAAAGAACCTTTTTTTTTAAAAAAGGTGACTCTTCAGCATTCTGAATGTACTCCAGTTCTTGGCAGCCTGAAGCATACAGCTGAATGCATGCTAAGTCTAGCAAGGATAATTACACCAGCTGTGACCTTTTTGAACACATATTTGGACCAAAGCAGTTTTCAGTCGCTTCTGATTGACTTAGAGCTGAATTTCCATTTCTGCAGACTTCAAATACCATCTTCCAGGTACACAGGTTAAACCCAGCCAGGTACACGTGTGTCATCAGAGGTTTTATCATTTGATATTTGTTCCTCTTTATGACGTCTGATGATTCAGGGGAGGTTTTACAGGAGATAGGGCCACACGTTCATCACAGCTTTGGGCTCAAGTGGCCATAACAAGCTGAGAACGGTGTCCCCAGGGGTGAGCGCCTGGTTCCTGCCCTTGGGTCAATGAGGAATGGAGTCCACCCATAGTGCTTTTGCAGAGCAGTGATTCTGCATTCTACGCCACGTGCTACATGACTAAGTTCTTCAGTGAATAAAGAAAAGAGGAAAATGAATACAGGTGAAAAATTACTAGTTTTGGCATGTATTTTCAAAATCGTATATATATATATATAATATATATGTATTATTGGAAAGCACCCATTTCTCTTGAGAAAACCAGAACACTTTTGGTTTTGCTGAAACTCTCCTCCAATTGGAGTGGAATCTCTGATCTACTTAATGTTTTTTTGATCTGCAATGCTACGTGTTTGACACTTGTTTATTGTTAGAGGACAGATGCTTAATTAAGATAGCCTCATTCAAGAATATCCTGCTTCGCAACTAACAGAATTTTCGGGTCTGTTTTGGGGGTACAACCCTGAGTCTGCATGCTGGATAGTAGGGTCAGTTAATGCAGCTTTATTACTGATTACATCCAGTGAGTGATCAGTGTAGACTTCTCAGAAAGTGCATGTGAATAATTTTTAGCTATTTACTTAGGAGCATCTCCTTTTTACAGTTGCTATGCTCATATCAAGTATAGCAGTATTCCATTATTTTCACCTTTATAATTTCTCTAATTTTCACTAGACAACCTTTTTGGCTTCTGTGCCATGGGGCAGGCAGTGTTGGCAGCATTCCTTTACTGGAGTTGGTTGCATTCCACCAAACAATTTCACTGTTGACCAAACAATATGCTCATTTATATCAGAAAGGTACTTTTACTGTGAAGGCTAAATTGCTGTCATAGCGGAGATAAACAACTGTAGGCTGATGTGAAGACCATGGTTGCTGAAAGGACTCTCTGGGCTCTCAGTAGCCCTGCTGGAAGGATATGGTTGAGCCCAGGAGGCAGCATCCAGCACTTTTGCTTGGAATCTAGCCAGATTATGCAGGGATCAGTGCGTCTTTCAAAGGAAGCTCAGCAGGAGTAGCTCTGCATCTGGATAAGCTGTTCCTAAAAGGATTAAAGAGATGACACTTCTACCAGCTCTCTGATTATTTACCACTTGGTAAAACAAGGATGATGTTCAAATTAATACAGTCCCTTCTGTGATGCCCATGTCTAACTGGGACTGGGCAAGAGAGCTGCTTCCCTACAGCAGCCCATTTAGGGGACATCCATGATAACCAGACACTTGCACCATCTCTCTGGCTTGCTTACATCAGGGTAGTGCAGCCCAACAGGAGTAAAGCAGTTACTGCTGTGGGCCTGCCATCCACACTGCACTAATTTTGCTCCCAGTTATCTCTCGTTTAACCCTGTTGACTGAATGTATATTAGTGATGGGAGCATGCTGTCTGTCCCTGGAGCGCATCATCTGGGGCCATTTCATCCTGGTGTTAAATCCCTAGGGCTGCTTCACAATGTGAACCAAATCCCAGTCTGAGTGACTGAGCAGTGCAGTTCAAAAGAGCATTACTGATCTGCCATAAAACACTAGCACAGAGGCAGCCTCTCTATTTTGTAGTGAGAACAAAGCAAAGAAAGTTCTTGTAAAAGAACACATAGCCTACACACATCTGTATTGCCTAGACCCTTCTCTTTGTCTCTGATATGTTGTGCTCATATCCAACTCATCGAGTGCTGGGGCCACCTGTCTCCTGTTAAGCTTCCTGATGTTTTTCTGCCTTTCCTGGCCTTGAGCTCTGCCGGAGCTGTTTCTGCTGCTTGGGGAGGGGTCTCCCACCCAACTACCCAGACCTTGTCTCCTAACAGCCCTTAAGTGGTTGCTAAAAGATGGTTCATCTTAGATCCTTCTTTCTGTCACCTCTTCGCTCCAGGTTCGTGTTTGTTTAAACCATTGGAGTCACATACCAAACACTATCAACACACGCTCAACGTGCCTTAAACAGCTTGTCTTCTTCAGCAATCCTTCCGTGCTCTTTGCACTGAAATGTTGCAGGTTGGGATTTTGCTCGCAGGGAGGCATTAGGCTGAGCGTTCCTGTAAATCCCACCCTAAATATGCATTTGGCATAATCATGTTATTTTAAAAGATGGTAAAAGCAAATAGATGAGATGTAATATCCCATTAGCTAATAATGCGTGCTCCGCTGAGCTGGATTCATTTTCAACACAGGTTATATGCAGTGCTATAGGTATTTTGGCCAAAAAGAATAGCCCCGGTGCTACTATTTAACACAACAACTCACTGTGCTGGATCTGGGCTGTGGAAGTGGGACGCGCAGAAGTGGTGATTCCCAGAAGACGTGTCAGCCCCACTGCAGGCAAAGCCACGTGTAAAACAGTGGCATGATGAAGGCTCGGAGCAAAACTGCTTTTTGCTTTTGAGCAAAACAAATGCCCAGCATGAAGCAAATTGCTTCAGGAACATGGATGCAGACAGGTTGGCCCCCAAGAGACTGCAGCACAAAGGCCAAATATTGCATTGATTTAGAGGGTCTGGAAGCAAAGGAGAGGTTTTGGGGGATTTGTTTCTTTTTTTGCTGCTAGCAACAGCTTCAGCACCTGTACTGAGCCACTGGTGAGAGCCAATGTGTAATGTGTTTTGGAGTCCCCCTCTGCTCCATCCTTTCCTGGGAAGAGAAAAAAAGCGCTGCACCCAGCATCATTCCAGAGCACATGGGTGCTGCAGTGCATCTTCCTCTCATACATCAGGAGCTCAGCCCTTCCATGGACCCAGGGCAGGCGATCTCATAAATATATGTGAACTAACAGTGTCTTCCTCCTTCTCACATGTGAGGGGAATAGAGGTGCTCATTGAGCATTCTGCTCACACAGAGGAAGCTAGAAGAGCTGGAGGAAGGTGCAGGGTGGGTGCCTGTCAGGCCTGCACATTTGCTGCTATTCCTTACTGACAAAGCCATATGGGCCCCATCTAGGAGCTATCAGTAGGAAGACTTTGGCTGTAATGGGACCTTGAGAGTTTCCTAGAAGTTACTGTTATGGGATAGAATATCCTGAAAAAATTCTCTTGCAAATACATCGCAGGACTGTGGAATGTTTTTTTCTCCTTGGAGAGAATCCAGGGCTCATTCTTTTAAGCTATAAATTCTTCAGTGCAGGGATTTTTATTTTCTTTCATGTCTGAAACGTACCTTGTGTCAGGGTATGCTCAGCCCAAACCAAGCAATACATTACCATACAAAAACATCATTTACATTCAGCCAAGGTTCCTTTTAATGAAATCTTAGATGTCTGACAACCAGACTGGGGTACCTAGTGGCTGAAGGCTGCTGGCATAGGTCAGCCAAAGCCCTGTGCTGCCCCGTGACATCCCACCTGCGTACACTTCACATTGCTGAGAGGCACAAAGGTACTACACAGCCTGCATCAGAGTTTGGCTGTGGGATATGACCTGTGGGAAAAAAATCAAGGTAAAATCACACAGAACATCCACTGAGGAAAAAAAATTACAGCAAGGAAATCTCTCTGGTACAAGTCCTGACGATCTTGTGAATTCTTGTACTCTGCATAATGTTAAGGATCATTAAAATGAAAACACTCCTCCATTACAGCCAGGAAAGGAATCTATACCACTTATATGATAATACTATGGAGCTACATAGAGGTTCATGAAATATGGATGTGTTTATATGCAACATGCTCCAACTTAAATTTGTAATGCTAAGTAAAGTAACTACCTGCAAAACACATTCATTCAAAACATTCAAGTGGTGAAGGCTTAATTTGATTTACCATGCTTTAGCACTGTATTATTTTCCTTTTATTGTAGCATTTTGTTTTTCTTGTTCTGCAGAAAGTCTGGCGCTGTGTTTTCTAATGCTTATATTGATAGATTGGAGGTCACTGAGGTTCAGCCTTGGGCCTTTTTCTGCTTCTCCCTTTTCTTAACAGCTATCTCTAGTTTTAGATTCCTGTGTAAATCTTGGACTCTCCACTTCGGAAACTGCAAATAATGCACATATATTCTGTATTTGAGTATGTACTAAACATGCAGATTATGTGGCATTATTGCTCTTAAATACTTATTTTTACATTATTTCATTATAGGCATGAACAGCCACATATACAAGACTGTCCAAATACACAGAAAATTGTTTTCCATTGCAAAGAGCTCATAAAGGCTACACATATTTAGTGTTGTACATTATAGATGTCAGCATGTGAACAACAGCATGCATGGGAACATATATGGGGCTGCAGCCTAAAGACTAGATGTGCTAAGTGAGGGAGATCATGATGATGGAACAAAAAGTATATCCTGAACTCATAGAAGGTTAGGGCAAATACTGAGAAAATCTGGATTTAACATTTTAATATACATTTATATGGCTGAATTGTGGCTTCGGGTTGCAACTGTCGAGAATTGCCTAGCATACAAATTCACTAAAACAACCCAGAGTGTGATGCATTTTATTAGCAAATGGACTGTAGAAGATTTAATAAAAATAATGGAACCTTAGCTATAAAAGACTTTTCTGTTGCTCGTTGGTACTATATAATTGCTTTAAAGTGTCGTGTTTTAGGAAAGGAGAGAAACACCAAGTATGTGAATGATCAAGAGAGAAGCAGACAGACCCTGCTGTCATGGTGAACCCAACCCAAGGCATGCTGAGACATCCATTGGCATCCCCAGCCTTTGGCTCGTTTCCCTCCTCGGCAGGAGCTGCAGCTCAGAGACCAATCTGCAACCCAGCCAGTGCTTGGTTAAACAAGTCAACATTGGCAGTGTTTGATACAGAACACTGTGTGTCCTCTTGTATGTCTTGAGTTGTAGTGAAACCTCTGCCCCTTCCAGTTGTTGGGGGATTTGCTGTTGGGATTTGGTAATAGACGGACCATGCATCCAAGCACAACCACAGAAAGTCAGAAAGTGTTTTTCTTTGGTCCTTTATACTGTGTGAGGAGCTCAGCCTTGCTTTTGCTGATGCTTCTCTTCACTGCAGATGGGTGACATATTAAAGCTTTCAGACGTAGCATCTCATTCGCACCACGGAGATTCTGTCGGAGGTGTCTGCTGTAGGGCTCAGACCCAAACCTGTTGCTCCATTGGGACCCTGGGGCCAAGCCTTGCCCCTGCAGAGCGTGGGATGTAATTGCACAGACAGGAGCTGACAAGGGCAATTTATAGATAAACTCTCATCTTGCAGCTTGGTGCACTTACAAGCACTTCTTTTTCTTGCCGCGTTTCGGACAAGTATCTAACAGCCTATTTTTCCTTGGGTTTATTTTTTGAAGTCTGTTTCTCCTCAGGAAGTTGAATGTATGAGCAAGAGTTTGATATTATCTGCCCCTTGCTGTGGAAAATGTCACAGGCATGTCATGACAAATGTCACTGCTCTCCTATTTCATAGGCAGGAGCATCAGTTGCCAGTCACACAAACCTGTGGTGTATATTACCGGGGAAGTGCAGCTGGCTTGTACCCAAATCCACATTTGTGAAAGAAAAAATGCCTGCGCGTTCCCTCTGTGGCAGAAATGAAAACCAAGATCAATGACTTACTCTTTCTAAGTCTTACGTGCAAGGTAAAACTACTCTTTCACTCTGTGATAATGTCAAGTGGAGAGAAATATACACCCGGTGAGGTCATGGTCAGTTCAGGAAAAATATGCTATAAAAGAAATCGCCTGTGTTTTCTCTGTGTGAGGGGGTGGAGGTGTTTGTAAGGAAAAACATGAATTAACTGATTTGGATGAAATATAAGGAAAATGAAAAATGATCAAGATCTTGTTTATTTTTAATCAGTGTGGCATTTCTGCTCTGTGCTTCCTGGCTATTCCAGCTCTTTGGTGGAGGTGGACTACCTCTGGGTTGTTCGACACATTGATTTAAATGGTGTCAGCTGCATTGTGAAGTGCAGCCCTATAGATTTCCAGGTATTTATGGCAGTGAGGATGAGACATTCATGGAGCTGCTATGGAAAAACTTGAAACTGGGGGATACTGTGTTCTTGAGGTTAGGAGAGGAATCTCCCAGCTCAAATATCTGCTGGGTGACAAATGCCTTGAAAGGCCCTCTAAGGAGGTTTCTATCAGGAAAACTGAGAGGCCATCCTGAAGTTGCACATTACAGGTGCTGGGTGAGAACCAGATCTTCCAGAGCTGGCAGAGAACCACAGGATGCAGCTCCCAGCTCCGGAGCCAGGGCAGAGACAACCACTGCTGCTTCCAATAGAGGTGGTCATGATGAAAGGCAAGGGTCTGCCCCAGGCAGCAGTTTCAATCTCACATTCTCCCATCGGAAGCAATGCGAGGTGGTGATGGCACTGCTGGATACTGCTGAGCAGATGCATGCAGAACAATGTGTGCAAATGAAGGTGGCAGCTGCTGCAAAAGCCCCATAAAGGCTGACGTGCCCACAACTATCTATTATTTTGGCTCATGAAGAATGGGGAAATATGAGGAAAAATGAGGTAATAATGTTCTGAACGAGTAGATAACAGAAACCAGTAATCCTGCACCTCTAGTCCCCGAGGAAGTAACGTAAGAAATACTGAGATGATAAAATCTGTAAGTACCTTGAAACCCATATAAAGGGTAAAAGACCTAAACTCTTATATTTAGGATAGCTTTTACAAGTATCAGAGCACAGCCTGAATTTCTATGTTTTGCCATCTTTCTGCTCGACTACGTTGTAGGGCACTTGAGATACCAGGCGACTTTCTAATGCTCTGCCGTCACATTCTGTGTGGACGTTTCTTCTGTGCTGAGCACCTCTCCATTTTGTTTAGCTTAATACGTTTCTAGAGTAAGCCAAGAAAGTCAGAGTTAATTCAGGGAAAAAAGAAATCAAAACTTGGAACATGCACAGCTGAGGATTTGCTCAGGAACAGCTTTTCCACTTTGTCATCACATCTGTCCGTAATCTGAATTTACTGTTTCTGTTGCAAGCACTACAGTTTAATAGAACCTTCCACAGTAAGTAATATAGTGGGATAAGCATTCCACTTTTTTTTTTTTCCCTTATAGATAAAGCCAGATCTTGCCTTTGTTTTGTGTAACCCTGTATTTAATTTAGACTTTTAAGTAATTTATTAAAATTACCATTTGGCAAGATCTCCTTTCTTAGTTCTAGCAAATAGCACTGTATTTCAGTTTGGGGATCCTAAATCTGCTGCAGCAGTATGTATAAAAAAAGGCAATAGGTGGCTGAAATGAATGCTCTGCTTCTCTATGTAGATATTTTCTTCAAGGCTTGTGCACCCAAGGTTGAAATCTGGATCCCTCAGAGAGGAGGTTTGCCAAACCATTGTTAGCTTGATTGTCTCTTTATTAAAATTACAAAACTGGTCATTAGAGGAAAGGCACTGCTTATAATCCATCTACATTTTATAACAGGCTGACTCCAGAGCTTTTCAAAATCCTGCTTGGAAAAGATGAGCAAAGGAAGCTGACTCTGAACGTGATCACATGGAGTCTGTGCTGGCTGAAGGACAAACAGTGGTGTATCAATCTGGAGAGAAATATTCATTAGGGGCACTTTGGGGATTGTTGTTAAGCCTCATTCTATTTAATGAACTGGAAGATAGAGTAAACAGGAGATTAAATGCAAGGTTTTTCTAAATTATGAAGGGTTGTATCACTGTGAAAAATAGAATAAATGGTAAATAAAAAGAGGGGAAGGAGAAGCCCGGGCAACAAGGTAAAATTCAGGTCCTCTTAATATGTAGTTAAAACAATTGCAAATCAAGTAATCTGAGAGGTAAATAACCAGTGGGTCAGGGGGAAAGGGAGACTTAAAAAGTACCAATGACCTCAGGCAGTCATGGAAAGTACAATATTGCCATGCACAGTGGGAGCACACAAGGCCAGCCCACAGTAGTTCTGTAGATGCAAGTGTCTCAGTCATCACATGTAGATGATACTTCAGACACAGAGGAGCCCACCGTTAAAATATTTAGGACGTTTTGTCTGGAAGACTGGAATTTTCATCTATACTCCGCAGTTGCCAAAGCCTGCTTCCAGCAAGGAGCTTTGTCATTGATTTCAATGGAAGTATATTAGGGCCATCACAGAGACCTTTCTAAAATTGACCCTTAAAATACAAAACACATTGACAAGTTAATTTGGCTTCAGAGACAGGCAGCCAGAATGATTAGAGCAATTTATTTAAAAGACAATATTAAAATAATTGACTTGAAGTTGGCTGCACGGATGTTTGGCTGGATAATCGCCTAAGCATCAGTCATCTGTGGGTAGCACCAAAACCTCGGGTACATTTAGGAGAGAAAAGCCTGAGCCCATCCCAAAGCAGTTCATAGAAACATAGAATATCCCTTGTTGGAAAGGACCCATAAGGATCGTCGAGTCCAATTGCAGCATTAAACCCAGCTCAGGAAGGTCTAAAGAGGGAGGAGAGGGCTTTGGAGTGAAAGACAACTAGGTGAAATAAAGGTTGAAATCCAAAGTCCTTTCCCAGGATGAAGGTCAACAGAGGAATATTCTTCAAAAAGAAGAGATAAGTTTCAAAATTCAGTGAACAGAGTGCTTGGTATAATATGATGGTGCCTAAGCAGACTGTGAAATTAATAGGAAATGCATTTGGGAACAGGCATTAGAATGTATTTTGGTTGAATCAAGACAAAAAAAAAAAGGAATAACTTCACATTCCTCACATCTTTCTGAATCATTGCTGGTTTTTTTTAGTGAGAAGGACAGAGGACATCAGAGGCTCAGTTTCTTTTGTGAAGTGAAGACATTTGGGGGCGGGAATGTGCAAAGACATCCCCCAAGGCTTTGAGAATTTGGGTCTGATCTCTCCCTGACAGATTTCCTCTAAAGAGACATCACCCCTCGTGGGAAATAACTAGGTGTTATTTGTCAGTACAGCTGGAAATGCTGTTTAGGAGAATCTGAATGTAGGTGTTTTAAGTTAGCTTTTGTTCGGGGGTCTGCTAACGGGCGCATTGTTAAATATGGCATTTTACATCTCCCTGCAAACCGTGCCACACTGCTGAAAACTTCTTGGAACTGGCTGTCATTAATGCCCAGTCGTATGGAAGGGCTCTGCAGCAAATGATGCTCTTGGTGACACATGATAAATGGTGTAAAGCTGTGTCAGATACTGCTTTCATCAAACCCATCGTGCAGAGGTTATCTGAAGACATCAGAGGGTAATTTCCTGGGTTTCAATAAGAACCACGTGAGGATGGTATGACACTAAGACATTGAAAATAGTTAAATCCAAGTCAAGGGGAATTTTAGATGCCTTGTTCCTCGAATAACTTTCAGTTTATTATATATCATTATTTGATGTTACATATTTCATATCCTCACCCCAACCCAAATACAGGGAAATTTGCAATGCAAAAAAGGTCACAGTGTTACTACAAATGAAAAAATAACTACTGCATTTGTTAGCCCTAATCTATGATCTTGTCTGTGAAATATTTTATTCATAAATGTGTATCTGCAAATCTGAAGGTAGCATCTACATAAAGTATAATAAACAGCTACATAAAGATATTGGAGTATAAAGAGGTGAAATAAATCTTTTCACTGATATTCTGAATTTATAAGAAAAAAACATTTTTCAATCAGCTCTTATAAATACATTTTTTGGCAGTGAGGTGAGCAGTAGATTGAATGTATTGCTGTATTTCAGCGGAGATGCAGCAAGTTTGGTAATGAAGGAGAGGGAACCTGAGTCAAGGAGTCAGTGTTTCCCCCTTCGAGTACTACAAAGATTTTGATTCCCCTCTAAAATGAACAAAACATTTTAAATCCACAATTTATTTGTCTGCAATTTCTCTTTTCAGAAATGAATAGATAGTATTAGACGATGTTATTTACCTAGTGGGTTCTGAGATTTCAGGGTGGCATTCAACAACACTGATGATTTTTTCTGTGTTACTAAGGAAGCATTAACATTCTTCCTAACCCTAATGTGCTTTTCTATTTTTCTAAATATGGACACGGATAAGGAAAAATCTCAAACACTGTGAGTGTTACACTACTGCTGGAAAGCTGACAAAATGGAAGACTGATAGGAAAATGTGGAAACTGAGACCAAGGAGAAACAATTCACAGAGCAGGAGAGAAGGGAGTGGGGACAGAGCTCGGACCATGGAGATACCAAGCAAACTGCTTTGTGACGTTGGGAGGAGAAGGTTTATTTGCTCTGGGTGCAATCCCCACTGCGTCTGGGCCATAGAAGTCTGCAGAAATGAAAACTTTTAACATTAATGTAATTCTGAACAGCTTTATCTGAACTATTAAAAATCAGTCATTCCTACGCAGCTCTAAACTCCTAAACTGGCAGGATTTAACCTGATTCCCATGACTCCAAGAGCAAAGACTTCATTAAGCAATGATTTTAAAAGAGAGCCTTAAATTATTGTGAGCCTAATAATTGACATTGAAACATGTTACAATAATTAAACTGTTTAGATATTGCTCAGATACTTTTGGAGAGGTTCCAGTGCACATTGCCAGAGGCAGTACCAGGTCTCCTCCCATACACTTTCCCCACTAAAAACTTTATAATGCAATATATGCATTCCAGAACCAAGCTTGCAGCTTGCTAAACTTTCTTTGTGTGTTCAGAATGCAGCCAGAGAATGAATTCATCAGAAATAATTAATGCTATTATAGACAACACTGATTGCTGCAGCATTGCACTGGTGTATATAATTGCAAATCATTTCCTAGAGGTGTCATGCAAAAGCAGAAGATGCCTTTTGGAGTAGCATAGTGCCCATGGAATGTAAGATTAATGCTTGTATAGTACAAGAATACATGTAAAGGCTCACTATCTTTTTTTTCTTTCCTAACCTTGTTGATGTCATGAATATCAATTTACTTCTCCCCCCTTCCTTTTTTTTTTTCTTGAGATAATTTAACACTCCATTTAGTCATCCTTGGTAATGCAAATCATATCAATTCTGCTGCCAGACTACAAGGTGATCTCCATTGTATCTCTTGGAAATGAGAGATCAATTTTTCTTCATTTATTTTTATTAAAAGAAAAATCTTTCTTTTTAAGGCTTTTGATGAGAAACAACCGAGAATTCCAGGAATTTCAATCAGGGAGCAAAGTTGTAACCATCTGAAAGTATTACCCTTTCCTCCACAGTTTGTCTGCTTCCTCTCCATCCTTCTCTCTCACAGTATTTGCATAATGTGATGCAGTGGCACAGCTGCCCGGGGAGGTGGGGGAGTCACCGTCCCTGGAGGTGTTCAAGAACTGTGGGATGTAGCACTGAGGGATGTGGGCAGTGGGCGGTTGGGGTGGGGTGAGGTTGGGTTTGGTGGTCTTTTCCAACCTTTATAATTTTATGTAACTATGGAAGATGTAATTGCAGCAGTACCCAAGGAACATACAGAGAAGTGCAGGGTCCTCGTAGGAAGCAGCAGTGCTGTCCTGAGCCTTTTCAGAACGTGCAGAAGAGCATCTGGTGTCTTGGCTAACTTCCAGGTCTACATGAGACGTCCTCAAATCCCCTCTTGGGCAGTGTTTTCCCTCCTGTCGTGGAGCTACCTGGCTTCTCAGATCCTCATCAAAATCCAGGGAGGCACTGATGGCCATTGGATATTAGGAAAAATTTCTTCTAGAAAGAATGGTCAGGCATTAGAACAGGCTGCCCAGGGAAGTGGGGGAGTCACTGTGCCTGGAGGTGTTCGAGAAAAGGGGAGATGTGGCACTGACTGACATGATCTAGAGCAGCCACAGGCATGGTTGGTGGTTGGACTCAACGGTCTTAGTGTTCTTTCCCACGTTAATGATTCTGTGATCCTCTGGGGCAGCACAGGCCTCAAAGCGTTTCACTCTTTTGAACCTGAGCTTGTGTTCACTCACAGCAGTAAGATGCAGGGCACTATAAGAGGAACACTCGTCAAATAAAAATGGAATGAGTTAAGAAGCTAAGCAGAGCATTTGTTGTTTTAGTCTGGCTGGTTTTATAATTTTATCATCTGCTTTTCATAGTTATGGTTCTTGCAGACATTTTGTGTGCATTTGGTTCATGCCCCGGACTTGTCCTACCACTAAAAGCAGCTGGGGTCACATCTTGTCTTAGAACCAGGAAATTCAAAAAGCAATTTCAATATCATGTTATGCCACTGGTAATCAGGATCATCTGATTCAGTAATCACCATTCTCAAAACTTTCAAGATTTTTTCTGGGCTCTCAGCACCCCCTGAAACGGGGAGGTGTTAGGGCTCACTCCTCAAAGTCCTGCAGTCCCTCCTATCCATCAGTGAGATAGCAGCACTTGTTGGTTTGTGCCTCCCTGTCCTTCTGAATACAAGCCTGCTCATCTTAGACTGATCTTTTCAGATGGTAAAAACAATTATTCAGTACAGGGACTGCCCAAAGTGCCATCCATCACATGGACCAGGCTCCCAAACCCTGTGCTGGGGCTGTGGGGAGCCTCAGGAAAGCAAAAATCACGATGGATTTTTGGCTTCTCACGGCGAATGCTGTTTTTTAAATTAAATAAATTAATGATTTCTTTTCCAGTTTATTTCTGGGAGGTTTTCTTTATTCTTTAGTGACTCACTGGTTGAGCACTATTGCATAAAGACAGGTCAGTTTGGTTTGCTGAGTGAAACGCTCGCAATGGGAATTTGGCTTTCCTGGAGAATGAACATCCTTTGATTCCTGTGTGAGTATCTTACTGAGAAATTCATTGTGCAGAGCCGTGCATCCCATTTTTTCCCTTTGAAGCCAGTGATGTTTCAGAGCGACTTTTACCTGGAAGCACACTTCTGCATAAGAAACAGAAGGTACAGAGGGAGGGGGCAGCTGAAGGATAAAGAAATTAAAACAGGGCTGCTCTTCTGTGAATCCACACAGAAATACAAAGCCAAATAGCGTACTGAGAGATCATTTTCTAGGGATGTTTCTGGGAGTTTATTATTTTGGGGACTCTGCTGCAAAGCTCCAGCAGAAAGATGTTGGAGCTCTTGGCTCTCACCAAGGAAAGAAGCTGGAGCTCATGGCTCTTCATGCCAATGGATTTTTCACAGAGCTCCTGATTTTCCAGCAGTGAAATTCTGACTTTGCTCAGGCGGAAACGGCTGACAAATTTTCGCTCGGAAGGAAAAGATACCAAAAATACACTTGTGCAGTTCTTGTTTCCATGGTTAAAAACCTGTAATTATTTTAAATGTTTAATGGTAGCTCAGTGTCTACATTGGTGACTGCTCACTTCTGTTTGCCCTGTAAATTTATCCTGTTAGTACGTGTGTGTGCTTGCAGTTATGTGTTTAAAATACATATGTGTTGGAAAATATATATATTTATCTATTAGAAGTTACTTGTTCTTCTGTCTTTTTCTGTTCTCAAACTTCTTGCTGCCAGCTGCCTGCATCAAAAGACGCAAGCAGCTGAAACATAACAGCAGTCTAATTTTATGTCTGTTTATCAGATGCTGCTTCTTTGCTGTGTATTTTCTAAAAGAGTTTATTGTTCACAAGGGCTCTTTTGAAGGGAGGCTTGGATACTGGGGACCTTAGCAGTGATGAAACCTAAATGCAAATCCATTTACCTTTTTCTCCATGCAGTATATCCTGCTACCTGCACTCTAAAATGCAGAAGATAACTGTTTTGGTACCCTTCTTTTTAATTCAGCATTAACTCCTTTGCATTAACTTTCTCCTATTTACTGTTTCCAAAGAAGATGTAAATTGCAGGATACAGAAATCACCCAAAGGCAGGCTTTTGTTCCAGGTAGGGTATGATTTAACGTGCTTGGTCAGTGCCACGCTGGTGATTTTGCTTTCATTTCATCTTTGCTCGAGGGCCTATTCCTGCATAATGATTATGTCCCTGGATTTGAAAACATAGCTATGGGAGGGGAGGTGCTGATAGGAAAAGGTGAAAATGGGTGAAAATATTAAGATGGGAGAAATATTTCCTCTTCAGAATAACAAATGGGTTTCTGATATGTTTTTTCGACTCTTCCTGAGAAACCTCTACAATTAGAAGTAAACACTGGGTCCTTGTGAAGAGATTCGGTCCTTGATTCAGAAATGCCTTTAATAGCCTGGCCTTAGCAATAAGCACTTGCTTAGCTCCAAGCTTGCCCTCGCTGCTGCTGGGATCATGGCAAGCCACCTTCTTAAGCACTTTGACTGATGGCAGAAATAATCATTCCGCAATGCTCAGTTTTGTTGGCAAAAACTTCTTCCCGTTAGGGGGATTTGCATAATCAATTCCTGAGGCCATCTTTTCAGTTTCGACAACATTAATTAGGAAAAAGTACATCGGCAGTACAGCTTATCTGCATTCTTGTTACTTGATGGGGCCATTCACGCAGAGGGTGGTCTTTAGGTTCAGGCAGGATGGGAAGGTAGGAAGAAATATCTGCTCAAGGTGCTTTTTGCAAATGGTTTTCCATCTCTTGCATCATCTGCACGGTGCTTTTAATCACCAGCCACATCAAGGCAACCTTTTTACACGGTCATGGGAATGTGCTGAGACAAGCAAAACACTGTATATCTACCCAAAGCGCCGTTCTTTTCATACCAGGTAGCTGCAAGTGTAGAGTTGATGCTTCATAAAATTCTGACATGCTGGAAAGAGAGTCCTAGATCTGTTTTATACGCTGTAGTAAAGGTGATCTTTGGAAATTGTTTGTTGAATAACTCCGCAGTCTGCTGTACATCACTTTTATTGACGATAAGGAAGATGTCATCAGTAGGGCTTGCCTTGGAGAAGAAAGTGGCTAGCCGTTGATTTGGCTGAAAATGTTTTATTCTGTGCTAAAGATCTCACTGGCTACTGCAGAAAGAAAATGCTCCTACTGATGCTCCTGGGTATTGTCTGCAAAGTTTATTGACGTCCCCCAGTGCTGCATAGGCTTGTGGCACATAACTCTGCGGGAGCCAGGAGGCCCCTGCCGTTGTGCTCGGGCTTCTTATTTCTCAGTGCCATTTGGTGGTAGCATGCTGTGAGTTACCGACTTCTGTTAGCAGTCCAGCTGCAGGAATGGATGCGCACAGCTCTTCAACCTTCAAGCTCAGAATTGCGCCGCTGCCCACAAAATATGGTTAGGGTGTTTTTATGAGAGCTACAAATTGTAGACTATTAGGGGAGAATCATTTTATGAGTGAAGCAGGATCCCTCTCATCTTCTGTATGTGCTGTGTCATAAAGGGGTCACGTATCTCATGTGGGATTTACGTGGGCAACTGCCTGCTATGTTAGCGAGAGGAGAAAGCCATTACAGGATATTATGAGAAGCAGTTTACAGATTAAACTGTGAAGTGTATGTTGCTACTAACCACGAATATTTTGCAAATTGTCTCTCTCCTAAATCAGCTTGTGTCCACTGAAAACACACAAATCAATTAAAAATAATTGTCAAGGTAAATATCTTCTTTCCCCTTCAAATAGGTTTTTAAACCTTTTTATAGAGCATTTTCCCCTGGAGTTTCCACCTTGGTAGGAAAAGTGTTCTTTCAGCCCTGGACATATGGAATGTACATCCACACCAGTTTTGCCGTGTCTCTATAGGTCTCTGGGGTTACAACCTGGGTACCAAGACACAAACACAGTTGTTCTATTCTCATGAAACAAATGCAAAGACAAGATCACCAAACACTAGGAAAATAGGGAGTTAGTGACTCTAAAGAGCATTTAAAATTCCATCTTATTGTTCAGTACTTGGGTTCACAACTGCACTTCCTATATATCCCAGACTGTCTTGTACGCTCTGTGCTATTAAATCCTAAAATTTTCCCCCTTCAGATACTATGCAGTAGGGGACATCGCTGTGACTGGAGCCTTTCAGAAGCTTCTGTCAGAGGGCAGCTGCCGTAACCTCACTTCTAACGCATCTTGGCTATTTTCATCTTTTCCTCTGGGTAACCCTGGAAAGAGAGCATACTTGAATCTTGAGAGCTCCCAGCATTTGTCACACCTGCATTTAATTTAGTACCTAGTACTTTCTTGAGACATTTGCTTTCAGAGGTATTTTATTCCTATTTGTGGTTTTGATGGATTTTCAGCTTTTCCCATCCATTACTGAAAATGGGAATTAACCTTGAGTTTGAAGATTCATTACAAACCCACTGCTTAGAGATCAGTCTTGTGCAAGCAGGTGAATGAATCTCCCTGCATCTCAATTCATGACAGTGTTTTCCTTCACCTATTGCCACTGATTATTTGTTTCTTGCCAAAATAGGTTGATTGACATGTGCCCTATCTGCTTTCTCCTTCCTATATAAGGCCTGAATTCGTACAGTCACAGAATCATTAAGGTTGAAAAAAACTTCTAAGATCATCTAGTCCAACCACCAACCCATCCCCACCATGAACACTAAGCCACATCCCCCAGTGGCACATCTACCTTTTGCTTGAAAATGTCCAGGAACAGTCCCCTTCCTGCACAGCCTGCTGCAATACCCCACCACTCCTTCAGAGAATAACTTTTTCCTAATATCCAACCTGCAACTGATGGTAGCTTTCATGAGATTTAGGCTTCATTAGTGCCCTCTGCTTTGTGATGCTGCCTACTCTTTCAGTCTTTCCTGGGTTGTTGGCTGTACTATGACCACGAGGAGATAAAGAACTGTGGTTAGATCACCCAGTGCCATCTGGATCCTTCCATAAAAAGAACCATAGAACTGGATAAAAATACATCCTCTTCTGTCCTTAACAGCCTGCTCTAAGAAGCCTGATATTTCTCCCCACTCACTGATATCATCTGATGCCCACCATGTCAGAAGATCAGAGAGGATGAAGGGAACTCATATATTCAGAATTTCCAAAGTCCAGAAAAAGATCAAGGCCACCTGGGAGGGATGGAAGGAAAGCAAAGCTTTCTTGAGGTCCAGCATGTGTGAGCTATGGCTGGATAGTAGTACCTAAAAATGGAGCTGTTCCCCTGGTTGGGAAGAGAGGATAGAATGGAATAGAATAAAATCATTAAGGTTGGAAAAGACCCCTAAGTTCATCTAGTCCAGCCATCCACCTACCACCAAAATTGCCCACTAAACCATGTCCCTTAGTACCACATCTGCATGGTTCTTGAACAGCTCCAGAGGCGGTGACTCCACCACCTCCCTGGGCAGTGCCCAGTGCCCAACCACTTCTCTTTCTGAGAAGAATTCTTTCCTACTATCCAACCTGAACATCCCTTGGCACTATTTGAGGCCGTTCCCTCTTGTGTCACCACTGCAGGAGCCTCCCATGCACTGGCAGACCAGGTGCAGCCAAGGCAGAGCCATTTCAGCAGGCTGCCCGCTGCTGTCAGCCCCAATTTAAAAAATTAAAAAGGCAAAAACTTATGGCAGCACTTAGGAAGTCCCAGGTTATTTGCTTGGTGTATTAAGAGACCTGCGTGTCAGATTTTATATCGTTGTGAGCACCAGAAGCATATTTAATGTGCTGCACACAAAGCAGTGATATTCTGTATTTAATAAATGTGTGTACGCGTGTGAGTATTGATGTACGGCACTCGATGGTGCGAGGCGCAGCCTTTTTTTGCAAATGAGGCCACCTGTTCCTCCTTTCCTGATTTGACAGGTTTTAGTCTCTTCACTGCAAGTGGGTGGACAGTTGGATTTGATTTACTGGATACTTTTCTCCGGTGTGATTGCAGCATAATTATATCGATAATCAGCTCCATTTGTGGTCAAAATGTTTTCCGGCACACACACACACACACACACACACACACACACATACATTCTGGATCATAACAAATTATAAAAATGTCCCATTTTTTGTTCAGAATGGCTAGAGAACGTGGTAAATATAGATTGATTTTTAAGAGCACGTAGTTGTTACTCAATCGACCAAGTGTGTGTGGTACACGACAAAATTCACTGTTACGCTTTGCAGGTATTTTGTCATATAAGTGATCCTTGTTAGAGAAGTGGGGGAAAAAATGGATAATTGATTTATTTTTTTTTCATGTTTTGAATCTCAGGTTCACCTGAAAAATGGGAAGGAGAATAAAGCTCAGAGAGGGGAGGGGCATGCTTGATGGGCAGGGTGTAAAAATTTTCCACCGAAAGCCTAATCGAAAATAATTCTGCAGCAAATAGTTTTTCACTCAGCTGAAAACAAATTCTTCTATTTCTTTAGCCTTTGGTTGCTTTTGTTATTCTTGAGATTCAAAAAAGTACAAAGGGAGGTGCCGTTCGAAACACCATTTCATTTTTAGCATGTATCGTTTAAAACATTTTTAAAGATTTTTTAATATATAAGCACTCATTTTGTCTTCCTTCTTTAAAAATGCTACATTTGACACATCCATGCATTATCAATTGAACAAGTATTTTATTTTACCGTGGAAAAAATTGTTCTGATCACTTAGTCTAGCTTTAAAATAGATGTAGCAGCTTGCCATCAATGTCCGTGCAATGTGTATCTTTTCAAGTATACTTAAAGATGATGTGAGTGCTTAATGGATTAAAAATCATGTGGAATTAGGAGTGTCCTTTCAGTACCTAAAGGGGGGCTATAAGGAAGAAGGGGACAGACTCTTTAGCAAGGTTTGTTTTGACGGGACAAGGAGAAATGGTTTCAAACAAAAAGAGAGGAGAGGTGGTAGAAGCCCCGTTCCTGGACATGCTCAAGGTCAGGCTGGATGGCATTCTGAGCACCTGTCAGGACCGTAGGTATCCTTGTTAATGGCAGGGGAGTTGGACTAGATGACCTTTAAGAGTCCTTTCCTTCAAATGATTATTGATTCTGTGATTCCTTGTCCATTATCCTTAGCACAATCCTTAGCATTGATCCAACACTTCTGAACCTTCAGCAATGTTGGTGCAAAACTTTTTGGCACATGTATTGCAACTTCACCAGGACTGAAGGTTTCTCTGGGATTATAATATTCCTCTGTCTGCCCACTGCTCTAAATGCTCATTGCTGTGGAGCATCCCGTGCCCTCCCATTGCTTTAAGGTGGCCAAGATGTGCCGAGCTGTGCACACAGTGCCAGAGGTTTCCCTTCTGTCGGCCTCTCCCACTGCTTGGTGTGATGCACGCTGGCCTGCGGGACTGCCTGTGACAGCTCTGAGAAAAAAGGAGTCTCTAAAACTGAATTAATCATTGTAGCAAAGGCTCCCTCTGCCTTCAGCTCTGCAGCTCTCTCCCCAAGGAAGTGCCAGGGGGAAGGGAACGGGGAGATTTTCTCACCAAAAATTCTGCATGAGCCTCCTTGGCTTGCTCCCACAGCCTGGCAGATCAGGAGCCAAGGGAAGTTACCATGGCCTTGGGGTTTTTCTCAGGCTGAAAAAGAGTGACCTAGCTTAGAAATGAACAGAAGGAAGTAACAAGGAAGCCCTGCACTGGGAAGAGCTCCTGACATCACCCCCAGGACACTTCGGTGTGAGAAGCAGGACTAGGACAGTTGGCCAAAGTGGAAATTTTAATTTTACTTGAAAGCTGGGTGTTCTAGAATCCTAGTTTTGCCTATATTTTCTTCCTCTCAAAGATAATTGTATGCTGTGCATTGCAGTACACCGGCAAACACCACTGATAATTACAGATCTGACATCTATAATTAATGTCCTAACTGCTTCCGTCCTGCATGTGATACTACCCAACGTGTGACAGAGGGCTAATTCATCAGAGCAGCAGGAAAGCTGGTCCCATTATTTACATACAGGAGAGGGCAAGCGATTGCTGGAGAGAAAGGGCAGAAAGGAAACTTGGCGGGGAGAAGTCCCTACTGTCTTGCTCAGATGCGATCTTAGAAATGACAGGCATCATTAATAAAATAAAAACAGCCATTTATTATTGATTTTCTTGCAATTGTGTATTCCTAAACAGCTCAAGTGAAAAAAATATATATATATATAAAATTTGGTTTGCGTTGTACGTTTTTGTTTTTTATTTGTTTTCAGTGGGTTTTGTGGTTGTTGGTTTTGGTTTGGGTTTTTTTGCAAAAAGAAAGGTAAGAAAAGAAAATTCATTGCAGCTCAAAAAGGTTTCTTTCCCTATCTGCAAAGAAAATTCCTCAAGAACCTAAAAGCATCTTTAAATAAAATGCATTATGAAAGGCAGCGGTTCAAATAAGCTCAACATTTTTTACGTATAAAATTCAAGAAGCTGTTTGCAGAGACAGATTTGTCTGACTCGAGGTCACATTGTCAGTGGTGAGGGAACCGAAATTCATCAAAGTCTAGTTATAAGTCAAGCCTTCAATTAGTGTTTCGTTATCCTGAAAAGAAAGGAGAATGCTAGTAAGGCTGGAAAGTATTCAGCGTGTGCATGCATCTGCGTGTATTTACGCGGATATTTAATGGAAGTAGGTCTTTATCTTTAAAATTCCTATTTGAGCAGAGATTTAACTAGACCTTTGCCTTCCTCATGCTGTGAGAAAGGAGTGTGATAGGGCTTTATTGGTGAGACATGTGCATTCAAAGCTGAGCGTGGCATTTAAAATCCCTTGGAAACTTTGATCGTTTTCTCCCTGATAATGTTTGCGTTGCTCTTGTGTGGCTCTCTTGTTGTTTCCTCACTTTGACTGTCATTTCATCTGCTCACCAAACAGTATTCTTTTATCTATTTATTTTTATGAATTTGCTCCAGAGGATTTGTTTATTAAGATAATTGGACCAGAGAACAAAAGAGCAGGAAATTTCCCCTCTAGACAATTGAACTTTAGTTAAATGGAACAGACTTCTTTCTGGTTTTTGTTTTGTGAGCTAGAGGTGGGCATTGTTTGGTGGGCATCATCTAGTGGGTGGCAACAAGCCCACGGCAGGTTGAACTAGATTATCTTTGATGTCCTCCCCAGTCTAAGTCATTCTGATTCTGTGATCATTTCTTGCCTTCATCAGCCTTGCTTCTGCATGTGCCCCCCTTTCTGGTGCTCCTCAACTGGTGCACTACGATAACAGCCCAACAGTGCATGTCCTGCAGTGGGTGGAAACAGATGGACATTGGCAGAGGTAGAGCAGCAAAGATGTACCAGATGCACGAGCCATGATGTTTCCTTTGATCACAGCAGCAATAGATGAATGACATAGAGAAGGATAACCCGTCCGCCTATGAGCATGCATTCATCATTAGTGACTGGGTATGACCAAGGCAGATCACTCAGCCTTGGAGAGCAGCATTTTTTTCAAACCAGGGCAAATCTCCTTGAGAAGCAGCTCACTGCACTCACCTCCTTTGCTCCGGTTTCTCACCAAGTATACAGAGTTCAAAATCTCCCAGCTGTCATTATAAGTTGTGCTGCACAGTGGACTTCTACTTGCCTGGGAGATGTCCTTCCCCTTTGCTGTCACAGATGCTTTTTTCTGAAGGGAGGCAGCTGCCAAGCAGATATCACAAATGCCTGGAAGAGCCCCAGAGTGCCCTTTTCAGGAGCCTTCTGCTGCTGGAAATTACCCCAGAGCGGGTGAGAACCAGCCTCAGCTTTTCAGAACTACACTGGTTTATTTTGCTTTCTCTTACTTTCAAACACTCACAACACACTCAGATTCAACATATATTTTTATACGCACACAAACTGCCAGCATACACCAAGCCCTGCTCTTTTCACCACTGGCTCTGCTTCAGTCTTATTCTTCATTCACCTTTTAAAGATGAAAGCTATATGTATTTTTAATCTGACAAATTCTTTTGTTTGGAGGAAAGGCAGAGATGTCATCGTGATTTCTATTTTTTGCAGTTTGCTTAGGGAGCACTCTGCTGGGCTTTCCACTTACATCTCATTAGCAAGTCCTATTGGGTAAGCTCTGCTTTGTTCCCGTGGACACAACACCCAGTAGCGTTTTGAATGCATTAAGCTCGCGTCTCCCAGTATAGCTTCATCTAACAACAAGCCCATCTTCAAGCCGTGGGGCTGCTCTGCAAAACAAATTAAATAAAGTGAGATGCATCTGGGGAAGGCAAGTTAAGATTTGGGGAAAGGACTGGCAAGGAGACAGCAAAGCTAGGAGTTTGGTTCATAGGTTTCTGCAATGCTGCTGTAGAGCTGCTGACTACTTAATGTTGTCTTCATAGTCATGTTGACAGAGTTCCAACGTCTATCTTCCATAGCAAGAAATAGATTCAATCAAAAATAAAGTTCTTTGCTGATAAATTAAACCAGATTTTCAAGAGATTTTGGCAATGTATATATGAGGACTTTCATGCATCACTGTTACGTTAGCTAGAAGGTGTGATTTTTTTTTCCTTCACGCTCTTAAGTGGCAGAGCTGGGCTAGCAAAAATTCAAATATAGACCAAGTTTAAGCATGCAAGTTGTATTTTACCATTACTCCTC
Source organism: Pavo muticus (assembly GCA_016647715.1). Lineage (NCBI taxonomy): Eukaryota > Metazoa > Chordata > Aves > Galliformes > Phasianidae > Pavo > Pavo muticus. The sequence goes on along the minus strand of JACDJE010000160.1, from coordinate 3,599,082 downwards.
AAGCTGTGAGTATGGCACATTCAAGATCACTTCACTTCCACAAGCAGCAGATGAAATGAAACATCCATTAACTTTTCATGCACAGAAAGGGTAATAGTGGCTGCAGAAAGGAGCTGACAATTTATTTGAATACCAGTCATTGCAGCATGGTTACAGCAGTGTTAGGGCTGTGCTGCAGCCAGCAGTCTTTAGAGTAGGAATTTTGCCTCTCTGTATGCATCGACCTTCTCTGTAGGTTTGTGAAATGCATCAAGAAATGATCTCACGACAGTTTCTAAGGTCAGGTCCTCAAGCAGGAAATGTCTTTTCCCCAAGCTACCACTGTTCCTCTTCTGGAGCTGTGGCTTACATGAGCTATGCTATCCCATTTGCTAATTGGAGCTGGTTAGATTCTTAATCCTGAATGCCTGTCACATTTCTCCTTTGTTATTGAAGATCACCATTCCAGAAGACACTGGCATGTATTTGAATTCAACCAGGTGATTATTATTATATTTTAGTGGAAATAATAATACTTTCCATCCTAAAAGTGAGCCTTATACTTTATTGCTGTATCGTATTCCATACCGTTGTCTGATGCATATGGTAAATGCTTCTGGTGGAGCCAGAAGCTTAATCTTAATTGCATAGCACTCTTAGTGTGTGTTACTTGTGTTGTCTCGAGCCAGGCAAAGCCCATTCTGAGTGTTCTCCAGACTCCAGACTCCAGGGTCTGCTCACAAGCATTTTCCATTGCTCTCCTTCATCTGCGCTTGCAACAGCCCAGGTTTTCCCATGCCCCTCTCTGCACCCCAGGCTGGGATTTGCTCCCCCTGTGAGTTTGCCATCCTCCCCATCTTCAAAATCCCTTCTCAGCTCACACTGCTGCTGGGAAGCTCATCTGCTCTGACCCACCCTTGAAGGGGAAAAAAAGTGAGGGAAGGGAAAGGAGACAAAGCAGAGCTGTGTATCATGTGATCACTGGGAGTCCTGGGGCCTTTTGCCTCTGCTGTGATGCTTGTCTCCCTTTTCTGGAAGACGCTCTGGGCAGGGACTCAGTCTCCATCTCAGCAGGCAGGCTCACAGTGACAGGAATCCAAATTCTAGATGGCATCCTGCCTCTGTAGGGACTCCCAAGGCTTTCATTGCCAAACTCACTGCAGCCTTAACCCCTGACGAAGGAGCTCATTCCAGGCAGGCACCAAGAGAAGACGCAGAGCAATCCAGCTTTAAACAGCCATAATATTATAGCAGCCACTCTGCATCATTTCAAATAAAATGCACTTTAAAAATTCATAAGTATTAAAAAAAAAAAAAAAAGGACTTCAGTGACTTGATACTTTTGTTGGAGAAAGATGAACTGAACTTTGGATATAAGGAAAAAGGTTTTTACAATAATGGTAGTGAGGCACTGGCACAGGTTGCCCAGAGAGGTGGTAGATGCCCCATCCCTGGAGACACTCAAAGTTAGACTGGAAGGGGCTCTGAGCACCTGCTGGAGCTGTAGGTGTCCCTGTTCACTGCAGGGAGTTGGACTGGATGACATTTAGGTGTCCCTTCCAAGCCAAACAATTTTATGATTCTAAACTTCATGAAAAGGCAAAATAAGTTTGCACTCAAATTCAACTTATAAACATATTAACCAATCAAAGGGAAAAGTTACATGAACAGATCCCCACTTGGTCTCTATTAGAGGAACCTGAGCAGCAGGGAGGTCTGCAAGCTGCCTCATGATGGGGAGCTGTGGATAGCGTTGGCCAAGCATCTCTGCTATTGTTGGGCATTGGTTGTACACGGACTGTGCTGGGCAGTCAGGGTGCAAATACTTCCCAGCTAGGACTGTCACCATGCATTCACAAGGTGCCAAGCAAGAGGGCCCTGAGTAATTCTGAGTTATTGCGTTTCTGGTCACACAATAGGAAAAAACTAATGATGTCCTGAGTTAATGCATGAAGATTGGGTGTTACAGGGGATGTGAAAAGAGAATATAGCTATGAGGCCCTACTCATATATTTTTTACTGCGAGAAGCCCTAGGCTGCAGCTGAAAAACAGCCACTTGTGTTAAAAAGAAAAAAAAATAAGATATAGCTATTTTTATAGCACAGAGTTGTTTTGGACAGGATATGAAGAATATTAAACCTGATTGAAAATATAACAACAGCAGAGGTGGGAAGGATGCAATTATTCAAATTGTAGCTTGGCCAGGAAGCCACAAATACCTGGGATAAAGTGCCACCAGGCTGTCGATTCCCTTCAGTGTCCAGGACATGTATCCAGCAGCCCATCCAGAGATGGCACCTCCTCCACTGAAGGAGTGCAACGGACTCAATTGCTCAGCCCATTTCATGCTATACTTTCCTTTTCACTTAACAGTCTCCTTCTCCAAAGTTGTCTAAACCCCAATTTATTACCTTGCAACAGCTGCCCAAAACTGTGTGGCTGGAGGGATCGATGATATCCGTAAATTCACATGACACATATGAGTTTTAAAGCCTCTCTTGTTCCATGGGATGGGAACGTAGTCTTTGCACAGCTAGTTCTCACTGGATTCTGCTTCTAGTGGTGCTGTTCATGTAAACTGGCTCTCTCTGAGAGAGGAAGGGTTTGCAAGAGTAAGCTGACAAACCTGTTTCTGGGAAAAAGAAATCTTTCTTTTTTTCTTTCTCAATAGAAGTAATTTGTGGCTCTATATCTGAAAGCTGCTTTTTATTGAATATGTAATTACTACAATCCAGAAATGGTCTCTAAAGTGCCACTGAGTTGCATTTAAAATATATGTTAATCTTTACATCACATATGGCCTTCTTGTTTCCTGCTTTTACAATTCCTTCCACTCATAAGAACTGTTTTTTATTTACACCTCTGTGAAAACAGAATCAATTCCCTCATACGCACTGTTGCATATTCTTTGGAGAGAATATATTGATTGAAAAGCATTCTACCGGTCTTATTAATCTCAAGCAGTATTGACTATGTACAGTTGTATGTACCAGTTGTACATGTGGAAAACTCACAAAATAACAATATCGATAATATTCTGCAACAGAAACAATCATTTTATAAATAATGAATGTGCCATATTGAATTCTACAGATATTTGGGGCACTTTTTTACTTTTACAGGCTCTGTGTCCAACTTTGTTGACACCAATATAAATAAAAAATAAATCTGTTGCATTCAATGCAGTTACATTCGTGCTAGAGCCAATATATGAGAGTCTTAGAGCAGTCGTTTGTCAAATGAGAAAGTAGGACATAGCATAAGTACCATCTGTGGAGGGTGATTCATAAGACAAGAATGCAGCATAATCAGTTAAATAAATACTACCCTTGTGTTTTGTACTCTAAATGGACCTTACTCCAGCACAAATCATAATGCAAGGTCAAAGCAATTGCAGTGGTGTGTAGAATTTGCTATTCTGATTCTTAGAACTATGAGGAATTAACTCTGCTTTAAGCTGGAGCAAAGCCAGAGACGTGCATCTATTCTTCTCCACGTTCAACAGGAGCTTAATTTTTGCCTGGAGGGACATAATGCAAGAAGATAGAGCAGGTCTTAACAAATCAGCTGAACTCAAGCTGTGAGTTTTTGAGACAAGACATCTACCAGCTGTGCCTTGGTCATGCTGGGTCGACACATGGCCCTAGTGGGAGATATTGGCTCCCTGTGTATGGCCAATGGTACAGTTACCTCTGATGTAGGATGAACAGAGATGGTCTAGAAAGGTTCCTGTGTAAACACAGCTTAAACCTGGCCCAAGCTCTTGGAACAAACCCGCCTTGGTTTGTTAGATGCATGCATTAGTGGTGCTTCTGAAGCTTGCAGGAGTGTCCCAGGTCTGGAGGTGAAGGCAGAGGTGAAGGGACTCCAGCAGCCAAGTTGCAGAATGACGGCACCTCCAGACCACGCATCTGCAGCTTGGAGCCTGCTGGGGGAGGATGTGACCACAGAACATACTCAGGCCAGGAGAGGAGGGGGAAAGAGCAAAAGCAGTGCTTGACTGTTATGCGGTGAACGAAGATTGTGACTTATGGGCAAATACATTATACCCATGTTTTCCCTTCTTTCTGTCAGACTTGGATTTTCTGAGGCGTTTGCTTTTTGTGTTCTCAATTTAGGAGGAGAAAGTTGTGCTTTTGGTAATTGTGACTCAGCAGAGTTGTGATATCCTTCAAAAACAGAAACTAAAGCAATAAATACCTTAGCAATGAGCAAGTCCTTTAAACAGTTGCTTTAAAAGATATGTGACTGTTATATTAAAAGGCACCACGTACTTTTTTTTCTCCTCGCTTTATTATTATTTGAATCATCATAGGCCCTAAAGGTCACTACCAAGATTAACATTCAGCATCACCAAACTGTAGTGAAACAAAACCCTGTTCAAGGGGGGTTCAAAATGTCAAGTAATGAGAATGGAAAAAGGATCCGCAGGAAAAAGGGGCTGTGACTTGTCCCAGGCTTACAATGAGTGAGCAGCAGACCAAGGAAGAGACCTGGCGTCCTGTAGCTGAGAGCTGTGATTTTTCTTCCAGATTGCACAGCCTCTCTGTTATCTTCTCAGATCAGTTTCGTTGCCCTTTAGCTATTGTTACCCTCAGACCCAGCAGCATTTGTGACTGCGGTGGCCTTGTGCCAGCAGAAAGCGCTCTTTAGTTGTTAGCATCAGAGGGATACCTGAACATGCGGTGCTTTAGTTTTGCACCCCTGAGCTTCAAGTCCTTCTTTAGCAGGGCCTTGGTTGGGGTGTGCCACTTTGGATCAGCTCCCTCCTCATTTTGATGTGGCTAATCACGGCTGGAATGACTCACGCTCAGACGTGCAAGCAGGGCTGGGAACTATCGGATCTCCCTCTGAATTTCTAGAACTCCTTGTTCCTGCTTGCTCCAACAATAACAAAGGAAAAGGCCTTTCTTTGGTGGCATTTTGGCTTTCTGCTGCAGTGAATCATGGAGAGGTATGTAACAACGAGAGGAAACTTTTCAAAACTCGTTGGCACTGGAAGGAGGCAAGTGTTTATTTTAACCCAGCTTGCTTACATTTTCCCCTCTCTTTTACAATTCCATTTGTAAAACATAATGTAAATTCCTGACATAGCCTTAAACGTGCAAAGAGGACGAGCTTTTAGAATCTGCACTGGATATTCAATTCTACATCTACTAAAATGCAAAATACTAAACCAGATTCTAGTATTCGGGCGCTGTCTGAAGGACAAAGGATGTTAAAAACATTACAAATGAGCTAGCTTAATTTTTCAGTTTGTGATGGATTAGCTTTAACATGCATTTTAATTTGTAGTTGGATTTTATCAGCTGTAGACAAAGTTTGATAATCTCTTCTTGTTTAATTAACACAATCCTCTTAGGAGAGAGAAATGCACAGACAATAATAATTCTGTGCATTTTATGACAATTTCACACTGACAACCTGAAATATCTTTCTTTAAGACATACCTATGTGGGATTCTTTCAGAAATCTTTGCCTTCTCTGCTTGTAGTGGATGTCTGTGTGTATATGAGGGAAAAGAGAGAGGGAGCTCACACTATAAAATGTTACCTCTGCGTAAAGAGCCAAGAGAATGTGTAAATAGACTGCATAAATAGCAGCCGGTTCCTTAGAAACCAGCAGGCACACCCTTACAGACTCAGCTCCTTTACACTCCTTAAAATGTGAAGCGACTCATCCCCAGCGATGCTTTACTCTGCCTTTTCCCCACCATCATGCCATGGATCTGAATTCATCCCTTATTTCCCTTGGCATTGGCTGTCTCCTCACAGGGGCTGTCTTTTTGCTGCTGGTACAAAGGGAAGAAAATTCCTTGCCTTTGTGAAAGTTCCAGCCAATAGCTCCATCGTTTCTCCATTGTCTGTGTAGGCATGAATTCATGGTTGGACTTGATGATCTTACTGGTCTTTCCAACCTTTTTGATTCTATGACTCTATGATTGATTCTCTGCTTTGATGTGTTGGAGGAGATGAGTCACCTCCAGACCAGGAGCGCTCAAAATATCCGTTTTGGTGCAAGAACAGCATTGTTTCAAAGTTGAATATCAGCAAATTAGCTTCAGCCTCTGGAAACACAGGCTGCTGTAGGGGAAGGGACCCGCATCATCCCAAGAGGAGATGATGCTCACACAGCCTTGGTATCCCCAGAGCATTCTGCAGAGCAGAGCAATGCCCTCTGCAATGAGCTCTGTTCTCATACAGGCCAGGTCCTGCTGAAGCAGAGCAGCGGGCTGGCAGCTGTGCATTCCCACCCACAGCCCTAACACACACGTCTGTGTGGAAGAGCTCTGTGAGCTGCACGGTGTGCGAGGCTGCGTTGGCTCTGTGTCGTATACACAACACACATGTTCAGCCATAGAAACCTGACATAAATATTTCAGTGCATATTTTACACTGCAAGGTTTTTTAGGTCAGGCTTTAAGAGGATTGAATACATTTTTTTTCCGCTTGTGTTTTCCTTTGACTCTGCTTTTAGAAATCAAAATCTTCCTCTTTGATTCCTGCAAGCCCTAATGGCAAGTTAATGTTGCTGTGATAACTTGGGCTGTGCCTTTGGAACACATCAGAGTACACTTTTATTGCCGCTCCATCCCCAACCCCAGAAGGCTGCTCTCTCTGGGGCTGTTGTCCATCCTGCTCTGCAGTTTCCAGGCTGGAACTGGAGAGCTCTGCTCAGGAGAGGGGTCATTCTGGGCCATGGCTTCAGTTTGTTCGTCCTGATCTTTTGGTGGAGCAACTGTGCTCTAACATTGTTTATGTCCTCTGCAATCAAGTTTTGATTAAAACTCATATTTATTGGGCTCCATCTGAGTGCTCCTCAATTTCTGACAAATCCTCGATAAACCAGCACTGAATGAACCGAACCGTGCTTTCACCTGGCTCGCAGTCTGCCCTGATCAGGAGCAATCTCCTTGATTTGACCCTCTCTGAATGTCATATTTTGATCATGAAAATCCCAAAGCCGCCTTAAAAAGTTTCAGCGTTCCGCTACGTGCGAATATTCAAGATTGCAAGTGATGCAAAGCGCGAGGGCTGCTCGGTGCTGATGTGCTCCCCACGGGGAGCTGGGCTCTTAATGGTGTGTAGAGCGGCTGCTGGACTGGGGAGAGGTGTGGGGGCATCCAGCCATGGAGCTGCCTCCATCCTCTGCCACAAAGCTGAATGCCCTGTGTCCTTGTGAGTGCAGTGCTGGAAATACTGCGAGGAATGCTCTTGATTAATTAGCTGTTAAATCTTGGTTCCCCGATATTGCCTGATTCACACTGATGCCTCTGCCTTCTGTTCTCCAGAACTTTACCTTTGAAGTAACTTCTTTGAAAAGTCGTACTCTGCGTGCTGAGGCTCGGTGGACAGGGATCGCACTCCTTCAGCTCCTCACGTCTCCTGATTATTCTTCTCCGAATCAAAATATGCATATATTGTTGCATTCCTTTGCTTAATCTCAGCAGGAAACTTCACTTTAAAGCACCTTCAGGTAATTACTACCCAGCCCTTCCCACGGCAGCGTTTCTGACATGGGACACTGCTTCCCGCATGACAATATCCAGATCAAACAGCACTGAGGTATTATTTCATCTTCTGGCGATGTGTGCGCTACTCCTGCATCAGGACGATGCCTGAAGGAAGAGCTCTCCCTGTGTTTGGAGACCTCAGAGCAGAATTTATCACTCGGAGCAGTGATTTATCACTGTCCACAGGGGATAAGGGACCAAGGGAGGGTTCTCCCTGTAGGGTTCCCAACAGAAGGGGCTGGAGCCCAGGATGGAGCTTTGCAGATAATAGCAAGTGTCCTCGCTTTTATTTGGGATAGAACAGAGTTTATTCATCTCCTGTATATACTGAGCAAGAGTTTATTCCCTGTCTTTATTCCTCTGTATTCCTCTGCTTTCCTGCTTTGTGCAGTAATGATGCATTAAGGCTCCCTGAGCTGTTTTTAGGCAGATCTTGCTGTTGGTTTACCTGTTCTACTGCTGGCAAAAGGAGTTAAGGGCTTCATTTGTAGAAGTGCTGTGATCCTGTGTGCAAGCTAGATAGAAAACCCAAGAATTCTGCTCACAGTGAATCACATCCTGCCTTTTCCCATCAGTAAATATTATTACCATTATTATTATTATTAATTAAACGTTAGGACTATCAAGCAGTGATTTGCAGTGCAAGCATTAGGAGGCACAACTGAGCTCATCTGACTTGATCCAGCAGAGGCAATGCATGCATGCTAATGATTTCATTGCCTTATTTGTGTCCTGATATGCTTTGAAAGATAGATTAATGTTCTTTTACCTGATATCTGATGAATACCTTACATCCTCCATTAGGAACTCACCCGCTTCCCAAAACTATTGCACACATCAGTCACTAGGAATGGTTAGAAATGTGCTGGTGCAGGGAACTGTAGTCTTCAGAGCTGCAGATTATTTGATAATAGGAATTCTTCCCTTTTCACGCCTATGTGTGCAGCTACGACAGTGTTTATATTCAGCTGATGAGCTTCAGTTGAAATATTTCTGGAATAAGTAAGAATTCACACAGTGCAAGTAGTTGCACATCTTGTGTTTTTTTTATCAGCACTCATATAGGAGGCTGTGTCTTTTACTAGTGTAAATAAAGGGAATGATTGATGCTCCCTTGACATGTAGGGGCTGTCTTAAATGCAGTGCTAACATTTTCTCAACACAGCAACTTTTCTGAGAGACATTTTATTTTGCACAACAAAAACGTTTTTTCTGCCTTGCCTTGCACACCCTCTCATCTCTGCGGGTACTGTAACAGCCTTCCCCAGGAGGAACAGCCAACAGCAGCAGCTGCAGCTTTCAGACACAGCTGTGATAGAGAACCCAGTCTACACCATTCATAATAAGGATTTCTCTTTTTATGGATGGTAAAATGTAAGAAACCACCACATGGGGACAGCTGTGGGGTCTATCCCATCCATTACCTGCTCCAGCAGCGGCCAGCAGCAGGTGATGCTGAGAGCCCTCCAGATGTGTACCGCTGTAGCACATCTCCAAGGAGCTGTTCTTCCCCATCATCCTCATGGCCTGATAGCAGTTATGTCCTTTGTCAGAGGCAAACCACTGGGCTTTGCCCTGTGCTGTGGTTCCCTGTGCAGAAATGTGGGAGTAAGGGTTGCAAGCAGGTTGGCCCTCATGTTGGCCACTAAATGCTGGGCTGCTTTACATGTCCTGATATGCCACTGCGCTGTCAAGTCACAGCCATTGCCAAGATTAATGCAGGATGCATGCTTTTAGCAGCAAAGTCTTGCCCTACCTGTCTTTGCTTTCACATCCACACTCAGAAAATGAAGATAAGAATCCTCAATTCCCTCTGGACAGAACAGTGAGAGGTGTTTATGTGTCAAGTCCGGGGAACGCAGAATGGTAAATATTTATTATAATGTTGCTAGGGAGGAAGGAAGCAGACTCGAGGTGGTGACAGGAGGAAAGTACTGCTTCAAGTCCACCTAATGAATGCCAAAGTCCGGGTCATTGTCAGCCTCTGCTGCTCCTTTATTTTGTGTTACAGTAAACTGAGGTTTGCAAGCGCAGAGTAAGATATGGTCCAGGCCTGAAAGAGCTTTCAGCACACTCAAGCAGGAGATGAAAAGCCAAGGAGAAAGAGATGGCGGATGGGATGGCATGAGGGCAGAGCCCAGTCTCCTGCACCCCTGCCAATGTTCCGTAGGAGCAGGCTCTTCCTGCAGAAACACATTGCGCAAGGGAAATGATGGCCAGAGACACGTTGTCTAGGAATGTCCTTCTAAATGTTTTGTTGAGGGTGATGCATCAAATGGCCAACTCTATCCAATGGGGTGTAGCAAAGCCCTACTGCAAGACTTGTATTTTCCTAAGGATTTTTTCTTGGATTTCTCCTGTGAATGCAGCCCAACAGTGCCCACACAGCCATGTGCTGTGGGAATGTCCTCCCATGGCCTCCCAGTCACGGAGCCACCAGGAATGGGATCTGCCATAGGTACTGCTGTACTGCTGCTGGGAACGTCAAACCATCCCATCAGAGCCCTTTAGTGCCAAGCAGGGTTTGCACAATGGTTTTAAATGGCACTATATCCAATACATTTTCAAATTAAGTATAAATTAAAAACAAAAAAAAAGTCAGAGCAGGATGATATAAGTGGCTGGTAGTCTACTACCAGTTTTAGAGTGCAATATTTCTGACAGTAAGTGTAGGTTTCTCTGTGGACAAAAGATCTTGTGATTTATTGAGCCATTTATTAATTAGGAGATTAAAGTAGGAGTAGCAAAAAAAAAATAGACTTAGAGTTAATTATAAATGCTGTAAAAGAGTGTAAGAAGATTCATAATCCAGCTCACCCTTTATTCCTCCACAAAAAACATTTAAAATACATTGAACTTTAAACCTGCTAAATCCTCTTCAGCAAAAAGACCTTAAACATACATAGAGGCTGTTATGCCCTTTCTTAGTCAGGTCAGATCTAACCTTGTAAAATACAATTTAAGCACTAAAATCTGTCTGCATCTCAGTTGCACTCCTCCTCCTCTGCTGTGCCTGAACTGTGCTCCTCGCTGAGACCTTCCCTTCCTGGTGCCTGCAGTTCTTCCACCCGTTCTCCTTGACATATCCTCTGTGATTCACATCTCTTTCTCTTTGCTCCTTAAGGGCCAGCTCCCTGCCCTCACATCATTGTTAGAAGGCTGTGCGGTTCCTGATACCTATCCCTCCAACTTCTTCACTTTTGTGAAACAAGAAAATCCGATTCTTAGCTTTTGCTAAGAGTTTTGTTCCTATTTCCCACAGGACTTTTTTTTTTAGCAGCTTAATAGCCACAAGCTCTCTCTTTGCACTTGATAATCCCTTTGATCTTCTTCACTCATTGCTCGGCAGAGTGCCATAAAGATGTTACTACCTTTAATCTTTTTTGCCATTGATCAGTAATATTTCTGTCCGCTGCTTCTCTGTGATTCGTTTGCTGAAATTGCCACTGCATTTCCCCTACGTGTTCTTGGAGGAAGTGTCATAACAAGGGTAGGGCTTCAGGAGAAGATCACAGTTGCTGGAATGAGCACTGTTTGAGGAGAAAGGTTATGCCCAGTAGTAACTATATCAGAGGTGTCACATTTACATGCTGTGGGGTTTTTTCCTACAAAAACATTGTCTGATCTGTCTGAAAATGGATTGAGGATGGAGTTACATCCTATTACAAGACAAATACGATGTTTACAGGAGCAAATCATAACAAATTCAACTAGAGATCCAAGAGCACCTTGCTTGCCTTCTTCTTGAAGCTGCTCATTGCCCAGAGCAGATCAGCTGACGATGTGCCTGGCGATAACAAGGGACGCAAAGAAAAACCCAGCCTTTCTTCCACATTTTCATTGCCAACAGCACCAGTAATAATTAAAAAAAAAAGGCACTGTGAAGAGACCAGCATGACTCAGAGCTTCACAAAAGGTAGGCACCAGATCAAGGAGGAATGCTTTGCATATCTTCATGATCCTGGATATAATTATGCTTCACTATGATTGTGCCTCACCCACTGCATTTTGCATGCAGATTTTTAATCTGCACTGTGAGGACGGTAGGGAGAAGAGGGAGAAGATTTGGTTTTGCCCATCTTAAGTATCTGGAGTCTGCTAAAGTGTAATTCAAATGAGTCAGGATTTTGAATGCTCTAAGGAACAACCACAGTTACAGACTTTTATGAGACTGAGATTGCAATGCAGAAGTGGGACAAATGATTTTATGTTAATCTGATAATTGTTAAAAAAGGATTGAGCCTGAGGTGGTGTATTCAGCTCATAGTATGCTGTGCTCTGTAGGAAACAGAAGAGGGTCTCCAAGACCCCATTTAAACAAATAAAATAGAGAACTTTTGGCTTGTTTGAATTCCAAGCAAGTAGGAGCCATTTGCATGACTGAAGGTCTTGCATTCCCCGAGGAAGGAGTCTCTTCCCTGCAGCCTTGTGTTTGGACTGATTTTGTAACCAGCAGCAAAGCTGCCTTTCTCTACCCGCTCAGTGGCTTCTCGTGCTGAAGTGCCAGTTTGTGATGTATAGCAGAGTGTCATCTGCACAGAGAGAAATTCTGCTCTCCACTCCCTTTGCATTTATACCTTGTGTCTGTGAGTTATTGCATATTTTCCTGGCCAAGGTCTTGATTGCCTGAGAAAAGAGTAATGGACGTATGGGAAATTCCTATCCAGCTTCTCCCCAGGATCTGGAAGTTGGCTATTCAAAACATCCACCCAGGTCATGCAGAAGAGAAGTAAAGACAATGCTTGATACACTACATAAATTCACCTCTTAATCCCAGATGATTCAATTCTATAAAGCAGTGAAGCCCTCTTACTCCCAATTTCCTTCTCAGGGTAATTACCACTGCTGCCACTTTTGTCACCTTCATACCTGGGGCTCCAGCCATGGGCACTTCATAACCTGATATCTTCTATAAATGAGACACACCTCATCTAAAGGGAAAGGTGAGGGGGATCTGCCAAGATCGCACATATCAGTAGGGCCAAAACTTGAAATTTGCTGGGTCCCTGTGCAGCACCCTCTTCTCCCATATAACAGTGATAGGATGAGAAGTAATGGCTTCAAGTTGCACTAGGGGAGGTTCATGTTGGGTATTAGGAAGAATTTCTTCTCTGGAAGAGTGGTGAGGTGCAGGCAGAGGCTGCCCCGGGTTGGTGGGGGAGTCACTGACCCAGGAGGTATTCAAGAAAAGTGGAGATGTGGCACTGAGGGATGTGGTTAGTGGGCATGATGGGGATGGGCTGGTTTGGACTTGGTGACTTAGAAGTCTTTTCCAACCTTAATGATTCTGTGACTCTGTGAAGGGGCAGAAGTAGAGGTGATGTGGGATCAACTCCGGACTTCTGCATGTTCCTCAGCTTAGAAAAAATGAGAGGTTTTATGGGAGACCAAAATCCCAGCTGGGACCTGAAAAGTGCAATCCCAGCACAGTCACAGAGCAGATCTGGGGTGGTGGAGGCCATCTGTCTGCCCACAGTCCACTGGATCGCTGTCAGCCCCGCTGTGCTGCCCACCCTGGCAGGCAGGAGCATGATCTACTGTTCGGCAAAGCTGCAGGGTTCACTTTTAGCATCATTTGCTGTTTCTTGAATTATTTACTGCAATTATGCTGCTGATCCACAGATGCATTGCTGCTGTGCATCATATCCAGATGTCTGCTAAAGCACTCCCAGGGCCAGGTCCTAATTTTAGCTCCATCTGCAAAATATTCTCCTCTGGACTGGAGCCCTCTTTCTGTTTGTGTTGAACTCTGCAGCTAAGCAGACCTCTGCTTTGCAGAGCTAAATTCTGTTCCTCTATCAAAGGGATCAGTGAGGAGCCAGGTTTTACCTGTGCAAGCTGAAAACAAGACAGGCTTCCTTAGCATCCCCAAAAAACACAGGAGCCGGAGGGCTGGAGCCAAGGCTGAGACAAGGGGGAAGCTCCTTTGCACTGAGGACACTGAGGTTATAAATAACTCACATTTGCCCAGATAAATCCAAACCTTCTCTGGCATGCATTGGGTGGTCGCTTTGCCTCATCCTTGCCCTGTATGGGGGAAAAGCCCTGAAAGTGCATGTCCTAATCAAGCCTTTGGGAGCACATAGGAGCTTCAAATGGTCTTTGCAGTGCTGGAAGTTTGGGTCATCTTGTGGCCATCTATTACAGGGCAGAAACCTGGAATTTTAATGGTCAGAGCAGTGATACTCATGAAAGCTAAAATATAGAATCATAGAACTGTTTAGCTGGAAAGGACCTTTAAAGGTCATCCAGTCCAACTCCCTTGCTATGAACACGGACAGTACAGCCAGGTCAGGTGCTCAGAGCCTGGTCCAGCCTGACCTTGAAAGTCTCCAGGGATGGGGCATCCACCACCTCTCTGGGCAACCCATGCCAGTGCCTTATCACAAAAAGCTCTTTCCTTATCTCTAATCTAAACCTCCTCCCTTTTAGTTTGACACTATTTCCCCTTGTGCTATTCACTACAGACCCTGCTAAAGAATCTGTCCCTTTCTTTCTTAAAGCCCCTTTAGATACTGAAAGGAACATCACCAGGACAGGCTGTAATCAAAATGAATTACTAAGCACACTTAAAAAGATGCATCTGCTTAGAGGTAACTGTTGGTGGTGCCAGGAGCTTTGTGCTGCTTACAGCCACTCTGCGGGATGGAGCCATCTCCAGGCAAAGTGACCACCTAACACGTGCCAAAAAACTGGATTTATTGGGGCAGTTGTGGGTTGGTTACAACCTGGTTTTGATTTTTATTTCCCTGTTTGCCTGAAAAATATTTAAGCTCATGGGTCAATTCCAACAGTGGGAAGGAAAGGAATAAATACCACAAAATTCACAAAGCATGAGAGATATGAGAGACGGGAAACCCATCCTGTTCCTCTTTGCTTCCCAAATGAAGCAACTGATATGTGACAAAGCTGTGCCTGTAGGAGCACACCAGGTTTTCCTGGCATGAAGCAGTTTTGGCACTGGGCTCACATCTCTATTTATTGCTGGCGTTATTATTGACACCGGTGGCAGTTTTATGTATACAGCACTTCCCAGCTGAGCTGTCGGGGCCCCGTGCAACTTGTTTTCAGAGCAATGCAGGATGCTTAACAACATGGGATTCAAATCCGTGCTGCCTGTAAAAGGTATAATTATGGTATGGTGTATTTATTAATAATAAAAGTTGTGGTGGGGAGCTTTCTGGCTGAACTGCTGGGAGAAGCGGGATGCTTCCTCCATCTCTCAGCGGGCCTTCCCATCGCAGGCAGCAATACTCTAATTAACTTTTGTCAAGTGGTTCATTGAATCTAGCAAAATGGAGCGATCCAGAGGTGCCTACAGATCTGTCAGCTGCTATCTGAAAAATGACTTTCTGTTCTGCACACGGAAGGGCTTGGGAAACACTTGCTAATGATCAGTTTTCTAAATGCGGCGTGTCCTGGGACAACAGAGGCGCAGGAACTGATGGATAACTTGGGGGAATGGAGCAAAACCCAAGGCTGCCAGGATTCATAAATAAAAGAAACAGAGGGGAGGAAGTAAAAAAAGGAAAATCTTCCCCATATTGCAAGGCCCTGTGTGCCCGAATAAGGGACACATCATAGAATCATAGCATGGGTTAGGTTCAGGGGACCTTAAAGCCCATTCACATCCAACCCTCTGCCATGGGCTGCCCAGGGCCCCATCCAGCCTGGGGGTGTCTCCAGGGATGTGGCACCTACAGCTTCTCTGGGCAACCTAATGCAGAAGGTAGGAATAGTTTCTCTCAAGATGGGAAATAATAATGAATTCCAGCAACTGAATATTTCGTTTCCATTTGAAGAAGGCTAAAAAAGCAGAATTACAGCTTTCCAGGAGTCTGCATGCATGTCTAAAACCAAAAACCCTCTGCCTGAATCGTAAATTCTTATAATCTCTCTGCTCTCACAAATCCAGAGGTTTTAATACGAGACTGTTAAGATCATTTCCTCCTGCTCAGAGAAGGATCTGAAGGGAACTGATTTCCACCTGAGGGTCCTGCTGGGCACCCCCATCCCTGCAGAGCTCCCCCAGCACTGAGATGCTGCTCACCAGCCAAATGCTCAGTACTTACCCAACACCAAATCAGAAACCAGGAACTCGGCATTTCTGCACTGAGGCTCAGCCCATGTCCTCAAAGCCTCCATTTTGGGGTCCAGATCCACCCCAGAACCTGTGGTTGCTTCCCTACACCTCACCCTGGGGCGTTCCTGCTTGCCTTTCTGTAATGCATCACCTCTCCTTCATGAACAAGGTCAGATTTTAGCTCTTCTCTGTCTGAACCCCAAATCTGCCCTTTTCCAGGAAAGTGAGATCTCAGTAAACCCTGTTTCCATGCAAAGAAAAATTTCTGTATCATTGCATGCAAATACTTTTTATGTATTCGTAGCCACCTAGCTGTCTATGCATGCACATGTATGTGTATATATATACTGAAAAAGAAAATCTGCATTTCTTTGCATCCGTGCATATATGGATGTGAAATGTAGATCCTCTTTCAGCTCTCAATCTTGTTATTAGCTCCACAAAATACATCCATAAAGGTATATGAAATACTGCATAATTTGATAGCGCTGAATACCTTCGACTTCATTTCAAGCTGGAAATCTGGGCTACAATGCAGAAGTTCATGAGATCATAAAAACTGACATAAAATTGTGCCAGATAGTGAAACTACTAACTACTCCATTTACACATGCAAGTATTATAATTACAGGTTAGGTAAGCTAAATTTGAATATGAATGGTTGCTTACATTTTAAATGGAGAGATGTGTAAACACTACATGGTCTTTAAAGATAGCCATTTATTTTCCTAACTTGCAAACTAAAGGGGCAGATCTGGGAAGTCGCACCACCTGAAAACTTGAGCTGCTGTTGATAAAATGTAGTTTTTGCTACATAGTCTATTTCTCAGTGATAACATCAGCACAGAATTGATCCACCGTAAAAGTAATGCAGAAGACAGGATTTAACATTGTTGGCTGTTTGGAGGATGCATATATTGTTCAATTCATAGAATCAGAGAACAGTTTGGTTTGGAAGGGACATCAAAGATCGTCTAGTTCCAAGCCAGTGCCATGGGCAGGGTCGCCACTCACCAGATCAAGCACCAGATCAGGTTGCCCAGGGCCCCATCCAGCCTGGCCTTGACTGTTGGACAGTGTATACCTCGGAATAGGTCTTTTTGAGTCTAGGTGCTTTCTTTTTGTTTAATTTAAACCTAAGTCTCTGAACTATATTTCAAGAATCCTTGACGATTTTTAAACTATATTGCTTTGTGGAATCATAATATTAATTTATACCAACCGTAAACCTGTGTTGTTTCCAAATTTGCAATTCATCATTCAACTCTGAATAAATCATCCAGTTTTTTAAATGTAAAAAAGCTTTTTGCTGTTATGCTCCATTGCAACATCTTGTTTAACCTGGTTATCTCTCAGGGTGGATTTTTATTCCTACCATAATCATTTCTAATTGAATGTGATTCGCTGCCACCGTTCTGCACAGGGTGGCTGCCCATCAGCACCAGATGTACAATTTCCACTGGTGACCCATGCAGTGAGGCTGGAGGTGAGCAGGAGATGGAGAATTTGAACCACTCACCAACTAAAATTTGTCTTTCTTTCCTTCTTGGCCTTGTGGGATGCTCTCGAGCTCAAGTTTTGGAGAGCCAGCGCCTTCTCCCTGCACTGCCAGCAGCCTCTGTGTGCCTGCAGTATGTAAATTTGTGCCTTCAGAACTGATTCCATGTGAAGTTGTGGTTCAGCACTATTATCATTATTTAATGTCACTCTTGCAGCAGCCTAATAGTAAAGCTTTTTATAAAAATATGTTATCATTCTAAACTTTGTTGTTAGCTAGACAAAGCAAAAATAACAGTATAGTGGGTTCAGCCATCAATATAGAGGGTTTATCATCAATCAAATCCATAAAGCTTTTAAGCTGTCTTGTTTTAAATTAAGGTTTACAATGCATTACAATGGGATATTTAAAACTGTACACATTTTATCAGCTCCTCATGACTTTGTAAATGCTTCCTGATTAGTAGGTCTAAACACGACGGACTTGATTCAAAGCTGACTTTCACAATTAATTCCATTTATTTTGCAGGACATTTTGTCTATTATACAGGTAGGATTCAAGTCTCCATTTTCAATCAAAGTCAAAATTAAATTGGAATTGACTTTGACATCCAGTAAAATCTAACAAGAGTCCGTAAAACTGTTAAATTAAAAGTCTGCCATTACATGGAGATATTGAGCAGGATGTGGCATTGTGGTAGTGAAAGGGAAATATGTAAAAAGGGGCAATATTTGTCAGTGAATGCATGGCTAGGGTGCATGCTATCCGTTACAATAGTGCTTACACGTCTCAAACAGGGCCGTGACTGCTCAGTGTTAAATGCCATTTGGGTACATCAGGGAGACATTAATGTGCAGTAAAGATCTTGCAATCATAGACAACACAGAAAAGGATGGAAAGGGAAACAGATGCGAAATGACTTGTCTGCAGTCAGACAGCCGTTCAGCGAGAGAACTGTGATTACAACCAAGTCTCCTCATTTACAGTCTGGTGCTCTGAATTCAACCAGAAAAAATCCCCTTTCCTTTCCTTATCATACCTGTACAACCTGGCTGACAGTCGCATAGGAGAAGCCCTGCTCAGTTTGTAAGAGCAAATGCACTGCTGTCAGTGCAGGAGGGGCTTTGTCCCTGTTGGAAGAAGGTCCCACCTGATCCTACTCCCACACCACCAAGCATCTGCTCTGGAGCAAGGTGTTTGACTGGGGAGGAGGTCAGGTTGACATATAAGAAGTGCTTGGTTTCCAGCCTTAGCTTTCTCAGTGAGCCTTCCCAGAAGGCTGTTCACCCATGAAATCTGGTGATCTACACAAAGACATGAGAGGTGAACCGGGGCATGGAGTCTGTAGGCACCAACATAATGGCATAGATATTCAAGTTGATGCTTGAAAAATGGCTTTTCTTCTTCCCTTTTTCTTTTAAAACATGGCACCCTACTGGCAAGGCTTTTTGGGATTTAGTGTTAGGGCTGTGGACAAACAGGAGAGGATGAATAAAGAGGAGTACTCAGAGGGATGAGGATGGAGAGAGGCTTGGATGAGGAGGAGGAGGAGACTGAGCATGGGCAGATGAGGTGTCCCTCGATGGTAACAGAGCAGAGCAGTAGCATCAGGTTGCAACACGACTGTATTGCCTCTGAAGTCTTCACTGGCACTGCTAGCCTAAAAAGAGAAAAACCATGTCAAAATTTCAAATTCAACCCATACCATACTAATGGGTATTTGAGTCATACTCATAACCTGCACAACAGCATGAGAAATCAGAGGCATAGATCAAAACCTCAGCTCAAACCTACGTATCCTCTGTCTTCGTAATCCTAATACTGTGGTCAAGGCAGGAGCTGGCTTCTAACTCTAGCTATACAAGACTGACAACTAAATGAACGGGAAATGAAAAGCCAGCCTAATTGTTGCCTGTTGTTATTGTCAAAATGACCGGCTAATTAAATATTTATTGTTTGCTGGTTTCAAGCATACATTTGGCATGTTGGGATACTGTGTAATCAGTAGATCATACATTTCCCCAGAACAAAATAGTAGCCTCACAAAAGCCTGTTGTGAGGATTAGCTGGCTAATGGGCTCAGCTTAGCCCCCTGAGCACCAAGGGTGCAATTTGCAATTGCAGCTCCGCGTTCCCAGCTGGGAGTGCTTGATGCTCCCGCACATCTCTCAGCAGGGACACAGCTCCATGCCTCCTGCCTGGGCTCTCAGGGCCCTGCCAGCCCCATCAGTTGGGTACAGCTGGCTCTGTCCCGCCTCCTCTGCCTGTCCTCTCCCCCTGCCTGACCATATCCAGCTCCTCTGTTCAATGGCTCACCAGCTGCCCTACAGAATGAGGTGATGCTCCTCTCCCGTTCCTCGTGGGGCTCCGGGAAAGCTTTTCAGGAAGAAGGGATGTGAGAGCCCAGAGATCAGAATGCTCTCTGATTGGGCTACAAACTCTTGACTTTTTCCATCATCAGGGAAAAGAGATCCTGTAGGATCTCATGCTCTTGCAAAATATGATGGTTGGACTAGATGATATGATGGTTGGACTACATGACCTTAGTGGTCCTTTCCAGCCTTAATGACTCTAAGATTCTATGATTTGTAACAAATGGTGGCCCTTTAGGGTACATCAGCAAGGTGTCAGAAATGAGGATAATACAGAGACCTCCAAAGATGACCAAAGTCTTAAGATGCTCCTGGTGCTGCCCAGCTGCAACATCAGCTTTCCAGGAATGGTATCTTCAGGTGGAGGAGAAAGAATATTTGCACCACAGTGTGCCCTAAATGGATGACTGCAGCCAGGTGTCACAGAATAATAGAATCATTAAGGCTGGAAAAGACCACTAAGATCATCTACTCCAACCATCAGCCCATTACCACCATGCTCACTAACCATGCCCCTTTAAGCCATGTCAACCTGAGAGATGTTCCTGTGAGCCCCACAATGGCCACTACACTTTAGGCTGCCCTGGGAAGGGACAGAGCAAGCTTACACTGCACAACAAAAGCAATCCCATGCCCAGGCTCCCAGTGGGGCCTTTTTCTTTCTGCCTTCCACCCCACAGTGACATGGCTGTATCTCAGTAGGGCAAAGGGAGAGCCAGGCTGCCCAATCCCAGCCAAGGAGTGCTGCAGGGAAGATTAGCAAACTGTGAGCAAGCAAGGCCTGGAGGCAGCTCTTCTAGGAGTGAGGAGAAGAAGCTTGGCAAACGAAGCCAGAAGGGGGAAGGAAAGCTTGCAAAAAGGAGAGTGAGCTCATTGCAGGGAGCATCACTCAGGCCTTTTCAGTAGCAAAATACATACAAAAAAGCAAAAGCTGGCATTCGCAATTTCTCAATTAAAATGTAATTTACACCCCGTACTGTCTCTCTGATAAAAGCATGCTTTGCTCACCCAAGTGTGAAGCAGTATTTACAGGAACATTTTGTGGCTTATTATGCTGCCCTGATGTTACAAGTGTCTGTACGCACCCAGACTTGGGGGCCAAAGGGCGCTGCCCTTCATCTGCTCCAGGATGGCATTTGGGCACTGTTAGGAGCAGGACTGCCCCAAAACTGTATTGGCCTCCCAGGGCTCCCTTTGTGGCCAAGGAAATAAAAATACACCACTATAAAGTTGGTTTAGTGGGCGTGATGGTGATGAGTTGACAATTGGACTAGATGATCTTAGTGGTCTTTTCCAACCTTAATGATTCTAGGCTTTCAGTACGAGGTCTTGGCATGAGGTCTTTCAATGCACAGATCTAATTTCCTGTACAGAATCACATACTCCTTGCAATCGACTCATTAGAAGATGCTGGTTGAATTAACTGTCTCCTATTTTTTTTTACCAAGTTACTGAGATGCATTCAAGTGTAATGAATATGCACTTTGTGTTTAGGAAAAATATCTGCATGAAAGTTAATGGAAATCTTATAACAAGAACCCCACTTCCATTAATTGGTTCCCTAATCCTGTGAAGCATTAGTCATATGTTTAATTTGAAGTATTTGATCTTTACAATCAGAATTGCTGGCTCTGATCCGAAGCCAATCAAACCATCAGCAGCCTTGCCATTGATTTCCATGGATGAGATCCAAAGGAACTATGCACATGATAAAAATGAAACACATCCTTAATTGACTTGCTAGGGGCTGTATTTAGATCTCCTTAAATCACCTGTGCCAAACGGAGCCCTATAAATGATTGTAACAAAAGCACCTGTCTTGGTCTGGATCCCAGGGAAAAGCAGCGTTCCCCAGGGCCTGCAAAGGGGATTGAGTCCTGACCCACAATATCTCCACCTCCTCAAGAGCACAGCCTCACAACAGCTGCCTAAAAAATTATTGCAGACAAGAAAAACTCAAATTAATCAATTAAACTGGCAAAGTACCTCCAGTCATGGAGAAATCTAATGATTCTCGAGTTGGGGGCTTTTTATGCTTCTTCCCTGTTTTTTTTTTTTTTAATGATTATTAGAATGGATTATCTCTACGTACTCTTATTTGCAAGTCAAAGAATTATAGATAGTAATTGGATAATCTCTCAATTATCCCTAGTGACTTAATTATCATCATTAACTGTATTTATTTCACTAATTTGTAGGATTTCTTTTGGGGGCTTCATTCTCCAGGCCGATTAGTTTGAGTGATAACAGGGCACACTGGCAATGCTAAAGCAGAATCCTACAATTATTTAAAAAATGATGGGTCGTATCTTACAAAACACAAGAAAATAAAAACCCATTCTATTTCAGGGCTAAGCCTAAGCTCAGAACTTTCAGCTATTGCTCGCTACATTTCTGATTATGTAAATTGGGAAGTTCCATCTCTATCGCATCGAGTTTCTGAATTTGCAGTGAAATTTGTTCTGTTATGCTACAACAAGAAATGGCTATTGTAAATTGAAAGCCAATGCAAACAGCAAACATAACGCCTGAAGGAGAGAGTGTCATGATCTGAAATTTAGGAGGTAATGCAACTTCTTTGTCTGACTGATGCACTTATATTCGAACATAATTAAAAAGCCCTGGAAGAGAAACTAATACCTGCAGCTTTATATGAGGAGATGGATCTCCTGACTAATGAAAACCATCTCATCCACATGGTCTCCATAGCAATGGAGAGTGTAGGGGGCTTTGAGCCCAGTCTTGCTGTTGTTGAGTTACAGAGGACGGCTTGGGCTTGGAATCCAGCGCTGCTAACTTTAATATTTAGGCTCACGCATGATAGCTAGCCCAGCACTAGCAAACAATCAATGACATTTTTTATTTCTTTCCACCCCAATTTTCTCTGTGTGTGTTTTTGTGGTGGTTTGTTTTTTGCTTTTTTTTCTTTTTAAGAGCCTGAAGCGGAAAAATATAACTGTTGGAAATTGCTTTACATTAGTTGATTATCTCTGGCGAAGTTGAGAGCATTTGGTCTTGCTTATTTGAAATAATTTAACATGAGAACCCCATGGAGGGTGGTAATTTACAAGGGATGGTCTCAATTGTGATATGTACACATTGCAAGCAAAGGGCGGGGGACCTGCCAAATCTATTTAGATAAATCTTTGAATTGCTGCTTATTATTCCAGGCCATCTCTTCTTTCAGTAGACCAAATGCTGTTAAAATCGCCAGCACTCTCATATTAGGAGCAAAATCATTCCATGCAATTTGTCTGTAGTCAGAGCCTCGAAACCCAGATTTTCAGTGAAGCCCAACAATTAATTTAAACGTGGTACACAAGTGCATTTGCATAGCTTGTGCGAGGTGCTCTCTTGGAGCCATATTGGCCACCTACATGGAGCAGAAAGACAGGCTGCAAGCACTTGCTGCTGATGCAACTTTTGATCACCTGAAGGATTATCTGAGATCTATCTTTCTGAACTATATTCAGTGCAGTGCTATACTACAATAACCAGGTATCCATTTTTTACCTAAATATTGCCTTTTTGGTATGACACTGGAGGAGTATACTCACACTTCTGCCAACAGCGTTCCCATAGGCAAGTGGAATCATAGAAACATAGAATCATAGAATCGTTTGAGTTGGAAGGGACCCTTAAAGGCCATCTGGTCCAATTCCCCTGCAATGAACAGGGACACCTATAGCTCTATCAGGTGTTCAGTGCCCGGTCCAGCCTGACCTTGAGTGTCTCCAGGGATGGGGCACCCACCTCCTCTCTGGGCAACCTGTGCCAGTGCCTCACTGCCCTTATTGTAAAGAACTTCTTCCTTATATCCAATCTAAGCCTCTCCTCTTTTAGTTTGGAACCATTTCCCCTTATCCTATCACAACAGACCCTGCTAAAGAGCCTAATTGCTTTTCTCGGGGTTATTTATTTAGACACCAGACTGCAACTTTGTTGTCTTCAAGACATGTAAGATTTCTTTTTCTATTAACTGTCCTTTGAACTCCAATCTTTCACTCAAACTAGAGCCAGAAAACCAAGACCAGTCACAGATCAAATGGCAATATCTGGTGTAAATCCATGTAAGCCAATGGATTATACAAGCAGAGAATCTGGGTCCAAATATATTAGAGAAGGAGAGGAATAAATCTTACCTGCGCCAAGAGACTGCATTAGCTTATTGTGCTTGTAAGACTTTGAAAAAACCTAATATAGATTCCTGTCGTGGATGAGCACAGGGAGCTCCATCATTTCCTATGCACATTTGGCAAGCCCGACCACTACAAAGTTCGGATCCTTTTTGCTTTTATTTTTCTGCCTTACTAGATGTTGAGTCTTCTCACAGGGAAAAGTTAACTCGTTAAGCTGTGTTTCATCTCAGAGCGAAGGGAGCTGCGAGGAAAGCAGCCTGATTTCAATGTAGAACAGCAATGTAAAAATTTAATGTAGTTTAGCTAGTGGGCTTTTAAATCACATCTCTGTTTAACACCTTTTTCCTGAGTGCCCCTGAGGAGACGGGACAAACGTCGCCCAAATTTGCTGTGTTTTCTCTCATTCAACAGCAAACACAAGGAATGGGAAGCGAGGTGGAAGTTAAGCTGAGGGCCCTGGGAGATGCCCACCCATGTCGCAGCTCATCATTTCGCCTCATTTCAGTGTTTCCGGAACAAAATCTTCCCTATAGGCAGACCTGCAGATATCCCTGCTCACTCTCCTGACTCTCAGTTTCTCACTCGGACCTGGAGCGATTTGATAAGGTGAGAAGCTCAGCTCTCCGCTAAGATGCTTCTGGCTTTTCTCATTGCAGAAAAAAGCCCGGAGGCATGAAGTGGGGATATCTGGGAGGCTCAAAAGCCAGATAGCAAAATAAACCTCTTGGCTCCAATATTAACACTTGAAGCCTTTTCTCACGATCCTGGGGAACGAGGGTGGTGTCACGATTCTGGGGAGACCGGAGCACTTGTGATTAACCACACTGCTCCATCCCTGGAGAAGGAGCTGCTGAATCCCGTAAGGTTTAGGAGTGTCAGTGGGAAATCAGAGCTGCACAGCAGGAGGAACAAGGGTAGCATATTCCAGCCATTTCCTTGCAGTTGCTGTTACATGGGGTTACAGCACTGAAGGATTGTATTTAAATCCCCAAAAAGGTTTTCTATTAAAAAAAAAAAAAAAATAGAAACATTCAGGTTTTGTAAAGTTCAGCCTTCAGTGTAATCTTCCAGTGACTTAGAAATGTAATTATAAAGCCAATTGACAGTGCCCTTTAAGATATGTCATGTAGGAAAATTAATTTTAGAATTTTTTTTTTTAATTTCACTGTCACATCTTGGGCGAGAGCGAAGCAGTGGAAGGCCCAGGGAACATCTCCCAGAGGGAGGGGGAATATGGGGCACCAACACACTAACCCATGGCGTTGCTTTCTCGCACCCATTTTGACGTTATGCTGGATCACAGCCAGATGCCCTACCTCCCTGCACTGAGCATGGAGTGGGACTAACCTGCTCCATGTGTCAGAAGCACCTTGGGATGTGGGGTTGCCCAAGATGCAAGGGGGGCTGTGCAGGTCCTGTGCTCCAGCCTGGTTCCTCGACCCAAGCACATACTGAATTGAGTTGCAATGTGAGTTGCACAAACACAGACTAATATAATTTGTCACAATTAGGAGTTGACTGGATGTTTTCATTCAGGGTGATCCAGGCCAAACTGTTACAAATGACCTCTTCGCTTCAGAGCACCGAACAGATTTACAGGGAGTATCTGCTACAGATGCCAAAAAACGTTCACTGGGTCATGGGCACGCCCCACCCGGGAGAGTGCCCCAACACCCATTACCTCTCCCAAGCTCTCACAGCAGCAGACCCATCCCCTGCTGACACACACAACTCCCCACTGCTGGGAAGAACTGCTAGTCCCCAGCACACACCCATCAGCAAAAGGACAGTGCAAGATTGGAGCTGGAGG
This sequence comes from Pavo muticus, assembly GCA_016647715.1. Taxonomy (NCBI): domain Eukaryota; kingdom Metazoa; phylum Chordata; class Aves; order Galliformes; family Phasianidae; genus Pavo; species Pavo muticus. The sequence goes on along the minus strand of JACDJE010000160.1, from coordinate 3,573,687 downwards.
CAGGGTGAGGTGCCGCTGAGCATGAATAAAAGTTGGAGGCTGTCAGCTTGTCTTGCTTCTCCAGCAGCAGGGGCAGGAGGCATCCCTCTCACCACGGCACTCTGCAGCACATGGGAAACAAGTGCTGATAATGATGGGATGACCGCTCGGCTCTCCTCCACTTGCAAACAGTTGGTGGTAATGATGTTCATTACACATTCAATAGGCTATTTTACAATATGAAGTCATTTAGGAAAGGATAATTAGTCCACAGCTTGCTTTTCATTTTATTTAATTTTCTTTACTTCTGTTTGGGGGAGGAAAAAAAAAGAAGGAAAAAAATGTACATAGGGATTGTGTTATTTTTGCAATGAGGAAAATGAAGCTGTTTGATTTATGCTCGCTCACAAGAGATATCATGAAAATGGTGCCATGTATTTTGCTGAATGATTTCTTGCAATTGGGCATCCAAAAAGCGCATTTTAATCTTCATGTATGCTTTGTTATTGTGTCAAATTACGAAGAGCAGGCATAGGAGGCTGCTCAATGAAGAATCCACTTTTCTCTTAATTTGGATGTGTTAAGTGCACTTTCAGAAGCCAGAAATATTCTTGTAAAAATAAGATTGTGCAACAGGATTTCTTCCTAGGGCATCAGTCATCCCCAGGGAGTCATCATCCCTGGAGGTGTTCAGGAACCATGGAGATGTGGCACTGAGGGATGTGGTCAGTGGGCGTGGTTGGGTGAGGTGAGGTTGGACTTGGTGATCTTGGAGGTCTTTTCCAACCTTGATAGTTCTATGATTCTATACCAGCATTCATCACTGCTAAAATGAAAAGGGGTGAAAAACTAATATCTCCAGTTAACTGTTTGCTTTGGTTGTATCTGCTGGTTTGATCCTATGGGGTAGGAAACCTACAGACCTACCAGAGCAGAGGATTTGGGGCTCTGAACTCTTTCTTGCAATTCCAAATTCATTTTTCTTCTGTCAGGACAGCTGAAAACAGAGCAGTCCCTGTTCAAAAGGCATTCTGGCACAAACTGATTTTTCAGTGACCCAGCCCATGAGGTAACAATTGCTCAGAGCTAGAGACCCCCTGTTCTGGGCCCCACCACCTTGGACAGCTGCCTCACCCCATTTTTGTGGATATACTTCATGGCCAGGCAGTGGAGAAAATGAAGAGAGCCAGAACTGAAGGGTTTTCTGTTTCTGTCACAGGGAATTGAAATTTGTGTGTTTGAGAAAAGATACCTAGAACTGTATTGGTGCACAGAACCACTTCCAAGTGGCTGACCTATCTACTGAGAGCTCAGATGTGATTTTAGGTGAGCGGTCCCTCGAGCTCCTGGCAAACCACCACTCCAGGAATCTCCCAAGGGTGATGCCTCCAGCACAGCTGCAGTCAATAAGGCATGAAAGAAATATGATGTGAAACAGTGTAATGTATGAAATACGAATGGCACAGCAGCCTTGGATTACAGCAAGTCCAGCTGAATGCCTGGTGCTCCCCTTTACTTTTATTTCTATTAATATTCCTCAAGCAACAGCAAAGATTGATTTGAAGTAGAGAGAACAGAGAGTCATGGGAGCTTCATTAGCATGCAAATCTGAGCGAATTCATTAGCCCTGCAACTGATGCTGATGCTCCTGGAAACTAGTAAAAGAGTAAAGTCTGCAGAAGTAAATCAGGCCGTGCTAATGAGCCTGTTAATAAAGCTTTTGTAAGCCTTTTCCAGAGCCAAAGTGACAAAGCACACTGTCAACATTAAACCTCTGGTACTGTGCCTTAGATGAGGGGCACTTTTTTTTTCCATTTCGTGCTGGGGAAGAAAGCGGAGAACCGTAGCAAAGGTGGAGAATGAGACAAAAGCATTTACAATATTTCCTCATCAGAGATAGAAGTATTGTGTGGTTGCAGAAAAGAGACAGTATGACAAATGCAAGTGTGCAAATAAGATCCTTTTGACTGAAATTATATTTTGAAGAAAAACAGGAGACCAAATTTTTCATAACGGAGCTTTCACCTTCTGGCTGTATGTTCTCATTTTCCCTGTGCCTTATTAGGCATCATTTCAAGATTGCATTTTGTCTCATCCGCTGCTAATCGTGCAGCAATGCTTACAGCACGGATGTGGTGCCGCTGCAGCACCTCCTCACACATGTGGGTGCTTTGTGCTAAAAGCATCACTGCTTTGCTGGGGCTGGAGCAAGGCATCTCCTCCTCTACTTCCCATTTTGCTGCCTCTTCAGGATGAGCAAAGTTGGAGATCTCTTTTCCTGGTATGTTCTCCAGGTGGGACGTACGGCCATAGAACCCACAGTGAGTGACGCTGGCAGCCACCTCCTCTCTCCATGGCTTCATGTGGCATCAGCATCACAGCACACAGAAAAGCAGCAGGTCCTCCGAGATAAGGAGAGGCTGGTTAGCAATCTGCTTGGTTTCTTTTTGCAGAAACCTCTGTGTAAAAGAGCTTGATGCGGGGAGGAACTGCTCACTGCTTTCTCATCAAGTGGAAGGAGTGCTTTATGCACAGACTGATGGAAAACTACTGGAATGCTTTTCAGTTTCCCTCTCTAACCTTTAGTGCTTTCTGGTGCCTTACAGGGAACAAAACGTCAGACTGGAAAAAGGGGGAAAATATATCAAAATGTATTTGGAGATAATGGCGGGTAATACAATAGAAAATGCGGCCGGGCAATAAAAAGAGAGGCATCAAAAATACCACCAGAGAGTGAGTGGAAGGGAGGAAATAAGGCAAGGAAAATGGTAAAAGCAAGGAAATGAAGAGAAAATAGGCACTTGCATAATGGGGTGACAAAGGACAAGGAGGGGAGGAAGGGAAGGCAGGGCAGGAAGAAAGCTGGAGGAGAGGCACGCAGTGAGTGATGGAGCAGGGTCAGGGGCAGGCACAGGCAAGGAGGAGAAATGGAGTGGAAAGGAAGCAAAGGGAAGTGTGCTGCCGTGGCAGCGCTGCTGACCTGTTTGCTTTTAGCTGCAGAGTGATGGCAAGTGTTTGCGTTAATAATGCTAAAGGCTGGCTGCCTGGGGGCAGGCAGAGCAGGGCTGGCAGGTGTCAGAGATGTCGTTCGATCAGCACAACAGGCTGTGCTGTGGCTCCTTGGACTGAAGGGAAGGGAAGGCACCAAGAGGTAAAGGGAGCCAAGGTGGGAGGAAAGACCCATGGGATGCCAACACACCTGCCCTGTTTCCTTCAGTGCCGATAACCTGCCCACCTGTCAGAATCATAGAGTCATTGAGGTTGGAAGAGACCACTAAGATCATCCAGTCCTTCCAGCTACCCATCATCACCATGCCCACTAAACCACGTCCCCCAGTGCCAGATCTTCCCTTTTCTTGAAATAAACCTTTTCTGGAAGGTATCTGCCTTATTGCCCTGCACCTCCTGATGGCTGAGTTTGGTTTGGTGTGATACAGGAGATCTTTCTGCCCTGCTTTCAAGCTCACCCAGGTATTCTGTCCTGCCTGCAATCCCATAAGCAGTGCCATAACACTTGCACTCAGCCACATTTCTCACAGCCTGCTGCATATTTACACTGCACAGCACTCAACGTGCCATGCTTTAGGTGCAGTCTCACTGGTGCCTTACATACCAGCTGCACCATCTGTTTGGATTCCTCTTTCTTTTGTATTACATCACAACATCGCATTTTCTTTCTTTCTTTTTTTTTTTCCTTTTTTTTTTTCTGCAGCTGCAAAAGCTTTGGGAACATTCCAACAATACCTCCCTTCCTGCTTGGTTTAGTAGATATTTGGGCTCTTTCATTCTTAGCTGCCGAATTACATTTGGTTATCAACATGCATTATATCTGCTGTCAATTAGCTGTAATCTAACACCATGAAATGACTTAACTCCTTCGGCATGCTGTGTGATCTGTCCCCAACCAGAGCACCACTCGGCTTATGGCAGCTTGCAGAGATCCAGGCAATTCTGTCACACTTATTTTTTTACTAGCGCTCATTACAGCTAAAGGTCAGTTGTGTTTCCATTGTAAGCTCAGGGATAACAGCGCCGATCTGGCAAACCCTTTCTCATGTAAAGTTAACGGGACTATTTGCATAAAAATCCTTACTTGGGGAGTAATTTGCAGGATCACACTTTTAAAGCCCTAACCTTGGGAGCAAGGCAAAAGCTGGAACTTGGAACAGCAATCTTCCAAGGCTATATATTATCAGAGAAAATGATCAAAATTTAATGAGGAAAAAAAGGTACTTAATTGCTGTAGATAGCGTAATTTCAGCCATAAAAATGGGATGATCTTGCAATGTGCTGTGCTGCGGCCTTTCAAATCAATGCTAGCACCGGTTGCAGCTTTAGTAGTAGCAGGGCAGCGATCTACAAGCTGTCGAGCAGAAGTCCTAACCTGCTGCTCCAGGCACACGGCAGGTCCGTAACTCTCAGCTCGATGGAGTGCTTGGGTGAGTGACTGGGGCTTCGTCCTCCATGAATCTGTGCTGCAAACCCTTGGAGGAGGGCCGCTCCCAAGCAAACGTAGCTACAAGGCACGCTGGCCCCAAGCCAGGGCCAAAGCTCTGGGCATCTCAGGAGGGTTTTCATCTGCTCTCTCAGCAAATGCTTCAAATGCTTCACCAGCTCTGTTGTTTGTAATTCGGGAGACTCCCTGGGCTCCAAGCCGCCAGCCTTGAAGATCTGTTTACATTTTAAAATATATGCTAAAGTGTAAGCCCTGGGACAATTAACAGAAGTCAGGTAAATGAAGCAACAAAGACGGAATCGGCTGAGGCCTTCAGTTAAGTCTTGGGTGAATACTGCATTTTCTTGAACAGCCCAAATAACAAGAGCTGGCCTTCACACCTGGACTGCATCTTAGAGGCAGCAGCACTGAGACAGAGTTGGCCCTTGGAGAGGAAATATTAGTTCTGGACAAAGGCGCTGCTTTATTTTCCCAGTGTACCAAAATTAGAGAACCCCCTGGCGCTAAATAATTTTGCTCTGCCTCGCTGTGAAAATTCCCAGTGTTCAATAGCCCTCCACAAGCTCTCATTTTATCCCCATAGTGCAGTGCTCCTGTGGTTATATGTCAGCTGCAGCAGTGGTAAACATGTACACACTACTCATTTAAGAGCTTTTAAAAGACTTCTCACTGTGCCCAGAAATTACACCTGTGCTTTCTTACTTACCCATGCTGTTGTCTTCGTTTCTCAGGCTATATTAAGCCCTCCATTCTTCCCCCTTTGAAAGAATGGGAGAGTATAAACATCTTTAAGTTCTGGCTTACTCTCTATCAGGTTGTGCAGAGGGGCAGAGCCAGTAAATCAGAACAGAGGGAAAGGCAGAGGGCTGCGTGCAGTAGGGCTGGCAGATGATGCCTGCACCCTCCTGAAGACTCAGAACACACACAGAAGCTCCGTGGTGTTGACTGAAATCCCTGTCAGCTGCAGTACTCGACTTCCCCTAGATGGTGACCTGTGCTATTCTGCCTGTGTCTTCTGTATCCATGGATGATGAAGGGAGACAGAGCACACGGTGCTCAGAGGAGCTGCATCTGCAGAGGGGAAAGTACACACCGGAGTGTAATGAGGCATTGGCCTCCAGTGAACTTTTCCATCACAGGAGAATATTTCAATGTTAAAGATGATTTGCTACAAACAGGAAAGAGAGGAGATGCGGTAGTAACATAAAATGCCATATCTAAGAGATTGTTCAATCTCTTTGCACTGCTAAAATGAGAGAACTGAAGTAGAGGTCCTGCTGACATCACTGCTCAAATTCTGTTTGTCCAAGATTTCATGGGGGAACTACCACTGAAACTAAAAGACCAAATATATATATATATGTGTGTGAAACAATTTCTACTACTTAAATATCTCTGATAAGCTAACAGAGCTCTGGATGACAGGAATTTTGACCTATGAAGCTCTCTGAGTCAAGGAATGACTAAGAAAATAACCCAAAGGCTCTTGAAGTAAAGTGGCAGCCTGGGCCATGTTCAGTACCTCTTACAGGGACACAAGTGTTAACCACAAACTTTCACTCCTCCATCAGATCCCACACACCCTGAGCATACAAATGCATTTTTGGCAGCTTTTGTGTGCTGCCTTAATTGGATCCCTGTGGGATCCTTCAAGATAAAAATGCCCATTCTTAATTAAAGAAATGATCCTCTTTTGGCTAGGGTGTTTGGATATTCGGTTCAGAACATAATTTAATGTACCTTGAGCAGGAAAATTCCTGACCGAACTTTAAAGTTGACTGAATTTATCTGATTCAGCCCAACCCAGTGGCTCTCCCATAAGAGCCCCCAAGCATACATGATGGTGGTGGCTGCCATCTAGTCTGGATCCCAATGTCAACAGGCCACCATCTTAGATCTTTATGTATTTTCTTCATGGGATCGGATCCAACTTTTTCCCACAGTACGCCCAGTTTGCAAAGGCTTCACTGGGTGTCACTGCTAAACATCTGTTCATGTGCATCTGTGAAGAACCTTTTCTTCCATTTACCATTTACTATTTATCCATTACAACTAATACATAATAAAACTCTTGCTCTGTATTTCACAAATGTTAGAACAGTGCCCCAAGGGCATCAGCAATAACTATATTTACATCTTCAGAAATGCCTTCCACCCCCCCGTCGTTCACTGCAGCTCTTCAACCTGTGAATGGTACACTGGGAGTATCAGCACGTCTCCTCTTGAGTGCAGATCCTGCCTCTCCATTCTGCAAGTGAAATTATCTCTGTACGTCTGCACCCATGAAGTGAAGGACACTTGTGCTTCCAACTTCCTCAGACTGTCAGACAGTTTGCTGTGCCACTGCTCCTGCAATTAGCACTGACAAAAGTGTTTCTCACCCCGCTCCCCAAACCACACTTCCTTGACTTTTTAGAAAACCCCGGAGCAGTGTAATATCTCCCTGGGTCATGTTTCAACAGAACAATGAGGTTAGTGAGGCATGACAGTGATCTTCATTCTAAACCTGTACTGAACATCCTTAATCAAGCTTTGCTTTTTTAAAAAGAATGGGCCTAATTCTCTTCAGGCCTATGGTATATTCATGCTTGTGTAATTCCATCAAGCTGTATCTTCAGCTCCTCTAAGTTGGCAGAGCTCGTTTGACTTCACTTAAATTCCAGGAAGATTAGTAATGGCTGAACACTTGGGCTGCTGGTTTCCAAGCTACTCCTCATCTATGCCAGTTTGAAAGGATAATGAGTCCCAAGGTTTGTTTTTGTTTTTCTGCCATTAGATCAATTAAAACAGTTGCACACTCTGTAACACATTTAAATCAAATGCTGCACAAGATACACCCAACAGCTGTTATTTTCCTGAGGTTTTAAGCCTTCTCCATTCCTATTCCATTATAAAGCTCTGACACCCAGTAGCTCCTGGAAGCATGCACAAATCTCCCTAAGGACCCTTATTAGGGCCAGGCCATTTTTTTTGTTCTCTTCACTAGATGTGGTCTCCCAGGATGGAGCCACACTATGACATACAGCCATGGGTGGATTACTCTGCCTCCAAGAGGAACGTGTGTAGGTACTTCAGCGTGTCCCATCCACAGCCCAACAGACACAGCACCCTCAGCCTCTTCCCTTTGCAGAGTCCTGAAATGAAGTAATTGTGTTTTGTTTCCCTCTTTCCCTTCATTAATTCCTGTATTCAGCTGTTGTGTGTTTGCTGGCAGCAGCCAGCATCTACAGCTCTGGGATAGCCACAGGCAGGTAACAAAAGTGAGGAGGATGGAGTCAGCATGTTTCTTTCTGGTGTCGTGGAATTTGTCTTTGGTACGTTCATGGCCACTCTGAAATGCAAGAAAGATGTGAATCAAGAAAGAAATGTGTTGAAGGACTGCTGGCTGCAAGTCCATACCCAGGATCAGAGAGCACATATTTATACTGGAGGCACAGTGGTTTGTCTGATAATAGATTGATGTTTAAATTAGGTACAGACTCAGTGATAACTGAGTCCCACCCGGGACTTCTGGCAGCAGAGCAGGGCAAATAAATAATGATGTCTGTAGCTGCAGATAGAGATGCTGTTACAAACTCTGATACTGCAGTGGGTAAAACTTTACACAGGCTGACAGATGAGAGATTTCATTGGCTTCAGATGCGAGAATAAAGAAAATAAAACTTGAAATGAACTTTCTTGGATGCATGTGGCCATGCAGGAAGTTTCATTATCTGTAAATCCACTCTGTGGTTCCCTCTGGTGGCTGCACCCAGTGCATCAACACAGCAATCAGGCAACTGAGCTTCTGTGGCATATTGCACCGTGCAAAATACAGACACCTACCAATACATTTTGGGAACTCCCACACGATGATCTTCTACAGACAGATTCACTTCAGCTCTCTGACACTCTCAAAGCTGTAAGACTTGTTGCCACAAAACGCTTCACTCTTCCCAGTTGCTCTTTGATGTCTTCATTGTCTGGAGATTCCAGAATGGGGCCATTTCTCCCAGTTCAACTAAAACATGATCAGATTTCTAAGCGCTTCATGTCTGTGCTGTGTTTGGGGCTTGGCTACACAGGTCGGAAGAATTTGGTGTCACTCTTTGTGGAGGACAAACCCTGGCATTTCAAATGTTTCCCTTCCTGTAGGATTATTGCCATCATCCATCACCTGGTATATGCTGTATGCTTGGTGGTATGAATCGTTGCTCCTGACCCTGCCAATGACATTAACAGAGAGAACACCATGCTTTTGTACAGTTGTTTCCTCTCAAATGCTATTCAGCCTCTGATAATGATTCAGATGAGTAAATCAGCACAGTTTCACGGAGGGCTGGAGTTGTGCCAGTCATGACTTGCTGGTTTTTCCAGCACTTACAATAGCAATGTTTTTCTTCCTCAGTGAGAAGCCTTTCCCAGGACGAATCCAACCCTGGAGAGGACAGCAGAGTGCCTGCCATGGGGGGCTGTACTGGAGAGGTAAGGGCTCAAGCCAACACCTGTTCACTGGGGGAAGTTAATGCAGTGCCTTCCCTCCATTCTCTCCCCAAAGCTTTGGTTTCTCTAAAACATCAAGAGATATTTTTGTGTTGTTTTCAATTTTGATGCGACTGCTGACCTATAAAAGAGAAGGACCAACTATGACTGTAAATCCATGACCATTTTTGGTTAGCTTCAGCCTGATTCAGATATCACACTGTGAGGCGTATATCAGAACTGAGTTATTATAGAGGGAACGAAGAGGTTCCCTTAGGTCTAAATTTTCCTGCTGCATGCTGAAGTGCTTATCAGTGCTCCTTTCCAGGAGGGCAGGAATTCTCCAGGGCATTGACTGTTTTCTGTGTGAGTCGGATACATTTGCCAAAACTTGTTGTGTTTCAGTATGCTGGTTCATGAAATCAAGTGCAGAAGGACAGTGCCTTTCCTCTCCCCACAGTATGTGATGGTTGAACTCGTTGAAATAAAAGAGTTCTTGAAAAACGCTCGGTGAATCTACATAATTAAAAATCTTTCCTGCTGGGGGTTAATGATTTGGGTAGATTAACTTGATAATGTAATGTAAAATGTCGAAATCAAGAGTCTGCATCCTGAAATACTGGTGTAGCTCAGCAATGGGAGACAGTTGTAAGTAAATAACCGGAGAAAGTATTTTGCAATTAAATTAAAGATGTTTCCAAACTACTGTACTTTGCCATAAAAAAAAATGTCATCTTGAAAAGTCAAGTTTCATTTATTTTAATCAGCGCTGTCATGAAGTATTCCATTTGGCACACGCTGACTAACGAGCCCTTTTCCAGACACCAGTTTGAAAAGTGTGCATCAGAAAACGATCTCAGCCCACTCACATGGTGTCTGTGGGCCAACTGTCAGCTAATTGAGACCAGCCTCGCTCCACCCAAGTCTGTGTGGCATCCTGGTTGGTCTTGGGAGGAAGAAGAGCTTTCATCCCCTGTATGTGCCTTTTGGGAGGTCATGCAAAGTTTGCTGCCATCGGTCAGAAGATTCCTGATGTCTTCAGGGAAATTCAGGTTCAAAGATTCTGAATCTCCACTCCCCTTCACTGTTCTCACTCTGAAGTTATTTAAGGGGAGAGGGATCGGTATCAAATTGATGGAAAGCCAAAATGATCTTGATCCTCCTCTGAGAATTGCTGTTGAATTGCATTATATATAAGCAGAGAAGCTTTTCTATTATTAATAGGATAGAAAATCAGAACCATCAAGGAAAATTATATAGGTCCTATTAAGATGGATGAGTTGGAGTTACGTCCGCATATTTGCAAGAAGATTGTTCTCCCACCAGGGTGGGAGAATACCAGGGGAAATGCTGTTAACTTCTCGCAGCCTGGTGGGCAGCTGTGTGGGCAATGGGCACACCTATGCAGGCACCAGGCTGCCCCAGAGGATGCTCTGCACCAGGGTGGGAAGCCTGGGGCAGCCACCCAGGAGCCAACCTCCCTTGTGATCTTCTGCTTAAATTCCTCTCTCCTTTGTCTGCCTTGTTTTCAGACCTGCCAAGTCTTGCAGTTCCTCCTGCATGTCCAATGAGGGGATTATTTTGCAAGCTTAAATCTCCCTACTAAAAAAAGAAAGTTACACTGATAAATACCTGTTGTCTACACACTGAGTCTGGTGAGGAATAAGCTGAAGCGTGAGTGTGAAGGGCACTGTCAGTTCTGCAGAAATTGCTCTTATTTCACCGGGCTAACGTCACATCCAGAGAGCTCACAGCAGTCTTTGTGCAGGTATCCTCTGGGGAGTGAGTGAGAAGCAGCTACTCTGAGCTGTCCCCTTATTTAGGTAAGCCACATACATAAAATCTGATGATTCCCTATTAATTTCGTCCTATTGCTCCTAGGTAAAGCCCCTTGTTCCACCTTAATTTATCCCTTCTCCCCGTTAATGCCCTTCTAACATCTCTCTTCCTAGCCAGTTAGCCACACTTTAATCTCACCTGGTTATTCATTCATCAGAAACCAATCTCTCCTTCCCCTCCATCAGCTCAGCACCACCTCCAGCATGTGTGCTGCTAATAAGCAGGGCTGAACGCGGGGATCCTGGTGGCACTACCCCAAGGGCTGCTCAGCATCTGACCCCAGCATCACTTGTCCTACACTTGCAGACCCCTCCCCTGCACTTCCATCACCTCCGACTGCAAAATGAAGGGCTGTTTTCCTCCTGCTGGCAGCCTCATGTATCTTTTCTCCATTACTGCCATTTTGGGAGGAGTACAGGCCTTGCAGAATGGCTTTGTCCGGATAATAATAATTTTAATTTCCCCTTTCAGAAGCTCCTCTTATCTCCTACCTGTGTGTAACTGATTGAGTGATTAGAACCTTCCCTCTTTCTTTCTTACTTTACAATAAGTCCCAGCACATCTCTGACAGTTTGGAAATCAGCGAGAGTGCACTCTGCACCTGTAAGTGGGTCTTAATCCAAACATTTTATGCCTGAAAGCATTTGAGTGCTCAGAGGATGCTCCCACCCCCCGGGGAAACACGTACAGACCTACCCTGTGTCTTCTGCAGCAACAGCGTGACCCTGACATCTACACAGCCCCCTGCATCTGATTTCATCTCCACTATTAATCTAAGGTCTTTGTAAAGGTTTGTTAGGTTGTAAACCTTTGTTAGTTTGTCTTTTGCTGTTATTCCCATGCTGAGAGCTTCTAATGCTCTCAGCACCCTGGTCAGCTTTGTAGCCCCTTTACTTGGATGATGCTGGGCTATGACATCAGTCCTTCAAGGATGGGGTGTTACAGAGGCGATGGGTGGGCTGATGGGCATGCAGGAGCCTAGAGCAAGCTGAGTGTCAGATCCGGAGCCCAGAGGATTATTTTCTTGCCTACTCTTTAAGAAAACATCGCAATCTCTTTCTGATTTGGCATGGTCTCATACTCCAGCCAAGCAATCCCTCCCGCCCTTTCTGAAGTACTTTACAGTTGTTCCTTTTCACCTTTCTCTGTAAGCCTGCATTTGTCAGAGGGAAGAGCAGAACTCACTCTGTGTGGTCTCCTCTGCCTCCAGCAGCAAGCACTCGGTCACCTGCAGAGGGGGCACGCTGGGCTGGTGATTGCTTTGGTCTCTTCTAGTCCTGTGTTCTTACCCTTTCCCACTTTGATTTGCTTATGTTTTGCAATCACAGGGCTACTCTCAGTATCTTTTATTCTCTGCCTGGTTCCCATTAATGGTGCTTTTCTGTTCTTCCATTATTTTCTCCCTATGGGGGGAACTTTACCTTCCCTTTCAATATCTTCTGCTAGAGACCACAGCTGCCAACGTCTTCTCCTTTCCAGTTTCTCACACGAGTCTAAAAAGTAGACTCGATTGGATGCTCCTGCCCTGCACTTCTCATGAGCCATTTCTCAGGGTGTGGGCATCTCTGCCTTTATCAGAGCCAGGACAGCACAAGCTGATTTCATTTCTCCCAAGTAAGGACACACTGAACTATCTGTGGCAATGTCAGAGATCAGGAGGAGAAGGAAAGAGCTGGGGCAGTGGGAAGGAGGCCTAGTGATAAAAGAAATTGGTGAGATGACAGCAAGATGAGCTGTGATCTAAGCCCTCCTCATACCCTGTGTTTTTATATGTACACTCAAAACATATTTCAGGGATTGAGAGTGTTTTCTCCTTTCTGGAGATCTATTTTGTCATTACTTTAGCTGACAGCAGCTGGGGAGAATGAAACACTTTGGTTAGCCTCAAACACCTTGCTAAGTTTCCTTAGGTTGAAGCACTGCTGTGTTTCATTGTGGCTGACACCAATCAAAGCAAATGGACAAAAGTGAGCATTATGATTTTGGATCTGTGAAACGAAGGGAATAAGTGAAGGGAATTTGGACTCACTGTACAAAGGAAGTCCCAGGAAGAGGTTCATCTTATCAACACCATTTGCTTTGGGGGCAGCTCTTTTACAAGCAATTCTGCCTCTTCTACAACGCTGTTGTGGCAGTCGGTGCTTGGCCCCATCTCTGCTCCTGGATTTTGTGATGCAGACAAGGTCATGGGATAGTGGTGCTGGGTCAACAAATAAAAGAAAAACAAACAGTGAAGCTGTCCTTCACAAAAGATTGATCATTTGTGAGTCTGACCCCAATAGGATTAAATTGTTATATATTTGCTCTGAGATGTCACCTATGGTCCACAGCAAGTTATTGCTTCATCATACTAACTAGGGCACAGTGACAAAAAGCTGTTGTGAAGATGCTGTCCAAAGGCAAGAGAAACAAGCCTTTGTCCTGTCAGCAGGTCCCAGCCCAGCCCTCATTGCTCTAAATCACCTCGGAATATCCTCACAAGGCCTTGAGCAACAGGAAAGCATCACAAGACATCAGCAATCAACCTCTTTGGGGCATGGGGAGATTCATGTTGGATATTAGGAAAAAATCCATCTCTGAAAGAGTAGTGATGCAGTGGCACAGCTGCCCAGGGAGGTGGTGGAGTCATCATCCCTGGAGGTGTTCAAGAACTGCTGAGATGTGGCACTGAGGGAGGCGGGCAGTGGGCAGGTGGGGGTGGGTTGGGGTTGGCCTTGGTGATCTTACATGTCCTTTCCAACGTTAATGATTCTATGATTCTATTGATGTGAACAGTCAGAGCTCCATGGGGAGCTGCAGTGGTGCTGCAGCAAGCATCTCTGTTGATGCTCGTGTGAAGAGAAATGAGAAATGTTTGCAATGGCATGCAAAACTGTTTGAAATTCATAGTGTGTCACAGCCCATTGTGAATTCAAGAACAAATCTTTCTTCAAAGGAAATGTTTGTGATGGCATATCTTGAAAGAACAGGCCACTTTCTAGCAAAAATGGCGAGGCACGCCTGCTCCTGAGTGAGGCTTTGATAATTTGAGCCCATTTTCCATGGCTTTGGCATGGAAAACACAGAGAAGTGCACACTGCCCAAAGTCTGCACCGAAAACAGCCATGTTGTCAAAGAAACCAGGAGAATCATAGAATCACAGAATCATAGAATGGCCCGGGTTGAAAAGGATCACAATGCTCATCTAGTTTCAACCCCCCTGCTATGTGCAGGGTCGCCAACCACCAGACCAGGCTGCCCAGAGCCACATCCAGCCTGGCCTCCTTGGGCAACCTGTTCCAGTGCATCACCACCATCTGAGTGAAAAACCTCCTCCTAATATCCAACCTAAACCTCCCCTGTCTTATTTTAAAACCATTCCCCCTTGTCCTATCACTATCCACCCTCGTAAACAGCCATTCACCATCCTGTGAAACACATGTACCTCCTTCCTTAGGAGAATGCTACCTAAACACGTGCTTAACTCTTAGGGTGTGTTCAAGATATCTCAGGACTTGATCCATATATCCATGCACAGGGGAAGAAAAGTCACGAGGACTGCTCTCAGGCCAAGCAGAACTCCGCTCTGCCTTAGCCCTAAGCCAGTTTGTTTGTGCCAACGAATTACACAGCTTTGCCCTCTCCCTCCCGTGGCATTAAGAGCAGTAAAACCGAGTTGCTCACAAATCTCCACACTTGGCTCCTCTGAACCAAACCCAGCGCTGTGCTGCACCGACTTGAGAACAGAGATTTGGTTGAAAGAAAGGATAAAGCAAAACCTCGCTTTGTTTTCCCGCTGTCCTACATTTCACCCAAACAGCTTTGCCTCAGCTCTTTGAACTTTGCATAACTCTTTAAAATAGCAAGCAAGAAAAAAAAGTAATAAAGAAAGAAAAATAAAGAAAAGCAGCTTTTTTTTTTGTCCCAAAATCAGGAGCGGGCTTTGGTGGAGCTGAGGCGGGCTGAGCCCTGCGGGCGGTTCTGCGGAGTAGGGATGCGCTGAGCACAGGGGCACCTCGGGTCCTCCGGGTGTTGCGTGACTTAACAGTGACATCCAGCGGTCACCGAGCTCCGGCTGCATCAGGTCTGACCCGGGGATGGGGCGGTCCCTGCGGCGAGCCCCGCTCCGCGCTGCCCCTCCTTCAGACCTCCCAGAGCCGAATAATCTTCAAATCGCCCCACTTCTCCTCAATGTTATAACCGTGTTTTTGCGGTATCACGGATACGAGTCGTAATTAAGTGCTATAAATGTAACAATAAATCAAAACCCTACGAATCGTGAAATCGCGGAAACTTTTCCTTCAACTTGCTGTTGCCCTAAACAGAGAAATAAGCAGTTTTCATCTCGAGTTGAACACTGCAGACATATTTTCACACGATAATTTGGTTTTCAAAAAAAAAGTCTAACTGTGAAGTTTAATGATACCACATGAAGCAGCTTGTCAGTTCGTATTTATATTCAAATCTGAGCTTTCACAGTTCCCAGTGTGTTTCTTTAGTATTTTTTGAAGCTGCTCTGACAGTCTTTCTCAAAACTGTCTCCAGGAGAAGCAGCATGAAAACCTGCGAGGAAACAAAGAGCTTCCCACACTGTTGGCTCGGGGTTTTGGTGGCTGGGGAGGAGGCTGCTGTGTCCCACGCATGCAAGAGGATGAGGTTGAGGGCTCTGACTTTTGGCTGCCGCGGTTCTGCCATGTCCTGTCAGCGGTGGGGACCAAAGTCCCAGAGGAGTCCATCTCCTGAGGTTAAATGGGTGGAAATTTGAGCCGTGGAAAGCTTCAGCCGCTAGCACCTTTGGATCCTCCCCTACAATCACAGAATCGTTCACGTTGGAAAGGACACTTAAAGGCCATCTGGTCCAACTCTGGTCCCTGCAGTGAATGGGGACACCTACAGCTCTATCAGGGGCTCAGAGTCCTGTTCAGCCTGACCTTGAATGTCTCCAGGGATGGGGCACCCACCACCTCTCTGGGCAACCTGTGCCAGTGCCTCACTGCCCCTACTGCAGAAAAACCTTATACCCAATCTAAACCTCCCCTCTTTTGGTTTGAAACCATTTCCCCTTGTCCAATCACAACAGATCCTCCTAACGGAGTCTGTCCTTTCCCAGAGGTTATTTGAGGCTCCTCCCTGCCTTTTATGTCCCCTTCCCCTGGGCGCATAGCCATAGGAGGAGGAATTTGGCGGTGGGTTTCTGCATGCTCCTCTCAGCACTGAGGCAACACAGTCTCTGACCTCCTGTGTTCCAGGACCTGCCATACCACAGGTAGCAAAGACTGAGTCATTACTCATCCCCTGATACTCTGCAATGAAAGATGGAGGTCACATCCCTGCTGACAGAGGTCCTGCTCCTGCCCTCAGCCCGGGCAGGGACATGTCACCCAGATTGGCTGCTTTATTTAACAGAGGATTTCTGTCTGAAGCTCCCACAAAAGCCACATGCACACCAAATGATTCCCCTGTTGCTCTCCAAACCCCCTCTCCTCCCCAGCTGGTGCAGAAATAATGAGGCAAGTGTGCTCAAAAGGACCAGTGTGTCACAATGTGTGTTGGTATGGGATGCTGGATGGGATGGGATGGGATGGACCAGCCTGGGGCTGATTCCCACCTCCTGTTAGCCCCACACAGAACCACAGCTGGTCAGGGGCTGGGATGCCCCCCTAAACACTAGTGCTTGCAGATAAGGTCACCACATGTCACAGCCACTGTCAGGAGCCAGGAGATGTATTTCTTTTTAATGGAAGATATGGAGGGTCCAAAATGACTGCAGCTGCTATTGCATTAAAAACAGATATGTCTGCTGCCTCCAGGGGCTGGACATGAGATGTTCCTTTCAGCCTCTCAGCTGACAGCTATGTTTCATGCTCTCCTGTCTACTTCACAAACGAAAGCAACCTTTCACTCCCAGCATGCAGCCTGAATGACCTCTCTCAGCACCGCCTGCTCTGTGGGCATTAATTTGTCCCAGTTTTCCCCTTTGTTCATGACCTTGGGCAGATCCTGCTGCTGCACTTTGCTGGGGCTTGCAGAGGACAAGTAGGTGACACAACAGGGCTCCAGGCATCAACCCCCCTATGTACCCCATGTCCCTCTGTCCACCAGCACTGCCCACAGCCATGTCCTGCAGCCCCAACCACAGGTTAATTCTTGATCAGCTTTTAATGATCCCAAACCCCTGCAGTGGCTCAGGTGACAGATAAATTTATCCCAAGGTTAGGGTGACTCTGCTGTACCAAAATCTATTTAAAGTCAAAGCAAACATTTCAGAATAACAAGTCATTATACAACTCTAGGCAGCTTCCCATACTTCTTTTTTTTTTTAATGTAAAAGGTAACATATTTCTGTATTTTGTACGTGCTAATTGTTGGGAACACTGTCAGATGGTTCAGCAAATTGAAAATGACAACATCAACCTGTTCAATCCATTAAAATCTCTCCAGGATCATAAGGGATATTGTCAGCCAAGTAACGCTGGCATCCCCGTGGTAAAGCCATCTTGCTTCTTATTAATGACTGGCTTCACAAATGAGCAGATTTTCTTTGTGTGCATCACTCCACCACATTATCCATAAGGGGCATGGGCATGCTGTAGGGTAACCTAGAGGTTAAAGAGAAGTCTTTCATCCCAGTGCAGACTTAATAAAGAGAATGGCTGAATAAAATGTAAATAGGTCCCAGGCCACCCAGCCAAGATAAAAGGTTGGGAATAGCTTTCTTCTTGTCCAAGGACCAATGCAGAAATTCAGAGGGATTGTAGTGCCAAATCTGGACCAATCTTTTAAATAAAAGTGATGACACTTTGAGTGCCTTCCTCAAGAGAAACCAAGGAAAACATCCACCCAAAGCCTACAGACACTCAGCACTGGACAGACACCTTGGGGAGTCAGGCATTGAATACCTTGACCTGGGTCTTGCCTTCTGTGTGCAGACACACAGGCTAGCTCCATTCCAAATAGCCGTAGAGATAAGTTAGTGCAGTGCTGTGCCCAAGCCAATATACTGCAGTATTTATTTCCACTAGTATTTATCACCTTGGCCGTGGTATTTCCCCAAAGCAGAAAGCAGCTGTGTATAACTTCCAGACCAGAATTTCTGACTAGCTGGGCTTGAAGGCAGAGAAAACTTGCATCTGTTTTTATCCATCCTGATAGGCACATCTATATAAAAACCTACAGGGATGGATTATTGATGGAGAGATAGCTTTAATTTTAAATAGTTATGAAATAATGGCTACAACACAGGGAAGGAACATAGGGCTGTTATTGAAGTTAACAGCAAAATTCCCATTGTTTTGTGTTTTAGGGCCAGCACGTGCCCTGAGAATTGCACTTTTTCTCCCTGGTACCCCCAGCCACTTTGTGTTAGCAGCTCACCAGCTAAGCTGCTGCTCTGGGAACGTCACAGCCTATTAGTATTTCTTTATCTTCCATTTATGCCATCTTGTTTGCTCTCCCGGGCCACTTTAAAGCAGGATGACATTGCCAAAGAGATTTACTGCATGTACTTTGTATACACTTTAATTAGGTCTCCATTCATGTCTCTCACCTGACACTTACAAAAGAAATCACTCATAACGTACGAGCGCGGTACGGAAATCGATACACGTCTTGAACGCGCAGTGACTTCCAGGGAAATTAAGTGCCTCCATCTACGCTTGTGGTGACTACCCCTGCCTCATGGCATGGAGATATATGGGTTTGCTTCGAGGGTTTGAATGAAGCCATTCTTAAGGTCCTTTGGTTAAGTAGAGGCACGAGTTGCCCCAGGCACAGCTGGGATGCTGCATGTTCCATCGCTGCTCGCTTCAACTCGTGGCACCTAAAGCCAAGGAGGGGTACAGGAATTAAAGCTTTAGCCAGGAATTGTTTCTTTTTGCCATGTCAGTTTGTGGTTTTATTAGACTTCCTGACAGTGTCAAGCTTCAGACATTGTTGTCAATGGTGGCTGAAACATAGCACTGCTATATTGCTATCGCTTCAATTTTTGCGTGTGTTTCTCAGTCTGAATGATTGGGCGTTTAGCTTTCATGCTCCAATGACATGAGGAAAAGAACACAACTGCCTATAGTAACATCTGGCACTTTGGAAATGGGAATTTTTGACAGTGGATTTTCTTTTGACTGTTGGGTTATACAACTTTGGGTTTTTCCTTGGGTGAAAAGGGCTTCCCATTCACTGGCAGAGAGGAGGGAGGAATTATGGCTTTGTCTCTACTGCCTCAACAGCAGGGTCCAAATAAGAGAATGCAATTTGTATAATCTGGAGAATCTTGGGAGATTCCCATCCTTACAATTCAGAGGGAGGAACCATAGAATCATAGAATGGTTTGGGCTGGAAAGAAAAGAAATCTCTCTGCACACAATCACACCCTACAGATAATCTCATGCTGAAAATTAATTTGTAGGCAGCATAATTGTCCCATTAATAAGATTAATGCCAGGTACAGCTCTATGGATTATTGAAAAGACAAAGCGGCCTGATCCATGCAATTAGAATGAGATACCTGCATTAATTAGGACCGTCACCTGACAGCAGTGGTTCCATCAAACAGCTCAAGGAACTGAATCTCCTCTTCTAGTCTCATCATTCTCCCTGGTTTGTGTTTTCAATAGCTCTGTTGGTTTTCTTATATCACAGACACTCAGGAAAAACACTAGCATTGTTCTGATGTTTAAGTGTAAAATCCTTCCTTTCTCCACTTTGGCTCTGATATAAGTAATAATCTAACCATCAGCCTCAGTTTCTGTTTGGTTGGTGTGAAATAGGGTGTCCTGCTTGCCCCACATCACCCATGCAGGCCATGCCAGGGCTCTGCACAAATGTTGGCTTTCTGCTGATGCAGCTCCCAAAGCACACATATGGATAAGAGCTCTGGCAAGTGGTCAGCTTGCTTATCTCCATGACATGCCCCTTTTCTCCAAGGAGATGACAATCAAGTACAAGTTTTTGGTTCCTCTATTCTGCAGCATTAACAGGCAGGTTTCTATCACACAGCTCAGCATCAGCATGCCACGTCACCCTAACAACCATCCCTGGGAAAGGAAATCACTCTGTTCTGCTCAGTTGTACTCATTCCCAATTACAAGCCAAGTATCTCAGTCACGAATGTCAAAACAGATACTGTCTGGTTAAATGATACAAGATAGGTGCAGCTAAGCCATAAGCTGTCATGAACCCAGACATGATTGACAGAAAAACTGTCTCCTGATGGGAATTAGCTTAATACTTACGGTGAAGTGATGTCTGCTTAGCAGAGCCCTCGTCTTTCCACATTTGAATTGATGGTGACACTCTTACTGCTATTTGGTGGGGTTTATGTATTTTTTTGTTGTTCTTTTTTTTAAGAAAGATGGACGCATTTTTACATCTCCTTAAAAACATATGGGACCTTCCAGCCTGCTGTGATTAATTCCGAAAGCCAAAGCTACAATTTTGATGGAAGAAATGCAATGCTTTTAATCTCTGCACCTCATTAACCACTGCGTGCTCCAAACCACTGGTGCCCTTCAGGGGACCGGTACCCTGGGCTGCCTTGAACAGCGCTACCCATAACGGTGAATCACTCCTTTGGTTTCCCCATGTGCAGTTTTGGCTACCGCTCGTTATGCCCAGCTGTGAGATTAATGTGTCCTCCTTGTTATGTCAGGATTGCTGGCATTCTGTTGTGATCGTTTTGCTGAGCTACGGGAGCTGTTGGGCAGAGCTGGAGCATCTCCAATTGTGATGAAAGAATCATTGAATGAGCTGAAATTGGGGAATCTGTGCTCGAGATTTCTCTGCTGAAGCCCTGAGAGTCACCTGCTTTGCTTTGCCAGGTGCTGGAATCATTTCTGCCTCATTCTTTATTGTGAAGGAATAAAGCCTTCAGGTTTTCAGTCTGGAAAAATGCCTTAACCACATTCCTCAGCTGAACTTTGTGCTCCAGGGTTTCCTTCACTGATAATGTGCCTAAGTGCATTTTCCATACTTGGGTAGCAATGAGCTGGCAGGGATCAGAGGCACACACCACACAAATGAGTGCAATAGGGCAGCAGCACGAGGAAGGGATCCTTTCCACTGCTATCATTGCCTTTCTTACGAACCTGAACTGTCACTGCTTGTGTCTTTATGCCCAAGCATTTCTATCACACTGGAGTCGTAAATTAACCTGCAGCATGATGAGCTTTGGCATCCCACTCTTCACCCATGTTCTCATGGTACCTGGACACTTCAAGCAGCCAGAGAACAACCCTCAGCCCACAGCTTCCCATGCAGGTGTGCACCAGGGAACCTCCAAGAGCACTCATATATCAGTGATGCTGAAGCCTTCATGATTTTCCAAGATATATCTGAACTCTGCCCATGGTGTTTGTAGAACAGCGAGGTGTTTGGATAGCATTAAAGCCTGCTATGCTTGAAATGCTCTCACTCTGCATAAATTTGTCATGACTGAAGATTATATTAAGCATAAGCATGGCAAAACTGTGCAGCCAGGCTCCCACCACCTCGCACACTCCAATGGGCTTTCTCACTGCTTGCACAAACCAGGAACACTTTCAGCCTGAGTTTGTGATTAGTGAACCAACCCTGAACTGCAATGCCAAGCCCGAAAGCGAGAGATGCTCTCATTTTTCTCCCACATCTGCAGAGTTCGACTTCTTTCTTTTTTTCTGCCCTGGTGTTTTGTTCCAATGGGTCTTGTTCTTTATTGCAAAGAATGATATACTTGATAAAAGGGAATCTTGGGGCAGCCTGACGTATCTTAGGAAGTCTTGAACATTGCCAGAAGGCCTAAGAAGAAGCAGCTTAGCTGGCAGATAAATTGGTGTAATAAGTGACCTGACATTTCTTTCTTGTTTGACCATATTGCACAGTGAAAACTGACAAAATGTTGTTCAGATTAAAAATATCCTCTCCTAGTTATGTAAATGGTTAATCCTTAAAAAGACCCACATTTCCCATCCCCTAACAGCAGAGCTCAGCTGTAGCTGCGTGCTCACTATTCCCAGCTGGTGGTGTTATTATTCAGCTGCTCTCATTCTAGGCTATTGTTCTAGTTCACCTTAAAGCAGCCATATAAAAACATCCTTGGGAATGGCAGCAGCACCATTTTCTGGGCAGCTGAGGTTTTCAAAGTGTGACAGCCAAAAAGGTAGATGGAGTTAATCTGCAAAAGTCAGTTCAAAATCAATAAGACAATACATTCCAGGTGAGAAGATGCTGAACAGTTATTTTAAAATGCCTTGGGACTAGACAAAATGTACTTCCCATACCATTCATGTATAATAAGTCATTGGCACTTTCTGCATGACTGAATTTCATTTTGCATCTGTGTTGTACGTTAAGGCTCACCTGTACTTGTATGTATTTATACGTTTTTAAGCCCACAGCTGATTTTGGAAGTGTGTTTTAGAAATAAGACAGTATCAGCACACAGAGGGCAACTGGAGTAAATAGTTCCCTGGGATGTACTTCTATAAAAGAGCTTTGTTTGTAAAGAGAATTGTCCAAGAGCACCAAGATTAATGATTAATGAAGGAAAGGTTAACAAGTGAGCAAAGAGAAAATCCATGGACTTTTTTATTTAAGATCCTTCCAATTTATTTGTCAAATACCCATGCACTGGAGGCAAGCAGCCTCCAACTGAAGCTATAGGTTTTTTGCTAGGGCTGTGCCAGACTGGAGGGCCCTGTGCCAGGGCATCACGAGAATAACAACAAAAGGATGATGGCTTTCATATCCTCAGGAAAGGGCACAGACTGTGTTTGATGTCCCCACAATTTCCATGCTTTATCCTCCATGCCCAGCATGCGAAGCTCATGGCTCTCACCTACCCAAGAGATGATGGAAACCTTAGGTCACACCTCACGCTGTATGTTTGCAACCCAAACACTGTCTCCTTTTCCAAACTGCTCTCCAGGCTGAAAACCTGGTTTTCTTGTTTACCGTTAGCTTTCACATTTCCTCAGACAGAAGTCAGCCCATGGATGGCCAGTCCCTACCACCTCTGTCTGTTAGTGCCACGCTTTTCCAGTGCCACCTTCTGCTACAAATAAATATGTCGGTCTCTGAGTTCACTAATAATTTCATTGCATGATTTGTATTATGATGAAGGGGGGAAAAAAAAAAAGAAAGCATGAAGATATACGTTTTGCCTCTAGGAATTCCTCCACCTGTTGATAAGCCTAGCAGGGTGTGATGCTCAGCCTCTACAGACTTCAAATTAAGGGTTTGCCAAGATATTTAACTGAGTTAAAGGCAAATCAAATAAAGCAGCTTTAGGAAATTACAGCAACCATCCCATTGTTTGATTCCCACAATCTCTATTTCAAGCCTCCCTACTCTTAAGCAAAGCAAGATTCAACTAATAGTGTAAGAATGGGAGCACCAATTGCCAATGGGACAACTCGTCTTTTGGAATCAGAAGGGCTACACAACATTTGTGCAAGCTCAGCACACTCTCATACCATAAGTCAGGTGTGTTCAAGTAGTTTTTAACCAGCATTTGAAATTAGAAATCACAAAACAGTTTTAAACCTTTCTGCTGGTGCACGTAAATAGTAATAATGTAATTTACATTGCATTGCGTGTAATGAATATAAGGTTGGAACAAGTTGTCTGAGAGTGATAAGAAGAAAGTAATGCCTCCTCCTACATAGTTAATGACTCAAGAAATGTTGTACGGGTGAATTAGCAGTCACAAACGTGAAGGTAGGTGAGCAATTTCCTAGATGCAATATTGATTTTAAAGATTAACAACATTTTCAGAGCCTGTGTGTGGCCAAGAGTTTTTGCCAGATGTCCAAGTACCTAGCTGTGTAGCTAGAACAAAAACTTAAATAAGAACCTGAATTGAAATAAATGTCTTATTTCCTACCCTCTAATCCTGTTTGAAGCTCTGGGAGTCCTGCCGTCCTCAACACTGGTTGGTAGACATCAAGCAAATAAAGTCTATGTTGGATTAGTGGATTTTATCCCCCCCCTCAGGACCTGAACATTTTTCCTTCTCTTTAATATTCAGACTGAAACACGTACTGCATAATAACAACAACCTGAGTCAGATGCAAGATGCATAACTGTGAAAAATATGCTCATTGCTTCCCAAGCAGCCTGCCAGTTTGGGAAGGAGAGAGCCTGGCTTGTGCTCAAGGTTTTGGGATTGTATCATCATTTTGAATGGAGCCCAGGATGCATCAGAAATGGGAAAGTCAAACAGCCAGAGGGCTTTCTGATATTAAAAGCATTACTGGAAAAATACGAAACGGACAAAGAAAAAATCAATCAGATAAAAGCTGTAATTAGTCTATGTGAGATCCTTTCAAGGATGGCCGCGCTGTACTCTTGGTGCTCACGCCAGCTCTGCTCACGCTGCCTCGCTCAGTGCTTCCCTGTTCAGGAGGAATAAAGTTGGTAAAATCAAGCCTGTAGCCAATCCTTTTTTATAATCTTCTCTCTTTTGAATGCTGGGCCCCCCACTTGGATCAGAATGTCCAAAGACATCATTTTGGTTTTGCTTGGGAGACGGCTGATAGGAGAAAATGTTTCATTTCTGCGCTCAGTGGGTGGCTCGAGCCAAGCTCGTCTTGATGGCAAGCAATATGCAATTCTGGAATAAATGTCCCTTCATTCAATTATATAGGAAATAATTACAGATGTGTAAAACCACTTAATGGAGACATGCAGAGATCAGCATATATTAATGCAAACTGTCTTTATTCTGACATAGGAAGAAAGCTCATCCAAGCCCCACCTCCCTCGCCATCTTGTCTCTGACTGTACCGCTACTCAGAGACTCAGAACTTTACTCAGCATCCCTACTTGCATGCTTTGTGCCACTTTACTCCTCCACTTTGTGTATCTTCTCAGTGGTTTCCTAGCTAGATACTGGGACTGTTTGTGAGAGAAGGCAGGAAAAATTGGCACACAAAGTTTCTTATTTTTAATTTTTCTGAGGACCACTAACCCTACTCCATACACACAGCCTGCTGATAGCTCCTCTTTTTTCTCAGCATTAAACCATCTTGAACAGCATCTGCCTCATTCTGAGAATGCTGCGAGGCAGCCTCTTCCCAGGGTAACACTTCTGTGCACTGACTCAACTTCCACAAGTTATTTCCATCCCCTGCATGCGTTAATTCTCCACTTGGAAGAAAAGACTCCAAGCAGCAAAGAGCTTTAATCTTACATATTTTACACATAGAGTAGCTGAAGAGTACGGATGGCCCAGATCTTCCTCCTGGTGCACAGCTGCAACATGTTGAGCCGTGGTAAATTGTTTCTGAACTCTCAATCCACGTGTTGGCTGCTATTGAGGGTGTGGCTTTTTTTTCTGCACAGCTTTGCAGATTTAATTTTTTTGTTAATGTATAAGTAAAATTTCCTGAGGCCATGACCATTGGGCATTGTGAAAGCTCCACAGATGCATAGGTGAGGTGCCCTACCATTGAGGCCAAGATATTTTCCTCATTTTAGAGATGATGGAGACATCTCCCTGATTTTCCTCATAAGAGGGATATCTGTTTCCCTTGTCTCATGCTTTCACCCAGAAGAAGGGTTAAGCTAGATAACATACAGCAGTCTCTTCACCTATTCCTTTATTACATGGAGAAAACAGTGAAAAGGGGGAGTATGTGGCAATGATAAGCTATGGAGGAATTCCTACTCTAACATAGGCAATGGAATAGCCTAGAGTGACAACAAGAAGCAGATTCACTCCTTGTCTTTACCGCTAACAAAAGGGAACAGAATGTTTCACAAATTTCCTTATCTTCTCTGCAAAGCTGTTCTGAGAGCTCATGCCTTCCATGGGAACAGTGAATGAACAAAGCCAGGAGCCATAGATCAGAGCAGTCCAAGCTCACTGCAGGGCTGAGTGTGTTCCCCAGGGAGTCTGGGGTTTGATCCCTGGTTTAACTCTGAAGATGCATCGGCTGAGATATCTAAAATACTCTTCAGATTTCTTCCTGTATGCTGTCCCTGGGGACTGTCCTAATGTCATCTGAAACCATGAAACTGCAGCTGCATCACTTATGCTACAGGACTCCTGATGACCAGAAAATAGTTGCTCACTTACACCTACCTGCCCATTATATTCTCCATAGGACTGTTTTATTTGATCTCAGTTTCTCCAGCTGTGCAAATTTTTCACCACTACGTTCCTATTCCTCCTCACAGCTTATGGGTCAGCAGTACTTTATAATAGGAACACTGGCTGTCCTTGAGTTCCCAAAGTGCTTCAGTCAGCAGGTTGATGCAGCAGAAACCTCTCCTTCTCCCCACCAAGCTGCACTGCCCTACAGCTTGATCCAACCCTTGGATATCAGCAATGTGAGAATCCAAAGGACGCCAGCCCACATCCTTTCAATAGCAGCCCAGCATGAGCCCAGATGAGCTGTCAGGATGCCTGATGATACTGTTCTATATTCACGATAATAAATTTTCCTAATTTAATCTCTGAAATGGAAGCGCACATTTCAGCTCGTGATTTCCAACTTATCTTCTATTTCCTTTTGGCTTTTCAATGTTTCTGAAATGCCTTATGCTACAGGCAAAACACGCTGATTATGACGGGGCTCTTCTGTTAGCAGCTGCCACTGAGCAGTGTCACGCATGGAGAAAATGGGAAATCAACTCTGCCCAGTTGTGTCAAGCATTTAGAAAGAAGATGGGAGAAAGAGTGCACAGTAAGAACCAGGTGTCAAGTGTTCTGGAATCCTGCTTTAAGGAAGGGGGTGGGAGGGATTTATTAAAGAATTTAGGCATGGTGGAGCTCTACAAGGTGAGTAATGCAATAAAATGCAACCCATCGAAAAGTCATGCTAAGTTAAGCACAATGATTAACTGAGATTTGTATTTGTGGCATCATGGGAAACACATCTGTGCACCTCCAAGAAGGAGGACAGGAAGAAGTTAATTTCCATAACGTGTCTTAAAGAGGTGTGGTCAAATCCTCATTTGTGTGAAGGTAGCAAATTCCATGCCCTCCATAATAGGAGAAATCTTCTTTTCTGATCCGAAGTCCAAGTGAAGCACTAGAATTCCGGTTCTGAAATTAAAGCCAGGTACCTGCCCATTTGTACAATGTAGCCTTCCGAAAATACTGCTGACATATACATTTGCTGGTCCCATCTTCATCGTAATGCCAATACAGACAATTGGTATTAGTATGGGAGCAGAGGGAGGCTTAATAATGATGCACTTGCAAGAGATGATACAGATGTAAGGAAAGCAAAGCTTTCTGTTCAAGTGTGTGCTCTGCCTCTAGCTGTAGAAGATGCTATATTTGTATCCAAACTGGGAAAAACAGAGAAAGGCTTGTAATTTCTCGTTGCTTCCAAATAGCAGCTGTTCTGAAGCAGTGAATCTCTGCCTTTTTTACAGAGGGACTTTACATTTTGCAAGTGCAACCCCAGCTAGAAGCAGCTTGTTGTGACAGCCCAGGGAAATGTCTCCATCAGAGCAAACCTCACTTTTTCAGGGTAATCTCTGAACCCTCACTTTGTGCTCTCTTCTCTGTTTCAGATGGCTGCTCTCCAAGCCAGCAGTCACAAGTGACACTTCCCACAACAATTCCACCACTGATAGGGGACATTGATTTGCAATGGATTCATTACCCTCAGCCTGCTCAGGAGTGAGGAGCTAAAATTTCTTGGTCTAATCACTTGCCAGAGGTCTGGCATTTCTCAGCTGCTGGGTCTGGGAAAATAATGAAAGAAAGCACTGATGGCCAAAGCAGAGCCAAGGGAACCAGTAAGCAGAGCTGCTCCTTGGGGCTGCCTGATGGCACTGCAGGGACCCAGATGGCATCATGATGTGGGCTGGCACCGCTACATAGGCTGGCCCACCTGCAAGCACTGCTGGAGCCAGGGTTTGAGCTCACTGCTGCCCTCCATAAGAGCACTGCAGCCTGGCAGAGCCAGAATGCAGTTGCCTCCCTGCAACCAGTGCTCTGTCTTGGCTGCCATTCGTCCAGGCCCTGCCTGTTCATAGAATCATACAGACATAGAATGGCTAGGCTTGGAAGGGACCTTGAAGAGCACCCAGCCCCAACCCCTGCCGAGGGCTGGTTGCCCAGGGCCCCATCCAGCTTGGCCTCAAACACCTCCAGGGATGGGATATCAGCAAATTATTTGGGATCACCTGCCTCTCCCGTTGTCCACCCCTCTTTTGATGCAGCCCAGGATACTGTTGGCCTTCCAGGCTGCAAGCACACACTGCTGGCTCATGTACAGCCTTTCATCCACCAGGACCTTCTCCACAGGGATATTGGGTCCTCAGTTCCCAAATTTGCCTCTGGCTTATAGGAAAGAGCACTGAGTTGCAGTCTTAAAATGAGCACAGCTGCACTCTTTGCCCACGCAACACTTTTCAGCAGAGCCAAAGGCAGTGCGTGTCCTGAAACACAACATCCCATCATTTTTTTTTCCCCTGCAAACTTTTTTTCTCAGCATCTCAGACATTTCCAGTCAGGGGGCTGGAAAAAGTAACAACAGGAGGACAGATCCTGCAGGACGCCATCTGCCACCCTCTGGCACTGGAGGCGGACCCTCCGCCTTGCTTTAACCAAGTGAGAGCTGGAATTTCAGTCAGCCCCATGCACCTTGAAAATGTGAGGGATTAATTTAGCCCCCTGAAACATTCCTGCCTTCCAAAGCACGCCATGGCTCCCATTTAGTGCCCGTGTATCTGTGGATACATATTCACATGTGCTGCAGGGAAGCAGGGATTATTTTTATTCCGAGGAAGAAAGGGAAGCACAGCCGATGTGCAGCCAACAAAAGACGCAATAGAAACGCAGAGCTGGGAGGGAGGGCGAGGAGGGAGCGCTCACTTTCAATTAGCAGCCCCGTTTTGTTCGCGGGGTGGGCAGACACTGTAATCCAAAGAGTTTTGTAGGAAGATGGTGATTGCGCAGGACCGGAGCCCTCTGCCAAGGATGCTCACATCTCCTCACGAGGCAGAAGAGCTCGGAGCCTTCAAACGCTCATCGGACAATGGGAGCAGCCACAGTCGCCTATTAGCGGCTGGCAGAGAGCCGTGCGCTGACGGACAGCTGCACATTCAGCTTGGTTTCATGTCTGGGAGATGTTCAGCATGCGTGCAGCTCAGCCCTTCCGCCAGGCTCCTCTTCTATTAGCAAGAGCCAACTATAGGGCTTCCTTGCTGGTTTTTAGAGATTTAGAGAGGGCTTGGCCTACACAAACCCGGCTGAAATCCTCATATCGCATTCACTAGCAGAGTTCATGTGTTTTCTGAGTTGTTGAAGACAGTGCCTGAGGTTCATTCTATGATTCTATGATTCTGTGATCCACAAATGTATTTCTAGTGCTTTTCTATCCCTAGTCTCTGCATTCCAGTGTTTCTTTGGATTGGATTTCCACCCTACGATGCCCACGGACAGCCTGGATGGTTTGCTGGGCTGTGTGATGGGTTTGCCACTCAGGAGCTGGACGCAGTGATCCTTATGGGTCTCTTCCAACTTGAGATGTTCTACGATTCTATGACTCACATCCTTTTGGTTGCTGCATCAGACCCCAGAGCTCTAATAAGGCAACCCAAAAGTGAAGCAGCAAATCCCCAGGTATTATTACACTATCTCCTTACTTCCTCACAAGATAAATCATAGCTCTAATTCACTCTCTGAACTTAACCTGTCCCTTAATTTCATTTTGCTTTGAGCTCCTGGGCGTAAAAAGTTATACACTAGGAAATGTGATCCTAAAGTAACACAATATTGAACCTGATTAGGGGAGGTTGGGAAATTTCTGTCTCTGGGGGACTCAGGAACAAATTAGATCCAATCAAGAATATTTCTGGCATCTCTTATCCTGCCTTAGTACATGAGGGTGGAGGAACCTTCTTGAATTCTCTGTGTACTTGATTTTCTCTTGGTGGATAGCCACGCACCAGCCTGAGAGGGTCTCCACAGGAATAGGTAATTTGTGTTCAAAGAGCACCAGGAGATCATCTGGGATGATGTCCCAGTAGCTGTAATCTGCTGCACGTCATTTCAGCTTCTTCCTTCCTTACAAACAGCAGAGGAAAAAGCAGGGAGAGGAGAAACAAGCAAGTGGGAAGGACCAGATCAATCAGAACCCATAAAAACTACTTAGTAATATCATGTCACCTTGAGATCCTAATGAGCAACACTAACTGTCATGGTTTTGCCTGTGAGCTTCTCAAAAAACCTACAGAAACTGAATATCTCTAAGATGGTACCCCCCAGCCAAATGTGATGGGTAGCAGTCACAAGGCTCAGAATGTGCTCCAGCCCACAAAGCACAGCGGCATCGGTTTTATCTCCAGCAGAACCAAACTGAAATGAGCTTCTGCATCCACTGAAGTCAATCACACCTCTGTGTCCAGGAGTTCCCCCAGAGCAAACCTGAACTGATTTCATTACGCAGCAAGCAGACATTGCCAGCTGAGCTCTTCGAAAATGTAAACGCTTTCCCATCATGCATTATTTTCCCATTATCTTGAGTGCCTGTAAACCTATTGCCTTAATTTTAATAAGATTTCATAGAGTTCAGTATAAATACCTGCTATCCATCACAATATTAGAAGAAAAAGAAACGATAATAACTTAATTATCTCTTATGCAGAAACTAATTATAATTCTCTGGGTTCATAATCAATACTTTAAAGCTGTTCTATCTCAGAGAACAGTTTGTCAATATTTTATATACCGTTAATAATTCATGGCTTTATTACATAATCAAACAGGAATCTAACTCCAGAAGGCCTCAGCTCAGAAGGAAGCAGCACAGGAAAAAAAATGAAGTGGAGGAATGCAAAACCTTGAGGCGGAACGTGAGGGTGCAATTAAGCTACACCACCAGCCTGCTTGCCTGCAAGGATGGGGCTGAGTTCATAGGACAGATAAGTTGGTTAGAGGAAAGGAAGAACGTGCCAAAAATCTATGCCAAGAGAATCACTTAGAAGGCAATCTGGCATTTCCCAAGTGTGATGTTGAAATTTAGTATTTCTACTTGGAGAGGGCATTTGGGAGTGGAGGAGAGAAAGGGATTCTCTTCTGAGAGGCAACCAGCACCGTATGGGATCAGTTGTATCACCAGCAAAGAGTTGCAAAGAGTCAAGGTTAAACCATTCCTTGTTTCTTCGTGGCCCTCCTGCCTAAAAATGAAACACTCAACCCTTGTTCTGCAGTGCTGCATGTGATTACTCCAGTGTCTGACCCCAAGTTACCCAGGATGACCTTCAGGGACAAAACACAGTTTATGAGTAACCATCTCCAGTGATCAGCTCAGGAAATATGAAAACTGCCTAAAATCAATGGGACACATGAAAGCACAAACTATGTTTCTGTGACATGAAAAAGAAAAAAAAAGAAATGAAAGATGATTTAGGATGACATAGCTGGCATTTGAAATAGCTCATCATCACCTTTTGAAGAGGAGAGAAGTGTGCTCCTTAGGTCAGCCTGACATTTGTTGTCCCACATATGGGAAAACACTTTTTCCTGCAAATAGGATGTTACAGTCATGAGGACTTAGAAGTAGAATGGGGAAAGTGTTGGCTGTAATGCTGAGCAACTGGGGACAGCAGCCTCTGCTAGCAAGCTATAACATATATAGGAGAATGCAGAGCCCGCTGCAGAGATGTAGCTCATGTAGGCCCTGTAGAGAGACTTGATAAAAGATGACTTTTGCCTCCAAAAGTGCAAAGTCTAAGCAGGTGCAGCGATGAAATCACGGCTTAACACCACTTCCTCACCAAAGAGAAACCCCAGCAGAGAAGCAGTACGTGCTCTCACTGGCACAGGGAGCGCGCAGCTCTCATCTGCTGAGTGCCACTGCCGCTTCTTGCACACAAAACCATCCTTTCTGCCCATTTGTTTGATTTTAATGAGTGCAGAAGGGAAGCGCTCTCTGCATTTTCCTTCTCTTAGAATTTGTATTGCACTTCATTAGGAACAGGTTTTGTATGTCTGTAGTGCATCCCTGGACAAAGCTGCTCTTGCCGCACACTTGTCATTTTTTTATTACATTATTCTTTTTATATCATTATCAAGTTTTTATAAGTGTCTATAAAAATAGGTGTAGGAAAGTGAAAGTCTTCAGAGTGAGTAAATGGACACTGTGCTAAATGAGTTATGTCTCTGATGCTATTATCTCTAAATCAGCATAGATTATTCAGGCTGGGGGCTTTTAGAATCGTAAGTGGCTGAGATCATTTCTCAGTTCATCATCCTATTACACATAATGAGAAAATACTTCTAAATAGGAAGATTACTCTGTCAAAAGATCCCCCGTGAATGATTCCCCAGGCACCGACAATGTGTATTAACTCTTTTCTTCCTGCATGGGAGGCATGAGAGAAGCTCAAAGTCCTCAAGGATTACCCTGAAACGTTCAGCAGCTCTGAATTTGCTCTGCTCTCCTGGGACCCTTTTGCTCCACGCTTACGTTTCTAACAGCGTTTTCTTGGTTTCCACCCCTGCAGTTGCTTTCCTGCAGTATGTAAATTCAGCTGCCGGTGCTGAACCTGGAATGCGATAAAGCCTCTCAGAACTTCATTTCATTATTTTTGAGTGCTTCTGTTTATGTCAGTTTTAAGTTTCCATTCCGCCAAGTGCAAATTGTAGTGTTTCTCCTGCAAGTGATTTCTGGCTGCAACTTGACAAAGCGACAGCTCCCTTCCCCTCCCCAGGTGGGGAAGATCCTCAGCACACACGTGATGAACGGCCCTCTTGTTCCATTATTTCCCCACACTGCCACCGACTCATTGCCTTATTGCAATGGGTAGAGTTATTAGTTTTACTTATTGGGCAGCATGTTTCCAAGAA
This sequence comes from Pavo muticus, assembly GCA_016647715.1. Lineage (NCBI taxonomy): Eukaryota > Metazoa > Chordata > Aves > Galliformes > Phasianidae > Pavo > Pavo muticus. Next base: position 3,541,186 of record JACDJE010000160.1, on the reverse strand, counting down.
GCCATTTAACACAGTTTCATGAGGCAGTTTTCATGGAATATAAACTCCACATTCCAGCTCTCAAATCAAGGATCCCTTTTACCTTCCACAGAGCTCCGTGAAATATCCCTTCTGTTTGTGCAGGGCACGGTGAGGCTTCAGCACATCCCACCTGCAGCCAATCCCACCTAAAGGATGCTGTTACTCTGCCTGCGTCTGTTCCCAATCTCACATAAAACATCTTTTACAAGAGAGGATGGAGCAAATGCAAATGTGTGTCTTGCTGTATGTTAACACACACAAAGAGAAATGACTCCTGCCAACTTCTGCCCAGCTTTGCCCTTGTTTTCTTACCGTCCTTCTCTGCATGACAAACTGCCTGCACTGCTCCAATTATTTACTGCAATTCACAGGGACATGAGGATTTCTTTCAGAGTGCCCCGCATCTACCAACAGCACATGATGTTTGCAAACGTGGTATTTCAGAACCGTTTGGATGGCTCTATGGACAAACATCATGATGGGTGATGACGGGTGGCAGTTTACAACAAGCACTTCTTGTACCATCACAAGAGTTGGAAGCCTCTTGATAACACCACGTCCACCACCAGCCAGAGGTTTACTCTCTGTAATCGTTTACTCACATAAAACTTGGGGGGCAAGAACTTACAGAAAAGGGAGGCTGAGATCTAATGTGAAAGATAATTGTTTTATCCTTGCCTCCTGCCTGATCTTTATACTTTCCTCTGTTGTATTTTCACGTTGGCTGTGCCAGAGGCAAGGTAGTGGGTTAAAGGACCCCACACCACAGCCAGTAAGACCAGAAGCAGGTTTTGATGAGCAACCTGAGCCACCTTCTTAAAATATACATGCCAGCTATCTGGCCAGGCTTTCTGCATGGGATAGTTTTCCATTATTCTCCAACCGTAGATTCATAATTACAGCTAGAGTAAACCAGAAGGTGCCCAAATTTACAGAAACACCACTGGAACTATCAGTGACTCCCAGAAGATCTATTCCACCGGAGTTTTGCACACACATCTATGTGTGATAATGAGAGGTTTATACGCTATGAAATGCAATCTTAGAATTAAAAAAAAAAAAAAGTGGATACATCTGTTTTACTTCATGCTGTCTTTTTGCACTGCATTTGGAATTGTTTAAGGTTATCCCTTTTTTTTCCCTTTGCTATGGCAGGGGTCGATGGAGTGCTGGGGCTACACCCCTGGGCTGCCCGCAAACATGGTCAGAGTTCAGGCCATTCTCATGTACCATATGTGTTTTTGTTATTACTCATTACTGTGCAGGTAGAAACTACCATGCCAGACATGATGGCTATGCACTGGGATGCCATGCTTGTGCTGAGATGTCATGCTGGTTTAGACAACTAAAGCCCAGGGCACATGCGTCCAGCCCTGTGGCTTCAAACAGCAGCTGGAAGCCCTTGCAGAGCTCCACAGCTGCTGTGATTCTGGCCAAATTGCTCTGCTTTTCAGGGCCTTTAGGGGCTTGAGCTTTGCTCTTGTAAGGTGCAGGGCAGAAGCTGGGAGTGTAGAGGTTTAGGAAGTGAGACCCACAACAAACCCCAGAGCTTCACCTTTTGCCTTTGCAGGGACACAGCTGCCAATTCATTGCCTGCTGGAGCCTCTGGAGGATCCTGGGGAGTTCTGGATGATTCCTGCTGTGAGTTGCCCATCTCATGGATGTTATCTCTGTTAGTACAGAATATTGCATAGGATGCCATAGCTTGGCTTTCTCTTGTGTACAAACTATCTTCTCAAACATAAACTTTTCCTTTCACTCAGTTGTACAGACATATTGATGGCAGTTGTAACAAGTGATTGCTGGGTGGGACTGAGCATAGCTCTGTTATGTCCCTTCAAAGGGTCCTTTCTAGCACATTAACCTCATCTTGAGGGCTTTTATTTTTTTGTCTGCTGAACAACATTAGTGTTGGCCTCTGATTTTAAAATGTTTCATAATTCATCTCCTTTCAGCTGCATTTCAGACTCGGTGCTATTTCACTTTTACTGTTTCTTGAAGCTCCCCATAAAGTACATTAATTTTTCATTAAAGAAAAAAAAAGTCTGTATTTTTTTGTATTCCAGAATAAATGAATTCTATAATTTCAAAATATCTCATCTAATGATCGCCATCCAGCCATTTAAAATAAAGTCTTGGGGGACAGATGTCTTCATCACCGAGCAAACTTTAAATTGATTTGCCATTTTCGTTGTAAGATTCAGTTAGAGAGAAGCAAAGGCTGTATTTCAGTACTGATATGCTCCCAACATGTGCTGTCAAAGTCTGCACTTGCCATTCTTTTGGTGGGAATAGCTGCTTTAGAAATGTTTATATATTATCAAAATTAGGTTTCAAAATGAGCTACGGTATCTATATAAAGGGGAATAATATTATTTTAGAGAAACTAATTGGAAACTTGTTTTTTGGCTAAAGTAGTTATTATTTCCATTATGGCAAGCTGGAAGTAGATGAAATTCGCCTTTATCTTTCCTAGCCTGGTGTCTCCAATAATTTATTCAAACTGAAATTAAAACCTGACACAGTCCCAGTGAGGCATTTCACACCAGTTAAAGATTATTCTTCTGTAAAAGAACTTTTGTTCAAAAATTTCATTATGTTATTACAAATGTATTTATTATAGAAGGGTGATACGTAAATCAAAAGCTATCTGTTCTTGTGTGTGTGTGTATATATATATATATCCCCCTAACAAGACCTGAAACTGTATTTTCTTTCCTGGGAACATAAAATTTTAAGATAAGAACCACTGTTTCATATACCGGAGAGGGAATGGCTGTGGAAAATATCTGCAAGAAAGCAGAATATTCAGCACCAACTGGAGCCTTGCAAGCCCCGGTGCATACAGAGGCAGAGTCCAGTTGGGCACATGCAAGAAAGGAAGAGCAGAATCACCGTAGAATCATGGAATGGCTTAGGTTGGAGGGGAACTTAAAGATCATCCAGTTCCAACCTTCATGCCGTGGTCTGGTTGCCCCCCACATCAGGCTGCCCAGTGCCCATACAGCCTGGCCTCGAATTTCTCCAGAGATAGGGCATCCACCACTTCTCTGCACAGCCTCACCGTCCTCTAAGAATTTCTTCCTAAAATCTGTCCAGAATCTCCTCTCTTGTAGGCTAAAGCCATTCCCCGTAGTCCTATCACTATCAAACAGTGTAAACAGTTGGTTCCCCTCCTTCTTGTAAGCTCCCTTCAAGTATTGGAAGGCTGCAACAGTGTCTTCCTGGAGCCTTCTCTTCTCCAGGCTGAACAAGCCCAATTCTCTCAGCCTCTCCTGACAGGAGAGGTGCTCCAGCCCTTGAATTATGGCCCTTCTCTACATCTGCCCTAACAGTTCCACATACTCCCCACATCAGAGGCCCCAGGCCTGGACACAGTACTCCAGATGGGTCCACCCAAGGGCAGAGCAGAGGGGGACAATCACCTCCCTCCCTGCTGGCCACCCCTCTTTTGATGTAGCCCAGGATGCTGTTGGGCTTCTGGACTGAAAATAAGGCAGAAAATAAGGCTCCTTTGCACTGAAGAAGGAAAGGAGTGATGCTGAGTCTTCAAGTTGGATGGTTAAAAGCTGCACAAAGTAGCAGCTAGCTGTGACTCTTGGTAAGGGCTACCTATGTAGGTGTCATCCTCGGTGAGTTTAAAGCTGTGAGCCCTGTGCAAAATGCCCTGGGTGGTCTGTGCAGCCGGGGGTCAGCACAAAGCAAACCAGCAAAGTGTGCAGTGCCACAACAGCACTGGGCAGGCTATAGGAGCATGTGAAAGCAGCGGGGTGAGAAATTGCATTCTGCTCTAGTAACTAAAGGATATGGAGAGGGGTGGGCTCACAGGAGCGTGGGCAACTTTCAGGTTGAGGAGAAATTTTCCAAAAGCATAAAATTATAATTGCATGAGGAAAGGGTGGTTAATAATTTTCCCCTTTTAATTCAAACGCGCTAAAGTTAATTGCCATTTGGCAGCCTGAGATACACAAATTAGGAGAGTCTAATTCTGCTAATCCTCACTCTAAGTTGCAGGGTATTAAATACAAACATGATCGTCTAGCAAAGGAACAAATCCTGCCTCTGCTGAAGCCAGCAGGAGCTCTGCCATTAATTCAAGCAGGGGTCAGACTCAGCCCCTGGGTGAGCTGTGCAGGTAGGGATGACCTGGCTTGGATGAAAGGGGAAACGATAGGGTTTTTCCTTCTGCATTTGGGCCTGGAATCACTCAGATTCCCAAACTCTGCCAAACTTCCCCAACCCCATTATGCTTCCCATTGCAGCTGGTTTTGGCTGCCCAGATACCTGCAGAAAAGGCTGGGTTTTCTGTGCTTCTCTATTCTCCACTTCATTCTCAAACTGATTAAATACTTAATGGCAAAAAATCTCAAAAACTGTAATGCTAACTGGGCTGTTTGCTTGAGGAATTTCTTCCCCGTTCAGCCTGCAGCAATCTGTCTGCTGTCCCAAATTCCCCACGTGCTGTTGCCACCATGTGTTATATGGCACATCTGATTTAAGCCCATGCAAGGCTTTAGTCCCATCCTCTGGTGAGTAAGCCCAAGGAGATCTCACAGAAGCCAAGAAGCATGCTGCCAGAGGCTGAGTGTTGGGTTTTGAGATGAGTGAAAGCCTGGCTATAGGATCCAGTATGGCGCTATGCCTTGCAGCACTGGAGAGCTTTGGTTTCGAGCTCTGCCTCTGAGCTAGGATAAAACCATTTGTCCATCCATGTGAGGTGTCTCTCTACCTGCATAGCTGAAGTGTAATTAAAGGTTGATCCAGTGAACAAGACTTAATCTCTTATGGCGTGATATATTTGGGCCAAGCACCTTGCCATGACTCGATTTGAATTCCTGTTTACAAATGACACTAGATAAATAGTAAGGAGATAGTCCAATCAGAAGTGGGTACTGCTTGGAAACACCCATTTGGCTTGAAGTATCGCAAGAAAATCAATCTGGGATCTCTACAGAGCTGAATAAGAACATCAGTCTCCAAATACATCTGATGCGAGCCAAGCCTCCTCATTTTTAGTTCAGTTATCACTGACATTTCAGCTATTATTCATCAATTCAGAAGGAAAAGAGGAACCTACATCATTTGCAAAACCTATATGGTCTTTCCAAACATTTTTCCTGCCTTCCCAGTGATGATTATTACACACTGCTATAATTAAGCAGATTAATTTACATTTCCCATCATCTGACGATGGAGTAGCAACCCAGATTTATTTCTCTGGATTGCTTCCCTCAGTCACTGCTCATAGCACTGAAGCTGCAGCAGTATTTTCTCTTTGCAGCGGAGATGCTCTGTGATTCCAAATGAAATAATTTTGATGTCACAAGAAATGTCATTAAAACTACTGCAGTCTTTTAATAAGCTCCTTCTTAGGAGGATGGATTTTCAGCCTCTTCGTGTCAGCTCTGCGCAGAGTAACTACAGCAGAGCTTGGTGCCAGTGTCCCTGTTACAAAGTCTGTTTCTCAAGGGTTTATAATTATAACATGCCCATAAAAATTTACTCATCTGAAAACCAGGATATAGTTTCTCAGACAGAGAGGAAATATTGCTTGCTGAACTTGGTTTAAATCAATTCCGAGTTTCAAGAATCCAAAAATAATAAGGTTTGTGGGTTTTATATGCTCTTTCTGTGGTTCCATAACTCAGAAAGAAATCACTTTGTAGAATAAAGTGTCATGTTTGTTTATAAAGCAGAGCAGGGGAGAAGCAGATAAAAGTTCAGACTTCTTACAGTGGCTACTGAAAATCCAAAGAAAATAATGTTCTCCATTTCCCTATGGTGCCCTCACACCCAAAGCTTGTCCTGACAAGCTGTGATGATACACACTGCAGGATCCCAGCGGGGCCCCATCCTTGTAGGTGCAGAGAACTGTTTTAAGCAGCTGGGGGAGTAAGGGATGGAATCACCCACAGCATTTTTATCATTTCCCTCATTTCCAGCTTACTGCAGTTAGAAGGAAAACGGAATGTGCCCTCCTAAGAACTGCTAATAAAAACATCGATAAATGATCCCTGCACAACTGAGTTCCAATGTATACTGGCATCACCAAACGCCTTGCAATACTTAGCCTTTAGCTTTTATCGATGAGGTGCTGCTGAACTGAAATATAGATGGCACAAGTAAAGCCCAGCAAACACAGAAAGACAGAAAACAAGTCCTGTGAAATCTAAGAGCAGCATTTTTAATTTCATTTGGAATTCACATTCGGGTCAGTTTTGTACAGCTACACATCGCTCAGTCTATCTTTGTCAGCTCTTGCCTATTAGAAGAAATATTGCACTTTTCAATGTTCTACCTCTGTATCAAATTGACAGGGTCATTTTTCACAAGGCAAGCTGGAATTAAGGTGACATTAAACCATTTTGCATACAACAACTAAAGTCGTGCTGCAACAACAGTTAAAAAAATAGCTGTTTTCTTGGTGTTATTTATCATGCCTTTCCAAGGCAGTTGTGGTGAGTTCCTGAATATCTGCAGATTTGCTAATCTGAGATGATATTGCAAGTTTGGAAATCGTGTTTGCAGGTGTAATTATAATATTCTCATATTCTCACTCTGCCTAGTATTACAACTCCTTTAAATTCAGCCCCTATAAGGAACGTTGTCTGTCTGTCAGGGTGTTACTTCCACATAGTATTTTCTCTTTTGAGGGGCGTTACTTCCATCCATGTATATCAGGTATTTCACTCGCACAGAATGATTGAACGAATGATAAAAAGAATCACCTTATCAAGGAACATGCTTATAAGCACATTTTGCTCTTCCTTCAACTTCAGGCTTTTAGTATTACTGATTCAGATCCCATATGTAAAGCAATATACTGAGTACTGTACGGGTATAAGAGGAAGGATGCGTATTTTCCACAGCTGGCTGAAATCCAAACGTATTTCTAAATCCTAAAGAAATTCTGCCCGTGAGTCATCCTTGTAGTGCAGAGCAGGAGCGTGTAGGTGTAGGAGGGGTGGGCTCTGATGAGGAGCACAGCACTGTGCAGAGAGATTTGATAATAAACATCATTACTATGGTTTACACAGCTGTAATGGTTATCCGAGACCCCAAAAGCTTTGTTTCTATGGCAGTCCCAAAAATCCTAGAGGAGATGTTGAATGCAAGACAGATGTTTGGGTAACATATCCTCAGCTTCCTGTTTTCATATGTTGTTTCCTATCCAGCCTCACACCTCAGTTCACACGTGGATCTAGGAAGAGGTGCTAAAACCCATTAGAGAGGAGATTTTACTCTACATTTGGGCTGAGATCAACCAGTAGGAGTTAAAGAATCTGCAGAATAAAGAGACAGGGAGCAGTAACACAAAACTAGTCACTTGGTACGGCCCCATGGCATGATGCAATCTATCAGTCTTCACTGCTTACCCATCATCTCTTTTCAACCTTTTGTTTTCAAATGTCATGGAAAGCTAAGCAGCTGGATTTTTCTGAGTGAGGTTTTAAAATCACATTTTTCTTCCATAACAGGAAATTCCTCACGACCGCTTCAGTGCTTCCTTTCTTCTGCAGTTTGGTTGGCAAAGCAAAACAGATTGTCACCTGCACGAAGATGGTGATATGCAATGGCCCATTGCAGGAGAATTCAGATGGGGAGGGAGGAAACTGTGAGAAGGGTAACCAGACAGCAGACACATTGCCCAGATGAGGTAAAAGTGAGATTCTCACTGGTCTTTTTGCCAGGACAGCCCTAAGCCAGCTTTTTCCATTGTTTTACATTAGCTCTCCGTTGCCTTTATCCTCCTCAGAGACCCCACAGTCGTCTAGTTGGTACTGCAAAAGGTCAGGACAGTACATCATCTCATCTCTGTTGTACCAGACTTTCAGACTGCGATTTCTTGGCCTTTCCCATCTTTATGTAGCTTTGCCGCAAATGTGGAACCTATAAACCGAATTACTGTCACATACATTTCAGATACACATCGGGACTTTAAGGGCCATACTGAAAAAGAAATGTCTTTTTCTGGGTTTCTCCAGGAGCATCCAGGGCTCTTAAAGTTTTATGTTAAACATCAGCCTCACTCTTCCCCATATTACAGTGATGAAGAACTAGCTTGAAATCAATTTATTGATCCCTAAGAAGATAGATATAGAAGTTTATTAAAGTTAACACTTCTGTATGTGCAAAACCTGTTATTGAGCTTGTTAACATTCACGTGCTGGTTAAGAGCAGCTATGGGAAGGACAAGGTAGCCAGCTCCCTTCTGAAACAGCTGCTCATGGGCAGGAATTCAGCTTTAGTCCTGTTCTGGTAGGTCCTACATCTCAGCTGGAGTCAACCAGCAATGCCAGGATATTTAGTTCCTTAAAAACTAAGTCACTTGCTTAGCCCACGTCCCAAATTTGTACATCATTTTTTCAGCTTTGGTGTCTATAGTTGAACCAACGACTTACAAATACATATGTATATACGAACTATTTGCCTAATTTCTTTTCCTATGCAGTTACTTGCAATATGAAGAATATAAGAAGGGTTACTGCATTAGAAAATCAGCCATGAGCCACATGGATACATAGCTGTTGAGTGTGCAGCTATACATATTCACACAGATGTGTTTTACTTTACAGATGTAAATGAAATCTTCTGCAGAGATAGCAAGTTTCCTGTGGTCCTTCATTCTGAAACCATCCATTTTCAGTAATTTATTCACAGGCAGGCTCTGCTGCTGTGGGTTTGCATTTGTCACATCACCTCAATTTTTCTAATGAGTTGTTAATGAGAGGTCAATTACTTATGGAAATTAGGAAAACATTCATTGAGGAACTGTACTGAGTAAAGTGTGCTACTTCATAATGTTATGATATAAATCATTACAGCTTTAATGATTATTTTACTCTTTTTCATGTTCAAGTTTATTCCCTGCCTTGTACAGTGGCCTTAAGATGATTTTGAAATGAACTCAGGTGACTCCCCTGAAAATGTTACCATATTGTATTCTCCAATAACTGCAGAAGAATGCCTTTTGTTATTAAACATTTGCTCATACATCAGCATCTTGCTGTGAAATCTTCAGCTGAATATAAGGATGTTAGGAACACCAGATGTGCCATGCTGGCCCAGAGCAGTAACCTGTCCTCTACCCTGGCTCCACTTCCACTTTTGATACTACAGGAGAAAATGGCCATCCTACAAAAGCCTTGGCCCAAACTGTGACCTGCAAAGCAGCCTCCTGACTCCTCTTCTGGACAACCAGGAAAGCATCCACAGCCTGCAGCACATCAGTCCCCAGAATTAGAGTTCTACACTGTCTTTTTAGTGAAAAGTCTTCAGGAATTGCTGACTGGTAAGTCAAAATGTTTGTCTCACAATTTTCCCTCTTCCCATGCACCTATTTTGAACACTTTTAAGGCTTTGAATGAGTGGTATAGAAACATAGGAACATAGGCAAAAGAAGGATCCAAGGGACCGAGATGAATTGTGGCCCAGTTGCAGAACCATGCAATTAAATGGAGAGGCCAGCGGTATAATTCACTGCTGAAATTCAGCTTTGTGCTGTCGTAAGTTATTATTTGAGAGCAGACGCTGAAACAGCCAGAGAGGAAAGTGTACAAGCAGAAGTATAATTGGACTTCAGTATTTCATACTGATGCCCTGAGATTTCCACAGCTAAACACGGTTTCAGAGTCCAACCAGGGTAAGACTGCAATGAACGAATGTGAGATCTCCCATATTCAGCCAGTCAGATCATTCCATTTCCCCTGCAGGCACTATAAATCAAAAGCTAAAGACACCCCGTTATGTTCTACAAGACAGTTTTGTTGGCCCTTCTTTCCAAACACATTCTGAACACGTGTGTGTTATTTTTATCTGAGTCTCTTCATTTCAGTTTTACTGTCTGGAATTCTGTGTTAAATTGGGGGAAAGAAGGAAAGGGGAGAAAAAAAAGATCATGCTTTGAAACCAAGTAGTTGACCACAGAGAAAGAAAGCGGCAGCCAGTTAAATCAAAGAATGAACGTATCACATGGACGTGATTTTCTCAGTATCTAAAGACTTACAAGGTCTGTGTCCCTTTGAACCAAGCACGGGCTGGATGCAGGTGAAAGCCTTGCTGTTATTTGACTTAGGAGTGCTTAGAGCCCAACATTTTAGTGTAAGGAAATCCATTGTGCTTATTAGGGGATAAATCAGCTGGTCCAAAGTACAGTCCTGCCACTTACTGTTAATATCACCTCGGGAAGCACTCACATTTACATCTCTAACTCCTTCCCCTCTCCTTGGAAGGATAAACAAATTAACAACAAAGAGGTGTCCAACTACTAATCGAAAGCAATACAATACCATCAGATCTATGATGAAATAAAGAAGAAACGGGTATGAATCTAAGTACCTTCTCTTTGTATCAGAGCCTCTACATTGTTTTCAGGAGCTTTTTTTTGTCATGCAGTGATGAAAGGCTGAGAACAAAGTGAGCAAAATTTCCTTTCACTGCTTAAAAATTCTCAGCTGGTTCGCCGTATCAAAAAGCTGTCTCTTTAAACAAATCACACGGTTAAAAATGCCAAGTTATAATTCAGCAACTAACTCAGAAAATGACAATTTAATCAATCAGAACCAGCCCTCCTGAAAAAAAAAAAGAAAAAAAGATCTTCAGGCTTTCATGCAATGTGAGAGCGGTTGAAACTATAAAAAGGTTCAATCACTGTAGAACAAGCCTGCAGCATCAATGTTTATTAAAGTCAGGGGAGCCATTTATTGACCTGGGAAATAGCAAACCACCAGCAGCACTGCCAGATTGCATTTTTATAGTTAACAAACGGAAGGTGATATTTTCCTTTTCTCTTTTAATTGTGATTCCATCAAATCCAAAGAGCTAAAAGCTGCTCGGTTTTTAAAGGAACGCAAAGAGGAGGATGCTCTGCCCCATCCTCCAGTCGCTCTCTGCTCTGACTCCTAGCAATGGGATATATTAAGTCATTGCATCATAGGATCAAATTTTTAGGCTTATCAGAATGACAGACCTGTGTCGGTTCCCCCCTGCACTTTAGGTGATGGTAGAAGATAGGGAGCTACCATTATCAAGCCGCTTCCTTCTGTAATCAAAAAGGAATTATTGTATTTATTGACGTAAAGGTCATCCTGCCACTGGGACAGCCAAAAGCACTTAGAATTAATTGTCTTCTCCCAGACTGACAACTGGCACTTTTTTTCGATCAAAGCACAGCTTGGTTGTTCCGGAGATTTTTTAACTGTTTTGCTACATGTCTTTAACTCGCACCTTTTCCCATCGCACACATTTTGAGCTATGTAAGGCTATGAAAAGGAAAGCATCACAACACGAGCCGCCCTACCCACGTTATCTGAGCTGAGCTTCATTCTCTGCCCAGCCACTGGAAACCTTGGGGTTAGCAGGACAGGGATTGAAGTCACTCTGTGTGTGTCAGCTGCCACCTCGACCGGCGCCATCGCCAGAAAGTGGACTTCAAAGGCTGCAAGGATGAGTCAGTGCAGCCTGATCTGCCATGCCACATGCTGCGGCTGAGAGCTGTGACAAACCCACGTCCTCTGAGCATTAGGTACAAAGCGAGCCGGCCGGCAGGTTATACATGCATGCATCAAAGGGAATGAATATGGTAACAAATCTCCAGCCACCCAGGGCCATCGGAGCTGTCAATACGCCGCATGCATTAGCAGGAGCAAGGGAGATAAAAACAAAGTCTCCTTGCCTCAAAACCACACGTCTCTGCTGCTTGGAGAATTTCACACCGCTTCTGAGCAGAGCACCAAGGTACAGAAGCACGTTTCTGATGCCACCCAGTCCTACGTGGCATTTTGCATTCTTCTTTCAGGTTTGCAAACACACCTGCGGCAGCTCTACATCTTGTTTTCCTTGTTCACAGAGAAGAACACATAACGTCCTCACTCACAGCACAGTGGAGGAGTTTGACACAAGTTAATGACTCACCTGTCAGACTATCAGAATTTTGATACTTACAGGGGAAAAAAAAAGGCTTTGAGTATTTTGAGATATGTAAAAAGGTGCTTTGGGATTTAAAGTCAGCTCAAAACAAATTGAGTGGGTTGGTGTAAGGCCTGAGATATCAGCTTGGTGCTAAAATCACAAGACTGCAAGCATGTGAATAAATAAAAGGTTGCAGAAAATGCAACCCATGAGTTCCCTCAGATTAGATCCCACTGGCACGAAATTAATTCACAACTGTCACTTGTGTTGTTTCAAGAGAGATTAATTCTTAAATAACGCTAATGACAACTTTGATTTGACTTCTGTAATTACTGGAGAGAGAAGGGACTACACTTCCTAGGGAGAAAAATCTTTTATCTGCTTGCTTAATGCATAATGTTTGATGAGATGGAGCTCCCCTCCCCTAAGTTGTTTCCCTGAGCATTTTCATTTTGAAAAAGAAATGGATTTCCAGGTTGAAAGCAAAGGTGCTGTGCAGCTGTCAGAGCTGGGGGAGAGGGGTCTGACTGCCATGTACAATAGCCTTGTATCTTCTCTAAGCAGTGTCCCTTCTGCCTCAGCTCCTCACCCTCACTGCATCTCACAAGCAGGCATCATTACAGGGCTGGATTCTTCTGACCTGCCTCCACCACCGTCAGTAAATCATAAACCTTTCTCCTATAATCAATGGAGTGTCTTCAGATTTACCAGACAGTATAATCTGCTCCATGAGGCAGCTGATTGTTATCTGTAACTTCCCCATCCAATTCTAGCTATGGGAGGATGTAATCCAAAAATTTCCTTCAGGCTTTTTTACTGCCGAAATAGATCAAATTCTCATGGCAGGCTTTTTACAACCTCCACTTTTCTAAATAAACATCACGCGGGCTGTACTGCATTTACAGAAAACACTTCTCCTTGCCTGCCTGCACGCACTGAGGCGGGCTGTTGGCCGATGTGCTGGCACACGAGACAACCAGCAGCACACCTCTGTGAGCCCATGGTGCAGCACCAAGACCCCAACAGTCAATGGGACACCACAGGTCCGAGGCTGCGGATGCCAACCCAGGCAGCACCCAGAATAATCTACATTAGAGTTCAAAAGCCCTCGCACCATTCACTCCCAGCTTCCAGCACTCCTGCACGCTGTTTTAAATTATTAGGCTCAGCTCCCAAAGATTAAAGAGTTGGTGGTATCACATCAAAGGTATCACGCTGCTGATATATGCAGTGGCTGCTGAAGAAAGGGGCTGCAAGGACTGATGAAATGTTGCCATGCAGGCAGGAGAGGGTGATGTGCAAGGAATGGGGAAAAGCTTCCACAAAGGGCACCACACAAACCAGGCACAGTAGCTGGAGACGTGCTGATGGGTGCAGAGTAATGTATTTAGAAAGAATCATTTGAAGTACGTTTCCGGACTATAAATTAACTGAAACTGCTCAGAAAATGCCCTGAGTGACATTGAAGGCCACGCAATTAAATGCAAGGCTCCGACGTGCAATGATCAACAAAAAGCAAATGCACTACTAGAGTGCATGGCAAACAGAAAATAAGGCCAAAATGGGGAGCTAATGGAGGCACTGTGCTGTCATACAAACTAAAGGCGTTCCCTTACTGGCTTGTTTGCTAAGATGCAAATACGCTTTTATGCACATTTGTTTTTGGAAAACTGCAATCTTTTTCCCATCTTTTTTTCTGTTGGAAAGGGTTGGAAACTGTTAATGAAGAACAGAGGCTCTAACACAATGGGGACAAATGAAGCGGGATAGATCCTGCGGTCAAACAGACCTTCTCCTTTGGGCCTTGAACTTCAGAGCACCTTCAGCTCATTTTTGGAACCTGGAGATGAAGCTGCTTTGCCTATGTGGAAATTAAATATTTCTACCCAGAGTTATGGATTGCCCTTGAAGTGGATGAAATGGCTCATTTGTGTTTGTGGTTACGTTAACCCTCTGAGCTTAACTGTGTAGTAAAGACACCCGGATCCAGATTATTCCTCCTCCCTCTTTCCCACTGCAGTAATGCTTTGCCCTTCATTGTACATTTTTGTGGACTCTATTAGAGCATAAATCTTGAAAAGTTCTTCAAGCTCACTTTGACCTACATCTCGCATATACGGGAATTTTCCTTCCCAGATTGTCTTTCCGAGCACACTGGCTCATTACAGTTTTGAACACTGAACTCTCACTCGTATTACTTTACTGCCTGGTTTATGTGCCGAATGTCAAATCAGGCATCAGAAATCTGATTTATGAGGATATATACAGAAATTGTGGTGCTTGCTGGTGGCTGGGTGTCAGCTGGCAGCTCTTCATCAGGATTTGCCTATCAGGACAGCAGGGCCCAGCCTGGCAGCCTAGAGATGGCACTGCCAAGTGTGAACTCCAAAACAATCACCCAGGACCAACAGAGCTGCAAAAGTTTTTGCAGTATCTTGAAATTTATTTGCTCTCCAGCTTTAACCACATTTGACCACACTCTGTTCTGTTTTTTTTTTTTTTTTTTCAAGCACAAGTCAATGCTTATTTAAAAAAAAACGATAGCTGAATAAATCAAGCAGTCTCCAAGTGACAATATGAGAAAGACTTTGTAATCTCTTCCCTTTTCAATTATAAACATCTGAAAATTATGGATAAAACCATAAGCCTACAGCATGCACAAGCACTGATAAAAAAAAAACCTAGGCCTCCTCTACTAATTTACCACTTCATCCTGATTTACACCCCTGCTCATAAGCACACTCTCCCCAACCCCGGTTACATATCGGCCCTATAAAAGCAAAGCTGCCGTTTCTTCACGCATGAGCAATGCGTCCTTCACCACCTTCTTCCGCAGCTCCGGGCTATGGGCTGGGCCCCACGGCCGCGCCCCGCTGCCAGCAGCCGGCCCAGAACGCGGAGGGTGGAGCCGCGCCGCCACCGCCTCCGCCTCCTCCTGCCTCTTCTCCCCCTCCTTCCCCTCCTCCCCCAACGTGCGCGGCCGCGGCGCTACGCGAGCGCGGGGATCCAGTGCGGCCTACGGGTAGCGCCGCGGCCGCCATGGCCGGGGAGGTGAAAACGAAGCTGTCCAAGAACCTGCTGCGTATGAAGGTGAGGTGGGAGGGCGACAGGCGGGGAGCGGGAGGCCTGAGGGCCGGTCTGCGGGAACGGGAGGTAAAGGGAGGCCGGGCTGGGCCTGGCTGCGGGGCCGCTGGGAGCGGATGGGGCGGGCCCGGCAGCGCGCTCACGCCGGGCTGCAATGACCCTCCCCCGGTGGGGGCTGCGCCTCTGCCGCCATCGCGATGCCCCTCGCTGGGTCGGGGAATTTCTGCTTCTTACACCTCAGCACAGGGCTGCAGTTCTGACACAGCGAGCGGGTCCTCTGTCCTGTGTGTGATGCTTTTACCTACGTACAAACATGTATTTAGTTTGTCTTTTCGCTTAGCCCCGCAACTTTCTAAACTCTGCTCTAACTTCACCAGCAAGGGGCTGCTACACTGAGCTGCCCCAGAGAGGGTTTGATTGTTTGTTTGCCCCTTGTCTTTCTGTTTCTTGGACCACCTTTCCCCCCTCTCTTCCCATAGACACACGCACATGTTGTTGGTGTTACCTTGGCCAGCCCACCATGCCTGCAGTTGTGTGTCTCAGGTCAGGTGGATTTACAGTTTCTGGTTCTTCTAGTGTAATTCAACGCTTAATTCAGTAAAGCGCATCCTCCTGTGATGACTGAATCTTGATTACTAGAAAGCATCCAGTAAAAGTTGGATTACCATTAACTTTTCTTGAAACGATATCCATTACATTTTGATAATCCGACCAGGCTGGATGTGGCTCTGGGCAGCCTAGTCTGGTGGTTGGCAACCCTGCACATACTAGGGGGGTTGAAACTAGGTGATCATTGTGGTCCTTTTCAACCCAGGCCATTCTATGATTCTATGGGCCTCTGTGGCTTCTTGCTTGTGGTATTTTACTTAACACTGTGCATTCCCCCCCCCCCGTTCACGTGGGGCCATATTTTAGATACTTGGCTGAAAGGTGTTTAGCTGACAGGTTCAATCTGCCACATAGAGTGGACCCTGTTACAGTAAGATGGTGAAATATTTACCTCAGTTAGTAGGTGCTGCTGATGAAAGGCTAAAATTCATGCACAGAGGGAACAAAACCCATCCTACCTTGCTCTCGAAAGCAATTGAATGTTGAGCTTACTTAGGCAGCAGTGCAGGAGAGGGCAGGACTCTGGATTGCAGCACTGCTGATCTTTTTCTCATTTTTATGCAATAATCTCTTTTTAGGTGAAACTTACGCTGCTGTTTTTTGCCATTTTTTCAATCCTCCACAGATTTAAAAAGCTAGCTTTTAGATTTCCTTCAGGCAGTGGAAAACCTGTCCATGAATGTGGTGCCTTGACATTTGCAGGCTTATAGTCCAGGCAGCAGCAACAAGCTTAAAAGGGGTATGTAGGTTTTGAAAAGGTTGTACACAGATCTTATACTCAGCTCTTCCCTTCTGCAGATCTTGTTGAAAAATGTTTTAATGATCTTTTAGCAGTTGCCTTTGCAGGTGTGGATAAGATATATCATCACAATTCAATAGGCACTCAAAGGTGGCATGTGGTCAGTGGTCAAACCTTTTCATGGAGATGCAGTGTATGTGCTCACCTCTTGATGTCAAAAGATGGCTTCTGCTTTTAGAATAATAGAGTCATATGATTGTAAATTAGTTCTTGTACTGCTTGATCCAAGTCCCAGCTAATCCAAATAGCCACATGATTGCTGATATACATACTCTGCATCTACCCCCATCGGTGTATTTTTAATTCATCCACATGCGTTTACAGATAAACACAATCACATTTTTATCTATTTATTCCTGTAGTAATCTTTAGGAACATAATCTCTAAAATGTAATGTGAGATGATTATTTAATTGTGTGCTTGTGGCAAAATTTCTCCTGTTGAGATTTCTGACTGGCTAACCAATCTCCTTGAGCAATATGGTTTTCCACATGATAGATTCCCTCATTTTCCTCAAGCACATACTGTAATTTTAATTGGAAAGCTTTGACATATTTTGGGTTGACTTGAAAACAAAAGTCAATTTTTCTTTCATTAAAGATCTTGTACAAATGAATGCAAATAAAAACAGAATGGAAAATGAGACACTAGCACTACATTGGCTTTTATGATGGGGTTTGTTTTGTTTTGACTGGGCTTTTGGTAATGATGAGAAGGTGTGGGTGTTTATATGTAATGTATATTGCATACGCGTATTACCTGTATACTCTAAATAAGCTCAGTAATGCAGGGTTTTTGTGGGAGACAAGTGTTTTGTGATGGCTTCTTGGGTTCTATCCCCAAGCCAAGTCCGCTCTAACTGAACAAAACTATGTCCAAGTCTCTGCTAATGTTCAAGAGATAGATGAGCCCCAGTGGTGTTATCTGTCAGCCTGCAGGCTTAGCTAAACATGGAAATGATGCTGCTTATATGAGAGTGGTAAGAGTCATTGATACAAGGTTCCTCTGTGCTGTTGCACATACAGGTTTGTTTTGGTTGCTGCAGTGCTGGTAGCCTCTTGCTGCAAATTCTATCTGTGTGAATGTGCCCTGCTGCCTGGTGCAGTTATTGAGGTGCTGTCTGTAGCCCCAAGGGAAGATCCCAGCTCATAGGGATGATGTCTTTGTATCCAAGTACGGATGTGGCTGACTGTTGACTTGCATTGGATGGTTGTGACCCACAGTTGTTTACTTCTGCTCTGTTTTTCCAAACACAGACCAAGCCCAGAGAAGATCACAAAGAGCATGTACTGCCTATATCAACTATTAAATAGCATGTAATGGATAACTGTTGTCATGTAATTATTGCCTACCAGAACATAGTCAAAAAGCTGAAGTTGTGTCTTTCTGTTTAGTTCATGCAAAGGGGTTTGGACTCACAAACTAAAAAACAACTCGATGAAGAGGAAAAGAAGATAATCAGTGACGAACACTGGTATCTTGATTTACCAGACCTAAAGGAGAAAGAGTAAGCTTCTACTTTTGTACTTCTCATCATTGGATTGCTTTATAGTGCAAACAGAATGTAATTGTTTTTCTTATACAAGAGATATTATTACTTGCCAATTAAAAGAAGAAGAAAAATAGTAACAGACTGGGAGTGCAGCTTTTTTTTCTTTCAGAGACATTCTCAAGGTTAAATAATCCAGAGTTTGACCTACTTTCGTTTCTTCATGCTTTGTTTTCTTTCACTCACACTTTCTTCTAGATGCATGTAATTAGTTTCTTTCAGGCAGGGACAGATTCATTCATTGCTGCTTTTTCCCTTCATTGGAAAAAAGAAGTTTGAAACTTTGTATGAGTAACTTGAAATCCAGTCACGTGGTTGGGTCCATTCAGGACAGTTCTATCTTCTTGAGTACAGATCACTTCAAATCCTGTTTTTGAAAGAGGAGAGAGAATGGATGAAGCAAAAATAAAGGAGGGCTTAGCTAATAGGGAAGCAAATGTCCGTTCCTGCTATATTGAATGGCGCTTTAAATAGGGAACTACTTTTAAAGTACTTTTGTCCTTTAAAAAGAGAACAAAATTCTTCTAAAGGAAAACATATAAGTTATAAAAAGCTGTGATCCAGGGAATTAACTGTAATTGAATAAAGTCACTTATAAGCTATTTTCCGTGCCTGTTGACATGTATGACAGAAAGATATCTGAGCTTTAGCTGCAGCAAGGAAGGTTCAGGTTGGATATTGCCTCTCTAACAATGAGGCTATTGGAAGAGATGGTCTAAAGGAGATGGGATTCTTCATCTCTGGAAGTCTTATGAGGACAGGTCAGATAGACCTCTGCTGTTCATGGTATGTGTTTAGCTGGTCCTGCCTTGAGGTAGGAGAATGAGCTTCGTCTCTTCAGCGTGATTTTCTGTAGTTGTAGGAGCTTGCTTTAAATGGGAAATGAAGAGATTGAGGGAAGGGATGCATATGTGTGAGAGGAAAAGAATGGAACGGTTCAAGAAAGTACTTTTATCTAACGTATTTATTATGACCGGTTTGGGATCGTGTTTCTTTTCTTTCCAGGGTCATTAAAAGAGGAAAAAAGGAGGGGGAATGGGAAAATCTTTCTCTGCTGAACAGAGAATTGCACATTTATATCCTGACAGACTCAAATAATACCAGGTCTAACATCACAATGAAAAATTCATTAGAAGCTTTTGCTGCTATAGTAATGCCACCTGGAGAGTGATATTTATGTGGTATTTTTATTCTGGCAAAAGCATTAATGTAGGTGGAATCATACCAGCAAAGAGTGCTTTCTGTCAGGAGAGTTAATTTTGCTTGTGGAACTGGCACAGCTTTACTGGCAAAGAGTATTCCTTTGCACTCCAAGCTCTTTGTATTGAAAGATTTATCAGAGCAATTAATCTTCAGAAAGTAGTTGATGGTATGAAGTACACTGCAGTTTTGTTTATTTGTGTGGGGGAAGACAGCAAATGCTTTTTGCGTTTGTTTAATTTGATTATATTAAAGCACACTGTTTGACAACTGCTGTGTTTGGGCTTTCGTGCAGGAGCTATATAATAGAAGAGAGGAGCTTTATGCCATGTGAGGATCTACTTTACGGCAGAATGTCCTTCAAAGGATTCAATCCGGAAATTGAGGTACTATTAAATTGTCTTTTGAGGATTGAAGCCCTCGGGAATGAGGACTTCAGTGTTCACTCTCTGTGCTGTTTGGCCTTTGCAGCACCTTCCTTACGTAGGAAAACTGATTTCAGCCAAAATGCTGACCAGTGCAGCATCAAACAGAAGCCTCTTACCTCCTTGTGTTGGTGGTTAGTAAGTATGTGACTCCTGCACATTTTCCTTCCTTGAGTTCAGGAGACTTTTCCACGTGCTGCTCACCAAAAAGATAGCTTGCTGTTCCTCCTGCTGTTTAATTCAGAGCCCAATCTTACAAACATTCAACCCTGTTTATTCAGCACTTACTCGCGTAAGTAAGAGCTTGAGGTTCCAAAGTAAGAAATTCTGGGCAAGAGGGTCTTTCATTTCTTTCCAGCATGATTCATGCTGATAGGACTAATGCATACTGAAATAGTAATAAAAGTGTTACTGCTGAACTGAAACAAGAAGATGAAGGTACAAAGCCAGAGGCGTGCAGAAGGCCATGCTAGGTTATTTAATGGGGCATTCCTTGAGTTTTTTTGAACTTGCTTTCACTGTGACTAGGCCTATCGTTGCTTCATGGTTTTTATTAGTAGTTTATTGTAGATCTTTGCAGGTATTTTTCCACTGTAACAAAACCATTTCAAAGACTAGCATCACAATGGAAAAAATTAGGACTAAATCTCTGGTCTCCTGAAGATGCCTGCCGTGCTGTTGAGAATGCTTGAATAGTACAGCTCACTGAAAAAACTGTTGCCTCTTTTCTCAAAAGCAAATCAAACTCAGCAACAAGGAGGCCTGTTGCCTTTTCTTGTAGACCTGTGCTATAGCCTAAACAGGGTACTGCAGATGAAGGAAAGCAGTACTGAAACCGATTCCTGCCTTTTATGCATTCTTCCTGGCAGTGACGTTATTTCAGCATCGCTGACGTTTTGTCAGGGTTCCACTTTTAAGCTATTACTTCATTTTCAGAAATTAATGGTCCAACTAAACTCTAAGAGCAAGGAAGAAGAAATTGAAGAGGATGATAAAATGGAGGCTGATGTGTCCGATGAAGAAATGGCCAGAAGGTACGTTATTCCTATCAATACTGGTTATGTCATAAAATATGCCCTATGTTTTGGCATTATGTGTGGGAGGAGGAACATAAAAAGTAAATAAAGAAAAGAAAAAACAACAGATCTGATACTTCACATAACTGATTATCCAGGAATTCTGGTGTGTGTTCAGTGAAGTCTCCATAATTTTCAGGGTTAAAAAAAATCTTGTAGCTGATTTCCGCCTTTTGACATCCATGTATTCTATGCTAATGCCCTCTTAGCTCCAGATTGCTAAAAGCCTAAACTATCAAAATGAATAGTAATTTAATCTGTGATCACGTAGCACTTGTGCTTCTTAAACTTCCAGTGACAGGCTTTGTACAATAGTTAAATTGTTGATTACGTTTGTGATTTCCTGCGTTGAACTTCTCTCTGATTATAGTAAGAACTGTCATTTTTTAATTATCTTTACAGATATGAAACACTAGTGGGAACAATAGGGAAGAAATTCTTGAAAAAAAGAGACCAGCGTGTTCTCCATGATGAAGATGAAGAGGAGAATAGTAACACAAGACCTAAGAAAGCTAGGAAAATGTTCTTAAAACCTCAGGATTAATGTCAGCTGCACAACTGGAGAGCTAATAGAAACGTTGTCTACCAAATAGAGCAGATATAGCACCAAGAACTGAAGACTGTTTGGAGTTTTTGCTATTTTATGTAAAAGATAGAATTGTAAATCTGAGTCCTTTCTTGTTGAAATTTCTGCTGTCCACATAACAAGCATTTTTGGATGTGGATGTGTATATAATGGATGTCATACATCCTTTCCTCTCTAAGCAGCTTTTAACGTGTGGGATATTAAGCCCATCAGCTGTTTTTAATGTTGTGCATAACTAGGATGAGTGTCAAGATGCAGTCAATAGCAACAGTATTTATATTTTACGATAACATCTAAAATAAGTATTTACATTAAAGATGAGCTTTGTCCAATCCAATCCAGTGAGACAGTTGTGCTGTTTTTATTATGAAAACCTTTGCTCTCTTCAATTAAAAAAAAAACAGTCAGCAGAAACATTTTTTAACTGCTTGACAAATAAGCTGGGAAGAGAACAGAGACAAAATCCATTTTTATTTTTTTTATACAGCATATTTAAAAACAGGAGCTTGTAGCAAAACTTTTCTTAGAGCAAGCCAAATATTGGGCAACGTTTCCAGTTTGACACTTGAGCAGATTGTGAGCCTTTAATTTCTGTCTTCCAAAAGAAGTTTGCTAATCTTGTCTCTTTTTCCCAACCAAAAAAATCCAAACTTACAATTATCTTGGTCTTAACATAGAAGCACAATAATGGCTTTGGAAACATGTTTGGAGAGCTAATAAAAACTGGTGGTTTTTTTTTTTTGCGGTTAATGATTGTGGTTTAACTAACTTAATGTTAAAAAACAATTATGCTCAATACAGTCAGAGAGAAGAAATGATCCTGTTTTGTGCTGGCTGCTGATGTCCCCAAATATTGGTTGACTGAGCCTTTTTTCTGTGTTAACAAAGGCAACTGAAGCAGTGGTAGGACCCAAACATCACGGCCTTTAGTCAGTGCTTTGGAAAACTGAGAAAGGTCAGTGTGGTTTTGTCTGAAATCACAGCAGTTCTCTGCATTCTAGCTTTCAAAAAGTAGTTTTTTTTTCCTATTACTTTATTTCCTCATCTAGATGTCTAAATTACTCATCTTTGATGATAACTTTCTGGAGAAAGAAGAATTTGTTCAATTGTAGCAAGTCGTGACCATTCCATCATGGACCTGAGGGTTCTTTTTTCCCATTGTTTTTTAAACAACTCTGAAACAAGACACAAAACTCAATTATATGAAGAAAGTCCCGTGTCTGTATTTGCATGTGTGATATATGAACTATATTTTTTTTATTTTTAGTTCTTTTTTTTATATTCAAGATGAATCACACATGGAAAGAGAAATACACTTTTAACCTAGTAAGGAAGCCTCATACAGGTGGAAAGTCTGTGATTCATGATCTGAGATAGTTTTTCAGAGCTAATTAAATGCAATTGGTTGAATTACTTAAAATTTGATCATATATTATCACTGGCTGAAAAGAAGTTAATGATGGCAAGACATTTTTCTTCCCTTGGGAGTTATGACCTGAGCTAAGAAATGATTTATTGTTGGTCATCACAAGAGAAACTCAGAATGTATCCCATTATTCTTTCTTGCTTATTAGTAGGAAAATGATTCCCCTCTATGAGAATACGTTTCTTCAATAGAGAATTTCTGCATAGCTGTGCTGGATAGTTGAGGGAGAAGGTGTCTTCTGGTGAACCACCAGCAGCCATGTTCCCACAACTGCCCTTCCCTGAGGGAAGGTGGAGTGGAGTTTTCAGTGACATTGTGTAGAGCAGTTCTGAGGTAATTCTGGTAACTACCTGTGGCTCAGGTGAAGCCACAGATTTCATTTTGTGAAATCTTACCTGGTCGAGTCTGTCTGCAGTGTGTTCTGTTGCGCTGCACAGTTCTCTTCAGTCCGATGGAGGGGAATTTTGTGCAGCTGAAGTTCATTCTGCCGTACGCGGGTCCTTGATTTCATGTTGTGTCCTGGTGGCTGGCTGGGAATCAGCAGCAAGGTGCGTGTTTGTGCAGAGTAAACTCTCATCAGCTTCCAAGAAAATCCATGGTTTTGGAGTTTAAGAGGGAGGAAGGGTGGTTCATTTGTTTCCTAAGAATGCCTAACACCAACTATGAAGACTGTAACTAGACAGGTTTTGGTTTATTGTCTTCAGACCTGGGTGCTTTGTTCATGTTTAGCTGGTGGGTAGGTGAGCTACTGAAATGCTACGGTTGACCAACTACTCAGTTCTAGCATAACCAGTTCTTATCCATGAAGAGTTTGTAAAATGCAGTGTTAAAAGCAGTATTCATGCTATGTTACTATGAATGAGGCAGAATTCAAAATCTGCCCTGTCTTACTTTCTAAAGGTGCTTATGTGTCCAAAGTTACAAGCAGGCACTTAGAATTATGATAGGATCCTCACAAATACCCAGCTGTATTTCCAACTTTATAAATATAACTGTGTGGGGTTTTTTTTTTGAGTCAGACCTCTGGCTTCGTAGCCAAGGTAGAAACAATGTGCTGTATAAAATTTCTATTTGAATTACTCTTGACAGAGAGGTAAGTGTAGCAGTGAAATATTCAGACTGCAAACCTACATTAATTCAAGCTTTCTTGGCTCCGAAACGGTCTCAAACGCAGATCCATTTTCATGAACGTCTTCCTAAGCTGTAGAGTTTTAAAACCCACGTGGTCATGTTTCTAAAGAGATCTTTGAGATCTAAAGGAAGTTGGGATAAGTGGTATTTTTGTTCAAATAAAACAAAAAAAGCAAAATACAGAGAGAGTTACCAGACATGAGAAGTGTTTGTTCCTGTTGTACTAAGGTACCTATTGGGGTGAACAAACAAAGCGTGTTGTAGTTCATACCTGCTGACAGCTCACTGTGTTAAATTTAAACATGCTTCTTGACAGGTGGAATTTTTGTCCCTCTTTTTGACAGTCAGTGTTGGAAATGTGAGAATTGAACAACTTCATCCTTATTGCTGATGTTTCTTCTTTTATTCTGCTTAGAATTGGATCTTAAAAACTACCGGACCAGAGTGCAACTGCAGTGAGACATCCTGAATCTTCCCTTTAGTAATGCTTGAGCTGCTTAAACTTTGACTCTTTGGAGAGGGAGGAGGATGGGCAGTGGTGCCGTGGAGTTTGAACCGTGTTTTCTTCCGTTATGTGTCTTGTTTTCTAATAAGATTCTCCATTATACAGTTATACAATTGTGGATGGCTGTCATTGCCATTGGGCATTGTGTGTGTGTAATGGGCAGCTGGGCTGGGATTCTGGGAGCTGCTCCAGAATTCAGACTTAAAAAGAAACTGTCTCATCTTTCTGTTAATTGGAATGCTATACTTGTAAATGTTATTTGGAATTATAAAAGTGGGGGGGTGGGGGGAGGCGGGGGATTCTACACGTTTGTTCTGCTTCATTTGAACAACAATCTGCAACTAAAACTGCACAATAGCTTAGGCTCTCATTAAACCTTTCTTAAAGAGAGATTGTTAGTAAGGTATAGTGATGGCTAAGGACATCAGAGTGCCTTGCAGCTGTGCGATTCTGTGTTTCACTACTGCACGTGAATGCAAGCTTCTCTGAGAGCTGATGTTTTAATTACTTGTTTGTTTTTCTTTCTGGTCTAGGAGAGTATCTGTCTTCTACAATAATGCCTTGCTAGTGAAACTGCAGCAGGAGACCTCTGGGTTTGTTTGGTTTTATTTGTTTTTTACACCATTTTCATCTCAAAGCTTTGAGACATTTTGGGTCTGACATTCACACCTGGATAACTCCAGGCTTTTCGTCAGCTTATCGGGAGCTTTAGTTAAACTGTGGAACTGTTTCTGTATGTGTTGTCTTTTCTTTGTGATTTGATGCTGCATGATGGAAACCCAGTTTAAATTGTCACGTGGAAAGGAAAAACCCATCTCAGGGAGTTGTTATCAACAGGCAGAGTCAGAGAAAGGGCTGAAGCTTCAGTCGTTGTCTGTCCCATAAATCTGAAGTAAGAACATAATACTTGAAAGGGGTACCTGTGTTGAATCTCATCTTTACAGGCATGGTTAAAGTATGAGTCTGTAGTGCTCAGCTTGAGGAAGCCTTGCACATCACAACCTGAGCAATTACCTGGGAGCAATAGCAGGAACATCTCTAGAGAAATACAGAGGCAGAATAACTAGCTTGTAAATGGTTGCCCTCAAGACAAGATGCAGCAGCAGCAGAGAACAGCTGTAGTTCACTGCATAGATGAATATGGTTTGGTGACCTGGGTTGAATGCAGATGGGATTTTCTGTCAGCAAAAATGGAGGTGGTAAGTGTTCTGAAACTCAGAATGTTCCTTGGGGTCTTGAGGAACAGCTTGTTGTGATCAATCACTTAGAAAGGGGTAAAAACCCTTAATGAGGCCTTAGTATGATGTAGTAGTAAGAACACAAATTACAGAACAAAGTCTTTAGTTCCATTGTTCATAGAAAAAAAGTGTTCCCACCTCAGTAACATCTTTCAGTGTCTCCTATTGCTTCCTGCTTGGTCCTTAGTTCTCTGCCCCTGAGCAGGCAGAACTGCTACCGTGGCCAATGGACAGGGAGGAGCCAGCCCGGCACAGGACGTGGTAGGGGACCTTCTCTTCAACCTGCAAACTCTCTTTACAGGAGCCTCTCACAACTTACCATCTCCAGCATGCTGTCAAATTTTGGTATTGGCCTGTTTGGTTCAAGAAATCTGTGGTGGGCAGGGTTGACCAGCAGATCGACAGCACAATTGTGCAGACCTCATTTACTTAGCTAATGGTGCATGCAAGAGTCATGCAGTACCTGGGGGGAGGCTCTATTTACAGCAACTCTACGTTTTTGTTTTCCTTTATTATCATGCGAAGGAGAAAAAGGGTGTTTTCCAGTATTGCTGCTGATCTCATGCACTGGGGAGCATTTTTGCTTTCTCAGTGGTTTTCTTGGTCAGGCTTTTTGCAGAAAAGCATGATGGGGGAAACTTTTTTTTAATTTTTAATGGGGAAATGCAACTGTGAAATACTTTTTAAAGAAAGGAGTTTCTTCATATTTGGTTGGCTCCATGGTGATTTGTTTTATTTTTTTCCTTCAATTGAATACAGATGATGAAACTAACTTGTGACACTAGAGATCTTATGCTAAGCATTAGTCATTCAGGATAGCGTGTGGATTCCCGTATTTGCTATACACAAAAAGCAGGGTAGATTTAAGGCCATAGCATGGTTAGCTTCATTGTTCTACTTCTGTTACACGAATAATTTGCAGTACTGAAAATAGGAAATTTCTCCCCCATTTGAGGCAGAAGTAAATCTAAGCTAGCTGAGACATTTAAGCACCACTCAACCCGTTACAGGATGATTATTTATCAGAAGCAAAGCTTGTAGGTATCTCTTTAGAACCCATCAGACACAATAATGCTACAGTATACAATTTGCATCAAAGGAAAAATGCCTACATACCAAAAATTACCTTGGGCAGTTTACTGCAGTAATGACAGAAGGGATGCACATGATGATAATTTTCATTTTGTACTGTGTTTTCATCTAAGGATGATGGTGAAAGAATTACACCTCCTAATGTTCCTTTCAAAGATGACAATATTGTTCAACCTATATTAAAGGTAATGAGATGAGCAGTGAGTGGTTAGATCTTGTGAAAAATGAAGTTTTAAATGCATACTTCATTGTCTAAAAGCTCACAGCTGACTTTTTTCCTATAATGGCCGTAGAAAATGTGTTGGCAGCATATCACAATTAATAATCCTTACTCCAATTTATGTGCTATAGGCACTCCAAAATTACTCTGAGATATTTCTTACCCAAGTTTATAACCAGATTCAAATCAGCCTCTACATTTGTGCCAAAAAATTGAACCGCAGTCATCTCACAGAAGATAATTCTATCTACCTGACAGATGAGTCTTAAATCCCTGATTTTCTCCTTTCTCCAGAGTGAAATTCACTTTAATCTGGTATTAATGTATTCTTCCTTCAGTCGCCTGCAAGGGAATCCCATAATCTTGCAGTAGCGATTGCACTGACATGGAAGGTACTGTACACGTGTAGCATTACCATGGGCTTCTCCAGTCATCTAGATTGTGTAAAATCCTTTGACGTTAATTGGGACAAGCTTTCTCTCTAGGGTGATGTTGAATTTATCTTTCAGTGTCTTCTCCACCTCTTCGTCTTTAAGGGTTATAAATTCCACCAGATCCATGTTTTCCTTGTAATTGTATTTGGTCTCGGTGAGCGTCCACCCAATGAGCGCTCGAAAGCCATCGGTGGTCTGAAGGGTGCAGATGGACTTCTTTGTAAAGAGGGAATCCGGAGACGTCTGAAGGTACGTGCACTGGAAACAGAAATCTTCCACAGTCCGTGGTTCCAGACTGAACATATACACTTTCCGACAGTCTTTTTTCTCTAGAAGATCAGAATTAGAGAAATTCTGATTGGGGATATATTGTTTCCGTCTCATTTTCTCAAGGTACCAGATGGCATTCTTTTCTGTGAAACGAAAGACGCCCGGAGCCTGGGGCTGGTCTTTCCCTGATACAAGCTCCATCGGTTGCCACATTTGGTAGGATACACCAAAGCCAGCATCCACAATGTAGGCTTTTCCCTCAATAACTACCTTCACTAGGAGATGGGTCATGATGGTGGCGTATGCGTTTTCATGTGGGTTGAACACGTATGCTCCCAAAAAGCTGGTGTCGTACCCCAGGCGTTTCAGGACCCAACCTAACAGCTGGTTATTTTCCATGCACCAACCACCGCGCTTCTTGTGCACAATTTTGTTATAAACGTGCTCCAGCTCCAAAGTAATTTTCTCCCCACAATGGATGCTGAGGTTTTCAAATGGAACAGCGCGGATGTGGTGCTGGAATATATCAGTTAAGGTTTCCAAGTCTTGATTTTCAAGAGAACCTTTATACCCAGTTCTTGCAAAATACTCTTCAAGATTCATGTCTCCTGTGAAGGAAGGAAATGTGTTTTAGTTTTGTTTCTTTACATCAGTGATTTATGATGCTGTGAAGAACTGCCCAGGCTGCTGCCTGCAAAGATGCATTAATCTACTGAACCTCATCAGAGCAGTTTTTAAAGGCAACAGGTATTCACATCAAACAGTTCCCAGGGTTCAGAAGAGCAGTGCATGTGGGGGTTAATTTTTTGTCCTGGAGACATCCCTATGGCAAACAACTGATGCAATTGCAGCTTGATACCCAGTGGCTGCAAAATGGGGATTTGATGTCCTTGCATTGTAAGGGCAGGGTTAAGAAGAAATGGAAGATCACACTAGGGAGCGTTCAGTATGTTTCATGAAAAACAGCCTACCTGCTGAATGAAATAAGTGCCAGTAGGGGAAGCAGTGTTGCCTGACAGTTGGAGGGCAAATAATTTGAGCCAGGATTCACATGTTCTTTTCATGAGCCTGCCGCTACTCTGTGATCAAAAAATGAATGGCTCGATCTCTACACGTCTCTTTTCACCACTTACAAAAAGTGGAAATGATACTCCCTGCACATTTTTGTAAAGTGTCAAGTTTTATTCAGGTAGTTGTACCCGGAAAAAAACTCTTGACCTTTTCAAGAGACGCGGACCGCTGAGTCTCTTGTCTGCTCTGAGTGTTGCACAAACTCATTTTGGTGTAGGAATAATGAGCCTGAATGGAGGCGAGTGACATAAAATACAAAGAGCATATCTCTAGTCCCTGCTGTGCTCTTCAAAAGTGGGCAGTGAGTGGCTTAAAGCTTTCTAGACATGGCCTTTCCCAAAACTTGATGTATTTTTGCCAAAGGAGGCATAACAGCATTATGTTCAGTGCATCCCTGGTCTGTCCTACCTCTAGCCGATCCCACCTCCTGGCCTGACTTCACAGGACACTTCATGAGCTAGACTGCTGGATGAGGAGCTATACAACATAGCTTCTGCCTTCTAATACCATGAAAAGTCACGCACACCAATCTGGCTTTCACAATGGCCCACTGCAATCTGCTGGTCGTCATTATGGGCTGGGACCTGTAGGTGCCTGGTGAGATACGGTTTGTAAAAAATACTGTAGATTGTCTGCTTGGATATGGAGCTGGAGATAAAAGGTTTTGAAGGCTTGAACCTCTACAAAGAAAATCCTAAGCATTTCAGCAGTCTAGAGTTAGTGCAAATATTTAGCTTCTTGACAGCCTGCAAAGCCAGCTGGAAATCTTTTGTGAATGCAGTAAGCTGTTTAGACACTTAATATTAGCAACTTGGGAAGTCTATTGTATTCAGATAAATGCAGCAGTGAACCATCGAATGTTTACTGCATGCTAGAATTTCTCAAGGTGATTTTCAGTGACAGGTTTATGATGTGCATATGGATGTTATAGAAGCAGCTGTCCAAAGTGAATGGAGAGCCTCATCAAAAGCTGCATGTTATCTTCTACAGAAAGGAATTTAACTTCCAGTGATATGTAAGTGTATTGCTGGAGGATATTCCAGTGTAATGTTTGTTCAGTAGAACACAAAGTTCTGGCACTTTATTCTTTTGACTTGCAGAATCCAAGTCTATCTGATCCTATCTAGTCAGATTAAATGCTAAGTAGATCACACCAGCATGAAGTTGGTTCTCGAGTTTATAATATTAGTAATTTCTCTCTGCGGTTGCCTAATACTGTATTGATCTATGTTAGATCTTAACCATAGGAGACTGAAACCTAGATTTGAAAAAGGTAATCCTACGAATGTGAGCAAAAACACTTTCAAGGACTACTTCTAAATGTGCAAATGAAGGTCTTCAAGCAAAAATATGCCTTACTAGGATTATGCACGTAGTGCACTATTTCACTATTACAGTACGTATCTGTCTAATTTTATCCTAACACCAACACACAGGCTTTCTGAGGTAGGCAAAACACAGCCTGGAATTTCACTTAAAAAAAATAAAAAAAAATTGAAGAACTTTAGTTCTATTTGCAAAAAGCAGGATCTACTGATTATTAAATGGCTTTTTTCTCCCCTTGTATGTGCAATATTCTTTAATGTAATTAAAAATCTAAAAGAATGACAGTCTTTTTTAAAAAGTTAAATTTATATCTACTACTCTATCTGAAGTTTCTCTTGTAGACATGTGAATCTCCTCCTGAAGAGCAGCAAGACAGAAGAATTGAGATTACGTTATCATTTTGCCCTCTTTAAGCAGCCAATATTTAGTTCTACATAATTATGCTAAGGAGGATTTTGCTTATGTGGTTCCCAAATGATTTTTACCATCATAAAGAAGCCATTTATTTGGATTGTTTGTTAGTTTTGAGAAAATTAGCTTACCTCTTAAAATAACCTTCTTCGTTGATGTTTGCAGCTTCTGGGTTGATTATTGCTGGGGCAGCAGCCTGGAGAGCCAGCAGTGGATACAAGTTGTGGGGGCTGCCTTCTTCTTTAAGCTCTGCAGTCCCTCACTCCTGAATCTTAAATGCCAAGAAAGGGCAGAGTCCACCAAAAATGCACATGTTTGGACTTCACTGATCCATGAGCAAATTAAACTTTGTTTCTTCTCCATTAGTAGATGTTTATGTTTCCCGCTGGTTAAGACCAGCCTGAACTTGTTCTGCATGTAACGTAATTTTGGTAGATATTCACAAATGGTTCTGTAATCTTTTTATAATTGCATTATTGTTTCTTGGCAAAGGAGCAATTTGTGGAGGAGGATAGTCTTCTGCTTCCTTCTGGTGCAAGGAGTTGCTGAGGTGTTGCGGGCTGTGTTTTCCCATGCTCCGTGGATGTACAAAATGATTCATCTTTGCACACAAAGAACCTTTTTGATCCCTTCAAAGCTTCCGCTGCAGCAGGTGGTTACTTGGGAGCTGCCACGTGTAACAAATACCATGACAAATATTTATTGGCACAACGTTGCATGAGAACAAAGTAATGCACTTCCTCTCCCAAACTTGGCTGTCTGTACCTTTGTGATGTTACATAGCTCTCTGTGATTCTCTCCTCCTTGTCCAGCATGTCTCCTTCATTTGATGGAAGTGGAAAGATGGTGATCCTTTTTGGGAAGACAAAGACCATGTTGGGCTGTATCTGGGACAGCACCTGAGCTTTAGGTACACACTGCCCCCTCAGTCGGTGTGGCTGAGGACCAGTGTTCTTATGTCACCCTCGTTCATTGCTCATCATGTTCAGCACCTGCCATGAGACTCAGCATCAGAAAGGTAAAAGGCTGCCATGTTGCATCCAACAGCTGAGAAAACACACTGCTGGCACGTCTTAACTTCCCAGTGTTCTTCGCTTTTCCAGGATCTTATCTTTAATGTCACTTATGTGCAGAATACCACTGATAATAAACAGAAAGCTGCATAGCTTATTGTTGTGTCTGATGTCAGAGGAAAGCGAGGCCCCAAATGTTTATATTATATTTTTCAAAGGTTGATCTAATATTGGTTGTTTCAATTTCTGATACCAGAAGTCTGATTTTTCATAAGAACTGTTGAAGAGTCTCAGCTCCTACTGATTTTATTTCAATTTCAGAAAAATCATACTGAAAGGAGCTAAAATTGAACGCACAGAATTGGAGAGTTTGGAGGGGTTTTCTGTTTGTTTTAAGTTCCCTTACATAAATAGCTCATTTCAAGCCAATATCTGCTAAGGGAATAGGACTTGAGTCTCTCAACTCACTTCATCAGCAACTAATCAGCACCTAATAGGGGGCTGTTTTGAGGAAGTCTTAACCTTTCTTTTTTTGCTTATGAAATCTTTGGCCAAATCCAGCTCAAGTCTCTGTTTCAGACTGCTAAAAGAACTGAATAATTTGCAAAAATGTGTTGAGAAGAAGATTGGAAATAATACCAAAAAACATTACAGCATTACAGATCTTCTGTGTAAAATGGTAATACAGCTTTTCCTTCTAGATAATTTTGGTCTCATTTTATACTTCAGATTTTTTGTTGTTGTTGTTTTGCAGCAGCAGCATATAAGATACAGAGAGTTGGAACAAAATTTAAGGGAGGCAAAATACAATTTCCACATGAGAAGATTAAAGGAAGTCAGATATTTTAGTTTCTAAAGGAGAAGTGTAAGGAAAAATATGAAATCAGTATAGGCAGTTAACTAACAATATACTTGAATTTACCAAGCTTTCTGTTCGTCTAATTAGCTGAATTTTTAGAATACATTAATGCTATTAATGTTAGTTTTAGAAGTTTCAATATTGGATATTTAAAGACTTGTTTAGCTGTGTTGTGAATTATATGTTATCCACCAGATTAGGTGGCAAGCCACGAACATTTACTGGTATCAATTTGTTCTCTAACACTATGTTGAATTTGTCTTTCAGTGTCTTCTCAATCTTCTCATCTGTGAGGGTTGTGGTCTGCAGCAGGTCTGTGTCCTCCTTGTACTTGTACTTCATCTCAGAGAAGGTCCATCCAACTAAGGCATAAAACCCTTCAGTGGTCTGGAGGCTGCAGATTGACTTCTTCTGAAGTATGGTATCCGGACACACTTGTAGGTATGTGTTTAGCTCCTGGAAGTCATCTATATGTTTTGGCTCAAGAGTGAATGAATAGAGTTTTCTGATACTTCCCATTTCTGGAGTATCAGTGAGAGGAACGCTTCCCTCTGAAACATAATGTTTCCTCTTGACTTTCTCCAAGTACCAGATGCCATTGTCTTCCACGAAGCGGAAGATGCCAGGAATCTGGGGTTGATCCTTCCCAGAAATCAGCAACATTGGCAGCCATGTTTGATAGGGACCACCACCGAAACCAGCATCTACTATGTAGGAACTTCCCTTGATCACAACCTTCAGTAGGATGTGATTTATTTGATCAATGTATGCTTTCTTTGCCGGGTCATAACTATTTCCTCCAAGCACACAGACGTCATACCCCATTTCTTTCAAAGCCCAAAATAAAAGGTAGTTTGTTTCCATGCACCATCCTCCACGTTTCTTTTTCACAATTTTATTGTAAGTAGATTGCAAATCCAGGTCGATGGTCTCTCCGCAATGCATGCTGAGGTTTTCAAAAGGAATCGCCTGGATGTGATGCTGGAAGATGGCTGTTAAGGTTTGCAAGTCTGCATCCTTATGGGAGCCATCAAAAGAAATTCTTGAGAAATACTCTTGAATGTTCATTTTACCTGTGTGAGCAGGAAAATAGCCAGTTACTGTTGTGCAGCTCTCAGGGGGTTCCCTCCTATTTCTGCAGTACAGGTTATCCAGCTTGCAAATGTATCTGAGGCTGTTTCACTGAAGATTTGAAAGACACCTGTGCCTTTGGTAGGAGATGAATACAGGCTAGAGCTGCTTCTATCATCTATATTTCTTAAAGAGATGACAACGGGAGCAGGTAACACTAAAGCTTTCTCTCTCAGAAATTGTTTTCAGCACAGGTGGGTGTCTCTGCTACAGGAAAACACAGCACAGAATCTTTGGCCCTGGGTGAATGTCCACGTGACAAAAATTTTAGGAAACTGGCGAACGAGGTTTGCAAACAAGCTGTTAGCCTACACCAGCGTAAGTCACAGCAATGCTTTACTACTGCTTTTACTGTAACAGTTAAGGAATTCTTTATCACACAGATAATTTAACAGGGAACTTTTACATTCATGGCTTCAGCTAACCAGGATTAACTTCTCAGCGTGTCACTATTTCAGACAAGCTTCCATGTGAAGTAGATTGTTGTTTTCTTAATCTCTTTAGTTTCCCTGCGGTGTTCAGACAGAGCTTTGACTCTGTCTGTTGAAAAGAAGGGATTGTTAATTTTTCTAACCTAATGGCCAGGAGAACTGATAATTATTTCAAATACCTTCATTCAAGACGCATCCAGTGGCTTTTGGTTTCTTCTGCTATCTTTTACAAACCAAAGAGTTCACTCAAATTATTGCATATATTTTGTTTCTTCATGTCTCTCATCCCCTTTCTCTTTTCATTCTCATTCAAAGAGACTGTAATTTGTATTGGCTGCATGGCAGAGATGCAAAAGGTTCCCTGTAACACTTTTAATCCACTGACTGATTTGGTGTCTGGAGGGATTTGTTTTGCCTTTAATTTAGATTTCATTTGGCTTTTTTTCCATTCCAAATATGTTTGTTTTGGTTTTTTTTTCCCAGAATGATTTATAATCTGGTAAGCGCTGTATGAAGCTCCAAAAAGGTCTGAAGACTTTTTTTTTTCCTCCTTGAAATCACTCATACATTCCGTGGGAAGGTTTTCCAACAATCTTTTGACATAGATGACACAGGACAGATTATCTCCCAGCAACTTTTCTCAGTTTTAGTCCACCTGCTCTCCTAGAAGTGACCAGCAGCAGATCCAATTTCTGAGAGTGCAGGGAGCTTTTGAAAATCCCACCTTGAGCACATAAGTGAAAATGCCCATGTCCTGGAAGGTGATGCATCAGGTGACCTTGTCTCTAGACCTTAACCCCAGCTCTGAAGCCATCAGCATAACGCACTTAAGTTAGTTGTATTTCTGATTTGCACTAATACCAAGATTCAGACTGTGTGACGCAGGAAAATATGATAAAACAGAGTACTATCACAATAAGGAATAAGAAATAGAAATTTTAGCTTCAGAAGGACCCAAAGAGGCTACATGGGGAAAAAAAGTGTATTTGATACTGCATTTTATGTGTGTGTTTTTTTTCCTATGTCTTTTTAGGACAAGAGCACTCAACTCTGGCAGAATCTCCTAGGAAACACTGATTTTACAGAGCCATGCCACCAAATAGATGCAGACATGCCTCATTTTTCTCTCTACTCCCATTTTCAGCAATTCTGCATAGCCAGGTAGAAGCATCTCTTTCTTATGATGGTGTCAAGCTGCACCTTTGTGCCCAGGAGGAGCCAAGCGAGTCCCTTAGCCTGGTGAATCTCATAAACTTGGCAGTGGCTTTCAAGTAAGTGCCCATCCATCCCTGTTGAGACCACCAGGGCTTTGGATCACCCTGCAGCCCATCTCCAGTGTTGAGATCCCTGTGGTGTATGAGCCTTTGGGAGCTTCCATGGGGCACGGCAGGGGGGCTTGGGAAACTTGTAGCAAAAGCTCATGCCATGGCTTCCTCAGCTCCGGACCTCATCAGTTTAACAACTGTGTAATAGAGGCAGATATCTATTGCTACTGGAAGGTTTATGTAGGATAAGGCTGCAGTATGAAATCATAAGTGTTAGTGAATGTAGGCAGGTAGCAGCCATATAAACTGCTCTTTGCTCTCATAGCTTCCTGGAGGCAGACTTTATCTGCACGACACCACTGCCCGCCACCGCGGGGCTGTAACAGTGCAACCCTTGCCCAGGGAATGGTTTGCATCCAAAACCAGAACGATTCTTCCCTGCTAGAATTCAAGAGCGACTTCCAAGGTAAGATCCTCTTGCACATGCCTATACAATTTATTTGATTCTTAAGCTGAATTGCAAGACGGGAGCTGGCTTTTTCATACACCCTGGCTCAGCATAAAATGAGTTCATTCTGAGCACTTGATCTTTGTACTTTGACAACGGCCTTGCAATGCTACACACACTGTCAATCCTCAGGTGGCTGTAATTCATATTTTGCTAATATGCCTACAGTGCAAAGCACATGGTATGCAGATGCACAGGGGTGGCAGAAGGCTACATGCAGAAGTGAGAGCTCAGACACGCGGGTGCTTACCTCCACACTAGGAGCTGCAGGCTGGCTGGCTGCTAAGTTCCCATGAATGTTTGCAATGGGAGCTGCTGCCCTTAAAGATAAAGGCTGCCTTTTGCTGCCTGGCAGGGACAGCATTCTCCTCCAGCAGAACCAGGA
Source organism: Pavo muticus (assembly GCA_016647715.1). Classification (NCBI taxonomy): domain Eukaryota; kingdom Metazoa; phylum Chordata; class Aves; order Galliformes; family Phasianidae; genus Pavo; species Pavo muticus. The sequence goes on along the minus strand of JACDJE010000160.1, from coordinate 3,505,211 downwards.
CAGGAAGGCAGATCAGTTTCATTTTTATAATATTGTATGTTCTGATGGTCTTATTACTTGATTTTTTATTTATTTATTTATTTATTTTGCATAAGTACAGAAAGCCCTGCCATGCAATTAACTGCAGTCGGTGCTATATGAAGAGCCAGAACATGATGCATTCCCCAGACTGCTTATAATATCACGTAGGCTTAAACCTCCCAAATTACTGACTGAGAGCCAGAAGTCCTCCAGGAACACAAGGCAGCAATCCATTACAGGTAGCATGAGCACCTTTTGCAAATGGCTGTCACCCCATTTGCAATCCCCATTGCCCCTTTGCTTCAGTCTTTAGGGCACTCACACCAAGGCAGCAAAGCAAGAGTGCAACATTTGATACATCAGTGACACTGACACGTCCAGGATCCCTGCAGGAAGTGATTCAGGACTGAGAGCTTCTAAGCCAAGCCGAGCAAGTCACTGACCTGGAGACAGGAGGTGGCAGCAGTAGGATTAATCGCGGCTGGCTCTGGCCCTTAGGCAGCAGGGCCAGAGGTGCAAAGCCAGTCAGCCCTCTGAGGCCTGGAAGCCCTGTCCTTCCTAAGTGAGGTGCTTCTGAAGTCTGCTAGGCCTTTAAAACTTGCCTCTGATAAGGAAAAAAGCAAACGAGTGAAATCTGAGCTGAGGAGTGTCTTTTTTTTTTTTTCCCCTCCTAACAGAACTGCATGTGATTCGTCAGAGCTGGTGGTGCTGAGCTGTGCCAGCAGGTAGCAGCCAGGGCACGGACCTCTGGAGCTGAGTCAGCTGAAAGAACAGCACTTTTTCTCTGTCATTGTTTGTCCTTCACATGTGGCATCTCTGGGGCAATGAGCTTAAGCCCTTAGCCTTTCCTCTGAGCCAACAAACCAACCCAAAGCATGAGAAATAGCCAGGCAGGGGCCGAGGAGCTTCCAGGCCACAGCTTCCTTCCTGCTGCGGCCCCCTTTGGCCATCTCCTCCTTCTCTGCTTCCACTCCGCTCAGTTGTGAACCCAGTAGATCCTGGGCAGATTCCTGCTGACCATCTGCACTGCAGGATACTCCTGCCCTCTAACAATCCCCTTTTTCTTCTGCAGTTCACTGTGAGGTTAACATCTCATTTCCCCATAGGCTATGGGGAGCCTTGTGTGCACGCTTGTATCCAAACGCATACGGGTGCATTTGAGAGCTAGGTGTGTCTCTATGAAATGCCTTTTGAAGCTGCAGAATAGCAGCAGCTTTTGCTAACTGTAAATTTCCAGTTACAGGAAACTGCACACATTGCTTAACAAACAAATAAATAATAAAAAAGGAAGGACAGTGAGTTATTGTATTTCTAACAGCCTTAGCTGCAAAACATCAGCACATGCAGGCAATCAGGATAGTTGTGGTGATTAATGTTGTTTTTTTTCTTTGGCATTAGAGGTTGTAATATGAGAGGAACAAACAGATTGAATACTTCTACTTCACAATTCTTGTCTTTTTATTTAATTAATTGTAATTCGCCTACATTATTTACTTAATTGTAAGTAAGTGCGTGCATAGTTGTAATGCTTCTGTGATTTGTACATAAAGGAACATCAAGCAAAGGGCAAGGAACATCAAAGGGCAAAGTGATTACATTTGTGTAATTTCTCATGCTAAAAATCTTAGCCTTTAGGTATCTGATTATCATTTCTCCTTATATCAGTATAATTAGTATCACTACAAAGAGACTAATACATACATTTTGGAAAAACTGACTGACAAGCAGTAACTTTTGGAGTAGAAGTGACAGTCTGGTGTGAGGAGGGTGCATTCCCAGCAGTCCTCTCCTGGCTGCTCACAAACAAAATCCACAGGAGATGCTTTCAGTTTGAAAGCTTTGGTTAGATTCCTGAGGGTACAGGAATCTGAAAGAAGCAGAATTATTATCTGGTAATATTTCTCATCACCAGCTTCAGGCCATAAATAGTCCCTTAGTGAGTGTTGCAGTTCTTGTGTGAGAAGGTGCTAGGGGTGGGAAAGCACAAAGGACAGGCTTATGGCTTATTGTAGCAAATGGCACTGGATGTCTTTATTTTTCTGGCTATTACATTTCAAAAAATAGTATGGCGTTAATTTAAGATGTGGGTGTGATATTCCCCAGGTGGCAGAGCTAGGTAATAAGGAAAGGGACACACTGTTCTATCTCCCTGCCCTGCTGCTTTGGGTTAGTGGGAAAAGCTTTTAAGAGATGAATGGAGCAGGGAATGGGCAGCATCTGCTGCCAGCTAAGCACAAACAGAAGGGGAGTGATTTGATTGAGCAAGGAAGAAATTATTTGTACCCAAACCAAGGAGAGATGCAGGAGCAGTTGTGAAAAATCAATTTCTTCTCCAGATTCATGCTAATCTGTTCTGCCTTTCACTGGGGTAAATGGAAGGAGAAAGAGTAACCTTTAGATTCTTGGCAGGAAGAGGGGGGAGAATTGCATGTAATGCCACTATATTGAATTACAATTCAGGCAGTGAGTTAAAACAGAGATAATCTGCTTGTATTGATGGGTACAAATTTCTTATCTAATGTTATATTGAATTTCTCCTTCAATGTTTTCTCCATTTCTTCATCTGCAAGGATTCTGATTTCCACCAGATCCATGTTATCCTTATAATTGTACTTTATCTCAGTAAGTTTCCACCCAACAAGTGCCCGGACCCCATCGGTGGTCTGCAGGCTGCAGATGGACTTTGTAACAAAAAGTGAGTCTGGCGCAGTCTGCAGGTGCAGATTTCTGGCTCTGAACTCTTCTATGTCTCGTGGCTGGAGGGTGAAGAGATAAACTCGACGGCAAACTTCTTTGTCCACATTATGAGCAGCTGAGTTGCTGGGGCTGGGAACATACTGCTTCCTTTTCACCTTCTCAAGGTACCAGGTCCCATTCTCTTCTAGGAAGCGGAAGGTGCCGGGTATCTGAGGCTGATCTTTCCCCGAAGTCAGCTCCATCGGCTGCCATATCTGGTAGGCCATCCCAAAACCACCATCCACAATGTAGGGTTTGTCACAAAGCACCACTTTTAGCAACAGATGATCAATGTCATCAGCATATGCATCATGCTCTGGGACATAAACTTTTGCTCCCAGAAGGGTGACGTTGTACCCTAGGGTTTTCAGGGCCCAAGATAAGAGGTGGTTGTTCTCCATGCACCAGCCCCCACGTTTCTTCCTCACTATCTTGTCGAAAGTGGCTGCTAGATCCAGCTCGATGCTTTCCCCACAGTGAATGCTGAGGTTCTCAAAAGGAACTGCTCGGATATGGTGCTGGAATATTTCCGTCAAGGTTTCCAGGTCCGGTTTATCATGGGAGCCTCGGTAAGAAATTCTGGCAAAATACTCCTTGATGTCCATGCTGCCTTTGAGAGAAGTGTGAAAAAACACCATAGTTTGTGCCAGAAGTAACGGAAGGTCTTCCTCATCTGTTACATTGATGACAGCCCCATTATGAACAACCTGCTCAGAAGAGGAATGGGGTTTGACAAATGGCCCTATCCAAGGCAGCTGAGTGCAAGTATTAGTGCTGGGGGAAACCAATGGGGCACTGCTGATGAGCACAAATGTTATTTTTAATTGTTTCTTTTACAGCTGTGATGAGAAGCTCCAGCTGTGCTAAACACATTTCAGCAGAGAGTTCCTGCCCAGCAAAGCTACAAATCTCTGTAGGAAGGAACAAAAACAGTAACAGATCTGTTTTCCTGCTAGAAATTACAGGAACTGAGACTCTCCAGCTCTAAACTGCTTTACATGTGGTTTGACTCAGCAAAGCAGAAACAGAAAACAGACCCCCCCTTTCCCTGCAGTGCAATCCAGAGTGTCTTCAACCACATCTGAAGTTAATCTGCTTGCCCATAGTGTTGTCTCCATTATTTAGGCAGGACATATCTGCTGTATCTGCCCTCAGTGCTGGTGGCAGCAGATATAACCAGGAGCACTTAGGGCTGCGAGCATTGCCCTCCCCATCCCATCTGAAGCAGAAGTTTTAGCAGGAGCCTGCCATTCATGAGCACAGGGGAAGAAAGCATCCTCAGGACCTCAACTCTTCGTGGTAAGGTGGCAAGAAATGGGATTTTAATGTGGCCACATACCTTTGTTATCCCACCCTGGCACCACTGCATCTCAGATGGCTCTGAGCGCAGAGCACTATTCTTTAGATCATGGTATCCATGTGTGGTTCTTAAGATAAAACCACAAGAAAAAACTCCAACTGTTACAACAGGGTTAAGTTCTCCATATGATGAAAAATAGCACACAGCAAATTTTATGGGAGTCTTGGAAAGACAGTTTCAGTATACATGCAAAGCAATGAGAACACAAGCTTTCTATTTGACCATGTCCTGGGAGAAGCAGAGGGTGTTCCCAGGGTGGCTCTGCACGTTTAGGATACTTATGTTCAGAAGTCTGTCACTATTACACTGTGACAGGTATATGAAATTCAACCAGCAGGCCTGAGTTATCAAGCACTGGGTTAAGAGTGTCCAATCATTATTCTGGGCCTTCTCTTCATTCAGCTTCTGGCTTGTTCCCAAGCTTTTCCCCAGAACATCACAACTACAGTGTTATTAGTATTTGGAGATGGGTTTTTCAGAAGCAGAGTTCTTGCAGTGGGAGCTTTAAGCCGGTATCACCAGCAGTGAGCTTCTCACCCCTCACCCCCACACCCTGTTTCTTTCTTCCTTTCCTTCACTTTGCCAAAGTAGATGAAACATTTGCATTAACATAAAGGGAAAACATTGGCGTTAAAGAGTTTATCTGTTTTCCTGTCTGCTTCTTGTGGTTCCTTATAAGGCCCTTTCAATAGCTGAATCTGAAATAAGTCAGATGGCACAAATGCTCAAACAAATGTTAGAGGCTGATAACCACATAAATAATCTGTTACACTGACACAGAAGGAGGCATTGGTTAGCAGCTGAACATTGCTCGCTATGCTGTTACACAACCTGGCTGTTTGCTGCTCTCAGACGTATCTCACTTCCTGGTTAGGAAGAGCTCAGCTGCTTAAATTCAGGGGTTAAATAAAGGTCTTACCTGGAAAATCAGTTCAACTGCCTCTGATCTCCTGGGGCTGGGGGGATTTATTTTAGGCAAAAGCAAGTGGCGTGGCTGGCTGTCCTTTACTTAGCACGGGGTCGAGGACTGTCCAGCTCCTTTCCTGGGGAATGTCCTTTCTCTCAACTTGCTTCCACCCGCCTCTGTCAGATTGCAAAAGCTGAAAGAGGAGGGGAAAAAAAAAGAAAAGGGTGGAGCACAAGAGCTGTAGTGAGCAAAAAAGACTGACAGCACTGACTCGATCCACATGCAAAACCTGGTCTTTATTAGAGCAGAGGTTGCCTGACATTTTCATTTGTCTCATGCTGCCAGCAGCAAATCTTGGGCTAAGAAAAGGGTGAGCTTGTTTGGATAGATATCTATCCAAACACACGTGAGTAATATATACTTACCCTGGGTACTGGCTTACTGGTTGTTTGGGTACATGGGAAAGAATCCTTGCATCCCTTCTGTCTGAAAAGCAGCAAGATTTCTGCATGGGGTCTTGCACCTGTAACCCCCTGCCTCAGTCAGCACACACCATAACTTTAGTGTTTGCTTAATTCACTCTTTTTAACTTACATGCTTGTTTGCTATTGTTTTTTTTTTGTTTGTTTGTTTTTTAATTATTACAGCAAATTTCACAGAATCAAATTTCACAGGAAGAGGCTGGGCCAGCAGTGTGCCTGCTTTGGTCTCAGCTCAGCTTAGCACCTGAGTATGCTGCGGTGGTGAATATGAAGCGCAAACACGTGGGGAACTCCATCCTCTCAGTGTGCTTCACACTGCTTTTCTCTGTATGCATGTTGCTTGCATTCTTCCAAGCTAGGACTTATTAATTCTCAATATATACAGATAGATTCTTCTGTGTTAATTCCCTCCTTCACATTTAGTATCACTAGCAAGTTTCCAACAAGTATTGATTTATTGTGATAATTAGTAGAGATGATAAATCAGATCGGAGATGCCTGTGGTAACACAGCTCCACTGCTACATCAAAATGTGCCTCTTTATCATCCCATCAGCATCTGGTGTTTGACCTAGCCAGACAGAACCAATGCCCAAGGTGAGAGATGCTCAAGGAGCAGGTTACTTGCCTTTCTTGGGCTCCTCTGGTCATGTCCAACCTGATTAAAGGAGAAGAGACTCATTCCCTAGGTAGAGCTTGTTGTACATAGGTTATTCCCTTCTCTTTTCACATGTGTCAATTAAACAAAGAGCAGCCAAAAACCATGAAGGTTCATACAAGCACCTACAGTGCTTGTGGAAACCATACCAAGAAGAAGTCCAAGGTCCCATCACTGCATTGTGCAACCCAGCCACAATCCTTGCCCAGAGTCATTGCTCCTCAAACCTTTAAAACCAAGAGTTCTCGTCCTACCTGCTTGCATCCAAGAGAGTCAGAGGGCTGAAAGTAAGATAAGGTTCCTCCTGACCAGGAAGCCCAACCACAGACTGTTTCCCTTTCAGCTCTGTGTCAATATCATTGTGGCTCATTCCAGGCTTGGAAGGGCAATATAATGCAATTACTGCTGCTGTATAGCATGGCCATGATATGCCATAAAGCCCCACCTGAGTCCATCCTCAAAAGTGACAAAGGGCAAAGCCCAGCCCGGGTCACACAGTGCACTTGACCAGCAATGACTTGTAACTCAATTTCCCAAACTTGGCAGGACCTGAAGCTCCTTGAGCATTTTCCAGGAGAACATCAATGTAATTGCACACAGCTTTTATTTATTTATTCATTTAAACTGCCGACAGCATTTAATTTATTACTGAAATCTTTCTCTCATCCTGACTCTCCTGAGAGGCTGCATCAAATATTCCTCCCTCCCCCCTTTAGCAGAGCACTACGTGCTGCAATGTTTGCTTGGAGAAATACAAGCATTAGGCACCCTGGCTGGGGAAATGGCGTGCAGTCGAGTGTCTACTCACCGTTGAACAGCTGCCACTGTAGTGCCCTCTGTGATGGGCTCTGTAACAAAGTAGAGATTATTACCTTATGTTAGCTGGGTGCTTAATATAGAAATGATGTGGTATTCTACTCATCTAGCTGGTCTGGGGTGGGAAGAAGAGAGGCTTTTAAACTAATAAAACATTTGATGTGTTTTAAGTGGAATAAAATCTTAAACTCTTACAAAACTTCCAATTCTTCATCCTGCTGAGCTCTAAGTGGCTGCAAAATAAAATGCTGCACACCCCAAGCTGAGCAGCGCGCCCTATCCCACCATTTCCAAAGGGATTTTAATACCTCTAAGCCACTCTAGTACTTGAGTAGTAAATAATATTCATGGCCTATAAGCAGTATTCATAATGGTGGGACTCATGCTTTGTATTCATTGCCTTGATACTTCATATCAAGCAGCTGTGGCTACATATCTCCACTTTGCATCCCTCATGTGCAGTCTGGGTGCTGCAAGGAGTCCTCCCCACGGGCCAAGGAAGGAGTCTGCAGTGGCAGCAGAGACTTCTGCCCATGGAAGGTAGTAGCTGTGCTTGAATTTCTTGGCTTTCTCTTGGCAGGGAATAGACAAGATCTCAGTTTTAGCATCTCTGCTACCTAAGACATCTTTCTGAGAGCTGGTGAGAGTCAAAAATTCTCTATTCTGTTTATCTTTACCCTGCCAATATGAGGTTTTTCACACAAGCCAGCACAAAGCATGCTAATGCAGACCAAGACGACCACTCTGGCCTGCAGGGCGTTCCGGTCCAGAGAGTTTCAGCATTAATCTCTTAAATGCAAGTGGTCATAATTCAGTTAAATTCCATTACAAGTGGAACAATAAACTTTTCTACATGAATGGTTTTATCTCATTTTAAGCTGCTGCTTTGATGAAAAATATATCCATTTACGTGGCTTTTATTTTCCTATGGATCATAACTGCTGTGGTGGACAAGTCAGGGTTGGATCCTCAACAACAAGTGTCCCCAGCACCCTGGGCCATCCTACAGTTCCCCGTGCTTCTGCCACCTGGCTCCAGCATGAGTGTGGGGAAGCAGAAGTTGTCCTCCATTTCATAAGCAGTGATCACACCCTCAATGTGTCCTTCTCCATCTTGCCAAGGCTGAGTGGAGGGGCAAGATGGAGATTGTGCTGAAGGCTGTCTCCCACCCAGAGAGGAGTCTGGTGGCCACAAGGTGGGAATTGGGAAGGAACAGAGCTCGTGTGTCCCTTGGCCAGACCTGGCTGCTCATGCCCACAGCAGTCAGGTGCCTGGCCCTGGCCAGGAGCTGCTGAGCATCCTGAGTTCTAGCAATGGCCATGCTGGGAGAAAAGAGGTGCCAGACAGGTAGGAAGGGAGCTCCTTCTGAGCTGGGCAGGCCCTGGCTGGTCTCACTCTGCATTATTGGGGTTATGCCATTGGCAAGCTTGCATCCCTCTCCTCAACACCAGCTTCTCCCTCAGAACAGCCTACAAAAGCACTGCCCAAAATGCTCCTTACCAATTGGGAAGTAAAGTCAGCATCAGCGAAGTCTCATGTAAACAATTTCAAAGAAGAAATATATCTAACCAGAAACAGAATCTGAAACCATCTCTGCCCATGGCCAGGACATCCCCACCTGCAGCCACCCCATGGCAAATTCTCCTGGTGGAGTCTATCCCCATAACCACTGTCAGCCAAGTGGGAAGATTTCTCCCCATCCAAACCACTGGAGCTCAGGGGCTCTCCTGCAGCCTGCTGCAGCTCACATACCTGGTGCTGCAGGTGCTCAGATGTCAGTTTCAAATCTCAGCTCTGCAAGAAGCACACGAGCTCCCTCCCTCCCTCTTCATCTGACCATTGCATCCACCACCTCAAAAATATTCCAGTGCCTTCCAAAATCAATACACAATGTGCCCCCAGAGCACCTTTGGAGACCCAGGGTGTTAATCTTTCTCTCTTCATTTCAACATCCCACCTAGACACTGGATATATTCCATTCTCCTAGCTTTTTTGTGCAGATATATACACTCCCAAGATTAAGCAGTTAATAAATGCCATCATGTTAAAATTGCTGAAGGGAAGTGCGACAGTGTAATGTGTAATGGGCCTCGGTAAGGCGGGCTGGACCCTGAGCTGCTTTCATTTCACATTTTCTAATGAGAGCTGTCAGTCACACTGTCAGAGCTACACAGGGCATTTCCTCACCTGCCCCTCTGGTACTGAGCTGCAGTGGGCAAAATGGGCATCCACAGCAGAGCCCACGAGCAAAGGAGATGGTGTATGGGGTGGTGCTCATCCCTGAAGGACACAATTAAGATTCTCTCTAAATTCACTCCATTTTCACCACCATTGATAGCAGCAATAGCAGGGCAATGTTTTTTGCATGGATAGAAAGGCCTCATCTGACAATAAAGACGTTACATTGGCCTTAATACAAAAACCAGCAGAAGAAATACCTTTAAAGTTAAATCACTGATCACTTGCAAAAATTCTGTACTGTTGCCAAATGAGTATAGAAAATAGCCCGTGACCTGCGCACGCAATCCAGCTGTACAGGTGTGACCTACCTGCACAAAGAGGGTCTGCAAGGCACCAAGCTCTGTCATTATCAGCCTCTATCATTATCAGCCTGGGTATTCAAGCCTGTTTACCATATGCAAAGAATATTTTTGCAAAATGTTTCAATAGGAAATTACTCACAGTTAATCCACAGGTGCACTGATGGAAGGAGAAGCATTTACCTGAAGGAATACTGTAGGGAAAAAACTCTTCTGTGAGTGGGATATAAAGCAACCTAAAGAGCATCTCAAAGGGAAATAGTCTTTAATTGGTCTAAACAGAAAATATACTGGCTTTAATTCATGTGTTTTCCATATAGAGATCTAATCTGTATTACAGGAGAATATGTATGTGTGTATATATATAACACATGCGTATATTAGCTGTGAAAAACGAAATCCCCACCTGGCTCTCAGCCTGCTTCTCCAAAAAAGCTCCTCCAAAAGAAAGCTGCTGTTTCAGTGGGAAGGCTCTCGTTGAGTTCAGGGGGAACAATGCTCAGCCCTATTTCAGGCAGTCAGCCTGGAAACACACAACACAAGGAACAATAACATGAGTTCTGTCATTCCTGCTGCTCAGATATTTTAGTTTTTGGAGAGGTAGGTGGGAGGGAAACCTTTTATCTCCGTGAAGAGCAGGAAACAGAGAGGTGCAGTGACAGCAAAAACCTGCACCTTCAGAAAACACATTCATTATAATTCACTATCATGCATCACAGAAATCATGCACGTTTGGGGTGACACCACTGTCCTCCCTGTCACTGAATCAAGAGCAGGGAAAAGACAGCGGAGATACTCTGGGTTCACAGTGCTACCCCCCAGACTCACCCGAGATGGTTTGGCTGCACCAAGGAGATTGGGAAGTGATGGGGATTCAGAAGCATGGAGCTGGTCCTGCAGGGGTCTTCTGCACCAGCCCCCAGCGTTCAATAGCCCCAGTGCAAACGCGATCGGTATAAATCATGCGCGTGGAGCTGGGTGTCTGCAGAGCGATGTATTTTCCTGGTGTAGAAGCAAAAGGTGCTGGATCAGGGGTTACTGTGGCAACCTGCAACTCTTGCCTCTCTTCCCTGCTGTGCTCAGGAGCAGTGCTGAGGGACACGGATGTCACATCAAGGTGGCACTGCAGGGACTGGGCCAGCATGGACAGCACAGACACAGAGTGAGAGGTGTGCAGCACACACAGCTCCATGGGAGAGTGGGCACCAGGGGCTGCAATGGCTCCCTGCTCCAACACTTCTGCACTGCTCTCCATTGCATCCTCTGAACACGTTCTCATTTCCCACATCTCCTCTGCAAAAAGCCAAATCCTGCCCTCTCTGCAGCACCATCTCCAGCCCCTGTCCCACAGCAGCATTATTTTCCCAGCAAGCATCAGTTAGATCCTTGACCACCTGAACTGCAGCCTGGCCTTTACTGTGGGGTGATGAATCTGGCAGCACCACCTCTGTACATTTCCAGCCCATAAGGTAAAAAGCAGTTAATTTCCATGTTGCGTCATCACGCTGTCACAAATTAATGCTACAATCCAGGTCAGTATTTCCTCCCAGGCAGATGCTGAGGATGCTGTCATGCTGGAAGATTGTCACCATCCTTTCCAAAGCAGATATTAACAGGAGCTGTAGTAAGAAACAGGCATTGAGAAATGGCTGGAGGCCACATCTTTGCCCACGGAAGCACAAGGCAAGCACCACAAGCAACCACCAGTCCTCATGCTGTTCTTTTGCCAGTTTTTACCCGCTTTTCTATTATTCTTAACTAATCCCTGCCTTTACCAGCTTAACTAATAATTTTACAGGCAGTATTGCATTGTGAGCTTTACTGCCATGCAGAAGCTCGAGTCCCAGGGCTCATGACTTCCCTCTAGAAAGTCACAGCAACCCAGTGGTTAACATGGCTGCCATCTGTAATAACCTGATCCTGGTGCTGGCACTCAGTGCTGGGAGGCAGCTGAAGCATCCCATCCGTGAATTTGTCTCTCCCTTATGCATCTGAGATGGGTGGCAGTGAATATCCTGCTCTCGGGCAGTAACTGAGAGCCTCACACTGCCCAGCTGCAAGGGACTCACCGGAAGGCCCCTGCCATTGGAAAGAAGCTTCCTCTGCAGACTTATCAAAGGCTCTCCTGAATGTTTCATTGTAAGAAAATTCAACTGCTTGTTTATGAGGCCACAAAGCTACCCAGTTTAAAACCACAAAATCAATGTGCTAAGTGCATCAGTTACTGCTCCAGGTTGCTGCTCCTGTTAACCCCACTGTCATTTTCCATCGCTTCACACAGAGTCAACAGCTCCTCCTAATTTAGTTGCATCTGCAAGCTTGCACAAAACACCTTCTAATCCTACACACAAGTCAAAACACAGCCCCAGAGCCTGCAGAGACCCATGCTGCAGCCCCAGCCGTGCCTGCAGTGATGCCCTATTGCTGCTCTTCCCTCTTTACCATCCCTTCAGCCTTGGGCCAGCACTTGGAAGAGCCGTGCGTCCCTATCACTGCACAGCTTTCATTTTGCTTTCCTCCCCCTGGAGGCCGGTGTGTGCTGTAGGAAGCTGCACGCCATATATTAGTCCTATTCCCAGCCGCAACAACATCAAGCCGCTTTTAGCCGAACGCGCTGTGATTTAATACCATCAGCAAACTCCGCAGAAGCAGGGAGAAATACAGACCCAGCCACGATCCCCGCAGAACCCACCCACAGCCTCCTTAGTGCTGGCAGCGTCCCCTCAGCACTTTAATTCCCATCATCTGCCCTGTTTGTATCCCGCCTCGCTCCCCGCCCTTGGTTAACGATCTGATTTTGTGTGTTATGCGTTCAAAACGCTCCCTGGCGATAAATGTTTAATTTCTTTCGCTCGTGGCACCTTTGTGAAATATTTATGATCACTAGATGTCACTGTAATTTTACTGTCTCCAGCCTTACCAAACCGGTGTGATTCCCCATGCTCCGCTCGCTCGCAGCTCCTCGTGCTGAATGCATCAGCGATGAGCCCAACAGCCAGCTGCTGCCCTGCTTGGGTGTCCTGCAGTGGGAACACGACACACATCTCACCCCGGGCTTTGCCTGCATTCTCCCAGCACTGCAGTTAATCACACAGGGATAGGAGCCCAGGTATGCCTAAAGAGCATCTTTCTGTTACCTTAAAGATTCTTACAGAATGTATTACTTCCAAGTCAGCTCAAGCACACGCTCTCAAATTCCCTAAATTGTTACTCCTATGATTTCTGCGTTGTACACATCTTTTGCTATATATAATTTAAATGTTATAGGCCACACTCTTGCATAAACATACATGGGATTTTTTAAATTGGAAAAAAAACACGCTGAAATGCATGGGAATACCCACGCATTGACCACATATCTCCGCTGATGCTACCCAGATCACTCACCCCATACACCACATCCCATCAGGGAACGCACTGAAAGCAGGACTTCCAAGAAGAATCCATTCTCCAGAATGCAGCACGAAGGTTCCTGATGCAGAGCTGGTGGCTGAGCTGAAAAAACAAAGCTCTTTGCTGGCATCTTTTGGTGAGCAAGGAGAAGGGAGCTGAGGGTCAGGGTGTCCCTGTTCCAGGAGAACTCCGCAGCCAGGGAAGGGGAGATTCTGGTTTTCTCTTCCACAAATGAATGAACAAAGATGGGGAGAAGTAGGGGGGAAAACCAGATCCTTCTGGATGAGGAATCGCTGCCACAGCTGAAAATATTGGAGGGAATGAGCAGTGGGCAGAGCAGCACAGAACAACACACCAGCTTTTGTTGCTGCCTCTTTCACCTGTCCAACGTTAATGCAACATCTCACGTGCTTGAGTGCATTACATTCTGCAATCAGCACTGTCTCACTTTCGATGAGCTTTTCTATTTGGGATTCATTATAAAGAGCTTAAATGAGCAACAATGCTTCTGAACAAGCACTTTATTTTTCTATGTAGCCACCAGAGGAGCTTTGTTGATTCCCCTGAGGTCAAACTCTTTTCATCTTCTCTGCCAGCCACAGTATAAAAACTCCCACATTTCCTTTGAATTCTGTTGATTATTTGGAACTACTGAGTGCTCTCTTTGGAAACTCTGCTCCAAATCTATCCCATACTATGATGCACCATGTTTTGGTTAATGAGTGAGAGTGACATACAAATCAGGAGCTAAAGAGATTTGAAAGTGCTGCCAATGAATTTAGAAAAACATTAGGGCTATGCTGCTAATCCTGAAAATGAATGGGAACCTTGCCCATACAACCATACCTGTGTTAGGGGAGCAGCAGGTAGGCAGAAGCAGCTCTGTGCTAATTGGAGACTTATTATTTCTGGGTTAAAACTAATGCAGAGTCACACCAGCACTTTGCTTGGGGCAGGAGGAGAGGTTTTGAGGTGTGTTAGGGCCAACACACCTTGGGGTTGGCTAACCCCAACCCTATCCCTTGTTTGCGCTTGTCAGTACAATGCATTAGTGGGCACGGTGGTGATGGGTTGATGGCTGGACTAGATGAGTTTAGTGGTCTTTTCCAACCTTAATGATTCTACGATGCCAGCTCTCCCTTTGGGTTCCTCCGCCAGGAACAGCACTGGAGAGGCTTTCGTCAAGATAACTGATAAAAATGGTGAGGAAGGATAGAGAAAGCAAAGGGCTGAAGTGGCTATGTATTGAAAATGACACCCTGGATCAGGTTTTGTATTTATAGCAGACTCTCCTCAAGGTTCTCAAACTCTTCTTACAGAATTTTATGAATTTTCTTACATGTTTTGAAGGGTTATAAATTATCCAGGAATCTGACTGTGCATACATAAGAGTGTTGGAGCGGCTCAATTAAAGGTGGAACAGCTTTAAGCCCCATTAAACATGGGCAGCTCCCTGCTCATAACATCTCTTGTCAGGCCATTGGCTTACTTGTGTGTAATTTGAGTCAATCAGGAATCCCTTCAGTACAACCCAACATAAATAATTATCAATACTAAGTGAGAGACTGCATACTGAGAACTCTCACCCATTTCTTTTTACCGGTTGAAAAAACAAGTTAATATTACATGGAGCACAACTCAAAAGCAGACCAAAGCTATGCAAAACACCCTTACGCATGCATTAGCGTAAATCATATTTTTAAAGCAGATTTAATTGCTGTTTACCCAGCAGTACCCCAGAAGACTAACTTAAACAATACAGTGCAATGAATTCATAGCTCAGATTAGTTAAAGCAGATGGCAAGCCTGTGTGGATGCACTCCGTCAGAGGAAACACAGCCATAATTGGATTTATTTTAATTCACTCATCCTTTGACTACAGGAGAAATGCTAGTAACGTTGCTCACTCAGACAAGCCCTGAGGTCAGGGCTTTCAAGGAGCTACTGCTTTCCTTGCTCACCACACTGTTAAAAATTGGACTTCAGTGGTGGACTCCTTCCACCAAGGAGCCACAGCAGAGCCCGGCCTACAGCTCCAACACCTCTGCACAGTTCACCCAACCAAGGCCCTGTGGAAGCCACCAAGCATCTGAGCCCAAGGGGATTGAAGTAGCCCATCTCTAAACTGTCACATGAATACTGAATCAAGTGGCAGCCAGAAAGACTCCCTGTCTCAAAGCCCCAATTTCTTCCCCGGCCATAAAACCTGCCAGGCAAACTCTCCTCTGTTTCATCACAAACCAACACGCCTTCCGAAAATTAATTTGCTTTTGCTTGCTCTGGTTGCAGTCATTGCTTGCATTCTTGAAAGTTTGCAAACATGCTTGAATTAAATTATGGGTCTGGTCACATAACTACATTCTGTACAGTTTTAATTCATTCTTTGCTCCAGTTTAATGTCCTGGCTTTGTGCACAGCATGCTTTAAATGTCCAGAGCCATGGCATTCTCACCCTTTATGCCACTGTGAATTCCCTGCAGCCACTAGATGTCACCACGATTTTATTTGCTTTCTAGTCTTTACCCAACTGGTAAAGTTAAGAACATGGGAAAATAATTACTAACTAATAACAAGAACACACCTACCATAATGAACACTTTGCTTAGAGAGAGGAAAAAGTGGCCCCGACTGCTGCTTTTGTGCATGCCATCTGTGAGAGTACCCATCCCACAGACAAGGATACGACTTTAATTCGTCTCTTGATGGAAAAAGGATAGTTTTATTTCTTGATGATCCAATTTCCCCAGCTAGACATGAAGCTAAAATTACTTTTTTTAAATACATTTACCAGAGCACTATTTAATTCTCCAGCCTCTCTAGCTTTAAAATTACTCCCCCACTCAGTAATTCTGCTGGAGCAAAGCAGCTGGCAGCAAGCTGCATCACCTGGGAGGGAAGTGGCCAAGGGATGAGGTGGTGAGGAGACGAACCAGATGGCTCCACCACACCAGCCATAGTCTGGAGGATAAGGATTAGAAATTGTGTGCATGACCCCATGAAGCTCCACTTTGTCTCACACCTCACAAGCACAAAGTCACGTAGATGCAATGCAGAGGTGGGACTGTGGGCCCAGTGAGATGCTTGTGCATTCTCGCCTCCTTAATTACCCAAATGTCCAGCAACATAAAAGTCCTTCAAATGGGCCTGAGGCTAATAATTCATCTCCTAGATCATGCAGTAATTTGTCACATCACTGTGAGACTGCCTGACTTTGGATAAGCCCTGAATGGCATAAATTAGTGCGTTCCAAGAGGGACTCCTCATTTAACATTTCCTTCAGGATTTCCCAAGTCAGCTCTTACCAGGAACGGCACCGACCTTCCCTCTGCCCACCCCATTTATGTCATTTCTTCTCCCAGAGGTAAAGGTACCCCCTCCCACAGCAGTAACAACTGGGGATGCCATGTTTGTTTAAAGGATCGTTCTGTGCCTCCAACAGCACCTATTCTTTCAATCTATAGTCCACTGTCTTGCAAGAAAAGTGAAACAAAACAGATCTTACCGCTCTTTGAGTTGAGTCTAGGGTTGTTTTCAGTCTTGTTTCAGGACACATAATTTAATTAATGTAAGAAATAAGAGTGGCTCAGAACTTCATTCAAAGATGACAAGCCCAAAAAAGATCTCAGCTTCAAAATATTACTATCCAAGTTGTTCATCTTAAGTCTGGTTTATGACTACTTCTACCAGCAGTGCTGCTGTACTTGGAATTAATTGCACCTCGTGTACTTTCTGTAGAGAAAAGGATGAAACAGATTATGTATTTTATCAGTACTTCTTGCACAAATATATAAAGAGCAAAGGTTGCTTATTTTAATTTCTTTCATGCAAGTATGTCTGTAACTGTCACTTGTGACTTGCTATTGATTGTAAAGTTGATGCAGGTTATCTTTAATTTCAGAGTTTTGCTTAGGAAGTAAGTAACCTTCTTCTAGGATTAAGGAATTAATTTAAATTTAAAATTACCTCTTTTGACAAAATATCTTCAGTTCTCTCTGATAGTAAAACATGTGCAACACCCAGTGGAACTGGCCACATCTTGCTTCCATAAGAAAGACAAAAAGTAGTGTGACTATGTAGGTCAAAGTCTCATTTCTTCTACTTCTCTCCTCTCTTCTCTTGCTTCCCACACCACCCTGCTCACAGATAAAAGATCCACCTGGCAGACAGGGTAGGTGGTCCTATACCCACATACCTTATCCCTGGTAAGAGGTGATGGATGCTCCCTACAACTCCCTGAAAGGAGGTTGCAATGAGGTGGGGGCTGCTCTCTTCTCCCAGGTTACAGTGATACTGAGAGAGGGAATGGCCTGAAGTTGCTCCAGGTGAGGCTCAGGTTGGATATTAGGAAACATTTCTTCTCACAATGGTGATGCAGTGGCACAGCTGCCCAGGGAGGGGGTGGACTCACCTACCCTAGGGGTGTTTAAGAACCGTGAGGATGTGGCACTGAGGGACGTGGTCAGTGGGCACGGTAGGAGTAGGCTGACAGCTGGATTAGATGATCGTAGTGGTCTTTCCCAACTTTAATGATTCAATTCCTTCCTATATTCTGATCACAATGCTGGGTGAGAGTGGCTGTTGTTGGGCTAACCTCTACCTCAGGCAACACTGGAGACTCCAGGAGATTATCACCTCAGCAACCTGTTAGGAAGTCACAGTCAGCACTTAAAAAAACACCCCACAGCTGCAATGACAACAAATGGGCATTTCCTTCCCCAGAAGATCCCTCCTGTGAAAGTCTCAATGCCAGGCAGATAAAGAGAGCCCCAGTCCCTTGGATGCTTTGGCCTCCCCAAGAGCCGCACCAGTGTGGCCGATGGATGCTGTGGAGGTAACTGGTGCAGAGGCACCACCACTGCCATGAATAATGCAATGGGGCAATGGCACCTTGCTATTTCTCAGCCTTGTTAGTTTAATATCACTTATTTAATTTGTCTATTTGCATTAAGCCCAACACCTTAGATGCCCTGATGTATTTTATGATACTTTCTTGCTTTTACTTTTGATGGTCCTATTTATGATTCAGCATACAGTACCAAAGTAATCAATATTCTGTCTGGTTGGACATCTTATTTATCAACAGAGCCACCATATGAATTCAGTTGGCTTCCTGGAGGTCAAACATTTTTCATCTTCTCCATGAGCTAAAGAAAATTGAAAGATTTAAACTCCCTTTGAATTCCTTTGATTAACTCAGGGAAAATATCTCACTTATTTTTTTTCCCAGCTCAGAAAGGGAAATGTGTCCTCCATAAATCTGCCTCATTCTGACACATTGATCTCTGCATAATGGGTAACACCAAGTGTTCAGGCATAAACTAGAAGACGAAGGAAGCCATGGAAGAGGTACGAACGATGCTTTTATCAGCTCTCATCAGCACATACACACATTCTCTGAGCGAGATTTAAAGAAAGAAAGTAAAATCAGTAAGATCTGTATAATTAGCTGTAAGGGAATATGAGAATTGCACCTTTGTGTCAAGAAAACACCTACACTGCATCAGTAAACGTTGCAGTGTTATGTACTTACATCTGTATCACTCCCTCAGCTGGACTGAGTTCTGCCTGTACATGTGCGTGATGCCATCGCCTCCGTCATGCTGCTTTGAAAGTAAGAGGAAGCCCATTGCTTTCCAGACACAAGGAGGAAAAGAGCAGCTGAAAACCAGGTGTCAGCTCCTATGCACCTCCCCTGCACGGCTCTGCAGTGCCCCTGCCTGCAGGGGCTGGGACAGCAGCAAAGAAACCCAATGACCCAATTAATGAAAGTTATACTCTGGATCACCCTCACACGATGTTTTCCTGTTGAATCCTATGAGGTTTTCTTCGTTTGTAAAGTTTTAAAGTCACATTTTAAAAAGTGCTTATGATCCACATAAGGTTGCATCATTTAAAATGAGAGCATGTCATAAAGCCCATTCAGTTAAACAGGGATACTCCCATACAGACACTTGCATTTGGTGACTTGTTCCTGGTTTTTGGATTTGATTCAGAGTTGGTTTAAGATTAATTAAAACAAGACACTCTCGGTGCCTTGCGGCTTGCACTCGTTTAACTAAATTAACTCAATGTGGAAGGCAGAGTGAGGTCCAGACAGTGCAGTGATTAAGAAAGACGTGAAGGGGTGACAAGAGCAAAGCCAGCTCCCAGCTTTCACACCTCCATTGCAACAGCAGCTTTGTACTATTTGGATAAGATGGCCAGCCTGCAATCAAGGAAAACACTCAAGTGGACCCGAGCTACTTGTGGGTGGTGGTGAGCGGTGTAATGGCAAGCAGAGCAAGGTGACCTTCATCTCATAGTCTGAACGACCTTCCAGCAATGTTTAGGGATGTTTTTCTTCAAGTATGGTCCTTTACCATGTTAAAATAAAGCCTTCCACTGAACCCGTAACAAACATCTCCTGGTGAGCTGACTCACAGCTCCGTGAATCATCGCACATTCAATCAATCAGCGACTGCTTTTCTTTTTTTTTTTAATAGCAATTGATGTTGTATGTTATTAGTTTCTTGGCACCTTTTACCAGGCTTTCATCAAAGCAAAATGCTGATGCAATTAGCAAAGGATATCAATTTATGCAGCAATTCACATTATCCCTCAAAGCTTCATTAGCCTCAGAAGCTAAGGCACTGGAGAGAAAATCTGGGGAAGCTCTCTGCTACCTTTTGCAGCTCAAGCCCATCTGCACTGCTGCAGAGTGCAAAACATGCATCCCATCTGGGAAAGAAGAGCTGGCAGCACCCAGCTCCAAGCACAGGGGGGCGAGAACAGGGGCTGGGTTCTGTCCCATCCACCCCAGCTCAACCTACTCATGTATTTTGCATGGGTTCAAGATTTGCTGTGGCCACACTACACCCAGACTAAGCACCACTGGGAGGGCTTTTCACAAGGAAAACAAAAAAACCCAACACGTTTTCTGTCCTAGGGACACCCTGCAGCCTCTGCCTGTGGGTAATGCTCTGCTGCCATCACGTTGTGCCCTGACCTCCTCGTGCTTCTCTTCTTGTTCCCTATAAACACTCCTGAGGTCAACAAGGCATTGTAATTGCCCCATTATTTCCAGGAAAAGCCAACAACGTCAGCAGATGCTGATGGGATAGAAATCTCACTTAGCTGCCCTTTGCCAGGACGATAATGTGGTCTTTACAACTCTGAACACAACCATCTCTTTATACCTGTCATATTTGGCCTCCAGATTTCTTTCTCTTTTTCCTTTTTTTTCTTTTTACTTTCAGCTGAATAATTTTTATTATGTTGATCCACATAGGCATCTGCCTCTCCACAGCTCTGAATACAAGCCTTGCCCTTGACTGCACAACATAATGAAAGCCTTTAGGTCACAGCTTTTAGAACACTTGATATTGCTTTTTCTTTATGGAAAGAATAAATAATGTTAACCTCTCTGCTAGTGGAGAGCAAAAACAGGAAACAAAAGGCTATCAGCTGCTCCAGGTGCATGACAAACCGACTGATATTGGACTTGGAGGACCCTAAACCCATTGACTAGCTTGCAGGACTTGACACAAAATTAACTCATCTCCCAGTTAGCTGAATAACTGAAGTGCATCAGCAGATCTTCAGATATATCCTTCAAACTGATTTACTGGGGCAGCTGTGGCTGGGTGAAGAACTGTTTTCTTTTGCCTCTGCTGGGGCTGGTCTGTACAAAACCCCACAGCTGCTGCCCCAGGGCTGGATGGGGGGCATGGGTCAGTGTCATGGTTTCACAGGGCGGGCATGGCTTGGCTACACCGGCAGCAGAGCACCGGCATCTTCAGGAGATGCAATTACATTTGAACCACGTGCAAATCATTTGACTTAACAAAAAGGATCTGATCTTTCACTATCTAAAGGGGCTGTAAAAAAGGAGACAAACTCTTTAGCAGGGTATGCTGTGATAGGATGAGGGGAAATGGTTTCAAACTAAAAGTGGGGAGATTTAGACTGGATATAAGGAAGAAGTTTTTTATAATAAGGGTGGTGAGGCACTGGCACAGGTTGCCCAGAGAGGTGGTGGGGATTTCCCATCCCAGGAGACACTAAAGTTCAGACTGGATGGGGCTCTGAGCACCCTATGGAGCTGTAGGTGTCCCTGTTCATTGCAGGGGAGCTGGACCAGATGGCCTTTAAAGGTCCCTTCCAACTCAGACGATGCTGAGTCTATAATTCTATGCCTATGCCAGCAGACCACATCGCACTACTTATAGATCTACAGTAGATGCAACATCTACAGTTTTATGGGAAATTACAAGAAGCAATAGAATTTAAGTCAGAGACTCGTTCCTGCCTGGTATAAATGCAGTACTGGGATGTATCAGAGAGAAACTTGGCTGAAGACAATTTTAAATGGACCCAGTCCTAAGGACAGTTCCTCACCTCCCACAAACATCTCACCCACACCACAAGTGCACAAACAGCCTGTCCCAGCCTGGCTCACTTTCTGTAATCACCCCTCTTCTCCTGAGCTGGGATCATTTGCACTTCATACAAACAACTGTGCCATTTTCTGCCTCAGCCCATGCAGCCAGAAGCTGGCCACAACATTCATTAGAAGACCTTACCGAATGGAGAGGGGCGGTGAATGTGTGCCTCTGGGAAGGTGCCATCTCAACTCCCATGGTCTACAGGAGCACGGTCAACTTCTTGTACTTTACTGGGTTGATAAGTTGAATTCCCAGCTGGCAAAAGCTGCAACAGTCCTGATCGAAGCAAAATGCACAACAGAGAATAACTTTTCTGCCCACTCTGAGAAGTGGTCCTCCCTTTCAACAGACCCAAGGGAAACAAAAATAAAGTGGTACATGTGTTCCTACATATATACGTCTAATACCTCCCATTAAAAGAATAAAATTGTTCTGAGGCAAAGACCACCTCTTATTAATTACTCCCTTCCACATCCTTCCAACCTCTTGCAATTTTCCAAGAAGAAAGAGATTAAAAAACACACAGTGCAATTAATTGTGCTATTTTACATGTCTACCACAGCACGAATTATTGTCTCTCTAAACTTTTTTAGCAGCTTGTGAAACAGCAGGAATTAGCAGAGGGTTTTTGACTGAAACTTTCCATTTAAATGGACTGCTTTTCTTCTGGCTTCATGCTTGCAAATGCAGGCAAGACTAATTGCTAAAAAAACACAGTGTTATTGCCACGCTGGAGGTGAGAACAGCACAGTGATGGCAGCATTAACCTGGGACATTGAAGAAGTGCACTCAGTTCCAGCTCTCATGTTTTATGCGAGCTCAGGTACATCTCAGAGCCAAACCTGAGAAGCAGTCACATGCCTCAGCGTGAAGATCAGCATCCCGTGGGACTCATGGGCAGGAACTGGGAACGTGCCTCTCTGAATTGTAGATTCCCAAGTCATCTGAACCAGGCAGTCACTGTATAAGAAGAAAAAAGTTTCAAGGTAAAAAAATATATCAGTCTACGGGTACTTAAGTGAAGGCATTGGCAAATCACAACTAAAATGAGATGCTTTAATTAACCTTCTTTGATAGGGATTTTCTACACCAGCTACATACAACCTGAGGGGTGTTATGGGCAAAAAGAAGGAAACGAAGAGCCCGCTGTGAAGGAAGGGTTAGGTGAGGAAAAAAGATGTCTCCATCTTAACGTTGGTGCCAATGAGTTAGGACAAGTTCCTGTTTCCTCACGTCTTGGTGGTTGGTTGGTTTGGGTAGGATGTTGACTTGGTTTGGTTAAGTTTATACCTATGTCGTCTACTCAGACATTATGAACCAAGAGCTAAGCTCTATGGAGGAATTAAAGAGTTTCAAACCTTTTGTGTTTCCCAGGTGAACATTACACGACCACAAAAGAAGCTTGCTGGTCTTGGGGCTTGGTTTCATCCAAGTAAAATACTTTGTGGTCAGGATTAACGAACAAGGAGCTCTGGCAAGGCTCTGGACAGCCATCTGCATGGCTTCAGTTGCGTATCCCAGGAAGATTGCACAATATCTTCTCAACCAAATATGAAATATGATTTCATTTGCAAATTCAAGCCCTGTAGTTTTCTTTCCCCTTGGATGCCGCTGTTTGCAAGATTTTGCAGATTTTAATCAGAACATCCTGTGAGTCCCATTCTAAGAGTCTGGCAGTAACCATTTATTCAGGGTGGGAATATTAGTTGCCTCAACTCGTTGAATTCAGCTAGAGGAGGGAAGGTTGGGTGGCTGCAGGTAGGTTATATGTTTGGCACTTCTTTCCTTAGCCCAAACAGAAAATGCACAGAGGTAACGTCTGTCGAAACTAATTAAAGTTTTAAGTTGGGACAGCGTGTACGGCTTACCTGATTGCAAACCACCTCCACAGCTCATTCACATTGGCTTCTGCTGCTTTTATCACTAGATTTATGTTCACTGAGTGAACAAGCACTAGCTTTTTAAAAAAGCCCAGGCTTGCTTATTGCACACCACATTCTATATAGCTATTCACACAGTGAAAATGAACTAGCGCTGGTCTGACTCTAATATCAGCAACTGGACACACAACCAGTGTCAGAAATGCATATGAAAGGGACAATACTGGCTGAACATGAGCCAGAAGCATGGCCAAGGCGGCCAATGGCCTCCTGGTTTGTATCAGAAAAAGCACAGACAGCAGGACCAGGCAAGTGATTGTCCTCCTGTACTCAGCTCTGGTGAAGCTGCACCTCGTGCTGTGTTCAGTTATGGTCCCCTCACTACACAAAAGACATCGAGGCCCTGGAGCGTGTTCAGAGGCTGAGGCTGGATATCAGGAAACATTCCTTCTCAGAAAGAGTGGTAATGCATTGGCACAGACCGCCCAGGGAAGCGTTCAAGAACCATGGAGATGTGGCACTGAGGGACACAGTCAGTGGGAGTGACGGCGACCGGCTAAGTTTGGATTTGATGACCTTAGTGGTCTTTTCTGACCCCAGTGATTCTAGGATTGCAGCAAATTAATCTTTCAACAAAATGCACGATACTGAAGCTGCCAAGACAGAGACCTCTCTCTTCTTTCTAGAGCCAGCAGATTACCTGGAGTTTGGTCACCTGCTCATCACCCAGTTAAGTCTTACAACAGCAATGGTCTCACAAAGACTATATCTCAGCATCAAAGGAGTTTATGTTAGGTAAAACTGATTTTTTTTTTTTTTTAAGGGATTCTGGAGATTTTTTTCCCATTATTTTGCAACTTTTCTCACTATCCAAAGAGTGCGAGAAAATTCACTGCTAAAATCCAGGTGTAAATACACTGTAAATATTTAGCAAAGTGTAGTAAGTTGTCTAGTTAATATGCTGGCAAAGAGCTGCTTAGATAGCAACCAGAGCCAACAGAATTACCTAAGCAGCCAGGGCTGAGCAGGCAGGAGCATGTTCTGCTGTCTGGAGGGGGATTTTTACTGATGAGTGTTTTCCAGCAAGGGCCCCCCAGTTCTTCCTGAACATTAACACAGTTTGGACCAATCTTAAGCTGCACGTAAGAAAAAAATAGCATCCAGCTCTACTGCCTGAAGGGGTTTGGTCTGTTTAAGTCACCCTTGGTATGAGTAGGGAGCAAACAGTGCACAGTCATGGAGGGGCTGCAGGAGCTAGCAACAGGCACTGAAGCTTCCTAAAAACACCAGTGATATTTAGCGTGGAGAGATTTCTGCAACGTTCAAGTCACTTATAGGACAACCCATGGGAATTCTAGTTTACCAATGGAAAAAAATTGACAGTTGACTTAAATTCATCATTATTAAAAAACCAAATTGCTGCACCAGGAATTCACTACATTTAGGAACTTCCATTAATAACCAGGTACAACCCAGGTTACATTCAAGAAGTCAACCAGGATCAGTCCTGAGGTAGTTCCACTCGATGCTTTGCAGCATGCCAAGAAGCAGAGGAGCTAGGACTTTTTTTACATCCCGCAGAGCAAGACCAAACAGAGGCTCTGGGGAACCAGTTCCCACAGTGCCACATGTGACCCCAGGAACTGGAGCCCATCGGACCTCGATGCACAAGCAGCCAGAGACAAACCCTGTTTCATCAGTGCTGTTTTCCTCCTTACCAGTGCTACACACTGTCAGAACATTGAGCAGCACAGAGTAAGAAAAGAAAATTGAAAGCAATTCTTATGTCTGCTTCTAAAGCATACCAAAATTTGTGCAGTTGTTGACAAGTAAGATTAAGAGGCATCTGGCACTTCCAAACCAACTCCCCTGAAGTAGTGGGACTGACCATTTGCTGCAGGTTCCGGGTACCTGCACTGCAGTCAGGTACACTGAAGGACCTAAGAACTGCCTCTCAGCTCATGTGGTCATCCCCACAATCCTCCCCTCATGAACAAGACTCATCTCTCAGCCATAAATCCCTAAAAGAAAGGTACTGAGATGCTGACACTACATATTGCCACTCAAAGGCTCAGATAACTTCAGGGTGCGCATCTGCATTTCCTCCCTTCCATCTTGAGGAAGTCTCTGACATCTCACAATGCTTCCAAGAGACTTCAAAACCAAATCACAAATAAAACAATCCACAGAAAAAAACTCCACACTGGTGAGGCCACCACCTGCCCCAGAGCAGGAGCTGCATCCACCTCCATCACATAAACCCAGCTTGCTAGGCTGTGAGCTCTGCCTCGTTCATGGCACATCCATCACATTGCCCTCAGCCATGCTCAGGCACCCTCTGCTGCTGGAGGCTCGAGTTTCACTGATGCTATTGCTGTGGGGTTGCTGTGTTCTACCCCTTGGACACAGCCATTCATTACAGAGCACATGGGTCTGTCACCACGTCCCATTTGCTCTCCGCACCATATGTTAAACCAGTAGGCAGAGCAGAATCATTAATCTTCTTGGGTTCAGCACCTACCTTTTACTTTTTTATCATCATCATCAGCCTTTTCCTGCCCATGAGAATACTTGAAAAATGCAGAGGGAGCGATGTCATGGCCCAAAGCGATGTTTTCAAGTGATTGGATGCCATTTTTTTGGTGTTTTTGCTTTTGTTTTTCAGTTCCAACAACTGCACTTCCTACTCAAACATCTAATGCAACTCACCTGCAATCACAGTGACAGCATTTGGAGTGAAGGGAAACATACAGCACTATATTATTGCATGAACATGTAATTCTGAAGAGCCCACAAAAGAGCCAACTCCCAACATGAACTTTTAATGCAATTTTTCATGATAAAACCTTTTTGAAAATGCCAAGTTTTTAAGCCTCTTATTCCCTTAATCTATGTCCAACATGCAACATGATTACTTTGCTGTATATACATTAAAACACAATAATTATATCTTATTTGCTCTGCTTTTCCCCATTCATCTTTTTAATTAAATGAGCTCTTTAAGGATTTTGTCCTTCAGGCATGGAATTGAGTTTGTTTGAGAAATTAAAGGCATTAAGATGCTTTCTGAGACACGCAGAAGCAATAACAGTGATTTCTTACGCCTGTTCTGGAACGGCAAGACTCCCCCACACAACAGTGGAATAAATCACCTTCAGGTTGCTCTCAGTCAGATGCACATCTTCTTTTTCGTCTTGTTGGCTTTGCACTCTGTCATGCATGCAACAGAGCTTTCCACATGTGCTCCTGGATTGGTGTCAGCACTTATTGCTGACAGTGCATGCCCACAGGAAACCTGGTACAGATGACTTCTACTCTCCCAGATTGCTGTAATGGAAATTACTATGGCTAAAGGGCATTAAGTTTTTTCCCCCCATTATGACAAGTACATTGTGATTTTCTTTCCCCCAGACAGAGAGATCACAAATAAGTGAGTGCTGCCAGCCCTGTGTGGGCTGATGTGCTTTGGCCCACAGCCAACATCCCCCCTCCCCACTCCCAGGTATGCGGGAACAAACAACCAGGTCCTCCCATCACCACCCAAAGCCAACAGGAGCGCATTGAGCTGGGAGCACTGCTGAGCCACTGCCACAGCCCTGCTGCCACCCCCAGTGTCACAGCAGGTCACCCAGGGTTTCATGGGATGGGATGCTACAAGAGCAAGTAACACTAGAAGGGCTTTGAAGTGGGTAATTTTATAGCCCTTCATTCACACTCTCTTCAATAGCACTTTTTAAAGTCAAGTGTTGAAGGAGGTGGTGGAGAAGGTGTGTTAGAAAGCAAGCAGGTTACCATGACCCAGAGTGTGGCATGCCAGCAGAGCTGAGCCTACTCAGACCCTTCTTTTTAGCATCACTGTGCTTCCTTCCCGTGCTCCTCTCGATGCCATTTGTACTTCCTGCCCCCATGTTTTCTTTAGATCTTTCTCACGTCTCTTGATCTTGGTTTCATCTCTCACCTCCTATTTTGAAATAGTTCAGCACGCTTTCCAAAGCCAAAGGCAACAAGATGGACAGGCATATAGACTTAGATTGTTTAACCTACATAACCCAGGCATTAAACCCATGTAGACTATCTATATTACAGCAATTACTTTCACTAAGGTTGTTAATTCAGATTCATTACTTTAGGTTACGATGACCTATACAACATGCTCAAAACCCATTTATCCTGTTTAAAGCTTGTCTCCTGCCATGAGACGTTAGCAATGTTTGATTTATGATTCGGGCATGCTTTAAAAATCAAAGTAATTACTGCTCTTACTTTGGTAAAAGCCCACTGCCTCAAGGTTGCCACAACACTTGTATACATGAATAGCAATAGCCCTAATCCTCCAGTTGGATGACAAATGCAATGGCTATTGAAATACTGCTGCCTGCAACGGTGCCTGCGTACCAGGGAGCACTGCTGACAAGTTTCAGCAGGAATGATTACACCTCAGGATTCAATGCATTGGATGGCTCCTGGCAGTGCCATTACTTTCCATTTGTTTATCCCAATACTTCTAAGCAACGGAAAATAAAAGAAAAAAGAAAAGAATAAAACTTCCTGTTAATCTGTGTCACCTTGCAAGAGCCAAGACCTTTTGTCTGAACACTTCTCCTTTGAAGACTGCCCAAATCTATTTCCAAGTAAGTCTTTCTGAGCATTCCTAGAAGTGTGATGACTCCATTGGTTCTTGCAACATTTCGGGAATCCAGCTGACTTCCAAAACACAGCCATAAGAAGGCTGAATCAAGCAAAAAAAACTTTTACCAGAAAGGCTCCCAGAAGCAGTCTCTCTGCCAAACTCAGATTTTTGTCCCAAACATGCTGTAAGTTCCCAAGGACTCACATACACAGATGGGTGCTGATGGCCAGTTGTAAACCAATTCAAAAGAGGGAAGCATGACCCATTTTAGTTCTGCTTCTGGGTTATTTTGATTTTACTGGGACCTGAGAGTTCCCTGGAAGCATCCTCTTGACACAAAGAACACGTACAAGAGTGACTGTGACTTTTCTGAACTATAAGCAAAACCATCCTTCTGCATGCCAGGGCTCTCATTCGTAGGAACTTGGAAGTCAACCCCTCTCTTCTCAGGATAGCAGGTAGACAAACTGGCAAAATGTGGAGATTCCTCCAACATGCACATGTGCTTTCTGGTATGAGGTCATTCCAGCAGTCATGTATATTTTAAATCACTCAGTTTAGAAATAACTAAGCTTTTAATCACACATTAAATGAGAAAAAGCAGCTTTCCTTCCCCGCCCATTCCTGTGTTTGGCCTCTACTAATGAAAAATTGGCTTCAGGATTACTATATAGAGATTGATGTTATGCTATTCTTATAGCTTTGGCATGAACTACAAAAGTCATGCATAAGCTCCACCAAGGTACCAGCATCAGATGCCAGATGTGGAGCAGCAGGTCTGCTCATCCTCTTACTCAATAGGGCATGAAAGCATTTTTGGGATTAATTCCCATTCCCATACAAGCTAATAATAATCCCCAGTGATCCATTAACTCCCTGTTCTGGGTGGATAAACCACCAGTTTGACCCAACCCCAAATCCCTTTTCAGAGCCCTCATTTGAGCACCGTAACTCTCAACACTTGGACTGCCTTCCTTGCCTCCAGCCACGCAATCAGGCACTTGTTTTTTTTGTTGTTTTGTTTTTTCTTCAGTTGGTTTCCATTTTTTTTTTTTCACAGTCTTCTCCCATAACATAACCACAAAGATACCTGATATTTCACTGCTCTTCTCAGCTTGCAGTGCAAGACTAGAGCACACATCAGACACGGCTGTCATCAGGGGGACCATAGAGAGAAAACCAGAATAAAGAAACTATAAAAAAAATAAAGACTTTATAACTCATCTTTTGTTCCACCAAGGCTACGTATCTTAAAATCAATTGCTCACATTAACCAAGGCAAGATGTGAGCCAGAGAAATAAGTGCAGACTAGGAGAGTGGCCAAAGACAGGGCCAGATAAGAAGTGACAGAGAGCATTTACGCCCCTGGAATGCAGGTTGTGACTCAGGATAGAGCTGAGGGAGATGTATAAAATCTATTTTTTAATTGTGATTTCTTCTGCATATAACCTCTTTTAAACTATACACATATGGCTTTTAATATTTACTTACCTGATTAGAGAGTAACATATTAAGGTATTATTTGTTAGTCCCACTGCCGGGCTGCAGCCACATTCTTCTGTTTTCTGATGCTTTTCATTAGACTTGAATTTGAAAACAGGCTCAAGTTATGTATTTAAGTAAATTAACCACCATACCTTGATTTCCCTTCCTCTCCTCCCACTCCCAGAATAGTTTTATCCTTTAAGGAAGGGAAAGAGCACAGCACCTGGACACCGGTCCTTGAGAGCAGGAGCTGCATCAGCTTTAATACAGACACAAGCACTTCAGCCACAAACTCCCTTAATTTATTCTCCTGTTCTCACAGCCACCAGCCATTTTCAGCTTGGATTATTCTCAAGTTAAGCCATTAACAACAGAAAATCACCTTTAACGTTGCAACCTGTTAAGTGATGAATAATGTTACAACAGAATTGTCCTTAAAACGCAAAGTACAGTCCCTATAGGAATGAAACACTAGCAACCTTTGATCCCACAGCCACTTGGGACTGACTAAAGCATCTTCCTCATTAGGTGAAGAGGTGTAAAATAGCTATTTAGAATATAAGTTTCCCGAGAAATAAAAGTTAAAATAATTTAAAAATAAAAATCAAATCTTCCACATGAACACCTAGCTTAATGTGTCTGCAGCACACAAGGTAATATTCCTATTAAGGAAGCAAAGGAGAGAAATATTTGCATCTTATAACCACTGCCAAATAACACAGTTGTGATTAAGGACTGTTATGAAGATTGCCACGTAAAACAGTGAACTGGCTGCCAAGGGGAATTTGGGTTGTATAATGTTTGCAAGCACCTAAGGGCCAAACTCCAGCCAACCCAAGTTACAGCTCAACTGGATGTAAAGTGGAAAACAAACATCTCCATCCAGGATTGAGATGAGATGAGGTGTCAGGCAACTCCCTCACTCTGAAGGCAGCCAGGATTCAGCCTTGCTAGTTGTAGCACTGGTCCCCAGTAGTGTACAAGGTCAAGACAGAATCAAAAGAGTCAGAGCAATACATTTTATTATACATTTTTAGAGGCAGATCAAAAAGTTTTGTGAAGTAAATAAAAGGTAGAAATTGATAGAGAGATTGAAACAGTCACAGACTTCCTGAGAGAGAAACATTTGTAGTTGTATTTTCCTGAAAGGATGGCATAAAAAACATCTATGAGTGGGACTGATATAAACCCACAAGGAGCAAAGCCACCATAGATAAAAGCAATAACAACAACAGGGCACACAGGAAAGGAGGATTTCCAAACCAGGACACAAATTGAAATAGCGAGCCAAGTCTGCAGAGCATCCTCTGGGCACATGTAGAGACTGGTATTGCTGTATGAGGTGCATTAAGGAGACAGAAGCATTACAAACACAAATTTAAGTGAATTTTGATCAGGACTATGTAATGCAAGTAGGATTATGACAGAAGATGAGAATGTCAGGATAGGAAAAATGCACCTATATTGAAAGCCCAGGACGTAACAGCTTCTCTTCATCACATGAAAGGAAGCAAGATATAGATGGCAACCTAGGGAACTCAGGGGATGGGGCTTGTTCCAGAACATCACAGCCTTACAAAACCAGGTGATGCCAAAAAAAGGGATGAGGTAGGAAAACAGAGTACTGCTCAACTTCAGGTGTTGGAAAGCATTCTATGGAACACAGAGGAGGGCAGTCACAAATGGATTCAGGAGGAGTGACCAAAAGCACAAGACTCATGGGACGAGTGCAACCTCTAAGAAAACACAGGAAAAACAGGCAAGTGTTTAGAAAAAAGCAAACAAAATCATGAATTCTTCATTAACCACAGAACCAAATAAAGTACTGTCTAGAGAGAAGTGAGATCAATTTACTAATTATTACAGATAAAGAAGCAGAAGAAGCAAATACAGGCTAAACAGTGACATGAAATTAGCAGCCAGTATCACTGTTTTTAGTAATACACTGCACAAAAGAGATGGTTGGCATCTTGGTGAAAGTCTTCATCTGTCTTTGTTCATCTTCCCCCTCGTACTATTTGTGTTGCTCAGTCCAGAGAGGATACATCATAAACATCATAACAATACTTCACAGAACTTGTGCAAAAAAAGTCAATCATTTCTCAGGTCCAACAGCAAGAGAACCATAGGGAAAGGAATACCAGAGCTGCAGTGAAAAGGATGTACATTAAATAATTTATAAGTCTTTCTAGTAATGGGAATATGCAGGTTCTTCTAAGGTTTAGAAAGGTTGTGAACTAAAAGATTTATTAAAAATAGGTTAGATATCTGTCCATGTGTTGGTAGTGGTTGTTGAAGCAGACAGGGGCCATGTAACCTCATGAGATAACTTACACCAAAGACAAACAGGGAAACATGACAGTTACTCCAGAAAGACCACAGCTGTGTTTTCTATTTGTTTATCCACCACTTCTCCTGAACACTGCTCTTAACACAAAGATTCCACTCCACTCACAAGGCAACTCAGACTCAATATACCAAAGACAGTACAATAATTAGCAGTGTCCTAAAACAGAGTTCTTTCCACAGTGATCACAAATCTGATAAATGCCAGTGGATACCTTACAGGTCTTCGTTTTCAGCTTCCGATGTCCTCAGCGCCTGTGGGATGGACTCAAGTCCCAGCAACTTACTAACTAAGAAGTCATAGAACCAGAGTGGGAAGTAGCAGAAGATGCAGAGCAGAAAGTAAGCCCCTTTGCCTGGGGTGTACAGGCCGTGTGGTCGCTTGGCAAGCAGCGCATGCAGGATGGAGCTCAGCACCGGGGTGAGGTCGGCGTCACAGCATGCAGGGATCTGCAGCAGGTAGCTTTTCAGCCCCAGCAGGTAGTCCCTGCCATAGTCCTGCTGCACGTCCACCGAGAGGTGCTCCACCAGCTCTTTCTCCTGCTTCACCCACAGCTCCGATGTGCCTTGGATACCTGCAGGAGCATCACCATGGTTGAAAGCGAGTTTGGGGTTGATCATAAAGAAATTAAGCCATGATCTGTAGGCAATAAGCACTCCCCCACCACTGAACCCTGAGGCACAGTTGTTCTGAACTGCACAAAGGAAGAGCAAAACACCTGGTTAGTTACAACTGCATGGTGTTAATACACCACTGTTACCAACTCTACTCAAAGGAGTCAGTAACTTTTTTCTCCCATGTCCTTACTCTTTTTTTAAACAGGTATTTCTAATTAGTATTTATTAATAGGAGATTTCATTGAAAGAAGAAAGAGAGAGGCAAACTAAGATGGGCAAGATTAAATCGGGTTGGCCCAGTGCCTCTCTCATGAGTGACACTGGTATTTTAATAAGCTGTTTCATGAAGAATGGAACTCGTATTAGACAGATCTAAAAAACTTCATTTTCATCATGTAAGAATGAAAGCAGTTGCTTTCCAATGCATTTATTGCCTAACTCGTGAGTTAAGCACTGCAAATAAAGAAATATCTTTAAATAAATATTTACAGCTTCAACACTGGGACTTGTCTTGACAGGTGAAGTTCCCATCCAGGAGCCTGGCAATAGCACAGCAGATTCCTGAAGGTATAAACCCGGGGATGCTGGCAGAGCTCAGTGTCACATGGAAGGGGAAGCATTCAAGGGAAGAGAGCTTTTATGGAAAGAATACATATTTTGCTTTTCACTGGCATAGGAAATCTCTATGAAGTCACCAGAACTTCGAGTAGGTAGCACTGAGCATGTCTGGGGGGTTTTTTGCCTTCTTTTTTCCCCGACTAGAACAGAGGGAAGATACAGAGTGATTCTGAAGACAAACTGTGCCCTATCACCTGAAAAGTATAACAAGATTGCAGTATTCTCTAATGCAGACCTCTGCTCAAACACTGCCAAAGCAGAGAGTTCACCCCTCTGCCCTGGCTCACAAGGCAGAGATATGAGACCTGGAGGGGAGCAGCAGTCAAAAGAACACACATCTTAATTTCTGTAATCAACATGAGGAATAGGAAAGCGCTGAGATTCATTCAGAGCTCTCCTCGAGGATATGGGACCGCAGGAAAAAAGAGGCAGGAACTATCTAAAGTGTCAGACACCAACCTGTTCTGAAGCCTGATGGATGAATTGCAGCAACTTTGATTCCCCATTTGGAAAGCTCCTGCCTCATTACTCCAGAAAACATGGACAGAGCTGCCTTTGATGCTCCATATGCAGCATACCTCGGTAGTGGAATGCCTCCTGCAGGAGCAATATAAACATGATAAAGCTTAACACTGGCTCTTTCCGGCCTTTATTTCAGTGATTTAGAAGGAAGATTATAGCACAGCCAGAATTACGTGGTTCTCACTGAGGTTAAAGACAAGTCAGTGAGGGAATCATTTCTTTCTGGAGGTTAAAAAAAGTGTGAGCTGTAAATTAGCAGTTGCTTATAGCATTTATGCTCAGCAACTCCTTGTAAGATATCATCTACGGCAGAAAACATGAAGCGTAATTTGCAGCACTCTTTACCCTCAAATGCAATACAACTGCTGGTTTCCAAAACACAGATAATGCTTTACTTCATATAAACAGTGAAAGGATAGATTAATGCTGCTATTCCTGTTGTCGCTAGCATGAATTTCAAGCTCCTATTATAAACTACAGTTACAACAGAGCAAGTAATCTCAACTCCAGCTTTACAAAACTGGGCACACCACTCCTGCAGGATACACTCCTGGGCAGCCCAGCACCACCTCTGGGACAGCCTCCATTTCAGACATTGCTGTCTCAGTGTATTTGAAGCTTTTAAAAGAAAACACTTCAACGTAGGTGATCTTCCTAATCAGCCACTGGTGCCATTTGTTGAGATTTTTACTGTGACAACCAGGATACTACAGGAGCTCCACATGCAGAATCATTCCTTTGAAGAAGTCAGGCCAATCATATGTTAATTTTTCTCCCGTATGCATCTGAAAAAAAAGAGTTTCAATTGGTTTGAGCCAATTGAATCACATATGCTCTCCCTCTGAGGTCAGGGTAACCTCACATCCAGTTAATGTAGCTCTCTGCAGGCAGGAATAGGCGCAGCACAATCAGACCTCACTAACTTTTCTGCTAATGTTTTACCAAAGGACCCTCAGACCCCATGTTAAGAGGAAGCTATTTACCCAAATCAGAACATCTGTGAACATCTATAGTTTAAGCAAGGTCATTATTAACTCCTTTAACAGCAAATTATTCAGCACAGGGAAGCTCTGTTTATCCCTACAAGACAGCTTGGGGACTCAGGCCAAGAATCAAGACATATGCCACAAAACACCTAAAATACAAGCTTCACTTGGGTGCTAAGAAAACAGATCTGTCCTCTGTTTCTGGGCTTGCAAGGGCAATTGTCCCTCATTAATAAGTTTGGTTTTTTTTAAATCAGGACATAATTGCTAGCAGTGAGCCATTAAGATGTGTTTACAGGTACAAAAGCATTCCTGGAATTGAAAAAAAAGACAGAAGATGTCAGTGCCACAGCCAGACTGATGCCACATCCTTGAGGTGTGCCGCGAGCACAAGGTAACACCTTGGCAATACAGCAGGATTCCACAAACAGAAGTGAGAGCCCAAGCAGACAGGGCAAAGGAAAAAATTGGGAAGCAGGTGATACAGCAAGCCCTGACGAGGTCTTGCAAGGATACCTTCCAGCATTGTGACATCCTGCTTCTAGCAGGTCTCATTTTCAAAGGAGCATTCCTGCTCCTCAGCTGTTGGCTATCAGATACTGCTATTACTCCCACTCCTACATCTTACACTCAGCTGTCATCCTAGAATAGAAGGTTATGTTATAAAGGCATATATAGTAAATGCATATGGCAAATGTCACAAACTTATCTAAAGTATATTTCAATTTTAACCTAATGTATTAGAAAAATAGTCCAGTTGAGCCTTTGGCTGTAACCAGCCTAAGTGGAAGAATACCTGTTCCAGCACAAGTCAGAAAACCTTTGGGCATTGCCATGGTATAGTTCAAGGGTGCACAAACTAAGGCGTTGGCAGACTTCTACTGCAATGTGTTCTAGAAAATTCTGCGTTTTACTGCCCATCTTCCTGGAAGGAAATCAGAACTATCCCTCACAGCACCTACAACACAAGATCAGAATTTTATAGTTCTATACAGCAGTGTATTTTTAGTTATATTAAACTCTTCTTCAAGGGCTGATTTCTGAAAACAGCCTACTCAACAGAAGCCTGCACTGATTACCTAAATACTTATTCCCTGGGCATGTCTACAAGCGAGACCAACCAATGTCTTCCTCAGCATTTATGCCAAGAAAGTGAATTGCTTTTCCTGCTGTACCAGACCCTCCCTTGGTGCTCCCACTCAGCTCACCTATCATGCTGGACATGTTCACAAGCCTTCCCCGGGATTTCCGCAGTAGTGGCAGGAAGGTCTTGGACACCTCCACAGCCCCAAAGAAGTTCACCTCCATGCACCGCCTGTACGTGCTCATGGGCAGCAGCTCACCATCAGCTAGGAAGCCCAGGATGCCTGCGTTGTTAACAACTCCCCAGAGCCCTGGGAAGAGTAGAAAATAAAAATATTTTTGCCCTGGCTGCCCACAGACTTCGGGGTGGAAATAACCTACATACACAAGACACGAGGACGCCAACAGGTAAGAGATAACTTCTAAATAAGTAGATCAGTATCCCATACAATGCCACAAAAGCTGTACCTGTGTTTTGCACTTTCTCTGAGACTTGCAAGTAGGCTTCCTTGACCTGGGTGGGATTGGTTACGTCCAGCTGCAGGAGAGAGAGCCTCTGAGAACAGGTCCGCCTCAGCTCCTCAGCTCCAGGGCCATCCTTATTCAAAACTCCAGCAAACACAATGAACCCCAAGTTATCCAGGTATTTGGCCAGCGCGTGTCCAATCCCAGTGTCGCTTCCTGAAAGAATCCAAGGACAGACAGACTTGAAGTGTCTCTAAGTCATCATCATCACCAACACAGAGGGAGGCAGCGCTCATTGAAAACACACACAGATGTAACCAAAGGAAAGATGAAAGGAAATGACTGAAATGCATATGAGAGCAGGAAGGGAGGTTTCAGTGTAAAGAGGTGAGAAGCTGGTCCTTTGTATGTTCAGTAAACACCAGCAGAACATCCCCTCCTCTCTCAGAGCTGAGGGTAACAGTTTACACTGTCCCACAGAGATTCTAAGACTCATTCCTTACATACAGACGAAATAAAACCTCAAGTTGATTTAATACAAACACTCAAACTGAAACCTGATAAGAAAGTACCTAGAAAAAAAGAAAATCCAGATTTTAATGTGAAATCTCAGCTGGACAAATCAATTACAGGACACTGCAATTCAAATAAATTGAGTTACTTATCTTAATTCAAGGAAGTTATGTTGTTTTATTCAAATATCTACCACCTGGATCATTCTGATGAATACTTTTGGCTGCAGGCTACCACCAAGCTAAAGCTAAGCAACTTTGTCTTAAGCTGCAAAAGGACTCAATGCTTCCAAGCCTTATTGAAACTCCAGAAAGGCATTTTTAGGCTAAACCAAGTTACACCATCTATTTGATTTGTGCAAACTTACATCAGAATTTTTTTTATCCTCTCTAGCATCAGACTTATTCCTAAACTTTGTTCTGTAAACTCTTGTATTTACACATAAAGCAACAAACTGCCAAATGCACGAGGCACCACTAACATAAGTACACAGCAACATTCAGGCTCATACAGATCCTCTCACTAAGTAAGCTCAACTTCCAAACCCATTTGCAGCATGGGTGGGAACCCACATGTGAAACAAAGGGATGGGACTTTGGTTGGCTTTTTGCCATTTCCTCATTTGCAAAGGGATGCAAGTCTCCCTGTGTAACCTTACCAGAAAGGTAGGAGAGTTAATCTGCAATTCCAGCACACAAAGGCAGGTATTACAACCACTGATAATGAGCCAGTTCCTGCACCCAAAATCCTCAGTCAACAGAGCTTGACTGCCAAGGAGACTCATCTTAACTCGTGCTAGATCTCTATGTCTGGGTTTTATCTTCTAAATGAGACTTTAGTACTGAAAGATGGAAAAGAAAATAATTCCAGGTGATCGGAAAGAAACAGCACCTGGATCAATCAGCACAAGATGTTGAAACAAATTACTCATGCTCTGTTTAATCCCTTCTTTAAAGAATGCTTTCTGGCATTTTTGAAATCTGCCATTTGTTGACAATGATGGATGCCATGGTCTGGTACACATTTCACTTCTCACAGCCCTGGTCTGAAAGACATGAACAAGCCTACATTCCTGGAAATCCCTAGGAAACATGAGGAGGCCTGCAGATACTCCAATAACATGATGGATTTCTGGTTAAGTTGGGGTGGGAGTGCTCTGTCTTTCTCTCTTCCACTGAAAATCATATTTCTGGCTCAAATCCCAACTCCTCCATCCTGTCCAGATGAGACACAGACATGGAGCTGCATATTCCACAAGAAAAAGCACTACAACACATAGCTTGAACTGGGGAGGGGGCAGAGGAATTAGAGATTTCCTCCCACAAACAAAACAGCCACCTGTGAATCACTAGAAAACTTGTTTTAAGAGAGAGAGTCAGTACAGAACGCAATCAAGTCATTACTAAGAACATCTCTTCAACTCACGCTGAGACAGGGCACACCCCAGGAATGGAAAGACCAAGTGAGCTGGAGAAGTTCATGCCACTCAACACACAATAATTAAGGCAAGAATTCCACAATCCAGCTTTGTTTTTAGTTGGGTCTATCAAACCCAGTTGTGCCCAGGGCCACAGCTGAGGACAATAAAGCACTCAGTCCCAGTATGAGGGTCCATGGAGATGTTTCATCTGTGTTTCAGACT
Source organism: Pavo muticus (assembly GCA_016647715.1). Lineage (NCBI taxonomy): Eukaryota > Metazoa > Chordata > Aves > Galliformes > Phasianidae > Pavo > Pavo muticus. The sequence goes on along the minus strand of JACDJE010000160.1, from coordinate 3,467,087 downwards.
GCTCACACACCTGCAGCTGCTTGTGTGAAAGAGCATTTGGACAACCAGGCTGGCGAGTTGCTGGTGTGAATTACAGGCAGCAGCAGCACACAATGACCAGAATCACATCTGAAAGCCCAGAGAGAAGCACTGAGGTCACTGTGTGCCCTGGCCAAAGGCAGCCTTGGCAATATGGGGCAGCTGCAGCACTCCACACAGGGCTGGAAGGAGCAGGGAAATTATTTCCCATGAAATGCCTCCCTCAGGTCTCCTCTAAACTGGAGAAAAGAACCCCAAAACTGATTTAAGGGCGCTATGCACCTGTGTGTTCTCCCACAGGGGCAGGGGCTGAGTGCTGCAGGCAGGGCAACTGAGAATCACGTTGAGTAAATCTTTCATTTTGATTGAGGAGGGTTTGATTGATTGCATACTGTCTGGATTCAAAGAGACCAGAAGAGCTTCTGCAGCTGCATCGGCTGCTAGAGGTGTCTGAACTTGCATTTGCCTGGGACAGTGGCAGCACAGGTACAAAGAAAGCACACACTCACTGCATTGTAACCCAGTGCTCTTCTCTGCCTGGTACTGCTCCAACTCCAGCCCTTTAGAGATAAGCTCTGAAGTGTTTCCTGAATGAACTGCTGATCTGATGGCTCACAAAAGGCACAGAGATGCCTGAGCGGCTGTGGGGCAGAGAGCAGTGCTACCCCTTCCCATGCCCAGGGCCCCTCCTCACCCTGGCTGTGAGAAGAGGAGATACCATGCTCGCCCTGTGCTCCCTGAGTCCTGTATTAATCCCTACAGCAGTGCTGTCGAGCAGCTCTAAATCACCTCCAGGAGTCCCCTATAAAGCAAAGCAAAATGCTGCAATAAATAGCTCAATCATCCAAAGCAACTTGACTCAGCTTTCCATAGGGAAAAATAGAAAAAAATAATGATTTTTTTTTTTTTTTTTAAAGTTAGTGCAAGAATGAGTAGGTGGGCATTCTAGTTCAGGAGCCTGATTAACACAGACAGCAACACTGAAAGTCTCAGAAGAAACAAAAGTAGAGCCACAAAACTACAAAAACGCTGTCCCTGAAAACCAAAGGGGGTTCTGAGTAGCTCAGTGTTAAAACAGAGCAAACTCTTTACCTCTGAACTTCCCCTGCCAGTGGGGCAAATCACTCACTCCCAACCATACTTTGTTTCATACCAAAGCAGTGCCTTGAATTCTAGGCACAGTGTACACAGTGCATCAGAAGACAGCGGTACCTCAGCATCCAGTGCAGCAAATTGAAGCAAACAGAAGTAAGGCACGAGCAGAGTGTTCTGAGGACTCCTAGAAATTAATGTCTCTCCTCAACAATTAGCCCATTGTAAGTATTCTTGTGGGCTTTTTTCCCAACCAGTTGTTTTCACAAGCATATCTAAAAAGCCACTTGTAAGGATAAAATGAAACACTTAAAAATAATGGCATCTATTACGATGTTTTTCTACTTAAGTTCAGAACAAGGAAAAAAAAGAAAACATCTCTGGAAAAGCAAGTAAAACACAAAGAGAATAGGAGCACTGCCTAGAAGCATGCATTACAGAGAATTCCAACCTGAAGAGCAGAAACTTTTCCAGCACACCTCCATGCAGAGCCCATCTTTGTGCCCCGAGCCCCTTACCTGTGATGAGCACGGCTTTGTCACCCACAGGCAGTGGCCCTGCATCCAGGCATGCCGAGCAGCCGAGCCATGTGCTGCAGAACACTATAAGCCCCCAGCACTTGCCCAGCACAGGCACGCACAGCAGTCCCAGCAAGGCAGGCAGCACACTTTGGAGCAGCACATGGGCTTTGTAGCTCCTCTTGGCCAAGCAGAGCCCAAAAAGCACAGGGAGTGCCACACAGAGCCATCCCAAGGGGCTGCTGGGGAGAGCATCCATCATCCAGGCACCAGGCAGGAAGGCAGGGCAGGTGCTGCTGGCTGCAGCCCACTTATATAGGGGCAGGGTGAGGGGTGGGGCAGGGAGAGGGGACTGTAAAGGTTTGACATAATCTCACTCACCCTTGGCATCTGCAACGAGCAGGAGCCTTCTGGCTTTTCTTACCTTTTATTCCTTCTGCCTGGCAGCTCCACCTTCTGCATAATGTGCCGGCTGGGTAATGATTGACAGCAGTGGGAATGGACATGATGCAGCAAGCACTTGGCTTCGGGAAAAAATTCACCACTATACATTCTGTGTGTCTGTACAGTGTATTGCCCTAGAGACGTTAAAAAAAAAGAAAGAAGAAGAAAAAACAAACTGCTTGATTTATGGGAAAAGTCCCATATGGAAACTTTGGGTGTAGTTTCTGAGGAGTGGGGTGTGATGGGGAATCTCAGGGAGGGATGGCACAAGTGGTGCTGCCATCCAGGGCAGCTTGTAAAGCAATGACACATGGCACACCTGTGGAGAGCTCCCAGCCCGGCTCCATTAACCTTGATTAAGGCAGGGAGCATCTCTTCCATACCCAAAGCAAGCCAAAAACGCACATGTAAATGATTCACTGTATTTGAGGGATCTGACACCTACCGTGCTGTACTCCGAAGGTTGTTTAAGAAGAAGAGGGTGTTGTAACAGTCACCCAGCCACGAGGTGTGAAATGCAGTTCAGGCATGTTTATCTCTGTAACGATCCCTGCTAACTGGTCTGAGATCACAACCAGCCCACAGGATGCAGCTATTTGCAGACATGGGGAGGTGGAAGCTCAGGGACAGACCTAGCATGGGACACAGGCACGTTTCCATTCTGTTATTCCTCTGTGGTTTTATGGGATGGAAAATCTATTGACTATAAATTTTTACAGCCAGTAAAAATGTTTACATACCTCTATATGCAGTTTACATTAGAGATGGGGTCACTTTCTTTAAGGAACGTTACCCCAGAGGTCTGCTTGTCATTCATTGCACTGTGAGCACTCATCCACCCATCCCTCCACCGCAACACTCGTGCACAAAGTGCAAGCTATTCTCACTCACCTCTGCCATTTGCTGCTTTTGCTTTTATTAGCATGGTGGCCCATAAGTCAGCTCTACCCTACTCTCTTCGTAAAGATTTCCTTGGAGAATTCTGGTTTTCCTCACTAACTGGTCTTTACAGCATGATTTAGGTGACCACTGATGTGACAGCAGTTAAAGCATCGGCTCCCACTTTGGAGGATACACGAGCTCAGGTTTTGGCACAGCACTGTGCTGTCACAACTCCCGTCTGCGCCCACCAAGGTGCAGAATGACTGGGGGATCTGTGTCTGAATTAATGCTGAATCTGTATTTTGAATGCAAGATATAAGCACTGAAGGCCTTGGGGCAACTTTCAATGAGGCTGGCCACATGCTCACCCGGTAGCGGGGGAATAAAATTGAATGCATACATGGTGCACACTGTGGGGCAAGTCACTACTGAAAAAAGAGAATGATCCAGAAACGGCTGAGAAGTGTTAGCATGGAGTACCCACCTCAGGTACACTCAGCACGTTCTCCAGCACCAGCAGAGGCAGACTGCTGCTTGAGGATTTTTCAGCACAGTTTTTGCAATGAGATAAGTCTTATCATTTCATGCCCCCTGTCCATCTCAAGAAAGCACTCACATTCCTCTGTTCAATTTCGGTATGTCTCTGCTCTTCACAGCTGAACATTAACACAGGACTGCAACTGAGTCTGCATCATTTCCTATGTCTCTGTGCTCTGCCTACTTATGCTGTGAATATTCATCCTTACCTCCCCTCCTTCTTGACAGTTCTGCTGATGAGGATGGGGCTCCATCTTACAAAGAGGATGGATTTGGGCTAATTGACTTTGAGCTAAGCTTGACTTTCTTTCTTTGCCAGGATATTTATCTTTCTTCCTAGCTTTCCAGAGCCATCACACTGTAGCTCAGTGTCCTGCCCCTTACTCCCCGGAACCCTACATATTCTGTGCTGAAACCTGAACACTGCTTCCACAGTCAGCCCATGCCAATGTCAAACAGCAGAATAGAAGTGGGGCTCAAGAATGCCCACCATGCAAATCTTCATGCTAAGTGATCATTTTTAAAGGGCAGTTAAGTAATGGCAAAAGAAGATGCCTGTCACTGCCAGGTGCCCCTGCTTCACATGCTTTGTGCACATTTGCAGCTCCGTTTCACATTCTGCAGGGCAGTTCTTGTCTGGAAAATAATTTCAGCAGAAAATACTTCAGAATTTGTTTCACCAAATTGATCATTAACTGGGACAGGAAGATGTTGTTCAGGATTAAATACATATATGAATAGCAATAATATTAAATGATTTACTTTGATTGACTACAGCTTCTGAGACTTCATACGTTTGGATTTCAGTGGATTTAATGGCTGTACAAGCACTTTCAGGCTTACAGTCTAGATATCGAAATTACTGAACTTTCCTACACAAAACTTATTTGGGCAAAAAGAATTTGTACTTACAAATACTACCAAACTCCTATACTAAGGCTGAGATAACCTTTTGCCTTCAGCAAGTTCTCTGTCTCTTCACGCACTCAACTCAAAACACAGCACTTATCCCAGTAAAGACAACAGAGCTGTTCAACTGCCTAAAGCTAGGAGTGTAGCCAAGTACCTTTGTGAATTAAGATCTCTGAAAGCACAGACATGTACTGAACAGTGCAAAAAAGGCTTGTGTGCATCTGGAAATAATGCTGTGTAACCTCTGCTTTGTCATCAAAATATTGGATTCGTAGACCTTAGGGAAAATTATTCCTGTAGAAAGAAGTATATATTTATTAAGGAAAATCAAGAAATACCTCTTAGTTACTGGAGATATTGTCTTTAGAAACACAGTAATTATAATTGTAAAGACTGAGAATTCAGAGATAGGTGGTGATTCCTTAGGATCGCATGGCAGTGAAGAAGCAGTTACAGCTAATCAACAAAAGCTAATAGTGCTAAAGCTAGAGATGATTATGATAATAATAACAACGACAATAACTTCCTCAGATAAATCTCCTGTTACTTTCTCAAGTGTAAGAACCTCAGAGAGAACAACTTCTGTAGCCAGGACTTACAAATTCTTTTGGCAGGTACCCACACAATGCATACCTTAGCTTTATATGACCATCAAAAGAAGCAATTGCAGCCTGAATGAATTTCTCATGTGAATTCAGTGCCTGCAGCAGCTGTACCTGTGAAGCAGAGGGTCATAAAGCCATAGGCTGTAAGTTCTGCCTTGCTATTAGCATGAACTCCATTCAACCTCTGTAAATTTTCTGCAATAGACAAAACATCTCAAATCAGAGAAATAATTTGCAAAGGATGTTTTCTACTGTTTCTTTCAAGAACAGTTGCATTCTTTCCAAAATAAGTCATTTTTTATCAAAGAAAATGCCTCCATCTTCCCAAAAGAGGATGGAATAATTAAAAAATAAAGGCAATTAAGTGCCTTCAGGGAGTCAGCCAGGAATCATCTCTACATCATCCACATGAGAAATGACGCTTGCCCTCCTTTCTTCTGTCACCACTAACACGAAATGGCTTTCGCTGAACCACCAGTGTTAGAGAAGAAAAGTATCAGTTTATCTCAGCCCACTTCTCTGACAGCAACAGAGTCTTCCCTAAAATCCCCTTTGGTACACTGTGCCTCAGTTAGGATCAATAAAGACATAAGCTGTACTCTGGATTGGAAGATTAGTTTGTTTTCCCAACTAGATTTTTATGATATGAACTCTATTCCTTTCCCTTTCCCTGGCACTGCGTTTGTGAAGTTAATGGTAGCATCTGTGTGCCCAGAATACACAGAATTTCCACATTTCACACAGTCTGCTTGTTTTATTTTGCTGGTGCTTCCTGAAACACAGCCACGATTTCCCTCACCTTTCTTTGGAGAGCTTCTTAACCATAGGTCATATGGACCCTATGAGCACTACAACAGCAAAAAATACTCTGCATCTCTTTTCTGTAACTTTTCCTCTTGCATGTCTCCAGCCACACAAAAGTCACATAATTTTCACCACAATTAAATTCATTGAGGAAGCACACAGAAAATTAGGCATACATGATAATCAAAAGTCTGATATAAAGCAAGAGCAAACAAACTGAGCTAAGATAGGTAACATTAGTGATGGAGTTACAGCAGTCCCAGCACAGCAGGGCCTCCGATGATCATGGTAGATCATTAGTTCCCATTGGAATCTGGGCCCTACAGCATGGTTGGACTACGTGACCTTGGTGGTCTTTCCAACCGTGATGATTCTATGATTCTGTGATCTGTGACACACCTTCCTTCCATCTGCATACTCTCGAAAACTTCTCCTCAAAACAGAATTCATTCCTTTTTAGCTTTTCCTCAGAGTTTTATCAGCTACTCTTTGAGACGCACACGGAAATGAAATGAGATGAAAAAGGAAAGACGATTCAAAAAGCATTAAGTGATCAACCATGACAGAGTGCCACCTGCCCTAAATGCATTCTGCTTTCTGCCACTTGAAGGACGAGTCCCTCACTTTGGGAACACAAAGCCATGCATTTTTCCTGTTGAGGAAGCACGACCTCAGTCTGTGTTTAATCAATGACTTACATTGCTGCTTTGATTGAATGTGTTTGCTACATACTGAATGCCACCCATTTCTCCTTTGATGCTGCTGATCTGAAGGGCATTCCTGTAGCTTCTCAGCGATGCCTGTGCTGCTGGTGAACTGCTGCAACTGCTGTCAGTGATGGATGTTCCTCCCTTGGAGCAGGGGATAGGCTAAATGACATCTCAAGGTCCTTTTCGGGGTCTGGGGGAGGTTTTGATGGATCTATGGCAGGCAGTATTTTAGCTAAACTTCATTTTTTCTTTAGACAAGCAGCTAACTATGGAAAATCTTACAATAAATGTCATTTTGTTTTGTTTTGTTGTGTTTCTCTTTATTATACTATCTTCGGTATTTGATTTTGTGGAGTAACCTTAAATCCTGACTCAAAAATTGTCTACTTGTATCTTCTCCCATTAAAATCACCACGACTATCCACATACATAAAATTAATCAGATGATTTAATAGCTTCCTGAACAAAGCTCCAAATACTTATTAGGTTTAAACACTTCCCGAGAACCCACACCCACGCTTATGTGCATTCTTAAAGATAAACACTGACATCCATGCACAAGTAAATGGCATAAACATTCATATGCATGTATCTAAATGTGCAAACCTGCAGAATTAGAGCCTGTTGTAAAGGCCCCCTCCATGCAGATCTGAGATATGCCCACGCTGATCGATTCATGCAAACGAACGCACACCATAAAATTATTCCCTGCACTTTCTAGGTGAAACAGTTTTCAAGTGCCACTTCTATGGATGTCTCCATGTTTTGCAGTCAGTATTAAAACACTGCCAAGCCCCGGGAGGGGCACAGATTCTATAGGAATATGTACACGTGCACCAAACAAATCACCCCCTGCATGAGATTCATTCCTGAGCTGTGCATCCTTTGTAATTTGTTTCATTAATACTGTAAACTGTCACATAGCTTTAAATTTTTAGTCCAAATCTGCTTTTTAAGAATGTATATGAAAGCCTTAGGGCAAGCCTCTCTCATGGATGATCGCAGGCAAACTTTGCTTGAATCACCAAGAGCTATGCACACGTAGATTCAAAGGCAGATTTGGGACCTATAACTTTAATTCATCCACCAAATGAAGCTCCAGAATCCATTAAGGAAAAATAACTAGTAACCATCTGTCTTTATTCATCAGGCTGAAAGCAGTCAATCAACCCTAGTGGACATTTTTACTTTCTTCCATCTCTCTCAACAGCTTTGAGCACAGATGCAGCCTTTCCATAATTAAGCTGAGCACAGCATTTCCTAGACAGATTAATTCTGGAGAGCTTGTCAAAAATGTCAGATGGCATACCAGTCCTGCATCTTGCCCCCAGAACATGTATATATATATAAGATTCTGGATACAATTATTACCATTAACAGTGATCTATAGCCTACGTCATTATCCCACCTCAATGACCACAGTCTCCATGATGCATTAGTCTCCTGTTCTCCATGATGCATTAGCTTGCTTTTTTTATTTGCTGCAACTCAGGACATCACCTCTACAGTGAACAAATGTCTCTGGGAAAGGAACTCAATGCAGGATGCACACAGTGAGCAGAAGGCAGCTGCTCACTGCTGAGCTGTGGTTGTACTGCTGAAGGGCAATAACCTCTGCAAAGTCACGGACACCTTTTGGAACATGCACAACCTGAGGGTGTTCCCAGCTGTGGGATTTATATTCTAACAAGCTGGAATATAATTAGATAGTTCACACCTAACAACTCTTCCAGATGTGTTTTTAGGGAAGTTTTCAGATGTATGAGATGGTTTCTATTAACTTCACAGCGATATGCACAGATATCGAAGGCGGCTTTGTATCTCGATGACTATTAGTAATGAGCTCATATGTGTTTTCAATTCTCTTTTATTTTCTGAGTTATAACATTTTAAAGCAGAGAGTATCTCCATCTCTCAAGGATTTTATGTTACTTGTTAAATACTCCGGTTATTCAATTTAACTTTATGATCCAATCTATAGACTGAAACCAGGATTTGCAAGTACCAGCCTATGAGCAATTTTTGCTTCCCTTAAACTGGATTTTTATTTTATTTTTAAATAAAGTAAAAACTGGGGTCAAATCTGCCTTGGTGCTTTTGAATTAGAATTCCAATATCATGGAGAAGTGTAAAAGTTCTTGCCCTTTTATCTGGTGACAAAGAACTGATGATCGCTACTGCTTTTGATTGACTGATGTAGTCTGAAAAAAGCTGTACAAAATAAGGAGAGACTGTTCCAGAGAATGACTGTAGAGCACAGAAAGGCATTGTGCTTTCAAATTGGTCATGAAAATGAGACCACAGGAAGTGCTGATAGAAATGAGTAGATACTGGCCAAACTTTGGGATCCAAATTGCACACATGGAATCTGCTTGTGTATTTAGGAACATAATTTTGCTTCCATGTGTTTCGTTGCTTATGTATGTGTCATCTATCAGTCTTTCATCCCCACAAATCTATTCCAACTGGCAAATGGAGATGAAGCACCCAAATGTACACGGAGAAGCGGGCAAGTATTAGATAAGCTTAATACCACCTCTGGCAGGAATCTAAACATCACAAAAGTGAGGCTCTTCTTTGGGTTTGAAGGCACAGTGTGTCACAACGTGAACCAACTTGCCAGTAGAAGAAGCTTCAAACCCCAGTTCTTCACCCAGGCTGCACCCATACTATCATATAAATGTATCTATAAACACAGTACACAACCTGTACCTACATTGCACCACAGCCATCTTCAGATAGAAACTGCAGAAAAAGCACCAGCGAGCTGCTAAGGCAGCTGACATCGTTTACAGGATGCTGTTTGACTGAACTGCTACAGGTTCAAGAGTACAGCTCATTTCCTGTGACTGGACAGATCCGTCATCCAGTGACTTACGACAAGTATAACTGTAATACAAGTCACAACTCAAAGGCTGAAAGTGCAGCCACAGAACACAGCTAATAGAGGGAAAAAAATGACTGTCTCAGCCTTTCTTAGCATGCTGTGGTAGACTCCAGCATGATGCACTAAGCAGGATATAGCCACCTGTATATCTGTAGCACACTAAAGATATGTTCAGTTTAGCCTTGATTTTTTGCACTTAATGTTCCTCTTTTTACTCCACCGAAGAGTAAAGTAAATTCAAAGTTCATACTTCACAGCAGCTTCATCCCAAGGTATGATGGGATGCCATAACTTCAACTGTTGTAGCTAGAAGAAACCAGTGGGCAACCAGTTATAGAACTTTAACAACTCAAATAATTTAACAATTCTGGCTTTAGGAATGTCAGTTCTGTAACACATCAATGATGTGCCGTTGCACCAAGATTACCTACAGAAGCTGGATTCAGTGGCAGCAGAGACCCCTCCTTATAGCATAATCTGCAATGATTGCAGGCTTGCCTCAACAATTACAGAAGGCATTTTCTCCATAAGCAGATAACACGTGATGGAAGGTGGGATGATTCTGCCTGGTAAGCTGTCACATGTGTTACTTCCATGTGACTAACCACCTGACAGGACAAAACAGCATGAGAAACACAAAGGGTGAAGTCTGCTTGGCTTTTCTGTTAATGAAATGGGCACTCAATGGATTCTTGCTGGCCAGTCAAACTGCTTTCCCAGGATTTCCCAGAATATTTCTAAAAGGCAGTGTCAGTGATTGACCTGGGGAATGATTCTTAATAGATAACACCTTCTCTTAGAAAGTGCTAAAATGACAACTGCTGAAACAGACATTCTTATGATAATAATGACTGAGAGCTGTCAGAGCTGAAAATGTAAACTGATCATCTAGTTTTGCTCTATGTATGTCATTTTATTCAGCTAGTGGATGACTCCTTGGCAACACAATTTGTGTGTGTGCTTGTGTAACTTCCAGACTGCATAACAGACATGCCAAATTGTCATTATACAAGATTCAGTTACCAGAACATGTAGTTCTTCTAAGTCATTCAGGAGAATATTTCAATTTATACAGCTTGCCTGCAACAAACATGTTGGATGTTTGATCCTTATACATACATACCTGCAAATGAATTAAGCCATTGTATATCCTGGAATTAATCCAGGACAACTGTCAAAAATCGCATTATAACTGGCTGGATACTTCTTAAAAGATAAAGAATAAATACTACAAATGCAAAGCTTGTTCAGAATTCTTTACTGCAAAAATTGAACAAAAATTCATATATTCTGGAATCCAAGTTATTCAGATTTTGCTTCCCTCACAAATGTAGAAAAATCAAAATTTGTTTTAGCCAGATGCTGCACCAACACTTCTGTTAATTATGAACATTCAGAGCAGGAATATCGTGTAGTTAATTACATTATTGCCACCCTTGCATACTCCTAGTGGAATAGTTCCCACTTTGAACATATCCTTCATGTTACTGTTCCAGGACAAAACATGTCCAAATAAGACTTCTGCACAGAAGATGAAATGCATTTGACAACTAGCTTGTCTTTGTAACTTCTGTAAATTTGCCCCATTGTAGAGATAAGGGATTCATCTTGCTTTGCCAAAGTATCTGTCTACAACCTTCAGCACTTTGGGTTCTGAATAAATCCATTTCAAAGGAGAACTCCTTTTGGTGCCAGAACCACTTGGTTTGAAAGGGTTCAGAACAGAGTCATACATCAGGCCATGATAAAACACTTATGAATTCTGAATTCTACCATCATTAATTCCACAGAACAGATAAACAACCTCACAAAAAAATAAGAAAATAGTGTTACTCTAAATATGAAAATGCCATTAAGTAACCTTAGAGAGGTTATCTCGTTTAAACATGGTTGAAACAAGAAAGAGATTGCATCTCTTTTTGAAGCTATTTTCCTTTCCTTTACTTACATGTTCAAATTCTTACTTGATCCTTCCTCTGCAAAAATTAGGTCATTTTTGCAACACTTTCAAGGTAATTGCAGAACTAAAATGGGCAGCATCATTTTTAAGCCAGTGCCTGTTCTGCTGTCTTGCCAGACAAGTGGAAGACCACTGCCTAGACCTTGAATACAGTCTCATGAAAATGAAAGCACCATTGAATCATTTCATGAAGATTGCAAAAGAGCACTAAGATCGTCTCATCCAACCATCAACCCATCACCACCATGCCCACTAACCATGTCCCTGGTTGTGACATCTACCCTTTTCTTGAAAACCTCCAGGGACCTACCAGAAGTAGGTTAGAAGACATATAACATCTCCTCAGCAAATATGTTTCCTTTTCCCCTTAGCTTCCACTGAGAATCCCACAGAAATGCTACAAGCTGAGGTTTAGGAGTTCTTGTTGACACATCTCTTCTCACTCTCATCTTCAGTACCTGCAGAAAATTAGTACAGTACAAGATACAGACTAAAGAACACATTTGCCTCCAGTTTGTTCTATGGATGGTATAGCACATTATTATCTTGTGAAGCCAAAACATCCTTTAAATCTCTCTACATGATCAAAGTAGTGTCTCCAACCATCAGCTGGATGTTCCGTGCCAATGATTCATAGCGCACTGACATCATCTTGGTTTTGCTGGCTACGTGGGTAAGATTTCTGCAAACCTATGGATAGTGAAATTAAATTATAATTTACTACAGCAGGGAAGCCATATCAGTGTGGTAAATCAGGGCAGCTGGATGCACTTGAATCATGCTTGAAAACAAATCAGACAATTACTGAAACGTAAGTGCGTAATTCTGTTCCAAAGGAGTTGCCTATTTAACTTATGAGAAGTCTTGCTTTAAAAGTGACTGAATTAAAGACATTCAGAACTGCATTCCAGAACCTGTCCTCCTCACTTTGAGAGTAAAAACATCTGTGAAAGTCTCTTCAAGAACATTTTGCTTATCTTTTCATCAGATGTTTCTCAATGTACTCACTTTTAAAGTATACAATTGTTCAGGTATGAAGGGGCTCAGAGCTTTAGCCCTTAAAGTCCTGTGTGCTTACTCTGCATTACTGAAATCATTCGTGAAAGAAAGCCACAGGATTGGCTAAAATTTGGCTTTTTAACTACAACACCGAATGACAGCTTTTCCAGTTGTAGTCAAATCTGCCATTCTGGAATGAGGAATGACTCTTTCCTACTAAGTTTTGATAATAATAATAAAAAAAGACCATTCCTTACAGTGAGGGATAAAACTGAGTGTGGTTTAAGAGCAGAAGTTTTATTTTAACTACAGTTTTCTTATATTCATGATATTTACACTAATTATGAGATAAACTGACACAATGACCAGGCAGAAAGTAAGAAAAAGCAGAAGGCAGACAAAGAGGTCTCAGTCCTGCAAACTGCCCTGCATGGATGAATCACAAAGTCCAGAGGATAAACCTACGTACTAAGGTTGGCCTATTCAAATGCAAGGATTTAGCAACATAGGATGGAGTGCAAGGTCGGAAACACAGTTCAGGAAGTACAGATCTCTTTGAGCTACCAGAAGAAAGCAGCTAACGTAGAGTTTCCATCCCTGGATATATTTGATACCAACACAGTCCTCAGTAACCTGCTCTATGTGGCCCTGCTGTGTGCTTGGGTGACTGGATAATCTCCAGCATTTCCATCCCTGCACCACCAGTATTCCTCCTCCCTGGAGACACTCAAGGTCAGGCTGGACCAAGCTCTGATGATGTCCCTGTTCATGGCAGGGAGTTGGACTAGATGGCCTTTAAAGGTCCCTTCCAACTCAAACATTTCTATGATTCTACGACTTCCTACCAACCACAAATATTCTGCAGTTCTGCAATATTCCATTGAAACACAATCTGTTTGCTCAGAGAACGGACATCGATTAGCATGACAGTGTATGCTCTGCTCATGTGCAGCATATGTTCTATGCCAGAGATTGCCATTTAAGAGCCACAGAGGTTCACTTGCAAGAAATAATTGCTAAAAAAAATAGTTAGTGCTCAGATAATTCTTCTTAGAATCTGCTTCGCTTTAATTCTTGCCAGGCATCAATCAAAATAAATCATGGTGTATTTTGTCTACTTCTCTCAAGGTTTTGCAAAATGGAAGCTCACATGTTTTAAGTAGTTTTGACAGATAACTCACTTCTTGTGTTTCCTGACATTCCCCAGGTGACTCACACTTCTCTGAAAGAAAAAGGGAAAATACCACAAAACAGACTTCAAGAGCATAATTCTGTGCTGTCTTCCTATTACTGCTCAGGCAGGATGTCTGGTGCTCAACTCAGGAGCAATTCTGTTGAAGTCAGTCACCATGATGCATTGCTTCCCCACTAACAAAAACTTTTCAACCTCCATGAGATTAACTCTTCCTTTAGTGTGGTATGCAGTACATATCAAGGAATGCTAGAGCCATTATGCAAATTAGTTATTTTTAATTATTCTTCTGGAGGAGACTTAGGGGAGACTTTATTGCTTTCTACAACTTCCCACAAGGAGGTTGTGGAGAGGTGGGGGTCGGCATCTTCTCCCAGGTTATAGCAATAGGATGAGAGGGAATGACCTGAAGCTGCTCCAGGGAAGGCTCAGGTTGGGTATTAGGAAACATTTCTTCTCAGAAGGAGTGGTGATGCAGTGGCACAGCTACCCAGGGAGGTGCGGGAGTCACCGTCCATGGAGGTGTCCAAGAACTGTGGGGATGTGGCACTGAGAGGCGTGGTCAGAGACGTGATCAGTGGGCAAGTGGGGTGAGTTGGGCTGGATGTGGTGATGGTAGAGGACTTTTCCGACCTTAATGATTCAGTGATTTGTGATACAGCCTTTGTGAAGCCTTGACACCGAGGGAAAAGGTCAGGCTTCAGTGACAACTGGAGACTCGCTATTTTAAAGCACCCTCACAGCAAAAAACAAGCTCTGATCGAGTCCTGCTGCGGAGGTACAAGGGAAAGCAGCAACTTCTGGGTGCACGCTCCCCTTCCCCCGCGCCGCCATCTTGTGCCTCGGCACCCTCCCACCGTCCCCTGGAAACTCCAATCCCCGTGAAGCCCCGCGGCAGGGTGGCAATCCGGGAAGGCGGGGCGGAGGGCTGCGGGCTCCGAGCAGGTACGGGCAGGGTGGCCGGCTGCGGGTGCGGGCTGTTCCGAGCTCTGCCCACCCGAGGGCCGCGCCGGGTGCCGGGTCCTGCGTTTGTTCCTTGAGGGTCGGTTCTGACGAGGCCCAGGCAGCGTGGTCTCGGCCCAACCTCTGCCTCGGAGCCGGAATTCCCCAGCTGTAATAGCTGAACGCGAAGTGATATTACAAGTCAGATTGGTGTTAACGTGTGTTTTTACTGTGTCTTCTGTAGGTGAATCTCCTGAAAAGGCACCGAAGCAAAGAGGATGGAAGCAGGAAGTAGTGCCAAGGAAACAGTGCTGATTACGGGAGGAGGTGGTTATTTTGGCTTCCGGTTAGTGCACTAAATAGCTCCTACACACAACAAACAAATGGAACAGAGCTGGCGGTGGGGCAGCGGACTGAGATCTGCTTCACCCCATCCTGTGCCTGTTGGTCTCGGCTCCCTTTCAGCAGTCACATTACTGTGTTTCTGAATGCTTTAAGCAAATATGTTGTTCTGATTCCATGCATAACTTTTAACAGGTCTGGTCAGCTTTGTAATGGGGATTTAGATTATCATCCTCCAGCTACCTCAGGTACCTTAGGTGACAGAAGGAGAGATCGAGCTGGGTTCTGCCAAAGAGGAGGTGAAAACACATGTTGGTTTTGTTCAGAGCTTTCCCTAATGGCAGTTCACCCTTTGTTTTGTTTTCCTCAAAGCAAAGATGGAGACTGAGGAAGTGATTCTGTACCTTAAGCTGGGCAGTTGACTCATCGCCATAGTAGATGGCTGAACTGAGTCCAATTAGGAAAAAAAAGTATTGAAATAGTTAATAGGCTTCTCTTATCTCTGTTGAAGTGTTTTATGCATTCTGTGTTATGTATATAACATACGTTTTCTGTCCTGTTTTAGTTTAGGTTGTACCATATACAAAAAGGGAGTTGATGTGATTCTCTTTGATGTCATGAAGCCACTTCAACCTGTGCCAGAAGGGATAAAGTTTATGCAAGGGAACGTCTGTTGTCTTGCTGAAGTGCAAGAGGCTCTTAAAGATGTAATCTGCGTATTCCATATCGCTTCCTATGGAATGTCTGGCAGGGAGCAGTTGAACCGAAATCTTATAGAAGATGTTAACGTGAAAGGAACAGAAAATGTCATCCAAGCCTGCAAGAGCACAGGAGTGTCAAGTCTGGTTTATACAAGTACATATAATGTGATATTTGGAGGCCAGATTATAGAAAATGGGGACGAATCTCTGCCTTATCTACCTCTTCACCTCCATCCAGATCACTACTCCCGGACCAAATCTTTAGCTGAAATGAAGGTGCTGAAGGCAAATGGTACTGAGCTTGGAAATGGGAAAGGTGTATTGAGGACTTGTGCTCTCCGACCAGCAGGCATCTATGGGCCAGGAGAGCAAAGACATCTTCCAAGAATAGTTAGTTACATTGAGAGGGGACTCTTTAAATTTGTATACGGAGATCCTCTTAGTTTAGTAGAATTTGTACACGTTGATAATCTTGTTCAGGCTCACATCCTTGCCTTTGAGGCCCTCAAAGCCAACAAAAAGCACATAGCTGCAGGCCAAGCCTACTTTATTTCAGATGGCAGGCCAGTAAACAACTTTGAGTTTTTCCGACCGCTAGTAGAAGGTTTGGGATACAAGTTCCCAACCTGCCGCCTTCCTCTCTCACTTGTCTATTTGTTTGCATTTCTTACTGAAGTAGTCCATTTTCTCGTAGGCCGTGTTTATAATTTTCAGCCTCTCCTCACTCGCACAGAAGTTTATAAAACTGGTGTCACACATTACTTTAGCATGGAGAAGGCCAGGAAAGAGCTGGGGTACGAGCCTCAGAAATACAGCCTGAATGAAGTGGTTGAGTGGTTTAGATCTCAGGGCTGTGGACCAAAGCCAAGGAAGTATACCATTACACATCTCCTTAGAGATGGAGGACTGCTCTTGCTGTTTTTTGCTGTGCTGGTCTCATGGTTTTCATCTGCAGTTATATTTTCACCCTGAAAGATGAAACACTGAGTACGGAGAACAGGATTTAGTTATGTTGTGTACTCTTTGTTTTCACAGCGAATTAAAAAAATATGTGTTTGTACTTCTTGGGTAAATATCTTTAACAGTTCTATCCCAGTGAATGGAATTGTTGAGAAAAAACCTTTAATTTTTATAACATATAATTCTTCTTCAAAGTAAAATTGATCAGGTCACTAAAAAATGAAACTACTATTGCAAGCAGCATGTTATTTTCTGGTACAATGGTACACTTAAGACTGACCTTTTCTCCCCAGTAGGATTATACTCCTGGTCCACACCTTTTATTCCTAAGAAGTTTGTGCTATATGATCCTGAGGGGAAGAAGAAACTTACTCTTTGATCACATTCCAAAACCAAGTTCTGCTTTCCATCTTGGATGTATATATGCCTAACGAAGAGATTGGCTTAGTTGCTAGACAATAAATTATTGTTATTTTTAAAATGAACACGTTGTGGTGGACTTTTCTGAATAACCTCTGTGTTATATCTAATGACACTTCTGGGAATGTATAACTGTGTACCTGAGTTACAGCTAAGCACTTGAAGGAGCACAGATTTGTAGATTTTCTAACTAAAATATTCCTGTTGAAGATGAGTGAGTTAGCTAAAGTGCATTATGAAACAGCTGTGATTTTTCCCAGCATTACTGAATGGTCAAACAAACATATCTAAAGGACTCTTGTTAAGTGATCACACTCATATTCCATTCCTTATAAAATCTTTATAGCCTCTGATAGCATTCCTTTAGCGCTTGATATCATTAGGACTTCAACTTTATGGCAGGATGATAAACCAGTTAAGGGACAGCTCAAGGCAGCACTCACTTTTCTTCCCCCCCCCCTCCTCCAACCCATACGAGGAATAAATTGAGGCAATGTTTGCATCCTAGGAGTGCTGAACTTCTTTATCAAAAGCTACTGTGCTTCCAACAGATAACATTTCATTGTTCTACCATACTGACTGCAGAAGTGTCACTTACCAGAAGCCATCGCTACACATCATCGTAGTTTGCAGGAAGATTAATCTTTCATTTTAATAAAAGACAAGAAAAAAGTGACCTCACAAAAGCTTTGGCCTGCTGTTCTCCTAGAGGGCCATGCTTTTCAAGTGAAAACCACTGGTTACTTCCTCCTCTCTGTCCTCTGGTTCTGACACAATGTTAACAAAAAGTAGATTAAGTAGATTTAATGCTAAGAGAAGCAACGGAAAAAAAGACAATGTACAAGAAACTGCAGACGCCTGTTAGCTACAACCATAACATTGGTATTTCGCACTAAGTCTTCTAGAAAGCAGACATTCTTAAGATGTGGAATGCTGCTCCTGTGCCCCAGAGGAATTTTTTTCTATTTGCAATACTTTTTTTGCAAAAAAAAAGGAGCCACTGCCATGCATACTTACCTCGATGGTGGGGTTGATGGAAAAAAAATACCTATGGAAGTGTCGCAAAGCGTAAACACAGGCTGTTAATGCTGGCTGAGGTTAAAGTCCTGGATAACTGTTTACATACAAAGAAAACTCAGGATGGGTGGCAAAGACAAATACCAAAACTGAAGCAGTTCAACCTCCTGCAGAACAAACACAACATGTGAAGCTCTTCATCTGTCTGGAGTCAAGGACAGAACTCTGCACTGATAACACAGCAAGAGGTGTTATTTTGTCCTAACTGCCCATAACTTATGCTTGAGCACACAGTACTAAATCAGCCCTAGTTGAGAGAAGCAAGCAGCCACTTGGCAATGCCTACCCCAAACCGAACAGCAGCCTATTTGGCTCCATCTAGTAAACAAAGCAAGAGTCATGTTTGCTCTTCAAGTCAACTACAGAAGAGGTGAAGGATACTTTCCCTCTTTTACGTTCCAAAATGAAAAGAAGAAATGTAAGGCTTCAGGAGTTACTTTAAAATTACTTACTCTGTGAAAATTACTTAAGACTGACGTATGCACAAAGCTAGTCACAGCTGCTCTGTTTCAAGTATTTTTAAAACGAGCATTATTTTTCTGTCGTTACTACTTTTATACGAGCGGCTGAGTAAATTAAGGTAATTCAATTGTTTTGTCTGCTCCAAAACTTTATCTATTATTGGTTTTCCTGAAAGTGAATTACCAGAAATACCCCTCAAAACTCAAAAAGCAGAAATGAAAGTTTGCTAGTGCTCAGAATTATTTAACAGCTGGTAAAAAGAACGGTGCTGATGCTTTTAAAAATCTCTTGGCAGCTGCTTAATCTTGCATATGCAGCACGTCAGCATAAAACTAATGTCTGCCAGATGTACGTGATCGACTTATGGTGTGTGTGATATGTTTTAGAAGTTTAAATGTCAATCATCCTTAAGTAGAATGTTTTTCTATAGCATCACCTCCTAGGAGACCCAACCAATTTTTTCTTTCACTTCTATCGCTAATTTCCACGTACTTTCAGCAATACAGTGAAATCTCAACAGCAGAAATGCCTCATAGATGCTTGATTCCAGCTCAACATATGTACATTTTTTATTAGAAGACTGAGAAAAATTTGATTCCCAGGAATCTCCACAAAACAAAAAGTCACAATATGAAGACACCATGCCTTCAGCCAGCAACACTTACGCCCATGCAATTAAGACAACCTCATTAGCAGAGAGTGTGTTAATACAATTTTATCATGAACGACGGTTCCAGATGACTACAAATTTCAGCTCTGCCTTCTTCAGACTTTATTGTTTGATACAAATCTGACATCACTACAGCTGAAGTTAGTATCTACATGTTACTGGAAAAGGTCAGTTAGGAGTTGCATGTTAAACATGATCTGTGGCCTTTTCCTTCTGCAGTGCTTGTTTGTATCCAGATGAAGTGCAACAATAATGACTTTATGAAAACAATCATTAAGTCAGTTCATCTTAAAAAACACAGAAGTGGCCTTCCTCCAACCTCTAGTGCAACACACCGTAACATTCCAGCAGGCCGCTGTTCAATTAGAACTCATGCATACTGCCTGGCGATTTTAAGTCATGACATTCAATAAACCATGCTTAAACGAAGAAGCTTCTGGGATCATTCACACCACTGCTATCAAAACATATTTATTAAAATAAGTTATTTTAAGAATTTAAAGTAGTTTCCATAAGAATGTAACAATCCAACCGATAACACTCTTACAAATGATTTTCCTCCTAGATTATAAAATTAGCACGCACATTCAAACCCAGCTTCATATTAAAACAGCTGCAACTGTGAAGAAGTTGCTTCAGTCCACCTTGACGAAGAATTGAGAGGTGGGCCTTTGGAGTTAAAACAATGCAAGATACAAGAAAACAGTACATAGCCTTGCCTAACACTCAAGTCAACCAAGCAGCCAAAGCAGTATTTTAGTTCTGAGTATAACATGTTTATACCCAGGAAAAAAAAAAAGCCTTTCTGTAAAACTAAATGGATTTTCATAAATACCGAGGAGTACCTCTTATCACTTTTAACATGACGTTTGCATGGAGAACATACACACAACTTCCTGAAGAAGTGTAAGATGTGCTAATTCTTAAACATTTGCACAGCAGCAAGGAACTCCAACGTTCATCATACAATGGCTGCTCTGTGTCAGGTATAGACATAAGGAAAGTAGTCAATCCAAATGATTCACGTGGGCCATGTGGCTGTGTCTGCTCTGGAACTGAGCTAGAAATAATAAAATTAAACCACAACAGCCTGGAGATCTGGAATTTGGTCTCTCTGAGCACTAGCATCTTGTGGTCCCCTATTTTTTGTAATCAGTAGAAGCCCAGCTGTTATTCAGTCGCCTAAAAATCCTGCTCCACCTGTAGAAACAGCTTCAGGACCTTCCAGACATGGCTTTGGGCCACCTCATCTGACAACACTGACAACACACTGTTCTCAGAACATTAAATGCAACACACACCGACTGCTGAATGAAATACATAGCACAGGGACTGACTGTATGACACACTAAAATATGTCCTGGAAAACAGTACAAAATGCACGTTGCACCAAAGGTCCTCACCACCCAGGAACAGCAACTGGATCAGCTCATCATACAATGATACTGCAGGTAAGCCCAGGTTTGTACAGCAGTCTGAGTTATTGCTGTACCTCTAAAATCCACAGAAAACTGCATCCATCTAATCCTTGAATGGACCCATCAGAACTGGTGACTGAAGAGCTTTCAGGCAGGAAGAAGAAAAGCTTAGAATTACCTTTAACTTTGTCCTCTTTTTCAGATGGCTGATTGGTATTTAATTTCTTCATTAGAAATATCTGAAGTCGTCACCCCATTGTGGGATGCTATTATAGCATTTCCATCTCAAGATAAGTGAGACACAACTCTTTTCATAATAACTAAAACCTCAGTGGACTTCCTCAAGCCATCCGCTGTGAATAAACAACTGCATCAATTAAGCGCATCTTGGAACAACAGAACAGCATAGGGAGCAAGAGAAACCAAAAACAGCTGAGGCATCTTCACCAGGCAAGGAATCCCAAATGCATGCAGGTTTTCTGTGATGAGAAACATAGCATGATGTATGCAAAATGTTATGATTCAGGCAGTCATTTAGTCAGAACTTTACTCCTGTGCACACCTGTGAAAGAAATTCATTTATACAGACAGTAAAACTCCACCCATGTAGAGAGAAGGGAACCAGGAATTTGATAGTAACATAGTGCTAGCAAAAAGAACTGACATGTACACAAATTACCATAACTGGTTTTAAATATGCCATCCAAAGGCTCTCGTTCCACTCTTGCAGTAAAGCACGCTTGCTAATCTACTGAGTTTTCGCATCTGTAGCTCAATGTTCTTCACTTGATTAAAGATGTAAGACTAATGTACCTCTATATTTGTGCATGCTATCATTCTTGGATTAGACTTATTTTGGTAAAACAGTCTACATTTACAGAACACTATCATCTGATGCTATCATCTAAGTAGGACTGCAAGATTAAAAATGGACAGTTCATTAAAAAAATCATTTCTAAGCACATTAGCAGCTGAAAGGATTTGCAAAATGATGCTATATCAAAGTAAGTGCTTTTCAGGGTTGAATTGCCTTTCTGAAAAAAAAAAAAAAAAGAAAAAAAAACCACAACAGAACACCACATATTTCCTACCACATATTTACATTAAAACCTTTCCCTCCAATACCTTAATTTAGGAACATAAGTTCCGAGGGGCTGCAAACATAAGTTCATATATTGTTCTCTTAAACCTTTCACAAGGAAGCATCTAAAGTCAAAGAGGATATTTGATTTCAACGAAAGTTAATATTATCTGCTACTCAAGAACGGCACAGAGAACTACTAATAAGAGACAATACAGTATGAGCTATTAGCTGCCCAAAATTCTTTATACAGTATCAGAAGTACAATCCATTGCCTAAGGTAAGGTAATATACATGTAAAAAAAAAATGTTGGTGCAAAAGTGCTTTTACAGCATTTAATAAATTAAAAGCTCACTACCGGTTAATCTTAAGGAGCCAGGTTGTTTAAGTGGTGTGATTCCATGCATGCAAATTGTTGTGAATGTCTTATCTATACCCTGCGTACACAGATACAATAAACAGTTTAAACTTGTACTTTCAGGTATTGATAAGCAGTGAAGTCTATGCAACTACCCACCTTCAGATTCTTTAATATACAGAAGGTCTGGTCTGCACAGAGGTACAGGCCAAACTTTGTACAGAATATAAATTATTTGGAATTAAAAGTTTTTCTTATAGCAAGAAATTAATAAGAAAATCCATCTTCCCTCCTCTTCCTCCCCTTCACTTCATTCAGCATGATGAGATCTTCACAGAATAGAATGACCTGGATAAATTAATATCTCCACCTGAACTGCTCCATAAAGCATGCATCAAAGAATGATTGCTTTAAGAGTAGAATTTGCTGTTACTGACTTTCTTCTCCCTTAATCTTTTAGGGAAAAGAAGAAAAAAAAAAGAAAAAAGGAGTTAAGTCTCCTAGGTATTTCTCAGAGGGAAATGGTTTACTATGTTCATTTTACTTAGACATAAATGGTGAGTAATGTATCAGCAACAAGGATTGTAAATTTTTTTCCTGCAATAAATGGGAATAAACCAGTGATTCATACAACTGTTCAGCACACACACACACACACACACACACACACAAAGGTAAAAGAAAAATATTTAAAGCAAAGTCTTCCTCCCATTTCATCATCTCAGAAAGGCCCAAAGATCTACTCAGTACTTCCACGTGGTCACCTTGTAGAGGAGAGCCTCTGTCTTCCTCCTCCCCAACCCAGAGGTGGCAGCAAATGAGACATACCCTTCCCTCAGCTTTGGATAGCACGCTGACACTTAGCTGACAGTTCTGTCATCTTAAAACTGTTCTTATCTTTTACAGTGTGTGTCTCTGGAAGCGTGTTGTTCCCACGTATTTAATACACTAAGGACACCATCAGGGACATAACTTTAACAATGCAGGAGAGGTGGTTTATTTATTTGGCTATACAGAATGTATTTCCAAGCTTTTCTCCCAGAAAGCAGGAGAAAAGAACATAAACTCACAGGATTACACGTTTCACTGTGATTACTGAAACCAGGATTTCACTGAGCAGACATTTCACCGAGTCTGCTGGCCTCTAGTGGTTTGCAGCCCTGCCTCACTTCAGATACGCTCATCCTGCTCTGACTACACTTAGATGCCTGTTTTAATAAATCTGAGATTTTCTTAACATTAAGCCATACTTAGATGGAGCTACCTTGGAAAGAAGAATGATTATCGACCCACCTCCGGTTACATGTGTCTTGACACATTTGTAGTTTGTGTTCATTCACGTTGAATTCTCTTAATAACGCTTCTCTGTTAGGATTCCTTAAATTCATATGGGTATCATAAAGGAACAGCTGGTTATTAAGCTCCTCCTGGCGCTTCCGAAGTTGCCGACATGAAGAATAAAGCTCTTCTTCATATTCCTTTGAAAGAATATTGGAAATCAATGTAATAATACTGGTGATTACCAATGAGACATACTCAAAATGATACAGAATCAGCCGAGTTTGGGGGGCTATTCTGTTTTTCTAAACACATTCCATTGGCTTTATCTGGAAACTATTTTGGAAAATACTCTCCTATGACAAAGCACGTCAGCGTGTTGAGCAAAGGACAGCAAATGGCGCATCACTGTGGGACATCAGACTGTATGTTTTAAAATACTTCTTAATTTTGTTGTTCTTGTTTTTGACAGCTCCATCATATCTGTGCATTAGGTGACACTGGTGCCTTCCTATTGAAATCTAGACTACAAGTAGAAATACCAATGAGTAAATAGGATCCCTAACAGCAGCAAGTGCCAGACAACCAAGGAAGGACAGATCCTTTGTTTTTAAGGAGCCATGGCCATTTCACACTTGCAGAGGAACAGGCTAAGTGTTTGAAGAATAATTTACAGGGGGTCTGAGTTTCTGATGTGTGTGGCCCACAGCAAAATGTCTCAAAATTCTCCTCAAGCATAAGTAATCAATATGATTCCTCTCACGACTTCAAAATTACTTTAATACTTCAAAACTTTGGATGCACAAGCTGTCTCTTTTCTAGTGTTACTTCTGGGAAATAGTATTGGCAGCAACAAAGTCTTAATTTTCAAATCAGCAGCAAAACAAGATACATATCCTAAAAGAAATGACATGCAATCAATAGATGTAACAAATCTAAATATTTTCAGAGATGGCATACTAATAAGAATGCCTCTTTTAGGACTAAGTCCAGATTCAGGAAAATTGACATGTTTAGCAACATACCCATGGAGTTTCACAGTTAAAGGAACAAGATCCTTTCCTGACCTTTCTTTTTCCTCCCAAAACATATTCCTACAGTTCCCTGGTATGGGATGAAGCAACTAAAAGCTGAAGAGATGCACACACTTTCCGATGCAAGTGAATCAATTTTCAAGCTAATAAGACATGCTTCTTAATGTAAAAACCTCAGTGTAACCAAATTTCTACAATATCAAGAAGACTGGTTATCTTGAACAAAAACTGCGTGAGGCCCCACATAACAATTCACATATATGCACGCTTACATGTGCTAGATTCTTGCTACTCTATTCCTAAGGAAATTTCACAGCCATTCTGATTCCCCTTTATAACTGTGTATTTCATCTCCAAGAGAATACAGATGGAGACCTGTATATAAACAGGCCTGTTATTAAATTATACCATTTTGTGAAGGGTCATTACACAAATAAAGGAAAAAAAGGGCAGAAGAACAGATGGATACAGCCCCGATCGTTCCTGATGCTTCTTGAATGACCTGGCAGAACTTCCAGAAGTTGATTAACCATGGCAAAACTTGATTTGCTGCAGATTGCCAAACAAAAGGAAATTTGTTTGCAAGTTCTCCTACTACTGCATTACCACCCAGAAACATCAGACCTTGCGAAAATACAGAGCTATGCTGCATCTTCCTTTGGCCTAACAAACTGAAGGTGTTTCAAGAGCGTGAAATGTGCTACCGCCAAAGGACTTAGTGCTGACAGACTGGGAGACGTGCTGCTGTATGAACAACACTAAGAGACACACCTGCCCCAGGCAAAGAACGATCTGAATTTCTGAAGAGGAATCAGCATTATATCTATGCATCACTCCCATGCTCAACGTTAGGCAATAGCGAGTTGTTACCAGTTTTCTCAAAGGCATCGAGCCAAAAAATATATAAATATATGAGTTTATCTGGTCTCCTGGATCAGACTCAAGTTCATGGAATATGAACACTGCAGATGTTATCTTCAAAGGACATGCCTCTCTCTTCTTTAAACATACACCCTTGGTCTCAGCTCGTAGCCTTCTCCTTCTCTCAGCTACTATGGCTGCCAAAAGCTGATTACACACAGTCATATTACATTATGTGTTTATGAGGCAGCTTTGCAAAAATCTGAACAAGAATGTTTGAAAAAGGCTGCCACTCCTCCATGAAGAATGTGACTGAGAATTCAGCGATTGCCATTTCAGCATACATAACTGTAGGGACAAACATCTCCAGAGACATACTAACTTACTGCTAGCAGAACCTGGTGTTTTAGTCATGAAAACTAACATATACTGGTGTGAACTATAACATTAGCTAAATGGTTGTGAACAACTACAGATGAGTTGCACTTCTTTTTCCTCCTCTGAATATGAAGGGTACTGGAAAGCACCCAGAAATCCTCACATCCCAGAAGCACTGTAAAATTTCATTACTTGTTCTCTGTGCCATTGTATTTAACAAGATATAATAAAATATAGATTCATATGTATTTATAATTGAATATTTAGTTATATATAGTTATATTAAAATATATGAAATACATATAATAAATATTATTGACATGTACAGAGAGTCTGAGAATAAGCCTGCTTTAAATTAACATAGAAAGGAGCACCTCTGAAGCACCAACAAATGCTCTTCACAGACCAAGCATTTGAATGTGTGGTTCCGTGAGCAAAGGATGCAACATCATCATTTTTCCTTGAATGTGTAAAAATACTAACTAGTATTTCAATTGGCAAAAAGCCTGAATTTCAGAGGTGAAAGCCTGAATTTAGCTAGCTTTGCATGGCATCAGTCAGTTAACAGGGGAAATACAACAACCATGCTGGTACAGCAAAAAACAGTGGAGGTAATTAGGCTTTGTTTGTGCATTATTTATTTTAACAAATGAGTAATTTGTCTTCTCAGTGGGAGAGTAGCTCAATTTGCATTACTGGTCTTCCCCAATACCTAAAGAAGAAAACTCAGACAATACCACATCATACACTGAACAGAAACCTAAATCCTCGTTTCCTGGTTTCCACAAAGAACTGCTAACACATGCTGTTAGTGCACAAAACAAACGAGAGGCTCTCACCAGAACTTGCTGCATTTCACAGTGAATCAGAAGTGAGGCTAGCTCTATGTCTTCACTATAACCATTCTTGAGAGGAACTGATCTAAAACCTGAAAGAAAAACAAAAACAAAGCATATACAAAGAAGTACTAGAGTCAAGGCAAAGAGTTAGCAGCAATCACAAAAATGGTGCAAGCAGGCCTGAGGACTAAAAGATCCTTCACTGCTCAAATGCTTCACTGCTGAGAGCAAGCTTTCCTATGAGAATTTACAGAGAAACAAAAGACAAGAATGGTAGAACCAAGAAACAAAAGATTTCATATGCTCTTGGAAACTAAAGCCAGATGCAGAGAAAAATCAGAAAACTTACTCTGCATATGTCCACGTCTAAGGCAATGAATTAAACACTCTGACACAAAAACAGAAAACAAACCTTCCCAGATTTTACTCAGAGCACATAACTCTGTTGCTGAAATGGAGTCCATGGTAAAGACAGTTAAAAACACAGGGATCATATTAGTAAGGAGATAGGAATAATATCAAAACATTGATCTTGTTGCTTTCATCTGAAAAACAGCTCAAAGTAGGAGTGGAAGGAAGAACTTCAATGGAATCTCTTACTTGCAGAACAAAGAAACCTCTGGGTCTATCAGTAACGCAAGAACTATATTTAGCTTTCACAGAGTCATGGCACACTATTAGTAGCAGCTCTAACACTGTCTTTGTTGTGATTTTTTTGCTGCTGCAAATTTTTCTATCCTATCTAAACAGAATTAAAATTGAATAAATAAATAAATTCAGAAGGCAAGATGAGGATTATTTTACATACTTTCACTCTACACACCTAACATCGTAGCAAACAACAAATTGAAGGAATTCAGGTCAAAAAAGCACTCCTCATTTGGTGTGTTATAGCTGCCACTGTAGAGAGCAAAATCATAGCACAGTAATTTTTAATGTCATTCTGACTTTGCCCCTTATCACACCTCCTATTCTTACCTGATTTGATTCCTTTGATGGGAAAAGTGGCGTGTGCTAAGAAATTGGGGTCACTGAACATATCCTCCTCATAAACCACAAAGCGCAAAAATGCTAGATTTGGATCATAAATTTCAAATTTCACTTGTTCTGGACAGGGTGCCCAAACTGGATTAAGGCCATTGTCATCTGTAATGAAAAGGAAGCATTTATAGTATGAAGCAATAAATTCACTTTGTTCATATACGGGTATGTATCCCAGGCCATTTTCTGGGCATACAAAGGCCCAAAAATCCTATTTACCATCTGTCTCATGTTGTAACCTCACCGCGGACAGTTTGTATTTGTTTATTTGTGAGAGGAGATAGGAAGAAACTTGGCAGGGATGGAAATCCATGAAGAAAAGCTATTATTTGTCTTTGTACATACAAAACCTCTGCGGACCCTAATTCATTGCTCATATTCATGAGCCTCGTGTTCCATATCACAGGAAAAGCATGTACGATGTACAGTGCTAATGTTTGACGGCCCAATTCATTTATGAAACACTGAGTAACTTGGCACGTGCCATGCAGCCAGGAATTCTGCTGTCTGAGGTCTTGGTCACTCCTGACAAAAATTTAAAATCATAATCCTCTTCTCTGAAGTACTGAAGAGCCACAATGTACATTCTGCTCCTAATTTTGTATTTATCTTCCACTGCTGTCTAAGCCGAAGGTTTCAGTGGCTTAGATAATTAGATTCAAAGCCTCTTGTCTACCACAGGAACACTGCTGCATCCAGATATATTAAATTGCGAAAAGACAGCCAGTCAGTTTATTAAAGATTGTTCTGTCTTATCTTCTTACATACAAAATTTCAATAATCAATTTTTGTTTGACTGCCACTTAGATATTGTCCCATTTCAGCTGCTTACATGAAGCTCATGTACACACAAATACACACACACACACACACACACTCCTTATCCAGAACTCACCAGGAGTAAGCTTTGATCAAAACTGTACTGCATTGCAGGTTATACAATTTTACAGCCATATCTACCCAAGCTGTCTCTGAGGGGATGCCAGTCTTAGAACCCAACTTGAAATAAACACAGTCTGGATCTCACAATACCAATTCCCCATTTCAGCCAGAATTTTGGCAACTGAGTAACTCTAGGAGGCACTTTCAAGAAAGCGATTTTAAAAGAACATGCAGACTACACAAAGTGTTGCACAGGCCAAAATATAACACAGTTGCAACTTTTCGTGACCTAACAGTTCAGGTTTTTTCCCCCCAAAATCAGGTATTCATTCAAGTTTTGCAAATGAACTCAGGAAAGCAGGAGAGCAGTTTACCAAATTACTCCCCATATAGGTTGCTGGCCAATTATAGACATTATAAATTCATTATCATCACCTACTTTAAGTGCACTCAAAGTATAACCCCACTACACAGAACACGGCGGATACTCACTCACAACTGTTGTCTTGAATTTGTTGTTATCATACTCAGCCCCACATATTTCTACCTCTACAAAGGGACACGCAATGCTTCTACCAAGCTTAGGGAGATGACGAGCACCTAAAACCTTCAAAAGAAACTGTGAGTTATAACCACATCCAGAGATAAACTCACGTGGAAAGGTGGCCTACAGAACTAAAAGAGTATTTCACTAGAGAAAAAAAGAAAATAAACCCAGAAGAGTATGCAGAAATGCACACTCCCTCCCTTGAATGTGTTTACATGTATTAAGCATACTATGTCACTAATAATAACACTCCAAACTGTCTGGGTGACTCAGTGATTTTCATTGAAAGATATGATGGCTGACATTCATTGCACATAATATGCAGTTCCAGATCATTTGTAACATTATCTTCATTCAGCCTTTATTACCTTAAAACATTCCTGCTTTATTTCACAACCCCTGTTTACCTCTCCTCTAAACTGTAGTAAAAAGCAATTATTATTTTTCTGCCTTCTCAAAAAGCATATTTTTAAAGGACATCTCTCTTACTGAATAACAACTGAGAACAGAAACAAGCTCATCTCACATTTGGCACTAGAAGACAACACGGTTTAATTTTCAAACGATATATCCAATTTCTCCATGAAAATGAGACTGACATTCTGATTAAGTCACAGCATACCACATAATATTATGAATGGGGAAAAAATAATCAGCTTATTATTTTTTCTGTTCAGTTTCTCTCTTTCATTATAAACATCTTTCATCCCCATACTGGAAATTTTGGAACTAGTTAGTCTGCTGCTAATCAATCTCCAACAGGACATTTCTACTAAGAAGTTACTAGGTTGGAAATGCCAGTTAGTACATTTGGAATTTTTATTAGCAATTACATAAGATTATCCCAGGATTGTGTTTTTAGTTCTATAGCATGTACTTCAATAGCATGATAAAGATATGTATTTCCTATCAGGAACCAGTGACTAGTTTTATTCTCAAACACTCCGACATTTAAAAACAGTATTTTGACAATCTGTCAGGTCTTGCTCTGAAATATAATAGCTTTATTTATAGTTTTACAGATATTTATGACCTGTAAAAAACATAATTTACAAAAGAGATTTACCCTCACTGTCATAATCATCTGCAATTTCCTCTTCGATTCATTTGGCATTGGGTCATATTCTTCATTTCTCATGCTTTCTGGCTGCAGAACATAGCCGGTGCGTCCATTAAGTGTAAACAAGGCATGGTTCAATTGCATGTATTTATCTAGGAAGAGAGTTAAACAGTCGTAACAGAAAGATCCCCATCTGAATAAAAGGAAGTAATACATTAACGGCTTCTCTCAGCAATTCTTCCTGGTTGATGCTTTCACAGAAAGAGTTGGAAAGGTAAGTTGGAAGACTCTGTTTCCTTCAGTAACTGAACGTGGCAGGCCATTTTTCAACAGTTTTAATCCTAATAAACCCATCTCCATTCACAGTTTCCTGTGAGTGTGTCATAAGCTAGCTTCCCTTACCAGGACAGCTTTTCCTGTGGGTGAACAACTGTTCATCCAACTGAACTTTACTGCAAATATCTCTGCTTGCTTATCATGAAGAAATCGAAGTGGAATAAACCTTTCAGAGGTAACAAATGGGCTCAGAGATAGAGAGACTGATTTTTGTGGACCTGCTCTTAACAGAGGATTCACACATTCACAAATTCTCAAATTCACATTCAGAAATTCTCAAATTTTAGTTCTTTTATCTCCCTTCTTACTGTGAATTACAAATAAATACAACAGTCATAGTGACTAGAATGGCAGAGGCTCCACTGGGTGTGAAATAGAACATAGCCTAAATCCTTTTTAAAGGGAACGTTACCTGGAGTCTGAAAGTTAAGAGCCACCATCTGAGAGCCACAAAGCCAGAGGCGAAACGGGTCATAGTTTGATGAGTCAACCCTCTGTCCTTTGGGATAGACACGTGTCAGTCCCTTCAAGTTGTATTTCAGCAACTCAACTGGCTTTTGCTTAACAATACTTTCTGCCTTGGTTTCCACAAAGGAACGGACTTCTTTGAAATCAGGATTTTCTACACAAGGGAGAGAGAAAAAAAGGGCTGTCATACAGGAAGAAAGAAGTTGACATTTATGCTTTATTTCTAATAACATTTTGTTTTACTTTGGTTTGCTTTGTCCTTTAATGAAATAATTGGTACTGTTTTAATGCAGACACAATAAACTGGTTGAACATCAGGTCTGAAAGTTAAAATTGCCTGCCTGCCACATGCTTTGCAACAGGGCAGATAGTCTGCAGCCATGCTCTTATCTCATCATTGCTAATAATGCACTTCTGACCACTGTGGGACACATTTAAATGAGACATCTTTTCCTGGGTTTAAATGGGGAGAAGTAAGGGTCAGCCAGGGCTACCCAATGCCTCAAACAATGACTGTAATTATAATGTCTTAGCCACAGTGACAGCTTATTAAAAGCATTTGCAAAGAAACTTAAGGAAAAAGGGCACATTTGCTGGCTTCTCTGGACATATTTCAGTGTCAGATTCTATCCGCACACGTACGCAGATCCCAGTTCTCATTTATATTATGGAACTATATATCATTCCTAAAGCTTACATATATGGCAAAGGTGCTACAAAACCATTTTGAGAGTTCTGACAAACAAACGTCGAGTGCTCAGCCAGATCTTTTAATCTCAAAAAAAGCTACCTGACATATAAGCAGTGAACTTCCCTACTGAAGTTATATTAAGACGATGTCTCTAATCAACTACGTAAGAAATCCGGGACAGTTTCAAGATCTCTCTTCTTTCAAAGCTTCCTTTCTAAAGGAGATTCACCAAGCCCAAATAGTTTCCAAGTCTTTACTGTGATTGTACTGACTACAAAAACATGGTGTGGGAAATGAGAACAATGAGAAACTACGCAAGCTTTCATCATCTCCTCACTTATGGTCTCTTGTTTCTTTGTCTCATACCATTAATTAGTTCCACATTTGGTCCCACACTTAAACCATAACAGATTGAGATATGTGCTTAAAACAATTCCGATAAATCAGGGTATTTTACCTGATACTTTATAGTATGAAGGGCCTCAAGTTCCCCTACTGTACAATTCAAATTGTCACTGAAAATTCTCCATGGGTGAGGCTCAATATTCTCTAATAGAGCAAGAATAGATTCTATCTCCATTTCCAGAATTTCAACTAACATCTGTGCAGATTAGTAGAAAAGTTAAAATTCAGATGTAATATTGAAGAAAATACCTAAATTGTCCTTGGTTTTGCTTGTTGGCTTGCAGTAGATTACCAGATCAGATAACTCAATGGCAATCAATTGATTCTTTTCCCAGTATTTCCTCCTGTTCTCCTGTAAAGTTTAGTAAAGTTTTAGATTATGGACACACTAGGCAATATGGTACAGTAACTCCACTCTAATAAAATGACTAGTTGATGCATTCCTTTTTGCCCAGATTCTTATCTGATACTTAAAACACTTGCATAGATGTAATGCATTCAATTCAGAGAACTGATTAACCAAGTGCTTGTTTTTTTAAAGCATATGTTTCAGATCGTCCTTAATCAATTCTACTCAGAAGCTTGGCAACATTTTTTTTTAATTAAAAAAAAAATAGTATTTTGGTTCTACTCCATTTTCATTAGATTCCTGACTCTACACCTCATGTAAATGCAAATTTGCGAAGGAAAAAACGCAAAATATAGTGAAGTTTCTCTCTATTTACCATCTTAAGCAGGACCTAGGTCTTGTTAGTAACTCCCCAACAGCTAAATTCAATCCCCAAGAGCATCATTCCTGTAATTTTCTATTTGTACATGAAACCAAAAATGTTATGCATAGAAAATCGTATGTAATCACGTAGGCCTCACCAATAAGCCCACGATATACTTTACTGTTTGTAAGCACCTGCTATGTGGAAGCTGAGCCAAGGTCCTTGCAGCCACAGACCGGAAGCTACTGAAATCAGCAAGGCTTGCCCTGAGCAGAGATGTTTTGGCTGGAGGCTTTTCAGACACAAGAAGCAATTACAGGACAGAAAATGTTAGAAGAGCCCCATACCAAACAGCTATTAGCTTTGGTACAAGAGGTTATGAAGCAGCAGCAATTAGGAAGTCTTCCAAAAGAATTCTCTCAACAAGATGAACTGAAGAGGAAAGAAAATCAGAGAAGCTGATGAGTTGCTATAATGTTTCCCTGAACCAGAGATTATACATTGAAGCCTAAGAAAAGCAAGGAGGAATACAGCATTAAGAACTGAAATAGACTTGGAAAAAAAACCAAACCTGTAAACACAAGTGGCGTTGTACTTTACTAGTGATTTACTAGTTTCCCAGACATAGCTCAACATATGTAGTGCTCCATATAGTAGTGGAGCACTTCCAGATGCCTCAAGCTCACTTTTAGATGTAACACACCAGAGATACCCAGCCAGGAGAGCTAGTAATGAACAAAGTACGGGAAGCCTTTTTATATACAATGTGCACATCTCCAAAATAAACTGAAAACATGTCTGTCTCACAGTGCAGCATTATACCTTTTCCTTCTCCAATATTTAGACTGTTAATTGTACTGGCGAAGAAGGCCTTTCCTTGCCTTTTTCCTCTCCCCATGCTGGAAGGTTTTCAAGAGGCTACACTGAGAAAAGTCATCTGATTGACAGAAATGAGTTTAAGGCATCTTTGAATGCAGGCTGTTTAATACTTCCCTAACCATATAGAGGGAGAGAAAGCTGCCAAGCTCCTGAAGAGCCACTGATGTGCTATGAAAAACAACCCATTTAGAGACACTTCTTCTAGGCCAGGTTTCTCTTTCTCTCATTTTTATTTCTAAACAGAAGCCTGGCATAAGAATCACATCTCTCCTCCCTCAACAGCAGTTCCTGCTGTTTCTTCCCTTGCTGAATTTGCTGCCCCCTCTGCTTGAGGCCCTAACTTGCTTGCTATTTATGGGATTCTGATGACCCTCGGAATATTGCCACTCCAGATGAAAGATAAACAGCACAAGCCAACACGATACTGAAAAATATTTTCCATCATTCAAAACACCCACTCAAAAATAAAGAGTAGAAACAGTATTCTTAAGCATAGTCAACACAAGGGCATTTTGGCCATGTCAAAGACTTCTTAAATACTAAAAAAGATAACAGGGAAGTATATTAATACATCTGAACAGGAAAAGGAAGTCCTGAAGAATGTTTTTAAGTGGAAGCAGTAGCACAGGTACGTAGATTAGGCATGTAGCTTAGCAAGGTTTTGCAGTATAAAACAAATCCTATTGTAAACTTACAGCAGTACTTACCAAAAACCAATAAAGGGGTATATTTTTAACAATACCTCTTCTGCAGTTTTCCATGTGATTTCACGGACACTTTGGTACCATTCAAACAGTTCTTCTACTTTATCAGTTGCAAATTCAACACACGGATCTTCTGGATTCTTAGGTTCCAAAATGAAGACAAAAGGCTTTTTGTGTTTCCCTTGTGGCATTTTCACTGTTAGGTAAGTAGCAAGAAGTTTACACTAAAATCCAGAAGTTCTTCTATGCTGTCATTGTTGCACTGTTGCAACAGCTAGAGGCCAAGTCCTGGCTGCTGTAATAAGTGCTCTTATGGGGCTGAACAATTAGTCTCAGAACGTTTTATAATATTAATAGTATTTGCTACATTAATACAAACAGTTTTCAAAGCCAAGTATTTTATGCTAAACACAAGGGATCCTCTTCAGCACAGAAAGTTCAGGAGTCAACATGTACAAATCAGAAGGTACATACCGACAGTGTACGTATTTAGTACCAATATGCCGTGACACAGAGAGCCTAAGGGATTGTCCTCAATAATCTGTGAAAAACAGGAGACACAGCTGACACAGCCTTCTGCACAGAATATTAACAAATAATAAATACACACCACTAAATCTAATTACACTTTCATTGAAAGCACGTCCACTGTAATATTTAAAA
Organism: Pavo muticus; assembly: GCA_016647715.1. NCBI lineage: Eukaryota > Metazoa > Chordata > Aves > Galliformes > Phasianidae > Pavo > Pavo muticus. The sequence goes on along the minus strand of JACDJE010000160.1, from coordinate 3,432,316 downwards.
GGCAAACTAATTCTAAGTTTCAGGCAAGTTATAGCTTAGATGAGCTATCTGAAATAAAAATCCATGCTGGTATAATATACAGGAAAACAGAACCTCCTAAAATCCAAGCAAATCAGTTATCTCCTTGAGTACTTTTCCTTGATGGGCATCCTGACCAAAATGCTTGAGAGCACAGAGAACAGCAAAGAATGCATTTATTTCATTTCTGCATTCCCTTAAACACAGCATTCAAAGTCCATAAACCAGATTTCCACTTCCAGCAGGTGGCGTGTTCTAGGGAAACACAGCAGACAAACCTTAAACCTCACCTGGCTTTCAAGCTCAGCAGAATTATCAGATGACAGGTCTTCAACGTAATTAGATGGAAAATAGTGTTGGACTTTTTCTCCATAATCCCCCTTCCACCTGAATTTAAAAAAAAAAAGCATGCACAGAGAAAAAACAGTTTAAGTGTTTCAACAGGTCATTAATGAAGAAATGATACCATGATTCTATGAAATAATCCTCAAGAAATTGGTCATTAATACCCAACAATAGCTTCTCTAGTTGGCAATCACCAAAAATGTAAGTGACGAAGTAGTTGCAAGGTCTAACAAAGTGATCATTAAGTGTAGTAACAGATCATTTCAGAGGGATTACAGTTACTGTATACTGCAATTAATGACTTAAGAGGCATTTCCCCCTCCAGTACTAAAAATACTATTATGTGGTTGATTGCCCTGTAGAAACTACAGGGAAATATTAGATTCCCAAGCAATTTGCAAGGCAGCTAAGAAACAAAACCACTTATGAAAGGAAACTATACAGACAACTAAATAAAATGGATTTCATTCCTGAGAAGTACTAAACAGAGCAAAAGAAACACAGTAATGATGACAAAGTAATAGATGCACAACTTCTCAGATCACACAAGTGTTAAAGAAGTATTACAGTAGTAAAGGAGAAATAGGGGATACGCTGGCATGATGAAGATTCTGCAAGCTGAGGTTAGATCTGTAGGGCCAAACAATGCAAAAGATACGATAGGAGACTAGCATTTGAGGTTTTCTGCTTTCATTTAGTATATCAGCATTAACATTTATAAGGCCACATTTAATAAGCAGCAATCAGACAACAGGCAAAGATTTTTAAAAACTTGCTATCCAAAGTTTAATCTTTCTCTCCCATCCAGTAAGTCACTAGAAGTTCTCCTACGAGAATCTTTGTCCTTACCAGCCTCCAGTTTCCTTTGTGACATTATGAATTAGAGCTCCTCGGCAGAAGCTCAATTCATCACTTCGTTTGGCTCTGTAGTCATACAAGGCTTTCACTGTTCTTTGAGGCTTTAAGAGAAACAAAGCAAACAGGTCATCTAGGGGGACAGGTCATAAAATGATCAATAATGCAATTTTATTTTTTTTAAGAGGTGGAGGAGAGGATGGAATTGGATCCTTTTCTGTTGTTACGAAGCTCAGGAAACGCACTACTAAAGTTCCATAGTGACATCTACTGTTGGAAGCAAGTAATTCTACCTAACTGCTATTTTTCAAGTATCAGCTTGAAAAAAAAAACGTTTTGTTTGGTTTTTGAAGAGCACTGCAACATAATTACAGTACCAAAAAAAAAAGTGAAGTTTCAATCTTCTATCTCCATTACATGTATTCACATGCAGCTGGAGCTCATAGGCTTAGAAGTAGTCAGTCAGAGAGCTTCCACTTCAAACCACATCAGCTATCCTGCTGCTCACTTTTCCTTTAGGAAGACATCTGGTTTCAGTAGAACAAATAATTGCTTTATCTTGAATTTATTAGTATCAAATTCTTCAGTAGCAATGTAAATACATTAGCCAAAAAGATTAAAAGAAAATTATAGCCACTGAATTAACGAGCAGGTGAACTTTTAGGAGAATCTAGTAGGAGACCACAACAAGAATTAGAGGTAAGGAAATGTTTGCTGTACCACTTGTTATTAAATTTTGGAGCATACCTGAATAAGCACATGTACAAATCAAGCCACCTCTGCAGACTAAATAGCAAGAAGTGCCTGAATTCCCAATATGGGTGAATCAATACAGGGTTTGCACAGAGAAATTGTGTTGGCACAAATTTTGAGTAGATACTAGAAAAAAAGTCACACCATTCAAAAGTTCACCTGCCTAGTCCCCCCATAAATCAAGCAGCCTAACGCTTTCAGTTAACCTTTTCATTACTGCTAACAGGAAATCAACAAACAATTCTCATCATTTTCAGAAGTCTAAGAGAAAACATGAAGGCCATCTCCTGAAACATACCACTGTAGGGGTGATTTCACTGGGTTCCACGTACATCTTGACATCATAAAGAGAGTTTATATCTTTTTCCTAAGAATGGGAAAAAGGAAAAAAGGTAAATTACAGTAATCAAAAATTAGAAAAATACCTTTCTGACAATAGAGATGCAAACTGAAGATCATAATACAGGTGTCTGCCTTCCCTCCTCATCTCTATAGTTGAACACAGCTGAAGAGCAATATTAACAATAATCATGAGGTCTAAAATTCATTCTGCTCCTTTTAGTCTCTCCAGAAGAAACAGAAATAAACAGACTTGAATTTCCTGAAGAAGGGCAAATTTGTTTTTTCCTGCAGCTTCCAATAGCCATACATTTGAAAACAGATGAGGTCATCTCGCTTTTCAAAAGTCAGCTACCTGTTTGAAGCTCTCTCATCATGAAATACATCCATCCAGAAAGTAGGCATCTATCCTAAGCTAATTATCCGGTCTCCCTTTTTAGTCAGTGAACAGACAGGTATCTCTGGGGGAAATCTCCTCACACTTATCTCAAAGAGTGAGCCTTCAGAGGTACCTCTCACTTTTTATCACAAAAGGCAGCAGGACACTACCCTGGGAAAGCTCCAAAGTGGTGAAGTAAATGCTACTGTCTGTCCAGGATGACAGGCACAGCAGAATCTTTCTTTCTGATCTTTAAGATCTCTGCCTACTCCAGAAACAGAAGAGAAGGCCAACTGCAGGTGAGGCTATTATCAAAAACAGAGCAATATCTCCTACTTCATGGAGGAGCTTTTCTAATCAAATTGCAAGGAAAGCAGAAACCACCCTGTTAGCAAAGATGAAGCCTTTTCCTTCACATGTCTCAAAAACTTCGTGAGAAGTCAGTGTAACCATCTTGATTTCACAGACTGCTTAAGCTTCCCTGAAGGACATCTATCATAGCCAGACCCAAACCCAGCTCCACCAGACCCAGACTTGGGACTCCATCTGCTAAAGCACTTGGCACTCATACAAAGGACATCACTTACTGTGCTGTAGCGCTCCAGCAGCTCCTCGGTCACAGGGTAACGCAATTTCATTTTCCTGTACAGAGGGTGCTTCTCATAGTATGTTACCAGCTCCACTAAACTCTCAAAGTAGGCTGACGTTCCAAGCACAAAATGGCGACCTTCTTGCTGAATTCGGAAGTGCTTCACCTTCCCCTCAGCTCTGTGAAGCAAGTACAAATGCTGTTAAAGGCTCTGGTACTTGGCATAGCGAAAGCATCAGTGCTGCAAACTAGACTAAAATTGCTTTATGCATCTTAATCATGTGAAATAGCTTCTCCCTCTTCCAAAACATCTTTTATTCAAATAGATTCCATTTGCCTGATTAAATTCACAAAAAGATATTCTGACTCTTCTACAACGTACAGGGCCTCGGGAAAAATCCATGTTTTTGCCTAGATTAAATTTCCCTATTTTGTTCCTCTACACAGGGGTATTCTGTCACTTTCAGACTAACAAAAATGTCTAGAATCAGACTGAGAGTCCCATCGGAATCCACTGCTGCTGATCTGCCGCTGTCCCTAAGCAATGAGTCAAACTCACCTCAAACGCAATTTGATTTGAAGGCACAATGGAGAATACCATAATTCTATACTTTTTATTAATGTTGTTATAGGCACCAGAGTTTCAAAAATATTTTCCCTGGCAATAAAAGCCCACAAGTAGATAGAAAACAGTGTTGTTTTGACAGATACCGAACAGATTTTAGTCAGTTAGATGACAGGGTGGAATTTCCAGAGGATAAGGACCTAGAATTACTGCTGAACCAGCACCAGAAAGACATCCAAAACAGCACTCTGTTGCAGGGAACATCAAAGAAGTAAAGAAGGGTCATGCACAGCTCTGCACTGGAAAAAAGGGACAGCTGGTGCCCAAATACTTTTGTAAAGTTATTAAGGTTTATTCCATTGACAATTTACTGCTGTATGCTTTCTCACGCATTTTTGACCACACATGGTCTACAAATCAACCATACTAATTACTCAGAATTTGACAGCATGACTTTATGACTCGAAAAAGCCCATTTTTAAATGAGAGGAAAACAAAAAACAAACAAACAAAAAAACCAGAGCACTGCTGGATACTAGATAATGTATTCACATCTGACTTCCCTTACCTGAAAGTCATGGCAAATGAATCAGGCTCATCTCTCTTTCTAATTAGAAAGGCTCCATCTCGAGGAATTCTCATCAGCATGTCTTCTGCCTCTCCTCGACTCAAGTTGCTATAGTACCAGCTACAGTCAAAAATCAAAATGGACAAAGGATTACAAAGCTTGTCTAATGTAATTCAGTAACACTAACAGGTAGCGTTACTAACAACAGAATCTCTAACACTACAAGAAAAATTATGCATTCAATTTTCCACACCTTGCCATCCACAACAGCATCTTGTTACAAAATACTTTAACAGTATTTTGTAATATGTAACAGACAACATGCTTGTTTTGGATTAAACCATCAAGAAGATGGCAGAACACCTTGCCTCCCTGCAATGATAAAACATAAATCAGCATTTCCTCCCAAAACAAAGTCACTGGATTCTACTTCTCATCTGCCTTTCAGTTTCCAGCAGTTACAATCACGGTTTTGACACAGTATTTTCATTTATCTGTATTTGGGCTTTTCCTTAAGCCTACTATGTATTTGATTCTAAAAGGGAGAGACATGGAATTTGACAGATGGACCACTCAGTGGATAAGGAATTGGCTCAGTGACTGCATTCAAAGATCTGCCTGATGTTAAGTGGAGACCAGCAACAAGTGGTATCCCTCAGGGGCCAGCACTGGGAGTAATGTTATTTAACATTATGGCTGGTGACGTGGACAGTGGGATTGAGAAGCTTAGAGTCATATATCTATATTTCTCAAGCACAGGAGAATTCTTCTTTGTGATTGCAGAGAAAACAGATCAAAGGGCAGTGATGAGAGTGTTCTCCCATCAAACAAGAGCAAGCTCTGCCCATGATCTGTGTCAGGTAAATACCAGCTGGAAATAAACGTCAAGTTACACCACTTCCAATCAGCATGGGGCCAAGTCAGCCTAACCAATTCTGACAAGGGTCAGCTGGAAGTGAGGATCAGGGAAAGGTAACTCCATTGGGCCCACTGCCCCAGTTATAAGAGTTTCCAGATGGCACAGAACAGTTGCTATATCACAGTCAACTACTAAATATCTAACCCAACCCAATGGGTACTATAAATCACTAAGCAGAGAAGGAAGAGATTACACACTTCCACAGCAATACAGTTCTCACTGATTTTTCTAGTTGTTAGCAAAACTGCTTTCCCAGTGACTGCTCTGTTTTAACAGGTTCTGACAAAGTCAGTGCTCTTATTCGTCATCTCTCAAGGAGGTTTATCTCTAACATCCATGAACAAGCAACATTCAGGTATGCTCTTGAATCTGGAGAATCTTCTAAGCAAAAATCCAAGATCATACAAGAAATGCAAAATGCTCTGTAACATAACAGCCCTGCTGCTTGCCTTCTGTTGTACATACTCTTTATTTTCATGAGGGCTGGGATTAGGCACAGCATCAGTCAGACGCAGTTCAAATTCAGCACATCTCAAGTGGACCTCCTTGTAGTGTTGAATGAGATCATAGATGCTATCAAAAGTGACATTGTCTGTCAGGTAGTATTTCACAGTGTCCCCATCACTTGAAGAACGGATACGACAGTGCTGGACTCTACCTGATCTCCTGAAGAAGTAAAGAGGGGGTAAGAGGAAAAGAAAGACATTATAGCAGCTTTTACTCTTAAGCATTTCCTCACCCATTAAAAGTTATTTACTTGGTAAACTTGTGAAAAGGCAAGAAATCTGTATTATCTCTTAAAATAACCAAAGTAGCAACAGCTACAAAAATCCTGACAAGTGTTATCACAATCCCCAAAACACTATTTGTCAGTACACAGTTGTTCAAAATGTCACAAACACTCTCTTCAAAATTTACTCTGACAACTCTGATGGCTCAGAAATCCACCTTAAAGACTCTTCAGCAAAGACCAAAAAAAACCAAACCAAAGCCACACCCAACAAACTATCACAGAGAATTATTTATTATTTTCCTTCAAGAGGATACTTTCATTGAAAAGATAAATCTCTGCTATTAAAGGCCATGAGCATGGAAATGGCAGATCAGTGTGGAAACTTGTAATTTATCCCAAAACTAAAAGATCAAGTTTTGGCCCATTCATAGAAGAAGTAACAAATCCTGCATCCTGACAGAGGAATAGAAATGTGAGAAAAGGAAAAATATATCAGACCAGCCAGTCCTCCCTCTTGATAACTGCAACCCTTCAAGCAGAGCCTGCTCTGCCATAAGGCGCTATTCTGTGCATTGAAGTTCAATGCAGAAAACAGTCTCTCAAATCCAATCAGTACCAATGTAATAAATAAAAACTACTTATTCTTACTTCCTCTCAGATACAAACATTTATTTACAAGATACATATTTTTATTCAATGCTATATGATGAACAAAATTCATACAAAGTTTTTATGACAATCGCCATACCAGAATGACAAGGTGCAATCATTAGGGAAAGCCTCGCTCTCCCTAACTAGGAATGTCCCATCCTTGCCACCCATTTCAGCACAATATTCTTGGAGCAGCTTCTCAGCAGTTGTTCTCCCCTCTTTCATTTTCCCATGGAACCATTTCTCTTTTAATTGCAGTTCAGTATGTTTTAACTCCTAGTCCAGAAAATAAGAATGTTTATTGTCCATTTCTAATTAATAACACTTAGCCAAAGGCATATAAGAACTTTAACTGTCAGAAGACACATCAGCATTAACATTTAATTATCAAAATCACTTTTCATTGTCTTTGTACTCATCACCTGTATGTTCTCAATTAGCCAAGGGAAAAAATTTATTTTTTTTAAATTAAAAATAGAGATAATTGGAGTACCTTGGCAAAGATCCCTTTTTAAAAACTTATTTGTAGATACACATATTGTCAGATACAGATTCTAATTTCAATAATGTCAACATAAAAAACACACATCTGTAAACAACAAAATGAGATTAAAAAGAAGACAAGTAATAAAAAGTAGCCATCACCTTCGATGAATCTTCATCAGCATTCTGTTCTATGACATCACTGAATGAAAGCTTTCCATCAGCAATAGCACAGTAGTGCCGAGTCCATTGCTAAAAGTTGAGAGAGATTAAAACTTATTAATAAGAGTCAGACTCTAAATGACAATTTCCAGCACTAAACAAATTTCCCCTCAATCACATGTCATGAACTGAGGATACAAATACTGAGAAGAGTCATGTGCACTTCCTCCAGTAACACACAGCATAGTAGCAAACCGTAGCAAACATCATATAAGCTGTACCTGTTCTATTGCATCCCACATGTAAAGTTCTCCTTGTTGCTTTTTTTCTTCTTTCTTGTCTTCCAGGTTGACATCGATGTCTCCCTTTGGCCCCAGTTTCTTGTGCTAAAAAGAAAAGGAAAAAAAATAGTGTATAAATGCAGTCATACAGAATTACATGTGAAGTCAATCACACAATCTCACATATTCAGTATCACTGGAAGTATCTCCCTCCTTTGCTCAGCTTTCTTCTAGCATTAACAGAACAGCAGCTGTTCCACAAAGCTTTGTGTAACAGTAGTAAAATTTATCTTTAAGTCTCAAAACAAGGATTTAAAAGATAGTACAGCTATCATTCAAGCAATGAAGAAACAGTTTGATAAACTTACAATTCCTTAGGGGACACCTGCATAACAAGAAACAAGGACAAGATAAAATAGATTCTGCATAGATCAGGAAATAAGGAACAAAAACAAAACAAACAAAAAATTAAAATGAAGTACACTGTCCTAGAACAAAAATTATCAGAAGTGAAATATTTTATGGAAAGGGGATAAGTTCTACTTTCTTCTCCTTGCCACCTAAATCCTGGTCTATGGAGCACACTACTATGCCAGTGCAGAAAGAGGTAAACCCAGCAAAGACCTGAATAGTGCTACACAATTTAGCCCAAATCTGTTCAAGTAGTATGAAGGATACTAGATGTATGAACAAGAAAGGCAAGTTACTGCAAGGTCAGGAACAGCACCAGTGCTTGTAGGGGGTGGGGGAAGACAGCTCTCAATTCATAGCTACTAAAGTTCATGGGGTTTTTGTGCAGCACACAATTTGGCTGACAGAAAAGCACAAGCCAGTACCCTTGAGAAGTATTTCACATCTAACTCCTGCTATATACACACTGAAAAAAGCCCTCAGTTACAAAGAAAAATGGTGACGTGACGCTTTAGACAATCCCAATGCAGCAATGGAAAGCTTATGACAGGGCATGACAGGAAAGAGAAGAAAGCAATCAAATACAGCCCACAGAGCAAATCCTTGTAGAAAAGGCTGAACAGATGAAACTGCAATAGCTGGCCTATTCTGAAGGAAGACTGTAAAAGAAGGAAAAGGCTGACCACAGCAAGAAGAGCAAAACAACCAACAAACAAAACATTGGAGAACAGCACTTGTTGCAACTTCTGTAATTTCATTCTTGTAAGAACATTCTTTCTTTAAAAGTACATTAGAAATAGCTGTAAGTGATCGGTGTGCTTTCATGTACACTCTCATTTAACTACAAGCTGAAACAATACAATGCAAGCTATGTTGAAGGGCAAGGCTCAGCAATACCTACCTTGAAAGGGCTCATGAAAAACAGCGGCTCAGGGGGCTAAAGATAATATCAAGTACTTAATCTGCAGTTAATGACAGGATTAATCCTCTCACAGGTAGTAGTTCTCAAATACATTCAGTTCTGCAAACTCTACTACAGGAAGATTTCAATTTGACAGTCTTATCTGAAAAATCCCACAGGCCCTTACAGCAGGAATTGACTCTGTTTACTGACAACATTTGCCAGGCAAAAGCCAAATAGCACAACTAGCTTACTGACAGGTGCTGATCTATTTATAAAAGGTCTTTAGTGCTGTTTTAGAGAGGAAAGAATGATGTGGATGTTTTCATGCAAAGTTTGAAATCCCCTTTAAATCGGATCTGCCGTGTTATTTATTCACTTGCCTATACAATTCCCCTTCTATGCTTTGCGTGGTAATAAAAGACACTTTAGAGAAAGAAAAGAAAGAAAGACAAGAGAAAACTAAACACATAAATTTAGGTTTTCTACTTCCTGCTCTTCTGCACCTCACAGTGGGGTGCTATCATTTCCAATCCTATTTTAAAGAACTATGTTTATATCCATCTACCCTTGCTTCTTCTGTTCTGCAGTTCAATACATGTGATGTAGTACTGTGACATGAGCTGGAAAACAAAAACACGGGCAAAAAGCAATTTTTGTTTTACTGAAAAGATCAAGAGCAGCCTCAGATTATCCACCTAACTTTGCCTTTCAAAAAAGTTCTATTGCAGTTTCAATCCAAGAAGACTTCTTTCAGTTCTTCAAGGTCTTTTCCAACCGGAGCAATTCTATGATTCCATGTTGTTGCACAAGACTACCAAGTAAAACATCGGTATTGCCTAGCAGGTAGACACCCTCACAGTGAATGCCTTCCAAGAGAAGCACTGCAGTCTTCCAGAAGCGGCTCACTAAATTGCATATGTAAATCAAACTGAGTTAGTAAACGCCAAACAATTTCTGCAGTTTGCAAAGTAAGCAATCCTGACAGCTTATGTCAGCAGCCTGAAAGTGCCTTGGGTTTCACGTGAAGGTCAGGCATTCTTTGAAAAATCAGCTGACGTTAAGCCGACTTTCTATTCAAGAACATACTTTCAATATTTTTAAGCCCATCACTAATTGTTTAAGAAGCCTATGATGAGCCTCTGCAGCAAGGAACTCTTGCTAAAATTTAACAATGACATTTCAGAAGGTAGAAGACCTTTAGAAAAGAGCTGACATTCCATCTTGCAGGTAAATTATCGATACTTGTTGCAAAGAAAACTAACAGCAAGCACTTCAGCATGCATTTTTACAGAACTCCATACAATATAGCAAATTGGAATGGGGTTTCTTGTCTCTTCAATAGAAACCAACAGTTACGCTGTGAACTCAAAAGTAGTACTCTGGCTCCAGCTCGTCTTCCCACTTTATCTACTAGCACACAACACAAACTTACCTTGATGATGATTTTTTCCTTCAGTTGAGTTGGTGATGGTAGCTGATCTGCACTAGCTTCAACAGGTTTCATTAAAAGCTGATCCCCAAATACCTCCTTGAACACTTTGGCCATGTGTCGTTGTTGTTCCACACTACAGTGCTCTTCAATTGACAGAATGACTGGGTATCTTTGAAGAAAACAGATGAATGAAGTCATTCCTCTTGCTTCAACTGAGAAGGCAAGGAAAACACCACCCTATCTCAACTCTCAAATAAAGAAAATCTTTAAAGCAAACAAGATGACAAGAAGAGTAGTTATACACACAACAGATATGGCCAGAAGGGACCTCTGGAAACCACCTACTCCAAACCCCTTCTTTAGGAAGGTTCAGTTCCTAAGTTAGATCAGGCTTCTCAAAGCTTTGTCCAACCAAGTTTTGAATAGCTGCAAGGACGAATATTTCTCAAGTGTCAGAAGACAGCAACCAGTCTTTCTCATTAATCTCTTCTCCAACTTTAACAAACTTAGTTCTGTGAGCCTACCCTTGGATATCATGCGCTCTGACTCTAATATTGAAAGCCAAGGCAAAGAAGACAGAGTACTTCAATCTTCTCTGTAAGTCTCCTGTCCAATTCAGCAGAAGGCTCAGTTTTCTTAATCTTCCTTTTGTTGCAGTTCTACTTGCAGAAGTTTTTCTTGTCCTTCACATTTCTCAGTGCTTTAATCTCCAGATGAGCTTTGGCTTTTATAATTCTGTCCTTGCACATTCAGAAAACACTTTGATATTCCTCCTGAGAAGCCTATCCCTTAACAAATGTAGGGAAAGCATCACACCGTACTATTGGTTTGATGAAACCAACTTGCACTATGGTTTTCATTAACACAAGTATGCCTGCTGTGTTTAAGAAAATAATCCTTGTCCTCTATGTCCAGTTGATAAAGAGAAAAATCAGAAGACTGATAGCCCTCTCTCATTCCCAATTGCTGGGTGACAATTTTAATGTTAAGGACATCTCAGCACAAGGTTTAGCAGAAGGGCAGAGTAGAGGTGCAGATTTAAACTCACACTGCCAGTTCAGGAATTTTGATTCTGTGAATTCTAAGACCTTCCCTACAAGCAACCCAATAGATAAGCAGCCTGTCACTTCTCATTTTCCTGTTTTTTGTTTAAGACGTACCATTCAGAATTTGAAGTTTCACATTTCAATTCAGTAAAAGAAGATCTAAGCAAAGAGATGGGGACTCCTTCAAGGTATTCTCTACCTTCCCCAACAGTAAACCGTCATGGAGCAGCACTTTTCTCAAAACTAAATCAATTTAAAAAAAAATCTGTATTTGGCAATAATGAGGAAGGCCAGGATTTCATTCTTCCCTTACTTCTTTTTTCTTTAAATCACAGATGAAAAAAGTTCAGGAAAACCTAAGCATTCAAAAACAAGCTTAAGGAAAATAAATCAAAGCTTACTCAGATGTAACAAAAGCGTGATCTTTGATTGCCTGAACTACATCATCAAATTTGATCTTTGTTGTCCGTGTCCATCCTTGGTAAATGATGGGCTTCCCATCAGGACCATCCCAGCAGTCCACTAGGAAAGACAAGCAGGGGAAAAATGAAGACATCAAGCAGTAGAAAGAATATAATGTACATCCAGTCCTTCAGAGTGTTTCACACATTGAGTCATCCATTGAGTTCTAATAAAATATTCTATTTGATGAATTAATCTTTCTCAGAGAGGCAATTCAGTTCACTAAGAGCACTACCAAGAAAATAAAATACAATTTTTTCACAAAGCATTATTACCTGGGAATCTGGAAAAGGGGAATTCAGGCAGCTACCTGTCTTTTTACTAGATTACATTAACTTTCCATGGAGAAATACATCCCAGCAAGCTAGGAGCATATCTGTTTTGGTGACTTCAACCCCAGGGCTCTAATTTGACATGTTTTTATATTTCTCAAATTGAAGGGGGCCTCTTGTTAATTATTACAAATGTTGACCAAGTAACTAGCATATCAAGAAACTGGTGAAATAACACGAAATTCTAGTCAAACCTTTCAAAAAGATAAACAAATACAGGGGTGAAGAAGGATAACGAGTTAGTGGAGAACAACACCAAAATATCAACTGCTTTGCAAGCAAATTAAACAGGCTGACAAATACTATCAAATTATGAAAATCTTGAGATTTAGGGTTGTTTGTATTATGATGAAGGCAAATAAACTTTGTATCCATCTACACTGAACAAGTAATCCAAATTTAAATCTTATGCTTGCATATTGTAGATCAAGATTTGAATAGCTTGTGTACAGCAAGATGAGATTTAGACACACTGTCTTGGAATTCCAAAGGAAGAAGAACCAAGCAAGTAAACAGGGTAACAGTGAGACATGACAAAAACGACTTAGGGAATGGTTGTTTGTCATGTGACTAACTTCAATTTAAAAAAAAATTCCAAAAAAACCCAAAAACCACCAAGTTCTTTATTTCAGTTCTTTTTTAGTAAACAAGAGAAACAGTGCTTATAAGCAGAACATGTTATAAACCACCCCACGAGCTCATTACTTACACTCAATACATCGGCATCCCATTCTAAGACACCTGATGTAAGCTTCTGTGGAGGATTCACTTCGAAGCTGGTCTCCTGTCAGATATCTAAGGGATAAGAGAAGAGAACGCAGGCAATTGATTTAAATCAGTTCCCACTCACTCACTGGGCAAAATGTTTTCCTCCATTATGAAGGCAGTACGTTGATTTTATTGACTTCTTTTTCAACATCTTGCTACAGAATAGCCAGATTCTACTGGACCAGATGCCTTTCAGATCACAATAGCAGCATGGAATTTTTCCACAGGGCAAGTGGGTCGTTACAGCATTTTTAAGTTCAGGTACAAATAATGTTAACATGACCTCTAAAAGGCTGTCAGTGTTTGGAAAAACTGAAGCTCCCTCAATATCTTTCATTTCTGGAACAGTTTGAGCTCAAGGCTTATTTTGTAACAGGACTCAGGGTTTTTGCAGAAGAGCTCAATTACATCTCAAAGCCTACATAAGACAGTAAGAGAAGAGGAGAAAGGAATCCCAGAAGCTGTCTTTGCCACATTTACACCACGCTTTAGGAAGATCTCACACAACCAGGCAGTGTATTTCTGGATATCATAATTTAAAAGCCTTACTTCCTCCTAACATGTGCCAAGTCTGCTTGAATGGGGATAAACAGTGGGACTTTTGGTAACTTACGTGTTATGAGAGGAAGAAATCCAGTAGTGGGACAAAGGATTATTCATGTCCTGCACATCTATTGTATCATACTTCTCATCCCAAATACTGTTTTCTTTTGCAAAAAGGTAAGTGAGGAACTAAAATACAAGGACACAGACAGAATTCAAATGTTTTGACCATACAAGACTATAAGAAATCCAACAATGTAGCAGGAGCATCCTAAAGGATCTGTCAACCCATTAAGAAACTAAGAGCTAGCAGTGAAAGAAAAATGTTTGTAAGAAACTATTAGAAAGTATCATCTTACCTCATCAACAAAGAGGAAGGGTTCAGCAGTTTCTCTCATAGTGTCATCTACAAACTCAGTCATTCGCTCTCGGACTTTACTTAGATCTTGTGCCCAAGATTCCTTCAAATTATAACAATAAAGTAGAAAATAGCTTCAGATGTGGTGATATGCTATATAAAATGCAATAGAGAGACCTCCAGATAGATATAATTAACCACTCTCAGCTATCTTGCTGCCAATACATTTTGTTGTATGCACATATCTAAGCAGTTTCCTCTTTGATGCACGGGAGGGAGAAAAGTTTTCCAGTCAAGTACATTTATATAGATTGAAGGCCCACAAGTTACACACTACATATATACACATACACACACACAGGAAAAGGTGGCCTCCTTTGAGTATATGCCTTAACAGTAATCTCTTTTCACTTCTATGTGCAATCTGAATGCCCTTTTAACACAGTGAAATAAGAGAAAAAGAAAGTAGCAACTTTATACAGGAAGTGCACCTCTCACTTCTCAATCATATTCGCAAACCTGGAATTTAGCAGTACCTAGCAAATACCACACTATCTAAAAGGCATAGTGATAGAGAACTGGAACACGGACTGATTCCAGCAGTAATCTCAAACTCACAGAATGGCTTGGGTTGAAAGGGACCTCAAGGATCATCAGCTCCAAGCCCTGAGACTCACTCCATCATATCCTTTTATGAATGTCTAGCCTTAAAGATCAGCCTATATACTGAATTATGATTTTTCTTCCACAGTGTCTGCGCTAAATAAGATCACAGAAGACTATGAAGACAGATCTAATCCCTGCCTCCACCGTTATCTGCTTGCTGGAATTGAACACCAGACTAGCCTCATTCAAAAGAAAATTAACTTGAATGTAGGCAGTCAGCTCAGCTTTTTATTTAAGAGCTGACAAAATGGGGCCATGGACAAGGTAATACCCCAGATGAATCCATGGTGACAGCTGTAACTAGGTCAGGCTACCATGCACTGTTTATTTCCAAACTTTTCTGTTTATCTACATGACTAAATGGAGACCTGCTAGAACCGCTGCCCTAATTTATCCTGCCTCTTTTCCTTTAGTGCACCTTTACATGGATAAATAAGTTCTTATGAAGTTCAGTAGCAACGAATAAGGAGAAATCTTTCCAAGACCTAGAATTTGATTTATGTCAGATGTAATACTAGGGCATAACTTTTCTGTGGGTTGTTTTGCTGTTGCATAGGTAATTCCGAGAGACAACCTCAAGAAAAAGTAACTCACAACTTCTACAACTTTCCCACCTGCTGCTCGTGTAGGAGAAACCTCTGAAAGTCATGGAGATGAACTGCTGAAGCGTCTGGACGGTCAGTATTTCTTAAAAAAAAAATACAGAAAGGGAGTAAGAAAGGAAAAGTGAAGGTAAAGAAACAACAGAAGAAGTGTCTTAGGATGTCATAGCAGAAGATGACAGGGATTTCTATTTTGCATTTGCAGTATAAATGTGCAGCTAGCACTAAGAAACTTTTTATAATGGCAATGGAATTTAGATTAGGCTTGTAATGTTGTATTATCTCATCACTGCATTTTGAGCCTTTAAACCTCCTGGATTCTTGATATATTTCTGACAGTGATTTGCCAGGATCTCTGTTCATTGTTTTGTAGCAAATGAACATTCACTTCACAGGGGTATTGTCAAGTTTATTTGAGGCATATGGAGAGATCTTTCTTTTGAATTACCACAGAGCCCCACTTCCATAAATAACTCCTTCCATCTATTATTCAGATGATCTACTGTGAAAGGCAAAACCTCCTTGAAAAAGGAGGCAAGATGCAACTGCACTGACAGAAAGCAGCACAGCTGCTTCCTCTGTTACAGGACACAAAAGCTGCATCATCTCATACCCATCCTTGAGATACCTGTGGTATTCCATACTACTACCAGTATCACCAAGTTTAATTCACCCAGCATGACCAAGGACTAAGGAAATACACAGTATAATTGGAGAAGACTTTTAAAGCAACTTCCTTCTTCTGTTGATGTAACATTCAAAGCTAAGATCAACTGGTTTAATTTATGATCAAAATGATAGTAGTACCTGAGGCCTCCCTTTCATGCTGTATGTACTTTACTAAATTTTCCAAGTCCACCATGTGAAAGCTGCAGAAACTGTTAGTGTCAGCATTCTGCTCGAGTCCAGGCAAAACCTGTGCACCACAGCTCTCCAGATTAAAGTTTTCCCAGCAAATTGTCCATTCTCTTTTTAATAAAAGCTGAATGTAGGTCAATTTGCTTGTTCGAGTCTATGCCATTTTTCTAGCCAGAAGGTATCATAGAATGAATCATAGAATGGCCTGGGTTGAAAAGGATCTCACAGATCATCTAGTTTCAACTCCCCCCCACTACGGGCAAGGTCGCCAACCACCAGACCAGGCTGCCCAGAGCCACATCCAGCCTGGCCTTGAATGCCTCCAGGGATGGGGCACCCACAACCTCACTGGGCAACCTGTTCCAGTGCGTCACCACCCTCTGGGTGAAAACATTTACCAAACAGTATCCAGAATGTACTTCCATAATAAATTCACTTTTCTGAATACAATAAGATGCATCTTTCCTTTTCACTTACTAAAGCACGGGAACAAAAAACTGTGATGTCATTAAAAAAAAATCTTGCAGCACTGCAACCACATGTATACTTGGAGAAAAAATACAAATGAGGAGTCTCACCCAAGAATGAACACAGAGGAATCCTTTTTGAATTCATCGAGAATCTTAAAAAGAAAAAAGAGGGTGGGGAGAGAGAGGAGGTAAGGAGGTAGGATAAAAAACAAGAGAACATGACGTTTTCTATCTAATCCCATCCAAGGTGGACAATTGCATATCAGGCTTTTCAGTGCGAAAGCAGCAGAAAATTTGCTACTGATAAAGCACCTTACACACACAGCCAGTTTTCTGGGAGCTTTTACTGCTCTCTATCCCACATAAAATTGAATTGCGTATCTTCCATCATATTTGTTCATTTGAATGTTATATCTATATTGCTTCCAGCTTGGAGCAACCTAGTAAGAGATCACAGGAAACTTATCAACTGAATCGTAGCAGTTGTTGAGCAAACTGAGGAGTTTCTTTGCAATGATCCACAAGGGATGATAACCAGAGTCTAAGGAAGTGAGACAATCTCCTCATTCTGTGTTTTACTCTTCAGCTTTCTACTCAAGCTAATTAACTAGATATTCATGACCAAAACCATAGCCCTGGTGGTAAACAGAGATTATTAATTCAAAATAATTTCAGCATCACTTTTAAGCAGCACAAGAAAGCACTACTGCCAAAAGGAAACAGCACTGATTTTCACTGTTTCTGTTTTAACAAATGTAAGTTGAATCAACAATAAAGATATGTATGCAAGTAATTTCAAATCACCTGTTTTCACAGTTACAAAGAGTTCCTAATTTTCAGAGGCCCTAAATATATGCAGGTTTCACCAGACTATCAAACAATGCAATTAATTAACACAAGAAAACTAGAGTCAGGCAGTTATCCCACTGCATTCATATTGCCCAAGCACTATCTGAAGCATGGCATGCTCTGCACTCATCGCTTGTAATTTCTGAGCATGAGCCAACGAGAACAATAGCTATTATTTGATATTCAGGATACATCCCAGTGATGTGGTGCAAAATTAATGAAGTATGAAAAATCACTGCATCTATCAGCAAAGAGATTAACCAAACTCAATATGGAGACATTCTGTTTACCATAAAAATCTCAAAAGAAAAGTTATTCCTAGAAATGCCATTTTATTCATCTTCTTAAGCCAACTGCTGTCGGTGATTCTTGCCTATACATCAAGCACAGTTACTACATCGCTTCCTGCTGTTACAAGAATAGCATTCCATCTTTATTCTGACCAATCAGTTTAACATTATGAAGACTACTTATTAAAACACTTACCGATTTCTGTTGTTCAAACATGATCTTTTTGTAGAACAAATGAAATTGTTCAAAGCTAAGCTCTTCCTTGTGAGCACCTATTTCCTGCAACAGAAAGTTGCATGTAGTCAATTGAGAATTCCATGAAATTTGCACAGCATTTGCACAGCATACAAGTTATTTCTACTTCAGCTGCCACCGTCACACACACTGAATTCCATTCTGACTTCATTTTTTCTTACATTTGGGGATTATTACTTTTTAATACTGGGGGCGAAAGGGGGGATTGTTGTTTTTTGTCCTTTTTATTTTGCACCCTGACATTTGGTTTTGTACCCTTACTGGGAATGAAGTAGTGTCTGCGAGGAGAGTGAAGTTATGTCTGTATTTTCTTCAAGACTTACATTCAGGCAAAGTCAAACTTAGAAATTAATGAATAATGTGAATATAATGTAATTATCTGTACACAGTAATTAAAAAAACTTACATACAGAATAAATTGAACATAAATATCAACATCTATCAGATAATACAAAGCAGATCTAACTTAACAGGTTATTACCGCAAATTTATCCTTCAAGAACTTCATGCTGCTCACTTTGAAGTTCACTTGGGGAAGGACAGCTTTCAGCTCTCTAAGACTGATACTGAAAAAAAGAAAATATAGCAAAAAAAGAACAAAACAATAAAACACGTTGTATCTAGCTAGCTACCAATATATTTGTAAATCAACACAAAAATGTTACTATCGAAACATTTTTGGTAGGGCATCTCTTATAATTATAAACTCCTGTAAATAACACCTATATATAACACCATAATTATAACACCTGTATGGGAGCAAGCTTGACATCTTCTAGTTAGTGAGGACAAGCAAGCATTTCAGTCACATCTTTCCATTCTCTCATCAACCTCAGACTTTACTCCAGCCTTGCAGCTACCATTTCTATGGCCTTCTACAGTGCAGTCTCAAAGCAGATCACAACACTTGTTGTAGTTATCCTCGCAGAGTAAGTGAGAGGTAGGGCAATACTATTATAACTCTTGGTTGAGGGTTTATTTCCAAAGGGGCTAGATGCCTAAACACAAAGTGTGCTGTTGGTACAGGTGAGTCAGCTTGACTGTACCCTGCTGTTACAAGAAGTCACCCCCACCCCTCTTGTGCTCCACTCCTTCTTTGCTCCCACTGACCAGCTCTGACACTCATCAAACCTTCAGTTAACATGATTCAACTTGTTAGGCTGGGAAGAAAGTCTAAAGCTGCAGGGAGAACAAGCCTTCAAGTCTTCTACTGGCTTTGTAAGCTCACCCAGCTCCATAACACCATCATAGCTGGAATAAGCAAAGAGTCTTAAGAGCCTGATTAGAAGCAAGTAAAGATGGTGGAGGAAAAGGAAAGAGCAAGACTTCATCCACACAGCAGCACCAAGTTGATACAACAGATAATCCATCCCGTGCAGCTCCATTTCAGTGGTCTGCTGCTACATTTGTCTTTGCATAGCAAAGAACAGGAATGAGGCCTCGTGTTTTAGTACAGAGTTTCATACTTCGGGCAGGTACTGGTATGAGGACTCAAGGAGGTCACAGTATTAAAATGGGACGTGTGAAGGGCACAAGGGCAAGTCCTAGGCTGGAAGATGAAGGGAATAAAGATTCATAGCAGCAAATTGAAACAGGGAAGAGGTGAGAACACAAACACATCTATGGGTGCTACAGCCGATGTTCACAAGACATCAGTGCAATACCAATGGTACCCAAGAAAACAAGGCTAAGGTGCTCTGCCTTGACCCCCACTGCAATTCGTAAGCCATTAACTCCAGACAAATACAGGATCAGAACAGAATAACCTAAAAGAAAGAAAAAGCAAGTAGCATCTAGATGAAAATAACACTTCTATTCCACTGTGTCCGTGCAAGCAGCTGCCCTGTGACAGGGCCTCGTTTCCACTGTGCATAGAAAGAAAATGGCAAAGCAAGAAGGAACTTAGCCAAAATCTATGCCAAAACCAGATTAGAAGTCAGGAAATTCCTGGCTTTCCGCCCTGTCGCCAGATCTCTGGAAAAAAACTCCCTGTAGGAGCAAGAATGAGCACTCCGCTCACAACCCAAACACCAGGAACAAGCAGTTTACTCTGGCTGAACAAGCACAAGCCAAAACAAAGAGCTGAGGTTTCATCACCACTGGCAAAAACTCAGCACACTAAATAGGACTTGCCTGGAAGCCTAACCTTTACAATGAACCTCCCTAGAAACTGCAGCACTAAACAAAACGAAGCCCAGCTCATACTCCTTTCCTGAAATTCTCTAAAAGCATGAATCATCTACCAGGAGAACAAAGAACTGCCCTCTCCACCTGCAAGCCCCCTTGAACCTCAGCAGACTGCCTTGTAGTGATGAAACAACCCTTAAGCACCAAGTGAAACCTCTTCAGCAGGCATACTGTCAGCTACAGCTTCTGTACCTTAACATTTGCTTCATGATCCCCCCCCAGACCCCTCAATTGTGAGCTAGTTTTACAGAATGCATCAGGAGGTGTAAGCCAGCATCCAGTCAAGGCCCTTCACTGTTCTGGGCAGTTTTGAAAACATCATTCCTCAAACTGTGTCTTGGTTCACACCAAAGCCAGCTGCACAACGCCACAGGCTGCCTGCAGAAGGGTGTTATTTCCTGCAATAGCAGTCTTATTCACACAATGAAACATCACACTTTATTTTGTTTTAAGGAAAAGGTCTAAATGAGAGGAAACACATATTCTTTTCCAGACTTAGAAAAGAAAGGAACATTACAAACAGCAAAATCATGGTAATGTAATATACGTGGAAGAAAAAGGGTTAATGCTCTTCCCAGTATTCCACACGTTCTGGGAACTTTAACCAGAAGTGTGCAGCTGAATACATTTAGAAAGTCCCTTCTGTTGTGCAAAAGCTGCAAAGCTACTGCACACACTGAGCTAAAACAAGGTCCTGAAACTCAAACATATGAAGCAACATGGCACATGGGAACCTACAGCCCATGGCACTTCTTTCACATGAGAAGCATCATCTTCCTCTAAATACTCTGCTCTATTCTTGTCTCAGCTCTGACCCCCTGCAGGAAAGAACTCATGTTATTGCTTGGGACAGCCCTATCTCTGGATGTATCTGACACTGCTGCCTTGATTATTTTCAAACCAGACACCACACACACTAATCATGGTCTGAAACAAGGTAAGGCTGATCATTTAAATGCTGGCCCTGGATCTTTAGCAGCCCATGCTGAACTCTCCTTACGCAGTCTGATTGTTCCAGGTGCCCAGGAAGGCTTTTAAAAGCTGGGTTTGCTGTGTCTACAACAGATCATAGTCACTCCAGCACTCCTAGCAGCAAGTCTGCACGGGAAAACTAACAGCAGGCTATGCAAACCATGCTGCTGGGGTTCAAGTTGGCTACTAAAGGGTAAAGACCTCTGTAAAGCAAGCAACTTAACAAACCTGCACAATCTCAATCTCTACAGAAAGAATGGGGGAAGGCTATTGCCTTTCCTTATTCTGGCAAAGTAATTCTAGGCTAAAAGCAAAAGCACTTATTTCTTATCATTTTTTTCCTCGTATCACATACATGAACATATCGTTGCATTTAGCAAAAGGCAAAACTCAAGTTGCTAAAACAAGAGCAAATACCATTTCAGGGGGTGTCATACTTGTCATCTCTGCTGATGAAATACTTATTTCTCTTCTCTCTATGTTAGGACCTGCAATAAGAGTTCATTAAACACAAACTGAACATAAAGAGAGAGTTTCTTACCTATTTCTTCTAGTCTGATCAACAGAATAGATCTGCTTTCTCAGCCAGCTTGGGGAAAAGGAAGAAAAATGGAGGAAAACAGATTTAATCTGAGAATAATAAGGAAACTATAACAAATGAAATATCAAAATCTGGAGACAAAGTTCAACAGAAGCATTTAAAAATCAGAAAATGCATGTCTTTTGATAAAGCAAAAATATTTTCAGCACAGCATCTAAGCTTTCAAACAGTTTTGTAGCTGTATTTGTAAATATATACTTTTTTACTACTTAATGCTGCATTTTAAAGCCAGATAAACAATACAGGAAAGGGAAGGGTGTGCACAGCACAAAAGAATGAACAAACAGAAACTATAAACATGTAACTTGCTACAGTGGGCCAAGACTTCAGCTAACCCAAACTAGAGTTACTTGACCAAGTCAATGATTTATGCCAGCGGGGGCTCCTGACTCAAAGTTCTGTTAACATGCATAAAAATTAAAAGCTGGGGGAAGTGAGGAACAGCTTAGAGAATTTTTAAGAAAAGCCTCACTGGAATGCATGTTAGCTTTAGCTGCTCAGCAAATACTTCTTAACAGTATTAACAGTAAATATCTACATACACAACTGATCTATAGGTTGCTCGCAGCATGTCAATGCTAAGCTTATCCTCAGTTCTCTAAGGACATCCCTTTGTCCACTTCACAAACAGACTGAAATCTAGTAGCACTTTGTATGTCAGCTCTCTGTGATACTATACAATAGATAAAGAGAGGATTAAGTGAATATTTTCTCCCCAGCTGGAATTGCAAGCAGGTACAGCCAACATCAATGTCAATGCGGCAGTTTGGTTAGGCAGACTTTGAGGACAGTACATCCGTAAAACAGGTAACAGTGACTCATCCTAAACAGAAAAGTCAGCAGTGATGAACAGCAGTCAAGTGCAGAAACAGTGTTAGAAGCTTGTCAAGAAAATTCACATTCTGAACATAAGTAGTTTCAAGTGTGACATCTTCAGAAGCACTAAGGGTGCAATTGCACCATCATGTTGGTGGCTGCTAAAAGGTAAGCCTTTAAGATGTTCATTTTCAGCCCGTCTCTCCAAGTGGACTAATCACAGTGCCATATGATGCAATGGTGTCAACAGGAGAAATTACAAAAGCATACACGTGAGTCGCTGGGACACAGGAGCTGCAACACACACATCTACCAGATCAAGCCTATTGTAAGTGCACAACGTGAATTTTCCAAGAACTCAGATCAGATGATCTCGAGATTTCATCCAGAGGTTGTGTGTGTATCTGTGGCATACAGAGCAAGGTAAACTGCAAGTCCTCAACAGCGATTCCGGAACATGTATATAGAAAAATAGGCATGGAGAATTTCCACAGGACCTTTTTGTATCATCAACTAACTGGAAAGTTGTTGTTTCTTGAGGTAACTGGCAAGCACCACTGGTTGCACCTTAAAAACTTGTTTCAGGTTTTCTCCTTTAAATTCCAAAGAAATGTTAAGTCTCACAAAGTGAAAAAATGTCTGCATACCTCTCCGTGATTGCAGGTGTTGGAGCTCTCATGACCTCTTGATACAAGATATTCAAGCCACACAACCATTTATCAGCATCATCTTTAGAATCAGCTGAAAAAAAGAAAATGCTGTGAGAAAGTAGGACATAACTTACGAAATCTAGCCAAACTCCAGTACACAGAGCTGCAGGTCAACCTTTCTTTTTGATAAATCTCATTGCATAGCTTCATGTTGCTAATTCCAGAACTAATAATACACAGCATAAATTTGGGGGTGACAGGGTTAATTCTAGCAGCTCTGTCTTTTAAGAGGAGAACAGTTCTCTACATCATTTAACACGACCACTTCACACAGAATCACACGGAATCACAGAACTGCCTGGGTTGGAAGGGACCTCAAGGATCATGAACCTCCAACCCCCCTGCCAGGCAAGGCCACCAACCTCCCCATTTATTACTAGACCAGGTTGCCCGGGGTCCCATCCAACCTGGCCTTGAACACCTCCAGGGATGGACGGGGCATCCACAGCCTCTCTGGGCAGCTGTTCCAGCACCTCACCACTCTCATAGTAAAGAACTTCCCCCTGACATCTAACCTAAATCTTCCCTCCCTCAACTTCAAACCATTTCCCCTTGTTATCTACCCTTTCAAAGAGTTGACTCCCCTCCTGTTTATAGGCTCCCTTTATGTACTGAAAGGCTGCAATGAGGACACCCCCAGCCTTCTTTTCTCCAGGCTGAACAAGCCCAGCTCCTTCAGCCTGTCTTCATAATGGAGGTGCTCCAGCCCCCTGATCATCTCTGTGGCCCCAAACTAGGCCACAAAAGAGAAAAACTAAACTTGGTAGTGTTTGAACACAACAGAAGATCGTGGACTGCATTCTGGATTCAGCTTTCCCTGGCAAATTCCAATTACACTGAAACCAATTCTGGGGGGCCTTGGATGAGACACTATCTTTACAGCTTTCAGTTGGGCAAAGTCTAATACTCTTTAGAATGCTGGTTCTGAACCAGCACGATGGCATTCTTCAATTAAACCAGTTCTGACAAAACTGGGAGCTCTAATCTGTGCGGATTCTTTAACTGCCTTCAGAGTATAACAGTTTCTCAAAATATGAAGATTAACTTTTATCTAAACGCATTTTCAAACAATGCTTTATCCCCTGGGATGAAGCTAGAGCCCAGCCTCAGTTCCCTATGGAAATGTTTTTCAATTAGTTACAATTTCAGAAATAACACCCCCTAACAGTGACAAACCAGCTCTTCTCCCAAGACAATTCTGGCCTTTATGACAGCCACCGTTCCCTTCTAAGTAGCAGCTATTCAATATAGTTTAAAGAAACCAAGACAAAGCCTTAGCAAGGAAAAGGATTTCGCCCTTACTTGAAAGTTCTATCAGTCACACTGTTACGCACATCAGATTGGAAAGGTTTCCAGAGCTGCGATCTATAAGCACTTAATTCTCAGACACACATGAAAGCTCTGTTAGCTTACTTGGAGTACACAGTTTCTATAACAAAAAATAATCATTAAATAAAAAGGAAAGTACTGTTAGTGTTACAGTGCTTAGGAAAGCACTCCTCTTTTCTCCTATTAAGATTTTGCAACAACTCTGATGAATGAAATGGGCAAGCACGTTTCTGTACAGGAAGGACAGACAGAACTACTGCTGTGAATAAACTGTCAGTATGATTCTGAAGTGAGCTCAATTACAAACTTTTCAGAACAGAATCTCTTCACAAACTCCATCAGTCAGAAACCACATTCAGCCTGCACTATAAAAACCGATATCCTTTTTCATTTCTAAACCTTTGATTTTGCCATCCTAAATAATCTCACCTGAAATAAGAAGTGCTCCAAGCCTGACCCGAGATACAGGATGCACCATTTCTTTATTTCCCATCAATCTCTTCACTTTAAACTTACCATCTTCCGATTTTATTTATGGTCCCCCAATCCTTCTTCAGAAGAGGTTTAGTATTATCAAGTGACTCGCACCCACACAAACCAGAACTTCATTTTCAAATTAGCCTGCTCACAGGTAATAGGAAAGTTTCTGTGATACAGACTTAGTCTAACTCTATGGATCCTGTTTCCAGAATAGCCAGGCCATACTGAAAATGTCAGGGCAATATTTTGCTCTCGTCTTTAACGCAGCCGGATCCTTTGCTGACTTTAAAGAGGACAACATCATCTTTGCTCTCCATCACTGAAAACTTTACAAGTGAGGTTTAGCCATCAAAAGTTTTCCTTGCTACAGGTGATTGAGCACATCAGAAACTATGCTAAAAACCTCTGGTACATCTCTGGTGATCTCGGGAAGTGATATATTAATAGAAACACATACTAAGAGACATGTTATTTATCAGTGCTTTAACAGTAGTTGTCTTCTGATAAACAACAAGCACGAAAGCTCCTAAAACACACAGAGGTGTTGGCCATTACACTGCAAGACAGACTGTGGCAACTGACTCACGTACTGCATCCACAAGTTACACAACTGTTCTGTTTAGACAATATAAGGAAAAGTCTCACACAATACACTTTGATGGCAAAACATTACAAATGCGTCAGTTCACAGATGCTTAGGGTCCAAGTAAAAGGTTCCAGGTTTTAAGCATTTGGGGCACTCCTGAACTGCAGAAGTCAAAAGTCATAATACTCTTTGCACTGCTACTCCATTAGTCTATTTGACTGTTCAGTAGCTAGGTTTAAGGAGGAAAAAAATGACAAAAAAAGTTTACCTGCTAAACTTAAGGTATTGAGGACAAACTGGGTACCATAAAAAATAGTGAAGCAGTGTTCTTCCCTGTGTTTTGCTTTGCATCGTTCAAAGTCCTTCGAATTCTTTCCTGGGCGAATTTCTTTTATTTCCATCAGATCCACTGAAAGGAAACAACAGTAAGTCAGTCGGCAGAACTGCACTTACCTTCCAGCACAGCCTGAAACAGCAAGACAAAAAACTCACAACGTGTATAAATATGTAATATACGTACATTGTTATGGATGGTTATATGACAAGAAAGGCAAATTGCACCAGCTTGCAATCCACAAATAAATGACTCAGTGTATTACTGACCAGAAGACAATAGCAGGGAAAGACCAAAAGAAGAACAATAACTTCTCCTGTTCTTATCATATGACTATCACTATTAATGGACAAAGCTTATACATATAGTCCCTTTGGGGTAAAGAAGACATGTTATCACAAATGGAATTTATACTGAACAAGAAATTTCCAACTGCCAACTGTTCAGAGACAGAAGAATGATGCAGGTTCTAATTTACCTATCTAAAAAGTATGCATCACATCTTAGAAAGTCAGCTTGCTTCAGTACACTCACTACCACTTGTAAGAATACATTAAACAAGTGTTATCTGGCACCCTCCAGAAAGTAAAGAGAAAATGCACTTCATAATTAAAGCATTTACAAGCCTTTTCCTGGCCATCTCCTAACAGGTATCACAGAATGGCCCGGGTTGGAAGGGACCTCGAGGGTCCATCAATCCCCAACCCCCCTGCCAGGCAGGGCCACCGACCTCTAATACTAGACCAACGTTTAACACTAGACCAGGGTGCCCAGGGTCCCATCCAATCTGGCCTTGAACACCTCCAGGGACAATACCTGTCATTCAACATAAGCTGCTGCAGCACCTTCGACCTGATTAGGGCATAGCAAAGTGGGAACAATGCATAAGCATGCATTTTCTCAAGTCAGCTCCCTTTTTGTCCAGCCTTCGTTATACTGCCTGCATAAGAGCAGCGAGACAGCACTGAAATAGAAATATGTGTAGTCTCAAGATAAGACACTTATTAAAAAACTGAGGAAGTGGTTTGTTCTGCCTGTGAACCAGACAAACAAGTGGCTCTTCCCACTTCTGGACAATCTTGAGTTACGAGCTGCAGAATGAAGAGTGCAGAGAAACATTTAATGGCTGTTCTTGAAATGTGCTTATCAAACCTAGCAAGATCCAAGGAAAATAACCAAGGGTTTCTGTTCATGCACTTAGGAACTCCATAATACAAAAAGCAAGTTTTAACTGAACACCTCATCACAGTAATTAACACATAATGAAAAAGAAGCTCGGCTGCCAACAGGGTGGAGGAGCTGAACATTGGTTAAAGCTTTGGCCCATTATCACTGGGTTTCTATGAAGCCAGTGTGAAAAGGAGGGGGACACAAGCAAGGACATCCACCAACAGAATGCTGATAATTAAACATTCATTTATTTATTTAATTTTTTTATTCTTTACAAAGTATCCCAGGCCAAACTTCCCACCTAACACTCCTTATTCTTTGACATTAAACAACTTCTCTTGGGAAAACAAGACCTTAAATTTCAACCTAAATTGCCCTTAAGACACAACCATCTTTCTTGAACTTATTTTTCCTAGCATAATTACCTTCAAGAAAGAGCGCAGCTAATGTCTCAACTTCTTCAGTCACTCTTTCAAACTACTAGATCATCTCCTAATATCTGGATGGACAAGAGCCCTAAGTTTAAGTGTAACCTCCTAAACTAAATTCATGATATAACCATAAATGATCCACAGCCAGAAGCTCTTACTGATGACTCAAATCCTCTGACAGTCTCACTTAGATCCCCAGCAGTGTACCTGGATACGCACCCCAAAATGCCAGCATCTGAAAAAGACAGGCTAAGCCCACTCATTCACATTCATCCCTCAGGATGCAAAGAAAGAAAGTAACTTTAGTGGCCACAATATACAGCATGGGACTGTACACCATGCTGGCTTATGCTGATAATGAACAATGCCAGGTGCATTTTCTTTCCCTTCAACCAACAAATCTCAGCTGAGAAACACAGCTTTAACTTGAAAGCAAAGCGTACTTTTCATTTCACGCTCCCATAAATCCATGCAGACAAAACACCACACTACAGAGAGCCCCTCAAAGCATAACCTATAAGCAGCGACAGAATGGTTTCACAATCTGCACTGCTGTTGTCATTTCAAGTGGCTCTTACCTCATCCAGACCTCCGAAACAAACACGCAGCCTTGCTTAATGTCTTCCCTCAGTTACAGATGCACTCACTACACTCCTTTGCCTTGCATTACAACCTTTCAGCCCTACCATTCCACTCCCTCGTGTGAATGTATGTGTATATACATATACGCACAAGGATATCTGCACACACAGCTTTCATGATGGTACTGCTAATCTTACATTCTTCTTTTACTCACACTGCTTTAAGGACTGGACTATGGGGACAGATGCTGTTAGCAATAATGTAAATTATGTTTTCTTAAAATGTAAATTATTTTTCTTATAAGGCCTAGTAACCAATTTAGAGAAAACTATACCACCCTCTTAATGTGTAGTAATACTGAAGCGTTGGAATTTGCTCACGTAATAAGGCCTTACAAGAACCATATTGCTCTTATGGGATTTCTCACGTGTTCTTTAGAACAAGCTCAATTAACATGAGTCTATTTTGTATTACTGATAGGAAAGCTGGGACAAAAAAAATCGGAGGGGCAAAGAGAGAGACATGCACAGATAGGATACATTCAGGTCTCAGCTAAGCCCTGCTGTCCCCCCACAGGGACTTGAGCTGCCAGCACCCTCCACCCAACTCCCACTGCAACCGGAATAGCCGATCCCAATGATCCAAGAAGGGAACAGCCAGGAAAAGCAGCAACATGTTTCAGACTCAGATTAGTAAACCAACTGTACCAAGTTGCCTGTTGCTGTGAACTTATTATAGCACAATCTGTCACCGAGCAATTAAAATATAACTTCATGCCTGCGCTACAACTAGCAGCACGGTGCCTTGGACACTCCATCTTCTTACTGCCTTGATCTTATGGAGCCTTTCTTCTTCTCAATCCCACATGCAATTTGCAGAGTCATTTTCTGACCTGGCTTCATGGACTAATACAGCTGAAATAAGCACAGATCTGGACATATGCAGCTTGCAAATTGTAAGATCGAGTACAATAGGCTTGCAGGTGCAATTTCCAAGTAACAGCGTAAGATTAATGAATTTCCCAAGGAAACAGTTCAACATGTGCTCTGTAGAGGAGCTGACTAACAGCCAACAAGATAAGGAGGACACTGTTAGTGCATTCATTAAGATGCCAAGGAGTTAAGAAGCCGAGTGCCACTCAAAAATCCTACAACGCCAGCTCACATTTCATCCATTCTTCTGTGTCACTTCTTCCATGGGTTAAAAGAATCTTCCTGGCAGTCTCAGCAGTCCCCTATTGATTCTGACCACTCCCTCAGGTGACTGTTTAACCAGACTGGACTCAAAGGCATCCTCAGTTCCCACTCTGTTTCAGGCTCCGATCTGGATATGCAGTTTTCACTGCATTTGTGGCAGTTCAGAGCCTGAAGGAGCTGCATGTCTGTTCTTGATGCTGTGTCTGTTTGGTAAATCGGTTAACTCAGTGGATCATTACACCACTACATAGCAACTTTCCAAAGACTGCACAGATTAAACGGCACTGAGCAACTATGAGTGCCTGCGAGAGCCCTTCACAGCCACAAACTTAACAACCACTTTTTGGTTGTTAACATCTCCACTGATCTTCACTCTAACTTGGCAGCAAAGATCATGAATTGCTGTTACCTTTCTTTCAGCTACCCCAGGAGGCAGATGGGAAAACAGAACTTGGATTCCACTATAGGAGGCGCAGGAATGACGCAAACAGAACTGCAGAAAACATTACATTGTTGTATATGACAACACTGTGCTGACCATTCCAGTACGCTTTAAGCAGGAACAAACCAGTACTGCTACCCAAAGGGAACGGTTTGCCTCCTTCCAGCCCTACACTCACACATCACTCATTGCTTGCAGGAAGCACAACTATTCAGTGGCCAAGCAGATAACTGCGCAAAGGAACTGTGCTTAAAATCAGCCAATGCTAACAGTAGAACTGCTGTACATTAGCTGGAAGTGACCATGTAAAGTCACATTAAGAAGGCATGCTTTAATACTTCAAATGCATTATTTACTTCATTAGGTATTTTCAACAACAGCCCCCAGAAGTCTACAGGGAAACTACTGGCAATGTTTCAGAAGGGAAAATAAGAGATTCTGATCATCCAAACGGCACAGACCCAGACACAAGGGTGGGCATTCTCTGTACGAATATCTTTGCATTTTTATGTGTATTTATAGCAATGTTCTGCACAAGCATTTCAGAACCAGTTTTTAGAATCCACATCTTTTCAACAATTTGCATTACAAAATATTCTAAAGAAGGTTTCATTTCAGAAAGGCAGAAACTGCCTCCTTCCAGATAGGCAGTGTGCAAATAAGCCCCCACTGAATGAAGAAGGCCTTCAGTATCCTTTTGCAAATGGATTTCACTGCGGTTTGTGAGGACAATGACTTTGCTCTTGGTTTTACAGAATTAAAGATTAACTACACAAGGTGTGTCTCCTGTTTTATTCAAAACAGCAGTGAAACACTGTGCGCAGTTCTGTAGGGAAAAAAGTGAGGCTGCTCTCACAGAAAGGCAAAGTCATCTGAAGGAAGAAAGCTGAAGCATGTGAGTACAGAAGAGGTATGCAAAGTGATTCAGCACATACAAACAGTGAAATTGAATACGACATGCAGCGGCCCAAGGAATTCCAGCTAAGTCACAGGAGTATCTGAAAGCACAGTTTACAATGATGCAACATGAGAAACTGTGTGGTGGGTCTTGGCACAGCACCTGAGTGCCTTCCCAAGGGGTCCTCATGTCACACAGAGCCACCATTTACAGAAACAATGAATTACCATCCTACCAATGATAGCTACACATTATGAATTAACAACTCCTCGCTGGACTGCTCAGCAGAGCCAACAGCCCTTCTCAGCTTGATGGGCTCTGAATTCAAAGGGCCACAGACCTCAAACGGCTACTGGCTTCGTATTAAAAAGAAAAAGGCACCTTCAGAAAATGAGAAAAAATATATACGTGCCCATAAAAGTTGACATTCTACTCCCTCAAACAAAACAAAAAGGTTGCCATGCAGACCTTTGACTTTGGGAGTAATATACTGGAGTATCTACCTCTCCCACTCACTCTGACCAACCCTATTAGCAGTGCTCTGGTCTGCAAAGCTCACCGGGCTGGATCCCCATTTCACTGGCCAGCCACGACAGGAACTCTGGTCTTTGTAAGCTAGCATTAAACACCACAAAACTGAGCTGATTTGAAAACAGCTACAGGCTAAAACACGCTCATTTTTTTCATGTGACCACAGAAACCATGGTCTAAATTCTCAGTTGGAGGCTTACACGAAGATCCCCTGGGTAAGAACAGAAACACATCAGTTTCAAATTAGAAAAAGGTGAATTTTAATATCCTTTTGAAATGATACTTTGCAAAGAGCAAGAAGTAGATTCACTTTTGCGATGACATTTTGTTCTTAACAGTTTTTAGAATGCAAAACAGAAAGAAAATGACAGAATATGATTCTGGAGCATCCAGTGGGAGTTATGTTTGTTCCTACTGTTTACTTATTACTACATGGCTGAAAGAGCACAGAAATTTAGACAGAAAAACGTAAGACAACTGAAAATTAGCATGATGAAATCTAATATTAAAGCCAAAAGAAGCATTTCACACTTCTCTGCAGAATATGTTGATATTCACTACTTCACCCAGAAAGGTAGAGGTGCTGTAAATGCTGATATCATTTTCTCCAAAGAGAAAGAAATAAAGGTTTTCCACAACAGAAAAAGTTCCCATTGACATTCAAATTTTACCAATTAAATCATAGAATCATAGAATCAGTAAGGTTGGAAAAGACCCACAGGATCATCCAGTCCAACCATTCACCCATCACCAATGGTTCTCGCCAAACCATGTCCCTCAACACAACATCCAAACGTTCTTTGAACACTTCCAGGGTCGGTGACTCCACCACCTCTCTGGGCAGCCCATTCCAGTGCCTGACCACCCTTTCAGAGTAGTAGTATTTCCTAACATCCAGCCTGAACCTTCCCTGGCGCAGCTTGAATCCATTCCCTCTAGTCCTATCACCAGTCACACGAGAGAAGAGGCCGACCCCCAGCTCACTACAACCTCCCTTCAGGTAGTTATAGGGATAAATGACTGAACTTGGTGAAGGAAAAAAAAATCCCTCAACTATGCTGAAGAATGTGAGCTACTTCCATAAACAGCCTCTTAGGTTCTTGCTGGTCTGACAGCTGACAGGATGCTCAGAACCAAAACGTGCTCCCTTTGGCACATCATTTTAGCAGGGACACTAAAAGCAAATTCAGCAGAATTTGATTTTAGGGACAACGTGCTGCAGGATAACATTCACAAAATATAAGAATAAAGATCTAAATAAATAAATACCTTGTTAGTTAGAACAGCACCATCTGTGGCAGCATACATAAGCTTGCCATTATATTAGTTACACATCCCTGCATTTCACCTCAACCTGTAAATTGCACGTGGCCTGATGTGCTCCAGTTACCTACATGACTACGTTTCAGATGCATTGCTGCTTCAGGGAGCCTTGATCATTATCCAGGTGCAGCATTCTGCAGAAGTGTGGTTTCTACTTGGCAGTGTAACAAAATCTGAAAACACACACAGTGCAATCCTGCAGATAAGGAAGAAACAGAGCAGTGCTCACAGGTCTGAACTCCAGGTACAACATGAATTTACTGACTTAGCTCTTTGTTTCTTTCACTCCCTTTCTTAATACATCCCTGAAATATGAAAATTCCACTTAATGGATTTTTAAGAGGACTAACTCTGAAAAAATCTCCTTATTTGAGCAGGAAGTAAAGCTCAAGTGATTCTTAACAGTCTCTGATAATTCCTTTTATTTTCACACATTAGACCAATCATCAGTAACATTAAATGAATCTGAGATGGTAAATGTATTAAAGAAGTGGGCCACAGTCATTTTGTTCTACAAACTCTGGAGAAAAAGATGGCAGAAAAAAACAAGAGAAGAAAGATAACATGAAATCAGCATCTCATGTTAAATTAAAATGTTATTCACCGTAAGTCTTACGTGCTAATTAAAAATGAAAAAGGTATAAGATATTCCTGCTACATTAAAATACATCTGGACTGAAGATATGTTAAACTGAAGTACATCATTAGTTACAAAAGCCTCAGTTTCAACAGGCTTTACTCCTGTGCTTCACAAGTTTGCCATGGTGGTGCCATGGACATCTCAGAGCATAAACTCTCCTGGCTATGAAACTTCACTTCACACAAGGATTGATGGAGGAGTACACAGAAACTCCCATGTTTTCCGGTGACTAACCAGACTCCAGCTGCCACAAACTTTCCCTTAACAGCTCTCTTTAAAGCACTTCCCATCAGTAAAGAACAAAATACCCATTTCAGCTCACCTTTCAGAAGACCTACAACTCGTCAAGTACTTGCTACACCAACACAGATACCATAACCTCCTTGTGCCTCAGTTTATTCATGTGCATCTAAGTATGTACATCATGACACAAAGAAATATTGGAAGCTTTATTTGGTAGCACTGAATACACTCCAAGTCAGCAAACGCCAGGTGCTGGGCCCCAAACACATCTCTTGGCAGAACACTGACTTCAGCAGCTCCCACTCCTGGTCACCCTTTCCTTCCTCTCTGCTTTTCACAGCTGCTGAGAAGTCCTCTGCACTGCTACCTCAGTTATGACAGTGCAGCTGCTCGTGGGCCATCTGCTATCCTAGCAAAGACACAGAGCAGCAGGGTCGCTGCCATGGAGGCAGAAGTGACCCCAGAAACCACAGCAATGCACAACATATCTATTGTGTGGTCAGCCTGCAACAGCTTAAAGAGCAGCACAGGCCTGACCGAGGGGCCACCACACAGACCCATGCACTGCTGTAAAGGGTTTATATTCTACACAACCACAGGCAGAGCTACAGGAAGTGACAGGCTGAGCAGCGCATTGCAACAATGTCACAGCTTCACAGTCATGCACACAGCATGCAGAAATTAGTGTTTGCCAGAAAAGAACCATTACACATTAAATAAGCTAATCAATTCCCTCCATACCAGGAAACTGAAGCTTCATTTTCTGATGTGTTGATAACACAAACATTAGTTTAGCTCCAGTCACCAAGATCAGTACTTCTGAAATTGCAAATCAGTCATAGGCCACTAAAACCTATGGGTACATGATCCATGGACATGTCATACTGGGTCTCATTCAAGGCACAAATATTAATACCACATTGCAATACACAAAGCACAACAGGGAAAAGAAGTAAATAAATAAAAGACTCGAGGGCAAAAACTTTGTCATCAGAAGTTAAACCAATGCTTGGCCACCGATGGCCTGCTAAGTTGCGATTGAGAGCTCCGATATTCTGAGCCCCACAAGCAGTCCCACAGCCCACCTAGCAAACGTTATCCTCGTAGTTTAAAACAGTGGAGGACAAAGCAGAATAAAAATGAATGCCTTTAAAAAGTAGAAGGCAGAAGAAAAAGCCCCGACATTTTGTAGCCAGTACCTACAAGTGTTTCCCTCAGATGACTTCAGAGCTATGAGGGCACCTAAAACATCTCTCTATACAGAACTATAGCAAGATGACAAAAAAAAGTCCAAGCATGGGTGAACATAGCGATATCTAGCACAGATCTGTTCCCCTCAGCTTTCTGTATAGCTCTCTGCAGACCCATGTGAGGAAGCACATGTCACTGGCGCTCATTTTAATACATTAATGCCAAACATCTGTGATTACAGCTCTTCTAAAAGGTGTGTTGCTCCCTTCTATCTACTTCGGTTTTGCTCAATGGGTTCATTGGACCCAAGCGAATCCAGGAAAGGCATGTGTGAGATGACAAAGAATGGCAGCACTAGGAACCTTCCTGGCCTCTACTAAACCTAGAAAACTTCAGGTCAGGCAACTCCACTCTTTCCATTGCTGACCCTTCCCCTTTCATTTAAAAGACACCTTGATGCTTCCAAAGAATGTAAACTATTGGACAAACTGTATTTATTTTTTCTTGAGAGGTGCTCATGTATTAGTCTCCTCAAATACTGCAGGCTATAAAGAAGTCATCTCACCTAATCTGTGTTTGGTCCTACAATGTGTTACATGTTCCAACAGCAAAATCACAGTAAACCCAATTAAGAGAAGTCTCACAAGAGGATCTGAGTTTGCATACATAGAGAAAAATCCACAGCAGGCCTGATTAGCTTGGACAAGCTCAACAGCTACGTTGTCCTTATGAAAACTGAGCCATCACTCAAGAACTTCCTTGGCTTGAACAATTCTTGGCTGCACAGCTGTGCAGGACAGAAAGCCTGCACGTACACAGGCTGTCCAGGGCATTAAGACAACCACAAATGGGCAGCTCCTTCCCCTCTCTTGCAGGTGGGCAGGGAGGACTGACTCTAACAGGAGAGCTGGCACTTGAGGCTCCTTCAAGGGAAACAGTGAGGTTACAATGCGGTGTGTCCTGCACAGCCTGATCTGCAGAGCTAGAACAAGGCACCAGCTGAAATAAGACTTTGTGCTTGCAAAATTAAGAAGCTGTGTAGCACCATCCAGCTCCAACACAACTCTCAAGCTAAAAAAAGTTACCAAGACCCTCAGATGCTCTATTAAAGTAAGAGAACTGACACGTATCAGTTGAAAATTTGGCTCCCTGATCTACTGTTGAAATAGCATATATCCTACTAAAAGGACACAGATAACCTGCACTATTTTGCACAGGGGACAACACGGAGATTTCACACCAGTTCCTTTCTATTGGAAAATCTCTTTTGTATATGGTGACCCAACCCTTTCAGATGGGCAGTGGAAGATCTCCAATAGTCTGGCATTGCACAGCCTAAGCCACACAGCAAAGAAGAATGCTTAAACCAGATTCCCTTGCCTTATACAATCACTCGTTACCGCAGCAAAGGCTTGGAACTAGGAGGAGTTTTATAAAGAAGAGTATCTCCATTTTAACCTACTCATCCAGGGTAACACACCTACACTGAGCGGGAAACAGCTCTGATTTCAGCAGCTCTTTCACAGAATCATAGAATAGTTTGAGTGGAAAGGGACCTTTAAAGGTCACCTAGTCCAACTCCCCTGCAATGAACAGGAACATCTACAGCTAGATCAGGCTGCTCAAAGCCCACTCCATGCTGAACACGAAGGCTGATAGCTTTCTCTGCAGGTAATGCAATTAAAAACACGCAGAACTACCATGCTGAGGGCCACAGGGTTGTCTAAACATTTCTATCAACATAGCTAATCCTACATCTCCCTTGAGCAGACCTACGTAATCCAAATAAAAGTAGGTGCCTTATCGTTAGCGCGAGGCTTAACTTAAATCCCTTCCAAAACAACACTAACCCAACTGAAAAAGGTCCTTGTAATAACCCGAGGGTTCGCCCACAACAAGCACTGAGCAGAATCACCTCCACTCATTTGTGGATCCAAAATCCACTGCGGACAAACATTCAATACGCAGTGACACATTGAATGATTACTGTATCTATCCGTACCTTGCTCTCCTGGTCTGCTACAGTTACTGTACTTCTCTTAATAAAGACCAATTCGAGTGTGGCACGTGGAAATAGCATCCATTAAAATTCACATCACAAAAACTACGTTTTGAAAAGCACTACTCAGTATTAAAGCACAGGATACTGAACAACAGAACTTGAGATCATGCCCTTTGCCACTAAATATATGTATACACTGCAAATGTTTAAGGTTTTTTATTCTTCACAAAGTCAACTCAATTGAATATCTGGGGTCACTCATATGTACGTTTATATATATACAAGTGGAAACAGTTTTTCTCCAGTCATAAAATTGGTTGTATCATTTCAGTACAGCTCCAGAGAAATAAAAACTTTAATTCCCCCATCTGTGGTCTTCAAGAAGCCTATGCTTTAAATTACTAAATACATGCAAAGTCCAAATCCATAAATATTCCAATTTTCAAGCAAAAAAAGGAAGCCTGAGCCTCAGTCAAAAGAAGCAACAGCAAATTTATTAAAAAAAAAAAAAAAAAAGATTTCCTTCCTCTTCAGCAGAAACACTGTCAGCAAGTTACAGCTGCAGTGACTTTCATTTCAAGTAGACAGAACCTTTCCAACAGTTCACACAGTTTTCTGAAGCAACGCCTGCAAAATAATCCTGAGGGTTAGGGAAGGTTCTTTGATTTTTAAGATAAATAAGCATAAATAATATAGCACCCATTTGTGCAAATGACATACTCTCAGTAGGTCATGCTCTCAGATCTGAAGTTTCCATTGTTGTAAAGGTCACTTACATGTTGCCAAATCACAATAACTGCTGCAGCACTGGAATTTTCAGGCAGACGGCCTTTGGACAAGCTGCAGCTCTAGAGCTGAACTCCCTGGTTCACTCATTCTCCACTGTATCTCCAGTGTATCTGGAGGCAAGTCATTACCCTGCTGGATTACCCAGCTGTCAGAGTCAAACATAATATTCAGTTTCTCTTTAAAGTGTCAACATCTCTGTGTAGAGCAGCGGTTTAATTGATGGGATGTAGTACTACACACACACC
Organism: Pavo muticus; assembly: GCA_016647715.1. Taxonomy (NCBI): domain Eukaryota; kingdom Metazoa; phylum Chordata; class Aves; order Galliformes; family Phasianidae; genus Pavo; species Pavo muticus. The sequence goes on along the minus strand of JACDJE010000160.1, from coordinate 3,394,731 downwards.
TCTTTAGGTCTGTACTGTGTACAAGTGGCTGCAGCAGTCTTCACCTCCATGATCCCATGGTATTTTTGGACTCAAAGGCCTCATTCACCCACTACATGGGCATTTCCTGATTTGTTCTAACCCATGCATCACCCTGGCTTTTATTTACCACGTACATTCAAGCCATGCTCTCATAACTGAATTACTCCTCCACGCAGGACTCGGTTTTCAGCACGCCTCATCCCAGGATCTGAGCATATCAGAACTACTAAAGTACTTGCATTCACACTCATAATTATAGGAAGGGATAATTACCCTCATTTCACATGAGTAACTGAGGCACAGCAAGACAGTTAATTAACGTTAATGAACATTTCCAGATCTGTTTGCTTTTTCCCAGAACACTACATACGAGCACATTTTCACCACCAACGACAAAAACCATTCTCATGACAACCAGCCTTTCATGCCATTCCAATAGATTTCCTGTTGCAGATCCAGGCCACTCAAGGAACAAGGCAGGAGCCAGCAGAAACAGAAGCAAGTAGAAATTTAATGCTTGTAAGTAGCATGAAATGAAGCTGCACAGACAATCCAAAAGTCATGCATGTTCTTAGTGCTCGTCTTCACAACCTTACAGACTGATGCACTTATAGCTTACTGTAGATACAGCAAAAAAGAAGTTTCTAAAAATCCACAAATCAATAGTCAAACCTCATTCCCCTTCTCCCCACTTTCTCTCACATTACGATGCAATTTCCCCCCCACACACATCTCTGTATCTATGACCTCTTCCCTCACCTCAGTTTAATTTAGTCTCAGTTTCCCTCATGTTCTTAACCCCTCCTCCTTCTCCTAGGCCTGGACCAATTTGTTTCTCATTGAGCTCTGTCTCTTCTCAGTAAGTTCTAGCCTCACCTCAGAGACTCCCCATGCTATATTTAACTTCTTACTACAGTACATCTGTTCAGCCTTCACAATTCTCCACCTCCAAACTCCAACTTCTTACCGCAATTTCAATTCCTAAATTCAGCACCCAGCTTCTCATGTTAACTGAGGCTGAGCAATAAACGATTCTGGCAACTCAGACAAACAACTCAATTCCTTTACTGAACACATTTAGCAGCTGCATGGTAAAATCACGTCCACAACAGAATAATAAAGAAAATAAAATAGTTACCATGTGGTCATATGCAAATGCTGTAGTTACATTATAACAATGGGAGCTGCAAGAATCCCAAAAATTGCAGGCTGAGCTTGATTGATATCAGCCTTGTTCAGTAAGAACTGAATATTGGTTTCACTTTATTTTATACCATGGCTTTTGCAGTCCTACGTAGCTACAAACCCCACTTTTATTTTCCCACCTAATTATAGACAGTTTAGATATCAGCCAACGAGGCACTGTCAACTCAGGACCTTCAAACCATCCCTTAGATCTCACACCTCCACCCCCTTAAGTCATTGGTACTTTCCAACAATGGTCCTAAATTACGATTCCTGTCCTGATATGGCAAATTCCTCAAGAAAACAAATTAATTCAGTTTCCTTCCACTTGGAGCTTTTTCTTCTGGAGAAAGAAGAGGTAAAGAAGTACTGATCATTTTAAGCTACAAGACCACTTGAGGTTAACGATGGAAAACAGCTGTCACTCATAACAGAGAACACAAGCACCATCTTACTCAAGGATGAAAACTTGGAGAGCAGGATTTAGAGAAAAAGCATGTTAACCATATATCAGCATAGCATTAGTTACCTAACTAATGAGCTGCAGAAGATCCTTCACCAGCACTGCGACTGTTCAGCACATTCTTGGCAAATAACCAAGCTCTTCTCAGCCAAAAGCTTAATCGTGTTAATAAAGGCTCACTAAATAAATATCTGACAGTTACATTAATTTATGAGTAATTCCAAGTTCACGGACGCTTTGAAAATACTCACAGAAACCTTCGATCTTGTCAGCTGTCTTGCTCCAGGCTACCTGCCTGGTTTCCATTATGACCTGAATAGTCCTTCTTTCTGGACTACTCTTCTTAATACTGAATACTGTCATAACAGTTCCCAGCTCCAACGTCCTTTTGATCTGGCTTTTCTCATACTCCGGCAGCTCTCCATAATCTATACTCTTCCTGGGCATTTTTTTTCAGGTTTCCTTTCAATCAAACTCGTATGGTTTTCACTGTGCTGAAAAGAAAAAAAAAGAAAGAAAGGAGGGAAAAAAAATCAGTATTTAAGACAGCATTTTTATTCCTTTAAAACCACATTTATTAAAATTAAAGATACTGGTAGATCCATAAGTAGAATAGACTCCTTCAAACAAAGCTCAAACCCTGACTATATTTATCTTGATTTGATGACTTCAGGAGTCTCATAAGACATCAAAAAAGTATCTCTTCAAGCCTAAGATCCTTTCAAGTATCAGATCAGCTTTTACTTACCATTTTATAGCAAGTAAAATACCAGTAAGTCTTTGCTCATGGACATTTTTCTATTTGACAGAGATAGAACAAGCTGTTTTCAGTCATTCCTATAAGAGTCTCTTTATTGTTTTAGGGTATTTGTAGATTTGTGTGCCATAAAAACTTTGAGAGTTCTACGTCATGCTGGAAGTTAAATCTTCAGTTCTTGATTGAAACTGAGGGTAATTTAATTTCTGGAACTGCAAAAAATATCTGGAAAATGATTTTGTCCTTAGTATTAACAATGAAGATACCAATATGGAATACGATATTTGCAACATTTGAAGCTCAATCAAAACCTTTTTCCTCTCCCCTAGTTGTTTTTCTACAGTATTATTATATTCACGATACCAACTTCAGACAGTCAAAATGCTGTGCCCATGGTGAACTGCAGCAGGTTTGCTGTTCTCCCTGCCTTGTCTTAATACAGAAGCATTAATTTACTGCTTGAAGAGAATTCCAAAAACCTAACAGCTAATTACAAGCTTGATTACTCCTCAGCAGGATTATTTACAAACAGAAAGCCCTAAAACCTGCTGTCACCCACGTACAAAGAAGTGATACCATTTTTGCCCAAGCAGCAGGAGCTGTTGCCACACAGTTCCCAATGGCTCCCCTTAATTTCACCCCTGGGCAGGACAGGTCTAAGTGTCCTGCTGGATTTTCCCTCTGCCACAGCATCCCTGCTGTTCTCCTCCTGTCTCCTCAGCCCACTACTCTGCATCACAGTTTCAGTTTCTGCACTGATAACTAATTTGTCCGTGTCACTTCTCGCTTCCCCTTGGTAACTTCTTCCAACCCTCCTCCCCCTCTCCCCATGTCAGTCTCCTGACCTGCGCTTCACTAAGGAGCTCTCTTTTCTGCTCTCTCATTAATACCACAAAGCTGTCCTTCAGTGTTGTCACTAACCACTTTCAGTCCCATCTGTCAGACTCTGAAGCGAACCAGTGCAATCTTTCCAATCTCTTTTTAAATTCTACAACTTCAATGAACACTGGGGCTTTTTTTAGGCTATCAGAGAAGCAAACATGAGGCCCTTCTTATCTGCGAAGTGGCCTCTTCTGCTTTGCCTGCATGGAACCTGAAGTCCATCTGGTGTTCTGCAAAGAGTCACACAGATTACACCGCGTTTAATTAGCTTGTTACTGTATAAGAAAAGGGTACTCCATTGTCTTACTAGTACTTAAAAAATACATATATGCCAATCCTACAACTGAGACTTCTGGACAACTTTTAAGGATTGTACACAATGGTAGATTTCAGCCAGAATGTGGTTGATGCTTTCTGACTCCCTGGAACAAATCAGCTTGTCATTGAAATCATCACCTGTTTGCATCTAGCAATTTAGCCATAGTCGTCCAGCTACAGTGACTTATAGTATCAAAAATACAAGGAGAACAGAAATACAATAAAGAATAAAAGTCTTTGAAAAGCACATTGTTTTGCAGCTGTAAAATGAAACGTGTCTTAAAACAACATGAAAAGGAATTTCTAAACATACTAATTTAATAAAAGGCAATGAAGCATTTTTTGAGAGATCAGCCCCTTAGTACAAAGGAACTGCCTCTCAGAGGTGGCTTCTTAAGCAGCTTCCGCTGAATATAATAGACTGGACTTCCTCTTTTAAAGCAGCTCCTTCTTTAAAAAAAGAAAGTGAACACTGCTTTTAGCCTACCTAAAATCTTAAGCTAGAAGCCAGGCTTTTAACTCACTGCGAAACAACACTGTAGCTGAGGACACAGACTTCATCACTAAGAAGGTGGAAAGAACATCACAGCACTTCATCAACCTAACCAACCTTTATTGTCTGTTTACCTGTTCCATAACTTAGAACAAACACCACAGAGAGCTTCCTAACAGTGGAACACACCAGACCTCCCAAAAGTACTAAGTGAAGCGCCTGATACCAGACCTAAACTTCTCAGCGTTAAGAGGCTTCCTAGACATGTAAGTATGTGACCTTCAGCTTTCTTACACCCTTCACTGCACAACGACTTGAATCTACAAGATTTCTACCCATTCACCCAGCAGAACTCCATTATAACCCTCATCAACACAGTACCTGGTTGCCTCTAAATCAGTGGACCATGAGCTACAAGACACCTCTGTGCGAAGCAGAAGCATTACTGCTCTTCTACGGAAAAGTTCCTGAAGCCTAAAGCAGAAAGAAAGGTCCAAATGATTCAATGAGTGATCTGGCAATCACATAACACACAAGATCTGGTTTAGGCACAGACACCAACATATGACTCTCTCCCTTCAACTGTAGCACCACAGGAGCAAAACTTCGATGCTGTCCTGTATCAAAAGCAGAATCGGCATTACCCATTACTTTTCGTGTTGTGACACAACAGTAATTTCTACACTGTCTTTTAGTGAAGAGCCTGAACACTTTGTACCAAAAAGTCAGAAAGACCCACTGCAAGGAGCCAAGTGAACACAGACACGGAGAAAGATGTACTTGGTGCTATCCAAGAACCTGCATATTTAGTGTTAGTTCACTGCAGTACTTCCCAATTTCAAAACCAAACCCTTAACTGAAGATCAGTCTACAATTCCTACCATGTAGACATCTGATAAAACACAGAGCGAAAGAGCTGTAGACAGGTGAAATTACGTGCAGGTTGGCAACAAACATTTCAGATGAGCACAGCAGAACTGCTCCTGAGCTGCAGGACACCGCAGGTGCCTTCCCTGCACACAAAGGTTGCTCAAAAAAGCGGAATCTGAAGTCAGACTCACCCCAATTTCTACATTTTCCCATGAGCTCTGGGCGCTGCCGTCCCCATTCTGCACGCGCCGCTGCACGCTCTGCCCCCAGCCCAGTCTAGGGACAGCACCTCACCCAAACGAGCACAGCACCACCAGCAACACCACCTCACTAACAATTAATAACAACCAACAGACGGCTGTTTGCACGGAGCTTTGCCGAGCAGGGGGAACCTAAGCGCTCGGCCACACGGGACACCTGCTAGGGACCAAACGCCGGCCCAGGCTGCGGCCCTCAGCCCTGAGCCGACCCGTGCAGGGCGCTGGGCTTCTTCCCCTCCAGCAGGCCAGCCAGCAGCGGTGACAGCCAACCGCGAAGTGCCGGACGGCGCGGTCCCCTCGGCGAGCCCCCAGAATCCTCGCCCCCTTCCCGCGCAGCCCCTCGCGCGCCTCCCGCCGAGCACCAGCCCTTCGCGGCACCTTCCCTCCCCGCCCGCCTCCTGCTGCCCACGATGCCCCGCGCACAGCCGGCTGGCCGCCTCGCAGCCTCACCTCCGCCGGCCGCGCGGACGACGCGGCGCTGGGCGCTGCCGGTGTCAACACGGAGGGGGGGGGGATGGTGGTGGTGGCGGCCGGTGGCAGTGTCGCCGCGCCCGGCCCCGTCTCTCCGGGGCTCCCACTTCTGCTTCTGCCGTACTCGGGAAGGGGCGGGCCACGTGACCCCGGCGGCCACCTCCTGGTGCGCGGGGCGGGCGGGCGGCGCTGTCCGCGCGGGTTCTGATCTGCCGGCGCCCTCGTCCCTTCAGAGCCCGCGGGGTGGGTGCCATCCCGCCTCCCTGCTCCCTGCTCTCTCAGCCGCCTTCTGAGGTGGGGGAGAGCCGCCGTGGCCCTGTGTGAAGCTCCTGTGAGGAGCAGCGGTGGGTTTCCTTCAGGGATCAACCTAAGCACCAAATAAACGATGACACGGTATCGTGGGTGGGTGGCTTTAGGTGAAAGGCTTAAAATTCACTGAATAGGATCCACAACCATGTCCATTACATCAAAACAACCTCAGCTTATGGCCTGATTGGTTTTGATTAATAATTTTACCTTCAACATGCAGAAATTACTGAAACAGTACAGTATCTGGAATGAGGTAGTGACAGCAAGTCCTACAGCAAACACCAGGAGCAATGCTACCTCGCTGCGTAGGTCAGAAAGGACCAAAAATATTCACCGTATCCAGCAAAGCTGCCAGGAAAATTTTGGGAAACTCTTCCCAAAGGCATCTAGCAAACACTTGTCATAGTTAAAAGCATCCACGACAGATCAAGAGCACAAGTGCGACTTCTGAGTAGGACTTCTCAGGACCAGAAACTGAAGAGTGCATGCAAAACCACCACAAAAAGAAGAAAGCGCAAAACCTTGTACCTCTGCTCTCTGAATCCCAGCTGTCAAATCCAGTGTTAATGTGGATATGTTGGCAGTGAATCTCAGCCCCAGCAGCCCCTCCTGGTTCTGCTTCACGAGGCTCAGTACCAGCATGCTCCTCACCAGTCATACGGCATCGCTTCAGCACAGGAACTACCCTTGAGCAACCCACAAGCCACACAGGCACGGAGTTGACCATCTTTCTGATAGTCAGTCTTTGCTGCAGAAGTGAAGCAGCACTGCAAAATATAGCAGCCTTACGTCTAGATGTGCTGCAGTGTGGTTGGACTTCAGTGTTGTCCTGGAAGGAAGATTAAACCTACCAGCTCCCAACATCTCTTGCGCAACTTCAGGCTTCAATGATAAAACTCTCTTACAGTTGGAGAGCTGTGTAAAAGAAAGTACAGCTGTGGAAGAAAATCATATCTTCAGTGGCGTTTGTAACATGGAATCATGTAAATTGCGGGCTGTAACAAAACCGTAGCCATATAAATGGGGTAAGCAATTCTTAAAAAAGACACAATAAAATAGTGACTTTTGGAAGCATTGGCTATTCCTCAGCACACCCAGAAGCATGAGTACTTGGCTGCCCTCACAGTCAGAAGAGAAGATTAAAAGTCTCTGTCATAATCAGCAGCTCCTGCCACCTGCCTTTAAGACTTTTACACTTCAGTCATAAATACCTCAAAAAAGGCATTGACACTGACACTTTTTGATTATAGTATTGAAATGTTCAGCCCTATCTTATTGCCTTATTTGGTGCTGAAGTGTTGATTACTTCCTCTTAAGAATAAGCAAGGCATCAAAGAGGATCACAGGCCTGGCCAGGCAGCCTCCTGCATGCAATAAATAATGGTCACAAAACTAGTGCCAGCTACTACTGGAGCCACAAAGAAAATAAAGCTTTTGTGCAGAGGACAAAAGCTGAATAGTTTTATCCCATCAATTCCCATTGGAAAGAAAAATTAAAGAACCCTTAGCAGGAGGAACTTGGAGGATATTGTCTAGCTGTAGCTGCACAACACAAATGATGAACTTCCCAAACAGCCACCTTCAAGCATGTTCACTGACAGCTGCAACAGCCTCAGCACATCTCAGCTTGGTGGAGTGTGGACTCCTGGCAAAGTGCATCTTTCATGAAAAGTGCTCTGGTGCTCACTTGGCTCCATTCTTCAAATATTTTCGTTTTAACTTTGGTAAATTATTGTCACCATCACAATATTGTAAATAATAAAGTAAATATTGGTTTAAGGTAAACTGAAGTAGCTAGCAACAAGCTGACAGGAAGGAAGGGAGGTCATAGCTCTGGCTGGCCTGCTGCCTACTGCTACATCTGAGCCGTACGATATTCAGCTGCTTCTCGGTTTACTGACCTTGCCCCTCGTTACTTGCAGGCTCTACGTTTAAAAAATCTTTTGAGAAACGACTGCCCTCTGTCCTCGTGCACTTGATACAATAACATCCCTTAGCATTTCTGCAGCAGTTTTCATTTGCAGGTGTCAAAACATTTTTAAAACAGAGTAGAAAATATTTTTTTCACATTTCCAAAGGAATTGAGGTGTGGAGAGGGAGGTTTGCAGAGGTCCCCAGCAGCAGCCAGCCTGGGGCAGAACACATCCCCAAGCTTCACACCATGACCTGCACTAGGAATGGCATTTCCTCACAGCAAAACTCCCTATTCCAGAAGAAAATTTTCATTTCTCAGAACCATGGTTTTTTAAAGTTCCAGTTTAGCAGAAACTCTGTCATGTGATTTGGGCTGATCGATACAAACCTAAAAGCAGATGTGAAAACACGTGAACTAAGCGTGGGTTTTTTACACACCTGCTAACTCCTTGCTCAGTGGCTTGGGCTGGTTTGGTTGGCTACACAAAACACCATTATACTTATAAGGCCGACAATTATACCTGCAGCTGCAACATGAGGCACTGCAGATATTTCCTCCACAGCCCCAATGCCAGCAGCTCTTCTCCAGCACCATTAGCAGAGAGAAATTCAGCGTCAACAAGGCCTCAGCAGGACATGGAACCACTACAACTTTCCTCCTGTGATTTTTAAGCCACGGGCTGCTGGTCCTGATGGAGAACCGTGCTGCAGGAGCAACACTGAGAGCTTCCCATTTTCCTCTCATCCTGCTGAAGTCTTCTTAACACTGACTTTGCTGCTGCAGGTGGAAGTCTCTATGGAACCATTAGAAAGACATAGCCCAGTCTTTTTTTTGTTCTTTCCATGGCTGACTGCAGGGATTTAGTGTTGGCCAAGGCCTTCCCCCAGGGCACACAGGAAGGGAGGAGAAGTTTCTTGCATCAGTGCTCACTCATGCAAAGATCAGCTTTAATCTGTCCCATGCTACATCAGAAAAGAGCTCTCCAGACAACCAAAGCATTAGCATGAACTGTGGACGAAAAGAGCACATTGCTCCTATTTACAGATAGGCATGAAATCATGCAAAGCTCACATCAAAATCTCACTGAAATGAAAATATGATTGAAAAGTTCATGAGGTACTTGAGTGATTTTTTTCTGAATAGGGGTAGGATGAGAGAGACTCTGCTGGGATATGCATTGCAGGCACATGTGCCTTGGAGAAGCATCCATCTGGTGTATCTGCAGGATCAGCATGGTTGCATAGAATGCAAATCATGATCGCAACGGCTGTTATCTTTATTCACTGTAGTTATAACTGAGTGAGTCACATAAAAGGGTCAAAACCTTCTGTTCTACTTGTGATGATAAGCATCTTCTTAACATACCGCGTTAGAGATCTGTACGTCAACAGATCAAGGTGGGAGTTAGTACTGAGAGTGAGCTATGACAGACCCTGGCATGGGGGCCCAGTCTTATTAACATATTTGTTAACAATTTAACAGAGGGAATAAATGAAGGAGAAAATATAGATAATATATCTACTAATGACTAAAAACCTGAATAAATTGATATTCTTGCTTGTCAGTGTCTGCGGTGTGCTCTGCTCGCTTACACTGCAACCTGTGCAACTTCACCGGGGCTCATGTACCTGTGCTGACTCAATTTAATTTTGCCTCTTCAGAAGAGCCTCTGCAAAGGACCCATTTTTCAGAAATTCAGACATATATCACCCATTACATGACATGCTCCATTTCCCAAATCCATGTTTTCATATGTTGGTGGAGTCATATTATTTCACATACATTAAAAACCATGTGTGAGAAGCCTCCTGCACCTCCCAGCAGATTTTTTATTGGTGCTACGAATTCATACACTTTGCAATACATCCGTAAGTACCAACTGTACCAACACCTTCTCAATCAGCAACACTTGACTGAAAAATCTAAATTTATATGCTGTGTAAGCTCTTTTAAGAGCAAACACTACATTTGAACTTTTCCAACAGAGAGAAGAACATGGAAAATCGGGTAATTTAAAGCCAACAGTCTTCACTCCAGAGCCTGCCTGCCACACACCTGGAATTATTTGACCCCTTTGCTGTGAAGGGGAGCTGCCCCGCTCAGTCTCAAAGACAGCACTACAGAGCTCACCTTTAATCCTGCGCGGAGTAATGAGCGATGTATTGCTGAGATTAGCTAGGCAGTGTCAAATGGAGGTTTTTTCCTCTTTGTACTCTGATTCCACCTGGGTAGAAGCATACTGTTAATAGCCCTTAAGCATACAAAAACTAACCGTGTTTTCACTAGCCTGAGCCTTTTGTTAACACAAGATGTAATTTAAATAAACCTGCCACCTTTTATGACGCTCTCTCCTCCTTCAGAAGGACAGATTTGGTTATGGCTGTTACTAATAGAAAAAAAAAAAAACAAGGAAGTTATAAGAAGGAAAGTGGAACACACTAAGTACGTCACTTTTAACCAGCAGGACACTCTCCTCTATTACCATCTTCATGGGCTGAGCTCTTTCATGATGTGTCATTAGCATCACACATTAATAACTCATTAATAATGCCCGACCTGAGGTAGATGCAGCAATTGTAACAGATTTTGGGGTCTCTTGGGCAAATGTTTAATTCTTTGCTTTCTGCTTTGTAAACCCTTGGAATGCCCTCTCTTCCTGACTTTAAGATCTGTCTGTAACCAAAAGGGATCATAACTCACTTCTTTGACAAATGCTGAGAGTTTCGCGGGCTCTGCCAATGCCAGCAGCTGAGCTTGAGGTAAAACATTTCATATCTGTAATCCAGAGAAGCACAGGTGAAAATTGAAAGCTCTCGTTCCTGGTTTGAGGTATGTGCTTAGCAAACAGCCTGTGTTCAGCCTCATGCTGTGTGGAAACAAATAGCACACGTGGAAATTGGGACTTCAAGGCTGCGCCAGAGGACAACTCCTAGCTTGTTGGCTCAGCTGGAAATAGAGTGAAAGAAGAAGGAAACCTGATAACTTTGACGAAAATTTGTTCCCATTGAATACAATGAAAATGTTGAAGCTGAATAATGCTAGTTTTCTAGTGATTCGTACTCAAATAGAATCATAGAATGGCCTAGGTTGAAAAGGACCACAATGATCATCTATTTTCAACCCCCCTGCTATGTGCAGGGTCGCAACCACCAGACCAGGCTGCCCAGAGCCACATCCAGCCTGGCCTTGAATGCCTCCAGGGATGGGGCATCCACAGCCTCCTTGGGCAACCTGTTCCAGTGCATCACCACCCTCTGTGTGAAAAACTTCCTCCTAATATCTAACCTAAACCTCTCCTGTCTCAGTTTAAAACCATTCCCCCTTGTCGTATCTCTATCCACCCTTGTAAACAGCCATTCCCCTTCCTGTTTATACGCTCCCTTCAAGTACTGGAAGGCTGCAATGATGTCTCCCCTGAGCCTTCTCTTCTCCAAGCTGAACAATCCCAGTTCCCTCAGCCTTTCCTCATAGGAGAGGTGCTCCAGCCCTCTGATCATCTTCATGCCCTCCTCTGGACCCGCTCCAGGAGCTCCACATCTTTCCTGTACTGGGGGCCCCAGGCCTGGAGCAATCATATGTTATAGCTGTATAAGTAAAGAAAAATACGTAGGTATATTTGTAAATAAATCTCAGCTTTTAAACAGATTAAAAACAAAATCCACCATCGCTCCTAGCATTGCAAGAGCAGTATTGTTGCAGAAAGGATAAGAAAACAGCCAAGCAAAAAATACAGCAGAAGGAAATTCTTAATAACAGGGAAAGAAAAACAGAAGGTTTTCAGCCTCCTCCTACAGGGAACATTAGAGAGTTCTTTGGTGGGGAGATCAGAAAAAGGACAGACCCAGGCTGGAGAAGTGGATGTTCTTTAGCTTTCCGGCTTGTTAAGAGCAGCTTGAAAATGAGAGGTGAGCTAAATGGGAGAGCGTGGTGTTGGCAGGTTGTGGGAAAGTTTTTCTGTGCTTTTTTTTTCCTTTTCAAAGAGGAAATAATGTGTGCAGAGCAGTGGTTCATAGTGGGTCAGTCAGGAAGTCTGGGGCTGGGTATTTAAAAGACAGATATTTTTATTATATGTTGTTCTCAGAAAACAAATACATGCAAGAAAACCATTTTCTTAGATAAAAAACATGCAAAATTAGAACCTGCCTTTCAGTCTAAACCTCTCTATGATTCTATGAATGCAACTTGGAGTAGAACTTTCACCCAGCACTTGTAATGGAAACAGGCAGTTCCTTTCCCTGCTGCCCCTGTCTGCAGCTCTGCCCTGGTGTCTGGTGCTGGCACAAGTGTGTGCAAGTGCCACAAAACCATCTGCCAGAACACAAACATGCAGCAAAGAGGGAAGCAGTTCAGGGTTGGCTCATGTAGATAAGAAGAGGGCGAAGGTATCTGAAAACACAAATTGAAAACTGGCATTAAGAACACTGCAAGTAATGGAAAAGAGAATCGGCTGTGTCTTTAAATTATGAAACAACTTTTTATTTGGCCTTTCATGATCATTATCTGTTAACCGTAAACTAGCTGATAATCTTTACTGCTGTAGGTGCTCATGAAAAATTAATGCAATAGAAACACACAGAAGAGCCCAGCAATAGTCCTTGAGTTGGCTGAGATACCTGGAACTCGGCCTGCACGTGGCACGGATTGGTTACGTCTGACTTCTGATGAGGAGGCTGGTAAATTGACTTGGTTGTTAACCAAAGCAATGTGTGTTTTCACATTTGCCTGTGAAGGATCCGCCTGGTTAGCAGGCTGGTTCTTACTGTGATGGAGGGAAACAGAAAATCCGTGCTGCTAAGACAGCTATGAATACCTGACAATAAATTAAGTAAGCCACATCACAATTGATTTGGAAGGAAAAAAAACGGGGGTAATTAATTAATCACTGTATCAAAAGTCAGGCTATATGGAAGAAGTTGCATCAGCTGAGGATAAAACAAAATGCAATTGCTCCTCGGTGTGTGTAGAGCTCCCATGTCATGCTGCTTTGACCTTTCCTTCTTTTCATTTTCACTGTTTGAAGCAAAGACAAATGGTCTGGGGACAGACTTGTTCTAGCAGGGCACAATGACTATGCTCTGTCATCAGTCTTCTCTTGAGGTGGAGAAGGCCAGCAGTCACAGAATGATAGAATCACAGAATCCTCCTGGATGTGTTTTGTTTGAGAAAAGGCATGGACATAAGGGCCATGCTTCTTGCACAGCAGTGCTGGGATGCTACAGAGGGAGAAAAGAGATCTGCCAAGGCTACAGTACTAGTTTACTCACAGAGGAAGTTTGTACAGAAACTGTAGGCACATTTCAGCAGCTGGCTTGTTGTTCTGAAAACATACTCAAATCTCAAACACAAGCACTCCATCTCTGTAGGGTTTGCTAGGGTCCTTGAGAGCAATAGCTCAGGCTGTGCTGCGGTTTTGCAGCATCAGGTCAGACTGGGAGCACTGCCAGATGCAGGACCACCATTGGGCCACTGCTGCCCGTGGGGGCAGACATCATTAGGCTCATTTTCTTTGCTCATTTGAAACTGAATCTGAGAGAGTACAGCACTAAAGAAACCATTTGTAGTTCTGAGGCCAATGTGCCAGCCGTATTTCGCTGTGTTTCTGGTTCCTCAGCCACCATACGATGGAATCATGTTGGCAAAAAAATAAAAGAGATTTGTTTTAAAACATTACTTGTTTATATCAACTTTAATGTCTTTTTTGCTGGTTTCCTGAAGGCAAAGGATTATGTAATAAAAAGAAAGTCAATATTAAGCAGTGGAGTTTGAAATTACCGTGATAAATTGAATTTTAAAACAATACTGGCCTTATCATGTACTTACAGATAATAAAACGTATCAGATGGGATGATTTGCTGGCACTGCCATTGAGAATACAACACAGAGGGAGGCTGTCCAAGTCGTGCCCCTATTCATCTATCTCCCATTACATTTATACGTCCCTCCTATTGCTTTTCCTAGGATGAGAAGTTATGGGCTGTGTCCTGGCAGCCTGAAACAGCAGACGTGCTCCAGCCCAGCCCCCTCCTGCCCCCAGCCCTCAGGTACAGCTCCTGGGACCATCTCTCACCACATTCCCTTCCTAGAGGAAAGGTGTTTGCTTTGTTACACTGGTATGAGTTTGGCTTTCTGAACGGAGGAGAGGAATGTAGGCAAAAAAAAAACCCCAATCGCTGAAAAATGTCACTGTGCAAGTATTCTGCAACCAAGGCAGTAAAACAGAGATGCACAGATAAATACTAGCCAAGACACCCCTCTGTGCTCTGGGCCAAAGTTCCCATCTGTCTGTGTGGGCAGCGCAGGTTTCCTTCCCTTCTGCCATCATCACCTTCACCAACCTTTTGCATGATTCAGATCCATAAAGTTCTACCCGAAGTGCCTAAAGTATCACGAGTTCTATCTATCTGCACACACCCCAACGCTTCTTTTATTACACGCACCAGAATCCATACCCATTCTTTTAGCACCTCCCACAGCCATCCTTTTAATGCTAAACCAGTGAGTCCAAATGTACCAGGTGATCATCATCAGGATCATAGAACCATTAAGGTTGAAAACGACCACTAGGATCATATAGCCCAACACCAACCCACCCCCACCTGCCCACGTCCCTCAGTGCCACATCCCCACAGCTCTGGAGCACCTCCAGGGACAACGACTCCCCCTCTTCCCTGGGCAGCTGTGCCATTGCATCACCACTCCTTCTGAGAAGAAATGTTTCCCAATATCCAGCCTGAACCTTCCCTGGAGCAATTTGAGGTTATTCCCTCTTGTCCTGTCACTGTTACTTGGGAGAAGAGGCCAGCCCCAGCTCTCCGCAGCCTCCTTTCAGGCAGCTGTAAGGAGCACTGAGGTCTCCCCTGAGCCTCCTCTTCTCCAAACTGAACCATCCCAGTTCCCTCAGCCACTGCTCGTAAGACCTGCGCTCCAGAGCCTTCGCTAGCTTTGTTGTCCTTCTTCAGACACACTCATGACCTGTGCTGGCCATTTCTAAGAGCAACAAAGAAGTCACAGAGCTCAGTTCACAGGGGAAGCACAGTTGCTTTTCTGCTCTGCCTCTGTTGTGTGCCATCACCGCTGCTGCGCTGCTCCATCCGCAATACCACGGTGCCACTCGCTGCCTGCATCCAGTACTAGCAGACTTTCTGCTTGGAATTCCTCTAGTGTAAATGCTGCTACCTCAGCAGAAGTTTGCAAGTCTCTGGCTTGTCTTCTAAGCACCCTTATTCATGCTTTCACACTAGCTGCTCACATAATTTAGCAGCTGAGTATAACTGCATTAGGAGTTCCACCTCCAGACACCCCAGCAGCAACCAGCACAGGGTCAGCTCCAGCCCTCCAGCAGCTGGGAAACCTCACAGCAGCCAGCAATACCAGCTCTTTCCTTCCATGTCACATCCCCAGAGATGGTATTGCACGACGTGATCACATCCACCCCACCTTCACCACTGACCTCTGCTCTTCCCAAGGGTCTTCTCTGGCTGCAGAGCAGAGGTAGCCAGGTGCGCGCCCCAAGGCTGCAACTGCTGAAAGATCCTCCGCAGCAATTGGGTTTGTGTTAAGCCAACACCTTCAGGTGGAAAAGCCTCCCCTGGAACCAGCTCAGGATCACAGACCCCGTTGCATTGCACCATCGCTTTCTGGTAGCTCAGTTTGAAATGAGATCTTCTGGGGAAAAACTGGAACCCTCAGAGCACCCCGAGAGACACCAAAATGTCTCCTTGTGCAAAACAGCTCAGCTGAAGCTGGAAAAAGAAGAAAAAACAACACAGAAAGAAGAAAAAAACAATACAGAAGGAAGCAGGTTTCCCTTCTCCCTTGCTGTGAGAAGCCTTCCCTTCATGCTGACACAGCATTTGTACTGTGTGCTGGATCAGGAATTAATCCAGATGAGCAGCCAGTTTTTTGCTTGCCTGGCACCAGAAAGTGAGGGTTGCCTTCCTTCTGCCTTGCACGTTATACAGACATTCCAGCAATGTGCTATTTGGGCTTCAGAATCTTGTCTTCCTGTGTTTCTCAGTGACTCGGTGAGCGTTTCTCGTTCAACTCATCCTCACAGGCTGCATAGCGCTTGGTGATCTTTCAAGATAGTTTACAGCAAAAACGGATTAAAGACCAACTCAGCTATTAGCTCAGCTGCTCCAATCTGCCAGCTTGACTTTCTCTCAGAGATAGGCTAGGTTAGCAGCTTATCTCCTCAAATCTGCTCTTGCACATGCGACCTGTATGTGAGCATGGCCCGTATCCCATGATACGGCGATTTGGCATTTGCGTGCTTTACATGACTAACCCTTTTACAAGCTTCCATTTCCACTTTCCTTCCCCGGTTGTGCCGTGAGAGGGCAGCAGAGATTGTGCTCGGCTGTGTGCTGGCAGCCCGAGTGCAGCCGCCAATCTCACGTTCCCACACTGAACATCAGCAGGTGATCAGGAAAACGGTAACGTCTGATAATCTATCTGAGAGTAGTTGCACATTGATTTCCCTCCCACCCCGTTGCCATGCACCGGTTGATTTTTAACATAAAGTTTCTCTAAAGCAAAGAGCAAGCCTGCACATTTTCATTCTCCCTAAAACAGACGGGCAAATATTTATAAATCCATGAAAGCAATGAGCAAACAGGAGGGGCTGGGTGGGCTGTACCATGGGTCAGTGACACAGAGCAGCCAAAACCCTCATGCAGCTTCCGTGCTTTGGTCAGACAGAGCTCAGCACCGAGATTTCGGCTGCACCTGACCCCCGGATTTCAGCCTGTTGGACGTGGTTGCACTCAGCAATTATTTTACAAAGAAGGAAACGTTGCTATGCAGCATCTCACCAGGCCAAACCACAGCAGGAGCCCCTTGCACATCAGAGCGGCTGCCGGGAGATGGAGCACTGCACCCGCTGCACTTCGCCACCAAGCACCAACCGAGAGCTTCCAGCTCTTCCCCCCCCCCCTCCAGCCAGGCCGACCCCAATCCTCCATCCACCCAAGGTCAGCTGCTTGCTGCCAGCAAATGAAGCAGAAGGCACTGCTGCTGATGTTGCTCATTACTACCACATGGTGCAGGTGGGCTCTCTGTTTGCTGGCTGCAGGCGTGGGCTGCATTGCTCCAGCCAGAAGATGCCTACAGCTTGTTGGGGAAGTGCAGAAACTCTAGGGGCAAAGCATCTTGGCATAAAGCCCCTGTGTCTGATGGCAGCACCAGCAAAGATGGGCAGATGTTTCAAACTGGTCGATGTGATTTGGTTTCCTTTGGATCATTCCGCCTTGAAACTTCTCTGATCCTGCTATTGTTTGCTTATGGGAAAACTGAAAAACTGCACATTTTCAAGCTTTTCACTTGAAAAGCGACCAAAAAAAGCAACCTAGGAAAATTCCCACGAAGGTCTCAGCAAGCAGGCTGTAGCGCTGACAAGCAAAACCCTGTGATTTCATGTCTTTCCATGCTTGTGGTCCATTTCAGCTATAAATCCCATCCGTTACGAGCAAGGGTTGCTATCGAACATCCTGATGAGAGAGGTGAGATCTGACTGTAAGTACCACATACAATGATGTTTTGTAATGTTTGGTGTAATAAAGCCTCCTGCAAATACTGCCATTGGTCGTCTCACCAATGCGTAACTTGCTGTTGGCAAATCTTCCACAGGAAGGTTATAATAACATCACTCTCTGGCATCTCTGCCAGATACTCAGCTCTTTATTTTCTGTTCTGTCATATAAGCTGAGTAATTTATACGCCTGCTCAATACAAAAGGTGGTTATTATATGTTTGAAGAAAGAGGTTTGACAATACCTGCCTTGTAAGAAGTACCAACGGAGTAGTACAGAGGAAAGGCAAAGGAAAACGCTGTAAATCAAGAGGTGACTAGGCAGTTTTCAGATGGAAGATTAGAACATCGTTAAGGGTTCCACAAACAAATATGTTGAGTTATAGACAAAATCCTGTTTTCTCGCATCTGTCCTCTGTTGTTGCAGCCCTTTTATGGACGTAAATCCCACTGAAGTCAAATCACGTCTATAAACTAAATTTCAGAATTAATCCATAAGTAGAATCTGTCACGAGTGCTTATTACGAGGTTGATTTGTACAAGATGTATAGATATGATTTCAAATAAAAGCAACATTATGGAAAAAATTACGTCAATTGCCATTTTGTCTGAGTAAGGAGCACACAGTATGAATGCCATCCCAAAATAACACGTCCGCAGTGATCTCAATGCAGCTCAGCTAGCATTCCCTGCACTGCATTTTCACACAGGTGATTTCATGGGAGTGCTCACCCTCTGCTCTGGAATGCCATCAGTCCCCCAGGCTCGGAAATGGACACCTGGCTCTGCCCAGAAGGAGCAGGACTGGACCCTGGTGATGCAGCAAGACTGCAGCAGTGCCCTTCCTTGCTGGCTCCGCTGACCTACTTCTTGCATGCAGCTTTGGGCAGTTCTTAGTTTGGTGCTGAAAACTCAAATGGTCGGGCAGGGATTGCAGCAACAGTTGCCACGTGGTGGTGAACCTGGTGGGAAGCACGGCTGTCCCATGGCAGTGCCTCATGGGCAATACTCCACCGTGGGTGTGGGGGACACACCTAGAATCACAGAATCAATCAGAGAGTCATAGCACCATAGCATCAAAGAATGGCTTGGGATGGAAAGGGACCTGGTCATGTGCCTCAGTGTGAGCACGGCCAGGTGAGCAAAACCCTCAGCAAGATGAGCACACCAGAAAATCGAGCCTCAACCTGTGCCCATGTCACAGCTCACAGGAGCACACCGCCCGCTGTACATCAACCACCTACTGCTCCTCAAATCCTCCCTACCTTTATTTCATCCCATATTCCAGACCCTGAGAGTTGCAGCTTGAAAGCCAAGGGTCCTTTATTTCCCTTGTAGAGCCTGGCACCCTAACTCACCACAACACAGCCCATCTCCACTGCGAGTCGCAATCAACTCAACTCTTTCTTTGCAGCACAAAGGAAATCACATTTCTTTGAAACACCGAGGAAATCTGAATGTGTGTTCCTGTTTAGCATGATTAAGGTGTCACATAGCACTCCCACGCAGCCCGACACAGAGAACTTCTTGCCGGCTGCTGATGTCAAAGCAAATCAGCTGAAAACACAGAGGGTTTCTGAGAAGCACAAGTAGGACACGGCAGGCAGCTGACACCGAGCTGCGTGGCCCGTATGGACCGGGCAGCCTCGGGGATGGGGACAGCACGGTGGCATCCCAAACCCAGCAGGATCTGGGGATATGCATCAAGCACGTCTTCACAGTGCAGATTCCTGCATGTGAGATGCTTGTTCCTCCTGCTTTTATCCAGCTCTTTGTCTTGTTTATTTTTGCCTCTGCCCTGCGGTTTGTCCACTATTAGCATTAATAATTTAGGGAATTGCCTACTTCTGCAGAAATCAATTCCTGTGCTACTGCTGTTAAGTGCTGGGCCTGAGCCTGAGAAATGCTGTGATGGGGTCCAAACAAAGCAAACAAAATGAAATGAAAGCAGAGGAGAACAGAATCTCCATTCCCCACAGATTTAGGTGGGGATGCCCAAAGCCTACGAAATACGAGCACCAAATCCCAGCCGGAATCCCTTACCCTTTTTGAAGCTCTCCCATGAGAGTGCTGTGGCCCAGCATTCACTTCCAGCACCACAGTGGCAGCCCCACAACATCCACATCGGCCCCAAGGCAAAGATACGTTGGTACAGGCAATGAGGCTGGCAATGAAAAACACAACATTCAGTGCCTCTGCAGCGCTTACTTTATGACTAAGGAAGAGTGTAAAGGACCAAGTGCTGGTGTGAAGCCATGGATCCAAGCTGCTCCGTGTACTGTCACTCCTCCATCCCACCACCAGCATCCACCTCTGGGACTTGCACAACCTCACCCAGAACACTTTGCTTTAAGCATGTTCACCATCTTGATGGAAACCTGCTTCCTTTGACTCATGGTTTTAGGCCATTGGGACGATCTTCTCATTTCCTCACCAGCATCACACTTAAACTGCTGAGGGCCACAGAGGAGGAAATGTCGATGAAGAGGTCATGGGCATTGTGAGGGAGACACGGGTCCTTTCCAGAGCTCCAGCCATCACAGATCACTGCACCCTGCAGGCCGGGGTGTGGGGATGTGTGTCCCTCACCCACAGGTTTTTGGAGCACTTGGAGGCCGGGGAAGAATGCAGTGCCAAAAGTGTTGGGACATGGAGAGAAGCCAGAGCAGTGCACTGTCGCCACGTAATTAAATAACAAGAAGGGATTAGGCAAGCTCCGTGCTTCACGTTGACAAGCTTGAAAGGAAGAACAGAACATGTAATCAAGTGAGGGGAGTTCTTTCTTGCTTTATTTTGAAAGAAAGGCAACATTACAGCGATGTAAGATGTGGTAGAGCACGCACTAATTATGCTGCCCTGGCTATTTCTCTCTTGCAGGTCTGAGAAAAAGACTGAGATTGAAGCCCAAGGATGGGGGGAACAGGCATTCACTGGCAATTAAGCACTCAGCTCATTAAACGCTCGTTCACTCACCTCTGCCCCTCTGTTTGGCTAACCTGTGTGCATCTCCACCTGAAGTGCTGACTTACTCTGGGAAGAGACAGATACCTGCATGGTGTCCTTAATGATGGAGCAGGCTGAATGAAAGGCGTGCATTCGCACCCAGCTCCCAGCAGACACCGAGCACTTCCCCTTTGCACATTTCCTGCAGTGCTGCTCCTGCTGCATCACTGAGCTCGCAGGGCCACGTGCCTACTGTGCTGCAGGAGCCCACCTGGGCAGATCCATAGCAGCACCTGGGGACCTTCTTTGGCCAAAGCCACGAGTGAAATCAGAGCGAGGAGACCATCTGAGCCATGCGTGAGGCTGTGCAGCGGCATTGCTTCACTGGCTGAGCAGGCAGCGAGCCCTCCCGTTCTCCATTTCTCAGACTCAGGGACGTAATTGGATGACTCACCAGCACTCAGGTACCAGCAATGACAGCTGAAGTTTTTCCCCCAAACAACCGATTTTAGAGACGTAATTCGTTTGGATCCTGTTAAAAAATCCGCTCTCGATTTTTGTCTCTATGGTGCTTCGGATACCAATATCAAGTAACACCTTCTGCAGCAATGACCTGGGTTACCCTGCTTTTGGGAGCCATCCAGACAAACGAGGCTCTTCGCTGTTTGAATCACCCTGCAGATTGAGCCTGAGAAGTGCCAGCCCCGCACTGCTAACAAACATCCTCGGGCTCCAGCAGACCCGCTCCGAAGCGCAATGACATCAGCCCAGCATCTTTGCTTGGCACATGCAGGACCAAGCAGCGACCGCATCCCTCGCATGGATGCAGCGAGGCATTCCGCCCTATTTAGGAGATTGCCAGCCGCGTTACAGCCTCTGCTGTTCGCTGGTGGTGCCATTGCCCTGACACCTTTCTGCACTGCGTGCAGCACCGTCTTATTTATTCTCCCAGAGTGCCATGAATCAGAGTTGAAGAGTGCAGCGTGCCGGAGCGCTCCCACGGCACGAGCGTGACTCACACAGAGGGGAGATCCCGCCACGGTCCCTCCTGGGCGACCCCACATTGCTCAGCATGCTGGAAAACCCACGGATAAAAACAGCCGTGGTGACGCACGTGCAGCGCGAGGCCTCCGAGCCTTCTTGGGAAGCTCCCGAAGCACCGCCATCCGCTCGCCATCAATAACCAAACTGGCAGGGCAGGGCTCTGGAGCACTGCACAGCCACATGGTTCCTCCTTGCTGCAGTCAGCACAGGTTGGGAAGGATTTCCCCTCCGTTAAAATGAGCTCTCTGGTAATCACAGAATCATAGAGTCACTTGAGTTGGAAGGGACCCTTAAAGGTCACCTTGTCCAACTCCCCTGCAATGAACAGGGACGCCTGCAGCTCCATCAGGTTGCTCAGAGCCTGGTAAGACCTTGCAGAGATGATGATGCATGACGTGAAAGTGCTTTTGGAATTGTTTGGTTTGCCAGGGAAATCTACGGTTAACTCTTTCCTATCTGCAATAAATAAGTCAACGTGCAATGTAAGTCCCACCTCAACTCCCCCATCCAATTTCCTTTTACCTCATATTCTTTCTCCCTGTAATAAAGCCACTCGTGGGTTATCGCGGGGATTCCTGCACCCTGACTGCTCAGCCTTAAAACCCACAGCTCAGCTGTCCCGGCGCTGATCATGGCGGAGCATCCCTGCTCTGCAGCCATCGCACTGAGGTCGCCGTTTTTCCTCGAGGATCATTTCCATGCTATTGTCCTGACTCACGCTACAAAGAGAAAGGCACTCACAGGAATATTTCCAGATAAAAATCTCATTATTTCAACCACAGGCAGCCATGAGTCACTTCCCCTTGGCTACGCTCATCTCTTGTGACCAGAAATCATGCAGTGGAGATCTGGTCCTGTGCAAAATTTCTGATTTTAGGGGATATCAATAATTAGCCTTAAAAATTCAGGCCTAAAAAAGCCTTTTTTCCTATGGAGATCTGCTGTCCATTGGTCCCCCTTGCCCCTACCACAGCTCTAAAATAAAAATGAATAATTTCACTATAAAACCACTGGATATTTATTTTAAAACATGTTTTGGAATTCAAGGAGAGGGTCGGCTTAACCTGGATCTGCCTCTGAGAAAATCAGATCCTTTCTCCCAAAAAATCATCACTTTTAAGCCAGTGCTGAAGTGATGCAGGGCACCACGGGCCACAACAAAGCACCTCCACTGCTCAGTGGCCACTTAAAATACAAAGAAACACAAACCCTCAGGCACTTAATAACCACTCAGGCCGGCCTTAAAATAAGCTAAAAAAGAACGTTTTTCACCACCTTTGGTGGCTCGTTGGATGTGAAGGCATAGCAGGACTTTGCCGTGGCCCACAGACTCTGACTGACGCCCCTGGGGCTGGATTGGCCTTTGGGATCCTCCTGGCCACGCTGTGGCAGAGCCCCAGGAGCAGGGGACCTGGTGGGGATGGTAATGCTCAGCCAGGCCACTGAGCACCAGGCAGGGCGTCTGCTCCGCTCCCTTCCCTCTGGCCCATGGGTTCACTCTGGTGCCTACTAACTGCTCCTGGCTGAGGGCAGCGGGCTACAGGGCAACAACCAGGAGGCAGAAGGCTGCAGCAGTGCTGGCATGAGGCAGGACGAGGAGGGGGAGGAGGAGGAAGGCGGCATGGCCATGTGCGGGAGCGTGGGGCTGCCTGGCACTCGGCGGGTTTCCTTGGCAGCCGCAGGCTCGGGGCTCACCATACCTAAGTGAAGATTTTGTTGCCATGGCAACATTGATGTCATCGGCTTTGCGGCGGAGAGCAGCGCTAACCTCAAGCAGAACTTTTTTTTTTCTTTTCTCTTTTTTTTTCCTTCCCAGCTGGGAGTTTCTCTTTATTCAATTCAGGAGGAGCTCAGGGCGCACTACTGAATTTTTCTGACCGCTTCCCTTATCCACAGCCCTTGTGCCTGCACCACGGTGAACGTTCGTTTCAGATGTCACTGGGATTTCTACAAAGGTTTGATCTGCTCCACTGCCAATACCTAGCAGACACCCAACCTCCATATTAAGCATCAAGGGGCTTATCCTTTCAACATATGCATCAATAAGAAAGCAATCTTCCCAGCTGTCATCACCTTGCATAGCTCTGGGGATGCTCAGCCAGCCCCACTACTATCCATCCCATCCAACCCATCACTGTCCATCCCATCCAACCCCACTGCTGTCCATTCCATCCAACCCATCACTGCCCATTCCATCCAATCCCAGTGCTGTCCATCTCATCCAACCCCACCGCTACCCATCCCATCCAGCACCCGTGGGAGGGAGGTGGGTGGGGAAATAAGATCAGAGAACCACATGAAGTCCCAAGAAAGAGACCAGTTTTGCAATGTTTCTTCTCTCTTGCAAGTAAATAACAATGAAATGGAACTCGCATCCTTCTGGCATTACAATGCTTAAACCCAAATTCAAAGCATTCCAGATAAATGTGCACATACAGCCTCCAAGGTTCACACTGACTCTTAGCGCAGCAATAAACAACAAAACCTAGCTCTGAGATCTCAAAGCACCTGGAGAGTGAGTCAGTAACATTAATTATCCTTAATGTCTTCATAATTGGTAAAATGTGGGGATAAAAGTATCCCAAAACAGAGGTTTTTGTATGTTAAGTACGAGACACACTGCATACCAAAGACACCAGGAACAGAAGTGAGACGGTTAGCACATTTCTGACCCATATTCAAAGCAAACTTTTCTTTGGTGTTTTCAGTTTTTTTTTTCCCCCCAAGAACTTCATACAACAACACAAAAGCATTGAGTTCACAGTAAAAGTATATGTAAGAATGGGAGTTTTTTGGGGGGGAGAGACTTTTAAGATTTTAAAGCATCTCATTTAGCTACTGTGAACAATTCAACTTCAAAGTGCGTACTGTGATACAAATAAGGGGTTATTGCTTTGATATCCTACCCAGTTGGAACAGGAATGAAGGAGAAGCTGGTTACCATACCAACTGCTAGATGTATGAAGCAAACTCAACAGTTTGGGACATGGTTTAGTGGGGGAATATTGGCAGTAGGTGGAGGGTTGGACTGGATGACCTTGGAGGTCTTTTCCAACCTTGGCAATTCTATGATAGTGAATAACGGTAATGAACTGGTAATGAGCTGTAAGCTGTACCCCATATACAGACCTTCAATTCCATCTATGTAAGGATTTGTGGAAGGAGGACACGTATTTACATTGACAGTGCTACACTGACCAAGTTCTTCCACGACCAATGGGTCATGGTGAGATCTGTGTACAAATATATTCAAAATCTGATGGGATCTATTCCATAAGGACAAATATATGACAGTAGTGGTTCCACCTGACAGGTGAAAAGCAGAGAAGTGAGATCACCCAGAAAACAAAACCAGGAACTGGATCAGCAGGAAGAACACCCACATATTTAATTCTACTGGCAAAAAGGGATATCCCAAGATCTGTTTTTAATAAAAATGGTTCATCTCAAATATTTACTGAAGATATTCCCCAGTCAACAGGAAAGAGAACGGAAAAAAACTGGATGTTAACATCCACTTAAAACAAGTATTTTGAAGCAAGTACTATACTGAGTTGGCAAAAATCATTAAAAATTCAAGACAGCAATAAAGCTGACTGATGTGTTCTAATACGTACATCTGGTTGGCTTCAGCGAGCCTGGGAGAGGTCAGCACCGCCCGCAGCGTGAGAACGGTAGATGCACTATGGCCTTCACTGCATACAGTGTATGGAAGGTTTCAAGGAGCTCTTTTCCATAAGAGAGAGAGACATATATGTATGTATGTATATGAGATGTGGGTCACCAGGGGAGTGGCAATCCTAAAGACAAACCGCCCTGCTGTTTGTTTGTCCCCATGGGGGCTCACAGCATTGGGCAGAGCTCAGGTCCTCAAGGTTTGGAGGGCCAGGCTCAGCCCGGTGTAAGAGAACTGCACAAACGTGACACACCAAGCTCCTACCTGGTACAAACACGGGGCAGCTCTCCAAGTCACCAGCTGTTGGGATGCCTGCACTTCCCACCAAGCAAAGCAGCCACGAATTATCAGGATTTTAGGCTTCTGAGTGCCAAACTAGTATCAGCCCACTTAGGAAACTAGAAGCAACCAGTGCTCTGTGAGATTCCTCTGTGTTTGGCTTTCTAGAACCCCACACGTAGCTGAGAGCAGTGGGGGAAGCCATGGGAAGGCAGCGCAACTGCAGGTTTTTAATGAGGACGTGAGAAAATTGCCCCTGAAACAAAGTAGTGCTGCTGCTTTGTGCTCTTTGGACTTGCATGAAAGCCACCGTGGTAGTTAGGGTTGAAAGCGAAAGC
Organism: Pavo muticus; assembly: GCA_016647715.1. Taxonomy (NCBI): domain Eukaryota; kingdom Metazoa; phylum Chordata; class Aves; order Galliformes; family Phasianidae; genus Pavo; species Pavo muticus. The sequence goes on along the minus strand of JACDJE010000160.1, from coordinate 3,368,978 downwards.
CCTGGTACTCACAGTCCTCAGGAAGATGTGCTGCAGTAAACTCCCAAATGAAATTGGGCAGTTTTTAATGGCTCCTATTTCCAACAAGCTACAGCTGAAAGGAAGGCAGAAAGGCATCATTATCCAGGAGGAACTGCCAGGGTGCTCTACAAGCCCAGGCGTTCTACTATAGAACTCAGAAAAACCTTTCTGAGCACAAGCTGAGGCACAGCATCTCCTATTATACCACCTCTAATACTCCCATTTTGTAACTGATACGAGAACCCCTTGTCCAATGCAATCATTAGAAATTTCTCATGATGTTGCTCAGTAATTGGTGCTGGCTGGATACCAAAGGCACCTGGCAGGGCACAGCAATGATCACTTGCAAAGTCAGACAGACACAGGCATCAGAGAACCACAGAATGGTTTGGGCAAGCCCATCCAGTTCCAGCCCTGCACAGTGGACTGCCTGCCCCACATCAGGCTGCCCAGGGCCCATCCAGCCCAGCCTTCAATGCCTCCAGGGATAGGGCATCCATGAGCTTAACTCCCTGGACCTTTCTTCATAGGAGAGACACTCCAGCCTTAATCATGTTAAGAGCAGAACGATCATCTGCCTCAACTGCCTCAGCTATGGCAGAGTGGCATTTCAGTGGGAAGGCTGAAGGCACAGTTAATTATCAAGTGGTGACCACTTCTTACCTTGTCTGGAAACACAGAAATATGGATGAGAATATGGACCATGTAACAGAGGTTGCTCTTGTAACCAGTCCCAGGAGCTCCAACTGGAACCTAAGAGCTCAAAGAGTTTGCTAATTGTCCCAAGGGCTGCAGCAGAGCTGTAACACTGCAGCTGGATTTTGTGCATCGTGGCCAACAGGCAATGCAAGTGCAGCACGTCGCTCCACGGGGACACCGTCCCAAAACACACCTCAACACCTCTGCAGTCCAAAACCACGTATCTCTGCCATGCTGTCCTCGGGCTCCGGCCTCTGCCTCCCGCAGCATCCCCACGGCGCCGGGCTGGAGAGCTTCCTTCAAAGAAAGCACAAAGCACGCAGCTAAAAGATAGTCGCTTACAGTTTATTTTCGCCTGAAATTATTTCACATCTCTTTGTACACAGCTACAGAACAGTAGTAGTAAACCATTGGTAAAAGCAACAGTGCTAAGGAAAACGTTGGCGTCATTTTTCTTCCTTTTTATAGATATCGTATTTTCTTCTTTCTCCCCATGCTGTACCTGAGTACAGGTTGGGATGTGAAGGGGAAAAAAAAAACCTGGCACACTACGTGAGTTAAGACTCAACTTCTGTTTCATTTGTTTAAAAAAGGGGGAAAAAAAAGGGGAAAAAACCCATAATTTTGGGGATGGGGTCATCGTCTACATAGCAACAAAATTAAAAAAAAAGCTTGGCTTCCATTGAATAAGATTAAATATATATATATATTTATATATAAAAAATTACATTGGCTGTATGTGAAACCTCGAGGTGCTGAAGAATAAAACAAAGGTGTTCAACAGAGGAAAAAACTGTGGGATTTTTTTTTTCTTTTTTAAATAAGCAGCTCTGTACAACCAAGGCTCAGTATGAAAAAGAAACACAAAGCAAAAGTCAACGGCTTCGTTATAAAAGAAACCCCCATTAAAAAAAAATCATCTTCTAAGCAACCGGAAGGAAATCCCAAAGATGCGGCCGTCCCATCTGCAGAGGGGTCAGAGCTGTGGGGTCCACACGGGGTGTGATGGGAACATGCAGAGCTGTGCGTGCACGGAGCGGTGCGGGCGGGAGGAGGAGAGGGGAAAACACCAAACCTAAATGGTGCTGCTCAGCATGGAGGGAGAGCTTTTTTGTCCTTGCTTTGAAATATTGGACGCAAACAGAGAATGACGGAGTTCTGTAAAGTCAGCAGAGTTCTGTATCACCCCAATGGCAACGTGAACGATGGGGTTTCCCTATCGCCCATGGCTAAACCTGACGTGGTTGAAGAGACTAAAGAAAGCGGTCCGGACTTGGGAAGGAAAGCTGACTTTATTAATCCCTGTGCCCCCTCCCAACAGCATCCCCTCGGTGGGCATCTTCCTTCCTGTTTGATAACATGGGAGGCATTTGGAAATCAAAAAGACAAGCGATGGATGCGGTGACAGAGGGACTATAATACAGTCTGCGTTACTAAAAGGCAATTCTTCAAGGAGGACGCTTCCTTTAAAAAACAATAATAATAACAACGAGACAGCAAACTGGTTTATACAGTACTATACGCAAAAAAGGGTAAAAGAATTAACAATTCATAAATAAAAGACAGGTCCCAGACCTGTTATTTGTGAACCATTTTCTTAAATAGGTGCATTATGTAAATCTTATGTACAACAAAATTACTTTGCATAACAACTGCGAGGACACGGGGCGAGGGGCTGCAAATCAGACCGCGTTTGGTTCTCTTCTCTTGAGATTTTTGTTAAGTTTGATTTTCTGGAGTAAAATTGGTCACAGAGGAGCTCGGGCCGGACGGGTGCCAGCCAAGGAAACCCAGGTAAATAATGACAAATGAATATATATTTTTTTTCTCCACACGGCATAGAACACAAAGGCAAATAAAATCCACAAAGGTGTTTTTTTTTCCTCTTTATAATCCTCTTTGCTGCTGCTACAAAGTCCTTTTATTTTTCTTTCTTTTTTTTTTTTAATTTTTTTTAATTTTTTTTTTATTTTTTTTTTTTTTTTAATTTTCTCCTTTTCAATTTAAATAATGTTGATTCCGAAATCACAAAGCTGCAAGGATTCGGGTCCAGGCCTGCTCTGTCCCGACACACACAACTCCTCCGCCTCACACCGCGACCTTCCCACCACGTCCCAGCGCTCACTGCTCTACAGGAATTAACCAGAAAGTTATTTCTCCGCTTTGTTTTTTCTTTTGTTTGCTTTAAAAATCTTTTCCTTCCCATCAGAAGCAAAAGAGAGTCGGAGGCAGGCAGAGTTCACCAGGCTTCGGTGTAACGAACGTCCACTTCTTTCAGGTTGGGCAGTTTGGCCTGTGTGGGGCAGGAGGAGAAAGTCAGAGTTAACAACGTGTGTTCAGGATTCCAGCCCTGCTACAACGGCAGCAGCCAGCAGAGCCCAGCCCGTGTCTCTACCACAACCACTCAGCTGCAGCTGTGACTGCAGTGGACCCTAAGCACACAGCCAGCCTCCGTGCTACATCATTGCCTGATTCCTCCCTCTGTTACACAAACGCTAACAATTTTTGGTGCCATGGAGTCACAGAATGGCTTAGGTTGGAAGAAGGGACTTTAAAGATCACCCAGTTCCAACCACTGCCATGGGCTGGTTGACATCCACCACCAGCTCAGGCTGCCCAGGGCCCATCCACAGCCTTGGGCACCTCCAGGGATGGGCAGCCATCACTCTGGACAGCAATGCCAGCGCCTCACTGCCCTGAGTAAAGAATTTCATCCCTACACCTCACCTAAATATCCCCTCTTCAAGTTCAAAGCCATTCCCCCTTGTCCTATCACTAGTAGACCATGGTTTCCCTTCCACACCTCCAAAGCACTCGGGCTTATTGCTGGGTGGCCATTGGCTATTTGTTCTCCTCCTACGTGCTGGTGCTGCTTCCTTGCTCCCTGTCCAGATCCGTACAGCTAAATCTCCAAAACCAAACAAACACATTTAATTAGGCTGGGGCATAATTGAGGAGTTGGAAGTTTCTAGGAGTCGTTATTACCTCACTCCGTGATTTATGTGCGCACGTATTTTGATAAGAGCTAGTCATAATCCTACAGACACTGCCAGCAAATAATTTTTCAGTTAGGCAATAATGACTTCAGTGGTGGGTGTTTATTTATTGTCTGTTTCAGCCCGCCTGGTACACACGGGGGTGTCTGTGTGTGTGCAGTGTGTGTGGTGGGGCGGGGAGGAAATGTCAACCCCGGCTCATGCCCCGGTGCTCCCACAGACCTAAGGAAGAAGAAGGGAAGATTTGTATTGAAAACGTGTTCTTTGGAGTCCAACTTGTTCTCAACAGACCTGTAACCACATGGCCCAGGGAGAAAAGCTACTCCCCTCCCTTTGAGCATACGCAACACCCCCAATAACCACTAATATTAGCCTCAGTGAAAGAGGTGAGGGGGGAAAATGTGACGCCTGCCTGTTCTCCCAGCTTTGTTAAATCTGTGCAATCGTCAGGGCTTTGCTCCTTGTCAGTTCTGCTGTTTGCCCTGGCAGTCACTTTCTTGCATTGCTGCTGAGGACTGGGTCAGGCAGTACCAGAGCAGAGGGAAGCAGTTTGGAAAATGTGAGCTTCAGCCTCAAGTGAGCAGCAGAGGGGCTCAGAAGCAGGCTGGGGCTGGGGCAGCCTTTCAATAGACTTCCCTCCAGAGCCCTGGGCCAAACACAGCATTGACCCTGATTGTCTGCAAAAGCTTGGCGCTCGATACAAGCTCCATTGTGTGAACCCATCTGCAAGCCAGCTGTTAATTCCAAGGATTTCTTTGCATATACAATTGTGACACAAGTTTTGAAAACTTGAAATATCAGTGCTAGCAACGTTGCAACCGAGTCTCTGGGGAAGACCGGGCTCCACAGCCAGAACTGAAGATATACATTTGCAGTGGATTTTGAAAGCAGAGCAGTTTCAGGACTTGCCACAAGTCTGAAGCTTGACCCAAGGCTGTGACCTTTTTGAGTAAACCTGGCACAATCTCAGGTTTCAACACACAAGACAATATAATTCAGAGTTTCATCTTGAGCACACAGGTTGGGAAGGTAAGAGATTTGACTCATGTAACACCAGAGTGGTGAAAAAGTCCATGAGAAGTCACGAAAGCCAACACATCTCAGTCAGTCTTTGCCTGAAACCACCTGGGGCCGTTCCCCTCCCACAGCTATGTTCTCATTCTTTACCACCTCACTGAAGCAGTTGTAAATTCATGGTACAAATGATAACACCAGATTTCTTATGTGTCACACCCAAAGGAACCAGGCACTTGTGCAGATGTTTCTGTTCAAAGCACAGTTCTAGTCCAAGAGGTGCCAAGATTCACTTGCACCTTCCCCTATGTCTTTCATTCCCTCTTTGCACTGTGAATCAAAGCTCCGCAATGCTGTTCATCAGCACTGCTTCTGTTCCTGCTGATAGTGTAGAAGATGACTTTGGAGGTGTGCACCAGATTTCCCTCTTTATGCATCCTCACTGGAAACAACCCTTATGCTCTTATTAAAATTTATAGTTCGGGCTTGGCTTTTGCTCCCGATTCTACATAATACTCATTGACTCAACAGACTGAACACTCCCTGAGTCCATCAAAGCCAGCAACCTCAGGACGCAGCTTTCAGTCCTTATCCCCCAAAACAATCCACTCCTTCCTCTTCTGATGCTGGCCACACAACCCATGCCACCACACCGGTGCTCTCTGTGCTAGGCACTACCGACACGCACTTGCCAAGTCTCCTGGGCAAGCTACTGCTCATCTTTAGCAGACAGAAGTCAGAAATACCTTGAGATCTTCATAGGTATCTGCTGAAAGTTTGGTGCTGTTCATGTTTAAACTACACAGGCTCTTCATGGCTAAAAGAGAAAATACACAGATATTTAGGATCATGCTGCATTTTCTTAAAGCATCAGTTTTACAGTAGGCCAAAGCATAAACAAAACATGACTATGTGCAGCAGCCTCAGAAAAAGCCAAATAGTGTAAAATATAGAACTACAAATGGATAAGCAGCTGCTTGGGCCCTCATCCAGGAAAAAGTCCCTACTTAGGAAGGGCTATTAAGCATATGCTTAAGTCTGCTGACTTCAAAGGAGTTCAAGGAACTTCTCATCATCAGCTTCCTGCACATTATTCTGAGCAGTACCCGTTCTCAGTGCTCTGCTTGTTGTGCACAGGGGGCACGCTGGTCCAGCAGCCCTTCTCCCCCCGACTTACTTCCATTTTGGGCTCCAATACTTAGCGGAATAGTTTCCTAAGAGGAGCTGTAACTACTGGCCTGTCTGGCATGTCTGGGTAAGATCAAGCCTATTAAAGGAGCCCTTTAAACCCAGTAGGAGAGGTTTATAATTCACTGCTTGACATAGGAAAGAGTCTTATTCTGGCACATGACGCAGCACTCGGTACAGAGGGGAATCCTAAATGTTGCTTAGACGACCCCACTCTGCCTCGCCCTACTTAGCTCTGATATTAAACCACATGAGAACAGCCTGAGCCTCACCTCCTCAAAAAGAAGGAGCATAACACGTCAGAGATGTGGGACCAGCTGCATACAGTTGCTAAACTCATTAAAAAGCTGGTCTGTGGCTCCTGCCCAGAGCAGGGAGCGTGAAGATGGCTGGGAAGTCCCAGGGCAACAGGTCATGTTGCGAGACCGAGACAAATGACATCAACACAGCTAGAGGCAAGAGGGAGAGTACACTCTGGGACAGAAAGACTAAAACCACAAAGCACCACAGCAGGCTCAGACGGCAGCGCTCCTTTCCTTGCCTGCAGCCAAGAACTAAAGCTGCTGCCTGAACCACGTGAATTCCCCCGCACCCGCGTGGCTTTCATCCACAGCTCCCTGTGGTCACTTACAACTGAGGGCCAGCAGCCCGGCATCTGTGACAGGCGTCTCGCACAGGTTGAGCACTTGCAGCATCGTGAGGTGTTCAGACAGGAGCCGCAGCCCTGCGTCTCCAAACTGCAGAGGCAAGCAAAGTTGTGTTCAGACAGTGCACGGACATCACCGTGCAGACAACGCACGCTCAGAACTGGGGCTGAGCTCAGGCTGTTTTCCTGAATCTCCAGCAACAGGAGAGAAAGCAAATAGTTCTATTTGTATTTTGTGGATGGGGAATAGGAAAATTAACTTGTGCACGGCTGCAAATAATTGTTGTGGGTTTGAATACAGGTCTACTTACTCGCTACCCAGCGCTCAACCACAGGACACCATTTAATTAGAGCAGTGCCTCTGAAGTCAGGACTTTGTATGGGAGGGCTCCCACCCAGGCTATACAAGATGGCTATGGCATTCCCAGCCAGTTCCCAACCACATCACAAAAAGCATAAAAGGCAAGTGGTATTAATTAGCTATTTTGGTCTCAAGAACAATGTCCTATTGATTAGTAATTGTTCTATTGACCCACTTTGTTTCTGCTGGTTCTAAACTCTCGATTAATGGAAACCAGGGAATCACAAAATAAAACGGAATCTCAGCTCTTTTTTATCATACAAAATGCAGCTCTGTGCCGAGTGAAATCAAACTCAGTTTTCAGATGCAGAAGTTACACTGCTGGGACAAACCCGGAGGAGACAGATACAAGGTAGTCTGAAAACTTGTAAGGAATCAGATTCTGCTTCTTACTCCCCGGACAAAAAGAGGAAATTTCTGAGGTACAAAAATAGTAAGGAAAACAAGGCAAGATATTTACATGACATTTCAGTGAAAAAAAGTACTGCTTGTTGCGGCTGCGCTGGGAACATTCACATTTTCAGTAAGCACTACAAATAGGTGCTAACAGAAAAGGGGGGAAAGCTCTTGAGGGGAGATCTCAGAGACCAAAACCAGCAGGGAATTGCAGAAGAACAAGTTTACTTTAAAAACTCTTTCCATTAACTGCTCAATGATTTATTCAGTTAAGCTGCCCTGTTTTTGCTTGCGGAATAACTACATTCTCATTATAGTTTCCTTGTATTTATTCATTATTTCAGTTTATTTTCTTGCTGTGTTTATCAGCATCCGGGGCCATTCACTACCTACAACACATACACTGTCTGTTTTGCTTGACCAGTTAAGCTGCACGCTGATTTTTTGTGTTGTTTTTTTTTGCGTCCTGAATGGGTGAAAGCATAAACTGTTCTCCAACAAACAAACAGCAGTAGATGTACTGTACAGTACACAGTACTGACAATGCCTAACTGGAGCTTCCAACCCAAGACAAATGCAATCCCTTAATAATTAAAACTAAACTAAAATTACAAAACAAAAAGAGTCTCAGGGATTAGACAGACCATTTTTTACAGGCCCTGTAAAAAACAGCATAAAGGCAAACTCATTCCAAGCAAACCTCTTCACACGTTTGTCTCACGCTGATGTAATGTGAGATTTCAGAATTAATCAGCACGGGTTCCTGCTCTGAGTTTCAGACTGCAAAGCACTTACCTGGGTTGACCACAGGTTCAGCTGCTTGAGTGAAGGCAGTTTAATGAGGTGCTCAGCACAAGCACTCGTTACGTTGGTGAAGGCCAGGCTGAGATTTTCCAAATTCCCAAAAGATCCCGAGCTTAGCAAGCGGGCCAGGTCTGCATCCTGAAAGCAAACATCAGATTGATGAGCAAGATTACCAACTCCTCAGCCTGCAACCATCTGCAGTGGTGTCGCTGCTCCTGCTAACCAGCACGGGCTGCACAGTTCTACCACTTGTTTACAGCAACAGAGAACCGCACAGAGAAGTTTCTGTTTGCTGGCAAGCAGCTGGGCTCTTGTGGCAGCATTGCTTCACACACCCTGGCAAAAATGCATCCAGACAGCAGGACAGAAATCTTCTCGGAGTGTGTATCCTTACTAGACACCAAGGCATGAGTTTCAGAGCTAATCCCAAAGACGAGCTCCTTAGCTTAATGCAGATGTCACTGCACATCCTAGACCCACACTGCTCTGACATGGGTTTCAGTGATGTTGCTCTGGGTTTACAACACCCTTAAACTGCACCAGAGATGGACCTCTTTCACAAGTCAGTGTGTAAAATGCAGAACTGCTCATTATTAAGTCTGCTTTTTTAAATGCAAAATCTGGTTCTCGGATCTATATTTTGATTGAACCATACATTCCAAGCCCGTGCACCAGTGTAAACCTGACCACCTGCTGCTCGTACTGGCACTGCACACTGCTCCAAGAACAGCAATGTGCCCTGGCTTGTGTAAACCCCAGTCATGTTGACAGAGCGAGTGGAAGGGCTCCTCTCTTGACTGACCAAAACCACTGTGCCACATGGCAAACATAAATCAAGTGTTTAAATATGGAAAGACAAAGCTTGTTTTTTTTTTATTGGCAAGATTAACTTACTGTGGACTTGGATGGCAGTGTTAACCTCGTGGGACCACCTTTTCTTTGCTGTAAGAGAGAAGGTATTTTGGTCAAAGGGATTGCCAAACTACATTTCAGACCAACTGAAGCAGAGTGAGCTTTTCCCTAGAACGAACCCTGCTCTGATTTCAAAGCTCCCTGCCAGCCCTTCCACCCCTTCCCTGCTTTTTCTGCACCAACAGACTTCTCCTGTGCATGCCAGATGCTTCCCAGGGGACGGCCACTAACCACAGCCGGTGGTCTTCATGCCATGGGTCAGCATCTCTGCTTCAGCCTCTGACTGTGCAGCTGATAAAATCATCTACTTCACTATAAAAAACACATTCTTTACAGGCTGAAAGCAGGGGGTCGAAGAGGAGAAAAACAATTAAGAAAAAAAGGAAGAGAAATACCACGGGTACACTTGCAGATGAAGTGCTAATGAGAGCAGATTTATCTTCTGTCTGTAGAGCCCGACTTTAAAATTAGGAAAAATGTGTGATGTGAACTAGACCTCTGTGAAATGTTCTGAATGTCAAAGCATTATGAAATGCTGGACAGCACTAGGACCATTTGCTACTCACATGTCAAAAGGTGGCAGAATTTGACAAGCTGACTTATAAGATTTTAAGACAGCAGGATTTCACCCCTTTTCTTTCATGCAGATTCCAAGCAGCTCACTGAGTATCGTTCTGAAACACAGTATGGGATCAGACACTTCAGCAAATATCACACAGCACATACATTCACAATAGGATCCCCTGAACACTGCTCCCATCCTGTTGTTAACCAGGAATTTCACACCCTGCTTGTCTTTCTTTTGTACTTCCAATTCTGGAGAGTACAGACCACAGTGTGCTATGGCAGTACTGCATGCAGGGTGACATACCAGCTCTTTTAACTCCCTCTGCCTGTCACACAGCTGTTCATACATTCTCTTTCCCACGTCTGTGCTTTCCAGAGTAGAGATGATCTGGAGCTGGGTGTCATTATTATCGATGATGTTGTATTCCAGCATCAAACACAGAATCTAGCAGCAGAATGGAAGAAGAGCAGTCACTGCAGTGCTTGCATTCATTTTTTTCCTAATTTCCTCATTAACCTGGGCATGCTAGTTTAAATTACTGGGTACGTTTTCAGAGGATGCATTATACAGGCTAGACTGGGGGGGATCTTAGCAACATTTACTGATTTCCCAATATAAGAAACAGATTTTTTATTGTAAAGAATGACCTCCACTCTCTGAAAGTCACCCTATCTATCCTGGCTTCCATTAGCGCTCATTCCTTCTGACCAAGAGGCGCAATTACTTTGCATCAGTGCTGGAAGATGGCTTCATGCCACAGCCCTCATCAGAACAGGTACAATCGATTTGGTATTGCCCAGGTACACTGGCTGGACTGCCGAGTGGCAGATTTGGGATGTTATGCATGAGCAGCAGAGCCAGCAGCCAGCCAAGTGCTGGATTTTCTGTCCCTAAGAGCTGGGCTTTCTGTACCCGCAGAGTGCACGTGAAGTGCACCCAACCTACAGCGGAGAGAGGTTTGAGAGGCTGAGTGAAAATGACACGGGGAGCTGAATGCTGCAGCCAGACACCCTCCATGACAGGGACTGTGCCTGGTGCCCCATAAGCAAGGCAGACCCCAGCGCATAGCTGCAGCAGGACACAGCCTGCAAGCTGCCCTTCATTTTCAGCTACTTATGTCATTGAAGCTATGGAGGGAATAAAAACTTTCCATTTTAATTGGAGTTATTTTTTAATGAAGATGAGTAACATTAAATTGCAAAAAATCATGACTTCTTCCACCTAGTTAATCAATTTCTATTTCCCTTTGGCATTTATTAAGAAACTTCTCTGAAGGAACGCAAAAAATAGTATCTGCTATTAATGCAAGAAAAATAACATATCCTAAGCACTAAAAAACAAGTAAATAGTTTTGATAAATGCACTTTCTTTCAGTGCTGATTATGCAAGTGGCAGGACAGGCATTGAGCATTCAGTCACAGAAAGGTCTCACTGCTCTGAATTCTGATCCCTTGCTGCAGCCTGTGCATTCGTTGCCATTTATTTCCCATCAGTGCCTCTCCAACTGAATTACAGCAAACAATCCTCTGTCCAAAAATTCTTGCACTCACCTCTCATGTCATTCACACATATCTGCAGAGCAACAATATTTCACAACACAACTGCCTGCTACTGGTGTTTGATATGACAGACTTGAACTCAGCTTCTCTAGTTCCCTGGGATCTAATTCTGGGAAAGGCAGTGTGAAACTGAATCTGAATGCTGCTCATAAACCATATGATTACGTGTGTTACGGGCTTACCTCTACCATCGTCTGGTTACCCCTCAAGGCCAGCAGCATGCAAGGTCCTAATTTGTTTTCAGCCAGTGAAAGCAGAAACTTCTTTGTTTTATAGCAAGATCCCATTAGAATATGAACCTATTTGAGAAACAAATAGCTTAAATTAGAGGTGTAAGCCTAAGAAACACACATGCATCTAGAATGGATGCTGTTATGCACTCAAACAAACACAAGTACTCTTTATTTGCCACGAAAAGGAGGTCTCCACTGTTATTAGGGCTGCAGGTTCTTGGTAGCTGTATAGCTGACTGGAAGTCAGTTTTTGGACAAGGTAATGCCTGGAATGACGGGAGGGAGTGGGCAGCTTTCCTCTGCAAAGCAGCCCAGCTGACAGCCTGATAAAATCTCTGCAGGAAACGTCGGAGCAGCTGTGCAACTGTCCCCATCCCATCCCTAGCAACACGATGACCCCAGCTCCAGGGGAACCACAGGAGAATTTGTTTTCCTAGCTGTTTGCAGCTCAGTTTCTCTGGAAATGCCAGCTGGAAATCAAGGGTTGTATGGGCTGTATGTAAAAATGGTGCTGGCAATCTGCAGGCTGAGCGCTAGCCTTGGGTAAGGAGTGGTGATGGATAAAATCATCTCTCAAAGTGAACTAAAAGGAACTGGTGAGGAAAGGAAGAAGTGCCCAGTGAAAAATCAAGCAATCCTCAGCCCTATGTTCCTGTAAGGCAAAACTTCATTTGCTCTACCTGGGCTGTTATCTTCCTTTCCCTTTTGCCTTATTTGCCCTGAAAGGAAAGACACGCTGAGAAAACCTCCTCAGGAAGACTCCTAGCTGACAGAAGTGTTCTGCAGACACTCTGCTGGCACCAGAAAGCACTGGAAGATACCGCACAGTGACCCCTATGGCTGAAATGCAAAGCTACTCATACAAATCAAAGCCTCATCTCACAAGAGGATGGCAATGTCCTTTCCCATTTAAAAACCCTAGAGATTAATTTCAGAAGATTTTGGGTTCCCAGCTGAAAGTTTCATTTTATGGCCTGGTGGCTGATTCACCAGCTTGCTGGCAGAACACAACGTGTTCTGTTTCACGGCCTGTTTCCAGTGACCTGGGCACTAAGAGGTCCACCATGTAGACTACATACCAGTACCCCTCTACAAAAATCTTGTAAATCATGTTCCTTGGTCCCCAGTATTGCCTGGGCTATGTTCAATACTACTGAAAATACCACAGTTGTTCCATGATGAGGTCAATTCTAAAGAAGATCTAGTGCTATCATGCAATTCTCCTTCCTTATGGCTTCACTACCAGCATCACCAAGAAGGCCTTTAGAAGAATCCCTTTAAGAAGGTGAGCTTCAAGCTAAAAAAGATTTTATTTTATGCAGTCATCATCGTTAAGATTTTTGGAGGTTTTCTTAAGTGATGGAAAATACTGATGCTAAGATTAATATAAGGCCCATCTCAGAACAGGATGTTTTTCAAATTTTATGGTTAGTCATTAGCAGCTCTTTAAGTATTTATCAGCATCTCTGCAAAGGGCACAGAATACTGCATATTAATGTATGTTAGCATTGTGCTTTCTCATGCACACCACCTCCTGATGCTTATAAATATCACGGACCACAAAAGCTCTCAGGAGAAATGATTTAGTTCTGGAGACTTCTTTTTTTTTCCCAAACACAAGACGACATAGAATCAGTGAAAACAGATGAACCCTTTTGTGAAGAGTCTCTGCCCACTCTTTCATAGGCAACTGATCAATCTGAATTTAAGAGGACAGACGTCCTATAATGTTCAGTATGACTTATACTTTTTTTTTAAATGTAAGTACAACTTTTTATTGCCAGCCATGCATTACCTACTTACTGCAAACAAGTTACTAAACCCATGTTATAGCAGACACGTACCATACTGGCAAACAGCTCTCCATCATCATCACATGCCACTCCTCCAGGGCTGTAGAGCTGGAACCAGCCATCTTTGCCAGCCCGCACACTCAGCAAACATGAGTGGACCTGCCAAAAAGCAAAGACATTGGGAAGGTTACAGACCCTGTCAATAACCACCAGTGTCTCCCACACTGCGCCAATAGAGGTAACCCTGCCAACTGTCTACTGGAAGTTTCATGGTTAATACCACAATTTACACACAATTTAGGAAGCCTTCACTCGCAGAAACCCTTTTTTTCCACTGTAAGGAAGGAGGGAAGCTATGTCATTGTTCATCGCACGCCCTTTTTCATTTGCTGTACAGAAATCAAACACAAAACGGCTCTAATCTAGAACAGCTCCTTTTACTTGGGAAAAAAAAATGCAACAAAAAAGAAACAACCTAGATTTCTGAGCTTCTGCCATTCTCCCCCTGTTCTCCCAGCATGTGTGTCTACACTTCTGATGTGATACAAATACCGAATGCAGTGGCTGATGGCTTGCTCATTCCAGTCATGTACGGTTCTCATTACTCCTGCTGTAATAAGACTTATCAGAGTCAGGATGAAGGAAGCCAACACGGAAAATTCAACAGGAATATGTAAGGTGGAAGTTGCACAGAAGAACTGGCAAGTATAAACTGGTGTACAATCATTTGTCTAAGTTTGGCCCGCTAGAATGATTACTGTATCTACTCTCACATTTTAACAGAAGTACCACCATGAAGTTTTCTTCCTTTCTTTTTTCCCCTGAAGGGACACAGAAATTCTGTCCTAACTTTTGAGGAGGTTGGGGTTAAGTCCATGCACCCTTACTTGGGAACGCAATGAGAGAGAGATGAAATCCTGATGCCATTCTAAAACAAGAAGGTCTTTCTTATCCAACACAGGTGGCCAATGCCCACAAAAGCTGAAACATTGAACACGTTGAGTCTGGGCCATGATGACAATGCAGGCTCCTCACTCACAGTTCAGGGGAGCTTTGTTTCCTTTGTGCTGACACCAAACATTAATGCAGATGAGAGGTTCGCTCTGATTCAGCCAAAGCTGCTCACGTTAAACAAGTTACACGTGTAGCTGGGAAGCAGTCAGCCACCAAGAGGCTACAGCTACACACTCATCCCAGTAACATGCCTCCTACCCTCTTTCTCCTGCTGATTTAAGAGAATTACGGTCATTTGCACACAATGTAACTTAAAAACAGCTAAGTAAAACCTGTCATTTTTTGAGCTGTATGGATCCGTGCATTTTGCTTCCCTTTTTTCATATGGAAGATGAAAAGCTGGGAGAGAATCAAGAGACTGATTACAGTTTACTGCAGAGCAAGGACATTAACTGAGCTCAGGCAAGAAGGTCACAAATGTATGTTTATACATAAGACAAGAAACCATTCATAGAACAGTACCTCCTGAGTGGGTATTTCCCCCTTAGAGCCTCAAGCACAGCAAAACCACTCATGTTTAGAAACAGACTACTTAAGGAAGAATCTTCTGAATGAGATCCCTCCAATTAATGCTCTCAGTAAATGGGCAATAAACTTACTTCTTGTCTTGGGTCTTCTGCAAATCTCTGAATCACATATTTCAGCTCCCTGCAAAAGAGAAAAAAAAAGAAAAAAGAAATGTAAAAGGACAAGTATAGGCAGCTGTTGCTTGCAGTATTCACACAGGTGTCACAGCTCCCTTGGATTACTCTTTACACGATGTATATTCATGTACTTGAGAGAGATAAAAGTCAAACTTCTTCCACAGGAAGGAAATATGAAGTCTGAAAGTCATTACCAAGAAGAGAGCCTATTCAAAATAGTCTAGAAAGGCTTTCAGAGATGTGCAGTGACAAACTGGTTTGTAAATTCTATCAGAATCCAGTGTCTTTAGTCCTTGGGCTCCTGCTGTCACAGTAAATTACAAAGAAAAGTACATCTTTTTATTGCTAACAGAACATGCTCACAGCACCACACAGACAAAAAACCTCAGAGATACAATATTGAATAATACATCACTACTGTTATTGACTAGAACAAGCTTTTTAAATAATTGCTCCCCTTAACAAAACAAACAAGCATCAACTTACTTTGTGAATTTCTCATGTGCAAGTGCCCTGAAATTTAAAACAGAAAGGTATGAGGATTTGGGAAGAGAAAGGGGGAAAAAACAAAACATAACAAAGCACACTCTTCAAGTCATTCCAGATAATAAAAGGACTTACTAGGCAACCACAACACAAAAGGCAAAAAGAATAATCTTTCCAAAAAAGATCAGGTAAAGCATCCTTCCATTAACATCATTGGGACCTTAGGGTCAGAAGGAATCAAACCTAAGACTAACAAAAACAGCTACATAATTATAAACAGAATTTTGGCTACCTCCAACAGCCAGGTGAATACTTAAATTGCAATGCAATTAAGGTCACACCTAATTAACATCATACATCAGGAAAACAATTAATGGTCATTCTGTGAAGTGTTTTGCTCATGGTTCAGCTTACAGCTCTCCCAGGGCTCAAATTTAACTTAGGTAAATCATGCCTCTGTTGCCTACTTCCAAGCTCTCGCTGTAGCCCAGGTAACCTGGCACAGAGGATTAGACCTATCTGATTCAAGACATTAGGTCATTAGGGGATGTGATAAGCCAGCAAATTGTACAATTATAGGTTGTAATGTTTGTCCGTGGAGGTCTGCATTTTATGAACACTACTGCTCATTAATAGGTTTCTGAGGGAGCCAGGCTGATCCGTAGGGTAGCTTCTTCATATAATGCAAAGTATAAATGACACAAGTCTCTGTGACGCCAGTAAAGCATCTTCCTCTACTACACCTCTCACTTAGCTCTCCTCCTCACCAGCTCTCCTTCCTCCCTTGTCTGTTAACCATTTTGCTCTTCAGGATCCTCTTAAAGAAGTGAGGATGGGGAAGACAGAACAAACTTACTCCTTGGGAAACGGGATAGGTTGAAGCAAGCTTGCCAGGGCTGGTCTCCAGTCATCATAGTCTGACCTGAAAAAGGAACATTTTTCTTAGTAAGATAGCATGTATGGAATACGGTTTGTCAACAGTTGGTTTGAGGAGTAAAAACCAGCTTACTGCAGGCACTACAACTCTTCTGCTGTAGTGAGACACTCCAAAGATCTGCGGTGACATTTCCCTTTCCATTTTCAGCACATTCTCCACTGAGGCACAATAAATCTGGTATTTACAATGACCTCCAGAGAGGCCTTCTTTATGTCAACTTAAAGACATTTGCTGTTTATGGAACCTGTTGGCATTTAATCACTAAGTAATACTTTCATCTAAGTCGGTGCAGCAATTACCAGGCCATTGCTATTTACAGCTCTGCTCCGCATTTAATTGGAATTTATTTTCTTTTGCTAGAAGGCATAAGTCCAGTTGTGGAAACAAAGATAATCCCTCATTTCTGACCCACACACACCAAATACAATTTTACGGTCTGATTTATAAAATAACTGCATGACATACATCTGGTTCTGCTTTCTTTTGCATGCTTTTAACTCAGAACTTTTCTAAAGATTGCTGTGCACATTCAGAACCCATTAACCTTTTTCTCCTCCTGCTTCAAAAACACTGTTACTGTATTCCAGCACGCACAGCAATATGCAAGAAAAAATGGGCAGCATCCCTGTTCCAGGAACTAGAGCATAGGAGAAGAGTAAGATGGGAGAAGGGGAAGATGGGAGGAGAGGGCATGGCACAAGGGAACAGGTCAGTTTAAACAGGACAGAGCCCTTTGCTCAGCTGAGGGGATATCAGTGAAGGAAGCACTGCCAAAATTAAGAGTGAAAGAGGACAGATGGGGATAACCACTGCAGAGGGCTCAGGCCAAAGGACCCCAGAAGGGATGTCTCTGGTGTGTTAGCACCATAGCTGCCAGCTGACGCACTCCGTATTATTCTCTGCTTTCAATATACAGGACTGCCCTTCTAGGAGGAGCTCATCTAGGAGGGATGCTTGCCTGACATAGGGCAAAGAGAACATCCAGTTTTACAGCACACACTGGGCAGCGTGGAGCAACCTGGCAGCATGTCATCTCATGGGGCGAAATGCTTTGGAATGGCTACAGAAGGTATTTCAGTAGATCCTATAGTCTCCTCTCACTGCTGTTACCCTTTGGATTTCAGCTTCCAAAGCTAGCTTATTGGCTGCAGCTTGCTGCAAACTTGGCACAGAAGTATGATGTTTCTTTAGGAAGGAACGAAGCATAATGTTCTCAAATGGACGGTACTACTGATAACATTAGAAACAGACAACATATGCACAGGAACCGTTCCAAAATGATGCATTTTTTGCAAAGAGAAGGTTCTAGATGGATGCATTTCCAAAAGTCTCATCCACTTTTTGAATCACATGAAACAGTGATCTCCATAAACTAAAGCAGTACACATGATGTTGAACAGTTCACCAAGGCACGTTCATGGACACAAAGACAATTTATGTGCCTGAGCATTGTATTCTTATGAAGCAACATACAGAGAAACTTTATTTGAAGGAATAACTGGCATTTAAAAAGTCAATCAGAGAAGCAATTATCGCCTGCCCAAGAGTGGTATGACTCCAGGTTACAAAAATATATAATATCTCATGCAAGCAACCAATTCACAAGAACAACTAGGATCTGATAGTAGCTTAGTAAAAAGATGAATGCTGTACAAAAGCACTGTGAGATGAGTTAGCTTTTTGTTCTCACTACTCTACAGAAGTTCTAAGTTCGATGCATGCACTTTTGTTTCCCATGCCATTTGCAACTGACTGCCTTTCAGTAGCTATCTGTAGCAAACAGCCCTGCCCTTTTCACAGGTGCTTTCTCAGACAATTCTAGCATGTAATTTCCCACCCACCTCCTGAAACTCCTCTGCCAACAGGTCAAGAACGACAACATGGTGTTGAGTTGAGGGGTTCTCTCTTCTTCCAGCTGCACTTAAATGACCAGAAATGAGTTTAGGGACAAGGCTGCAGCTTTAAGGCGGCTGGGCCAGCAGCTGAGGAGGCACTGGTGAAGCAAAAATCTCAGTGCTGGTTCTCCTCAAAACACTAAACAAATAACATCTGAGAGTCTTGGCTATGTCCCCTGATAAATACAACTTGTTTATTTTCCTCTTGTTATCTTTAGCATTGGAGGGACCAAAGCATATTGCATGTCAAGCTACAGTAATCCAAAAACAGAAACTTCATGCCCATGCCAGTCGCTCTAAAAGCCATTTGAGCCTAATTTCCTCCTCCATCAAAAATTTTGTCCTCTGGTTTACATTAGGAGTAACTCTGAATTACACTAACCTACAGTGAGCACTGATCTCTGAATCACATAGTTCTTTCCAGAGGCAAAAACCCCCATCACCCACTTAAATTACTGAATCATTAAGGTTGGAAAAGACCTCTAAGATCATCTAGTCCAACCATCATTAGATGCCAAACAAACACTGAAGATGACCAATTTTGTTTGGCGCCTCCAAGCAGCACAACACGAGGCAGGACTTTGTTACATGGGGCCATTTTTCCCACTTTGCCTGTGTAAAGTGAATGTCATGAAACACCTGCGGAGGTGCTGAGCTAGCACCTCTAAGATGAGCTCTCTTGGGGATGGACTTCAGCTCCTGAGTTTGTGTCCTCAAAGAACTGACAAATCTAATGAACCCATTCTATTATTATCAGTATTGTTTGAATATTCCTCCTAAACTACCACCTGATTTCCCTCCAAAAACGACAGGTTTTTTTGTTCGATGCAGTGCAAACAACTTCATGGGCAGAATTTTGAGCAGGAGAGACCCAAATGTCAAAAGGTTGCGTGACAAAATTCAAAAGGTGCTCAAGGTGTTTCACATCACATGAAATAAAGCATCCACAAATCCCCCCTTGAGATGCACTTTGAGGCTTAGCTCCTGCGACATCTCAGTTTAAGTGTTACATCACTAAAATTCCTCCCTGAGCAATCTGAAGAACCGTGATTAGTAATAATGGGAACCAATCAATTTTTCCTGGCTGCTCTTCAGAGGAAATTGCAACGAGCAGAAAAAAAGCTGCTTGTAATAGACCAACACTGAGCGAAACGCCGCTGACAGAATTGGAAAGCATCACCCTGAGGAGAGCCGGGAGTTACGCGCTACATCCATTTGCAGAGCAAAGCCTGTGAGAACCAACCACTGCCTATCTTCCTAGCAGAAGAAAGGAAGAAAACTCTCTCTTGTGAAAAATACAGAACTTGGTCACATGAGTGGGACCTGAACAAAAAATCTACACAACCTGTAATCCCTTCAATCTGTGCTAGGAAACATGAAACAAACACAGCACAAGAATAAAACTAAACTACTTATTAAAAGCCTACGGTGTTTCTCCTCCTCCCACCCATTCCCTTTTCAAAAACATTTTCTTTCTGTCTGCGCTCATCTCATCTGACTTCTCCTTTCATTTCAGACGGCTGCCTCTTTTGTCTTCTTTTCGGGCCCATTCAGAGCTCTAGCACATAGCAGAGGTGTTGGAAGCAGCGAAGGGAGGGCCATGGGTTTGCCCCAGCTGAGGAGCCCGGCCCAAAGGCTGTGCAGGAGGGGATGGAGCACAGAGATATGGGGAGGGCTTGGAGAACAAAGCCCCCTTACAGCCCCTCAATGGGTGCCAAGCTGAGTGCTGACACAGAGTTCAAACCCCATGACCAGTCTTACAAACAGCCCTTCTGAAGGGACGGGCCACAGCCTTGGCCAACCTGTCATGGCCTAATCCCCCTCTGCAGTGAATTCGCCTCCTGGCCATCGCTGATATCGGCCTGTCCACATAATACATTTTCTTTGCCAGGGATCACCTTACACCAAAATGAAAACCTGCCCATATGTCATGTGCGGCACAAACAATCCAAAACATATTAGCAGCCCAGGGCAACCCTGATAAACATGACATAAGAGAATCCACTTGGGATATGCAGAGCATGCCCCTGACCTATTGGGGAATGCTGAGAAGGCAGGGGAAGCTCCGGCAGACATTTGCACTTGGAAAGTTGTCGGTCTTATCGCCCAGAGATGGCAAGCCCCAAATCCTCTTTGTTTTTAGAGTATAATAAAGAGACAAGGAGCAACTATGCAGAAATAGCTCATTTCTCTAGACCAAGCAGCTTTACAAGATCAAACATCTTTTAGGCAACTTCTTTGTTACCTGACAGTAAAAAGATGGCTAAGTCCTCCAACACTTGTGCCCCTGGGTCCAGCTCCTCTGAATCACACCGCATGAGGCTGAGCTCAGGCCTGGGACAGGCAAACAGCCCCACAGACCCTCTGTTAGTTATAGCACCAAGTGCCAGCTGTGGAGCTTTTCAGACCACATGCAGGTTTTGATGCTAATCACTCCATAGAAGAGGCCACA
The DNA here is from genome assembly GCA_016647715.1 of Pavo muticus. NCBI lineage: Eukaryota > Metazoa > Chordata > Aves > Galliformes > Phasianidae > Pavo > Pavo muticus. Next base: position 3,348,360 of record JACDJE010000160.1, on the reverse strand, counting down.
CAGCCTCGTCTACCATAAATTTCTCTAACCACAGACGTGATGTTCAAGCCTAAGTTCGACTGTATACAAAATTCCCTAATGCATAGAAACATTAACATTCAAGTAAGGAGCTGGGCAATGCTAAGCAGCTCTCAGATCCCTGGGTTCAATATGATGAACAGAAAGATTTCAATTAATTTAGTGCATTTTCTAAGCACCAATTTAAGACCGTAGCATTCAGGCTGGCATCAATAACCTTATCAGAGTCCAGGCTGCATTAGGGGATATTGACACAGGAGTTTGATCCACTTCTGAGTGCAGGACAAAAATACTATGTTCAACTAAAGACTGCCCCTCCTCTGCCAACATCTTTCAATCCATGATTTCATGTTTTCCTGTAGTATGCAATAGTTGTGTACTGTTGCTCAACCACATTACAAAAGGTTCAAAGATATTTCCAGTGTTATGAAAACAGCCAAACAGCTGAATTCTCTAATCTGCACATTTAGCCTTCTGTGCAAAAAGTGAGGTCTTACAGTGGCTATTAAATAATTGCTGTTACATTTTAATCACTATTAGAAGCTTTTTATTCAAAAGTATGTATCGTGTAGGCGTTAGGTGAACAATAAAAAGTCCTCTGCTGAAGAAAACTGTTAAGAATTCTCATTTGCTAGACTTCCAATAATTAAAATCTGCCTAAATAAATTACTCCCTGCTGCCCTAAGTTAATTATGCAAAAAAGATACCATTGTTGGTGACTCTCTTGTTTTAGTGATGATATTGAGTCAGACACCTAAAAGAACAATTAAATTCAATGCTAAGCAACTTATTTATGTTTGGCTTACCACTGTTATTAATAAGAACATTATTTTAGTGGCTGCCCGCTGAGAGCTCAGCTCCTGGATAGCTGTTGTTTTCATAATGAATGTTTTCTTCCTGTTGGCATGATCTCCAAGTCTCTTTCTTCAAATTCTCCATTTTTCAAAGTACAGTGACAGTATTTAGTACCTCAGAAAGGCTTTGTTCAAGAAGAGTTTGGGCATGCAAAAAAATCAGCATCGTAACAGGATTGTCTGGCATTTCTGTCAGTAAGTACTAGCCCTTCTACAGTGCTTTTCCAACGCTGTATTTAGTTTAGCATTATATCACAAATAAAGAAAATGATGCACATGAAAAAAGCAACTCATCTAAGATCTCCCAATAAGCCAGCAGCAGAATCACGAGTAGAACTCATTTCTGCACCAATGCTTTTGGGACCAAAAAAAAATAAATCAATCAAAGGATGAACAGGAATGGAAGGGAACCTAAATCAGTGGAACTGTGGCAATATATACCAGCCGTGGTTCTGGCTTAGACACTGCTTTGTATTTTCACAGGTTGTGATTTCTTAAGCAGGGCGTGGGCTCCAGCAAGGCAGCCTAAGGGAAGTTGCATTAAATGTGATTGTGAAATAAAAAATAAAACCACATAAAAAATTGTTTCAAGGTATGGAATGAAATAAAGAGTTCTTTGTGCAGGAAGTAATATGGGAATGGAGATCTGGCATATCGGACTTCTAAAATTTAGAGAGACTGTGAGGACAAACATGCCTGTTTGTGAATTCGTTTATAAGCGTGTGTCAGCTGCGTGATGAAACCAAAACCGTCGATGCTTAATGAGTCAGCATCCAAGCCAGCATCAGGACTGAAAGAGTTCGTAGTGTTTATGGAAAACATCTAGAGTCATGGGGACGGGAATAAATACACAACATGTTCATTGCAGCACCTGGGTCTCGGTGCATGAAGACTTAGAAACCATTAGATAGAGGAAAGTCAGCTGCAAGACAACTCAGCAGTAAGTGAAGTAATTACGTTAAAATTGGTGTTAAATATTCTGAAAATACTGAAAATGTAGGAAAAAACTTTCACAAAATCCTTCATTATGGCATTTGGACTTCATGCAGTTCCTAGAGAACGTACACCCAGGCTAGCACTTGACTTCAGCGTAGCCTAAGGCTCACAGTTTACAGAGGAGTTTGAATTTTACCCACTGTTGTGTAATATGAAAAAAATAATCAACTATTACTTCATTAAGCCTTACATTGTTTAAAAATCATTCAGGTTTGCCTATAGACATACTGCATCTCAGTAGGAAAGCTGTATGTCAAAGCCAACAAAACTGTTTCGGGTTGTTTTCCTGCATGAACATATGTTCTATTACAAGCTTCTATTCTGCAGTCCACCTTCTGTGTTACTCCTTCATTTCATTTATTTATTTATCCAGGAGATAAACAAGCGTTTCCCAGAGAACTCTGTATTTTACATTCCTCTTGAACATATTCAGAGGGTTTGCCTCCCAGGAAACTATGGAGCCATCATATAGTAAAGGTCATTTGAGCACTTGTTCATTATACAGGTTTGCTGTACCAAAGCAATCGATCAACAAACAGAGGATCTATTATAACAGAAGTAAATCTGAGCAGGCCATAAACTTCTACAAACATGCAGGGAGAATACCTAAATGACAAACACTGTCCTCAACCAGCTCCTGAAGAAGCCAAGGCAGCAGTGCTGCACAAGCCACATGCCTAACACGGGTCTGTATTTTTGAGCTTTGTCTCGGGCAATCCCCAGAGCCCCGGATGAGATAAATGGATCTTTTATTTTGGTGGCTAAGAACAAAACAGAAACCACTGGCAACAATGTCCTGTCTTCTGTAACATGCGTGAGGCTCACTGTACAAATAAGCTTTCCCTTTTCATCTTCCTAATGCTATTTTTAGAACGTATTGGCAGTGCCAGATGTCTCTTTCAGAGGCTGGACTCCAGTGCTGGAGTTAGATTTATAACCGTGTGCTTGCTGGCCACAGATGTTGAAGATGAGAGGCCTGTGGGAAAAGCTCCCCCACTGCTAAGATGACATTGTTCAAAAAGCTGTTTAAAATAGTTACTCACAGCATCTTGAGTATTTCCACGTAGCAGCCAAGGATCCTGTCTGCCTGGGCGCTCAGCTCAATGCTCATGGTGCTGCAGGTGGGACTGACCATCAAGCAGTCAATCAGGTTGGGCTCGCTGTCATTGCCCACGTTGGCTGTCATCTTCTGATTAGCCGTGTTGTTGCGCTCCACTTCCACGTGGATTTCATTTGAAGTGACAATGACTGGCTTGAGCCGGGATTCAGTCAAGGTAGCCTCCTGAGAGACCAGGTCAGGACTCGTGTGAAGAAGGCGGAGGGGGAGATTAGGCTTTCGGTCACACTGCTGCTGGCAGCCATTCCGAATTTCCTTCAGGCTTGGCGAATTGTCTCGACTGAATTTTAAAAACAAACAAATAATTTCAATAGCCAGACATAACAGTGGAGAGTGGGACAGACAGAGAACCATGGAGAAGCCGAGATCTGTCGCAATTTCCCACTGCTTTTCACCCTAGCCCAACATATTGCTTTCTCCTTTGTGACTGGATTATTGAAATCAACTAAAAATAGTAAAATGCTGCAACAGGACTATTCTGCAGCCCCTACACTACAAAGATTTCAGCTTTCCATTAGTCCAGTGGACATGCCAGTTTAGTATAAAGGTGAATTTTCCCATCCAAGTTGTCCAAAGCTGTAACAGGATCCATGCCCAAGTATGTATCTGGCTACAGTACATGCCCAGACACTTGTCTGCAGCCCTCGTGTCTGGAATTTCTGTTGGACACTACGCAGCCCCTGTCCGTGCTCTACCATGAGGAAAGTCAGATAGCCATAAACAAACAGGAAACACAGCAGACGGGAACCCTTCACGTCTAGTGGAAACTGGCTCGTGTGTCAGGAGCTGCAGCACCTATCTTGTGCTAAGTCAGGAATCAGATTTTCCACAATAATGGAGACAGTATCATGAAACCAGCTCAGGTTCAAAGCTGTGGATACACAGGGATTTACACACAACCCCTTCTAGCAATGGGTGGAGTGAGAATGAAGACACACTCCCGCACACCCACACCCATGCTCACACCAATCTTGTTTACAGCCTGAATGAAAACTCATGATGCCACGGGTTTGGGAGTGAGAAACAGAGGGTGAGCTGGGAATTCATACTGACCTGTTGATAAACTCCTCGTAACATGAATAAATGGCTGCTAAGCAGACAGCTACAAGATTTGGCAGAACCCTAGGATGGGGGCATTGTCCAGTTGGACCGTGCATGCTGAAAAACAAAAGCCGAGATGACATCACTGCAATGAAGATTTCTGTGGGCAAAAAGAGTCAGACAGAAGGAGGTGCTGCAATAGGCAGCCTTGGGGAATCTTAAGAAAGGCCAAACACAGTTATTTTAACACTGTAAATCGCCATCAAATAGTCCACTTCAGAAGAAGGCTGAGTTGCTTCTTCAGTTCATTCAGTGTGGTATCTCTACAGTTCCTCTGAAAGCTCACACATGACTGAGCATTATGGGGTCTAAAGTTGATGGGAATCTCTCTATAAAGGCTTTGAGTCTCAGTGTATAATAGGAATTTACATACAGTGGTGTCCATTCACCTCCACTGTGTATACAGTCAGAAAACCCCCGTCATATATTTGAGAATAAGCTAAAAAAAGTTTTCAGCAATATTTCCTTATGGACACCTCTCACTTATTTGCTGCTTGCCAGTACTGAAAGCACCAGCTACTCACAGGTAAGCACGGAGATGAGCAGGGTTGGGAGAAGTAATGGAAATAAGCATGCTCACAGGACTGGAAAATACACCATAACATTAAATGTGACTAACCTATGAATAAACTTCTTCACCACCTCCATTCCAGCATTCAGCTCATTCAAAGCCAGAATGTACTCCTGAGTAAACAGACGCAATCGAGGGCATTTCCCAAAATCCTGTCCAAAAAGGAGAGACTCAGTGAAGACGGTGAAACATGCCTGCAATGTACATTGAAATTGTGGGTTTTCAAAAGAAATCCATTCAAACACAACTGAATTCACTCTGTTGCTATGCTGACAGCTTCAGGAGCACAGTACCACTGCATGCTGAAGTAATGTGCTGCTCACTAATAATGGCATGCTTTGCAGTTCTCTTTCCACCCAGATCTATTGGAGTATTGAGTCCAAGCCCAGGGCCACCAATACAGGAGGGATGTGGACTTGATGGAGTGGGTCCAGAGAAGGGCCCACATCATCATCACAAAGATGATCAAAGGGCTGGAGCACCTCTCCTATGAAGACAGATTGAGGGAGCTGAGCTCGTCTAGCTTGGAGAAAAGAAGGCTGTGGGGAGTCCTCATGGTGGTGTTGCAGTTCTTGTAGGGAGCTTACAGGAGGGGGACCGACTTTTTACACAGCCTGATAGTGATAGGACAAGGGGGAATGGCCTTAAAATAAAAGAGATTTAGGTTAGGAGGAAATCTTTTACTCCTGGATAGGCACTGGGCAGCCTGATCTGGTGGGGGGCAACCAGCCCACAGCAGGGGGGTTGGAACTGGATGATCCCCTCCAACCTAAGCCATTCTGTGATTCTACCTCAAAACAAAAAGCATCTTTAATGCAAAAAAAAAAAAAAACCAACAAAAAACCAATCAATTAATTGATCAAATTCCTGCCTGCACTTATTTTTCTTCCAAGTACTTTTTTTTAACCTTTATTTTGAAATGCATTTTTATTGTTTTTCATTTTCACTTCCACTCATAACTGCAGTTTCTTAGGCAACTCACATACGAATTTTTACTTCAATATTTGACATCCTGTCTATTCTGTTTTAAGTGAGAATCGTGTTTGACACATGACCTTTAAGTGATCAAGTATAAAACACAGATCAGTTCTCTCTCTAGGGATCTCTACCTCAGGTACAACATGAATTTGACAGGTGAGCTCAACAGTTGCTTGCTTCCAGTCCTGCAGTCAGCAAGGCACCTGCTAACTGAAATCCCATATCTCCTCACCTTCCATGCTATTTTGAGATGTGAAAGGAGTACAATCTGCTGTCTGATAAGTGTTATTCCTCAGCACATTTCTTCACATTTCTGCAGGTGTAACCTTATGATACAGGTTTTACAGAGCTGCAGAACTAAATTTCTGAGTGTTGAGCAGGGCCCACTGCGCACCTCCCAGTTATCCCTCCAGCACCTGGATGGGAAGAGGAGTCAACATGAAAAACTAAATGGCACCTTTGTTAACGAACCAGGGCACTGAGAAAGGGAAGACATGCTCCCAAAGTGCTGACACCTTCTGTTACTTAGCTTGGCTTCAGGCACTTCTAGAGCATCACATCTGATAGGCTTTACAACTAGAGAAAATTACCAAAAATGTGAGTGCAAGCCTAGACAGAACAGTGATCCCTTCAAGTCTCCATGTCGCTTTTTGCCAGTGTTGAATGGATACGTGGTAACTTCACGCAAGAAAAGGACTGTCAGTGATTTCACAGTTGGTATTACAATTACATCCACTGATCATCTAACAGCTCCTCCTGGCAGTGCAAATGCGCTTGGTTCCACAGCACGAGACTACACAGACTTCATACCTCCCCTGGTGCCATTTAACTTCATGGAAACTCCTTACACGATAGCTCATGCAGTTACAATTTATGAATATTTTCAACCCCGTAAGTGCCCTATAACAAATTACAACAGAAGCCCAAGAGATTACAAAGAGGATGTCATTGCTGGCAGCTCTAAAATAAAATACCTCCAAAAATAATATGATGCTCTGTCACCGCATCAGGTGCTAAATGATGTATACTACCAATATTGTTCACCCTTAAGATACAAAGCAGTAGTGGTTGTATTCAAACATTTGGGCTGAGCCCTCAAACAGCTGAAATGAGAAGGCAGAGAGGCTCCAAGCACTCCCAGAACAGCTCAGCACATCCCCAGCCTATACCTACTAGTGGGCATCAGCATGACAAACGCTATCCTTACTCTTTTGGGACTTCAACATGATAGACAAATAAAGTACTCTTTCTGTTTTATAAGTGTGAAAATGTGGAGCAGAATTTGCCATGAACTTACCAGAGATCACAGAGGAAAGCAGTGGCAAAGGTTGGAGCAGACAGCTAGCTTTCCTGCTCTAAGCACACTAAATTGCACGTGGCCTCCTAAGGTTATGAAGTTTACTGCCAACAGCACTGTCTCCCTGAAGGATTACTTTATTTACATGCACACACACACATTCTTTAAAAGACTATTCAGTACAGAAATCCCCAGAGAGTAGTAAAGTGCCCAAATCCACTCCAATTAATATATGACACCGTAAATTCTCTGACTGCACACTGCGGTACAGACATGTTGATTTTCAATCTGCAAATGTTAAGTACAGTAAATATACCCAATTCTCTGAAGCTAACCAAATACAAGCATTACACTATGCATTTAGATTTTATTTGAGACCCCTCAAGAGCTCTGGATTCTTTAAAAAAAAAAAATCAGCCTGAAATCCAAGAATAACATTTACAGAATATTTCATTGAACGCTACAGAATATTCAAAAATGTTTACATGTCTGGAGAGCACAGGCACAGAGCCAGGAACATGACCTTTTCGCCATCTTAGGCTTCCCAGCCAGTTCTGTAAACTCAAGGAGTTAAATAATGCCGTTATGAAAATAAGGAATAAGAACTGTTTTCTACTGGATCCATGCTGTACACAGGAAGACAGGGGATGGTTTCCAAAATTATACCCGTTAGTGAAATGAAACTGCTTCTGTAGTTGCAGAGGGATGAGACCCATCCTTGACATCACAGCTAAGCTGCCTGCCTTAAATATCTTATTTATTTGTTAATTTTTTTGCCACAGCGTTGTGAAGTGAAATTTATTTGCATAACATAAAAACCAAGGCAGGAAATTTAATATGCCTCGGAGGATGGAGGACCAGTAAACATTCCAACCTCCCTTGGAAAGGAATACAGATCATGCAAGAATGTATTCAGTGTCAATTAAGGTAGAAAATTTGGTATACAGGGTGGAAAGAGAGGCTGGTAGGGCAGTCCTCCAGCATTTATTCCAATCACTACCATGGAATTGATTGGCAATATGAAGAGGGAATGCAGCCTAGGAGAGAACAGTCCTAAATGACACGAGTTCGTAATGCCTGGAATGAGAAGTATGGAGAACAAGTAGGCAAACACAAGGAAACTTGGGAAATTTATGTAAGAACATACTGGACATGAGTCTAAGGAAAAAAGGAGTTGCAGAGAGTTAGTACTGTCTTAAAGATGAAATGTTCAGGGTCTCAGTTCAAAAATCAAAACAAGTCCCTATTCTGATTTTGCTTTTTAATTGATTTTAAACCAATATAACACCAAGGATGGCATGCAGAGAGTAAACAAGGAGCCAGGTGGGAGAAAGCTGGAGCTGAACGAGCTGGCACTGCTGCCCAGAGGAACACTCATCAAATCACGGCTTTGCCTGAATGCCACTGCATGCTTATTAGTTCTGTATTACAAAGCAGTACGTGATTACATGCCACATTCACACTGAGGGGTTTTGATTTTTGGTGTCACGTTGCTTTGTGCATTATGGACAAAACAGCAGTTGCTCATTACACGAGATGTCACAGTAAGATTTCTCTGACTTGACCAGGTTCCCGTAAAGCACGCACTCACCATGTTGTGTTTGAGAATCCGCTGTACCACTGGTGTGAACACTTCTATCACAACCATTGACCGTGGGCGCTCTCGGCAGTGCTGTAAGGAGCAACAAGTCATTTCATTAGCTGCAGAGTTAGCAACGTGGGTCTCTCTCAGTCCAAATAATTTGGGCTGGAAAGGACTCTTGGAGGTCATCTGGTCCAAACTTCCGCTCAAGGCAGGGCCAGTTCTGAAGATACACGAGCCTGCTCATTAAACTTGCCCACTCAAGTTCTGACTGTCTCTGAGGAAGGAGAGTTCATAGCCTGTAATCAAAATTTCCTTTGCTGCAACTGCACTAAGCCTGTCCCACACCTTTAAAGATAATTAAGTTCCCATCTCTGAAGGGAGACCAAAGGCATGAAAAAATATGAAAGTGCCCATGTAGGTTGGAGGTGGGCAACACAGAGTCTTAGAGGTATTTCAGTTTGAGTCCTAGGGGATATATAGCCCTAAGACTGACTTACAAAAGCAAAACAAAGTCAGTGTTGTTTCTTGAAATTTGACCTGATTTCCACAGGTGTGACTGCTGACAAGTAACTCTGGATAGGAAATTTAAGCAAGATCCAGACAGTCTGACAAATGTACATCCACTCATCAGCAAGCAGATTAAAGCAGACTTAAAAGTGAAAACACAAAGAAACCTAGAAGAAAAGTAGTATTTACAAATCCCAACACTTTGCAATCCGAAGTACTCCAAACTGTAGAGAAAAGATGCAAGCAGAAGCATGGATTTATCAGGAAAGAGTCCTTAGGATCTTTCTACTGACATTACCCAATGACATAATACCATTATGCCTGAGTTACACACCACATTACCAACCCACTGACTCCAACGATTTTGCATTAACTAAATAGAACACACAGTAGGGCAACTCATGTACCCAGATGGAGGTGGAGGAGTCTGAAGATCTGAACTCACATAAATCATCAGTACTATGCAGGCTGATGTAGTAAGAATATGGATCCATTTATCAGAATGGCGCTGTCAACTATTTCAATACCACTGATTGTTGACCAAAAGATTTGGGTACGAGGTAAGGATTTAAAGAAGAAACCAAAACCCCCCCTAAGAACTCAGATACAAGTAGGAGATTTCAAAAAGCTGTTCTGATACCTTGCAGAAGAATTCACAGAGGTCAGGAGGAGGATGGTTGTTTTCCAGCAAAGGTGCAATTGCCTTTAGAAAAAGAGAGAGAGAGAGAAGTAAATTAATTAGAAGATTGCAACAGCAGTAAGCTTTTAGAAGGGGATGTTTTCTCCCCAAAAAGAGAGGTCACTTTACTTTTAAAGAAGGACAAAAGCATCTGTATAGAAATTAGAGATGGGCTGTGCATTGTACGTGTAAGCTTACACTTACTATGAACCCTCTGGAGATCTTTGCTTTTAAATACATCGGTGTAAACCCACAACACTTTTTTTTAATGGTTCAAATGGAAACAAGAGCAGAACCATTGTTTTGGTATGTAACACAGCAAGGACAACTCTGCCTCACTGTTTCAGGAATAACATCTCTCTAAAAGATACAACAGAAAAACATCAAGCAAACATGCGTCTCGTACGAGAGTTCAAGCTCACACACAGCCAACAAATCATGCAAAGAAATGCAGCACTCTTCTTATCTGGAAAGACCCTTTTTATCAAAATCAAGCATCTAACTTTCTGACAGTTGAGACCAACTATTCCTTTTTTGCTGCTATGCAAACTAATGTGGTTATGCTTAGCAAATACACTGGAGGTCATACCTGGCACTGAGAGCATAACGTTGTTGTTACTTCCTTTGTACATTAGAAAATAGTACTAGAACAATGTATTCTCTCCACATGATGGTGCCTTCGGGCTTTTCCAGTCTTGAGCTAAAGGGATTCCCAGTACCCATTTAAAAGACTCTAAACATAGCAGCTAGGACATTTTGTATTGAGCAACCAAACACCAGATATTTTATCTGGATGGCATTTGGAGTTTTACTATGATAGCCTATTTTGCTTTGTGCTCTCCCTCTCATCTTCTTCAGTATTTCAGCCTCAGTGAGTTTGCTCAGAATGTGTTTCACAACAGCCACTTTCACAAGCAAACAGGTTAAGATTAATGTGAATTTCAACAATGAAGCCCATATGCACCTGCAAAGACCTGTCTGGGCTACCACATAATATTTGTGAAGCTTCTGTTCATTCTGGTGTGCCAACCATGTGTAACTAGTCGCTTCCTCTGCTGGTGGCCCAGCAACAATGGCCTGATGGAGAAGGCAACGCTATGCAATGAGACTAGAACATCTTTGCTGCCCATCCAACACCCAAGCTAAAGAACTTTCTTCAGTCCATCTCCTGCAGCGTCAGTCATAGCACCTGCCAACCCCCACTAGCCAGGCAATGCAAAAGCCCCACATCTTTGTGTCTGTGTGGCCACTGCCAGAGGATCGCTGCCTCAGGGATGGAGCTGGTTGGCTGTCAGCCTATGAAAAATGAGCTGTTTTGTTCAGCCCAGTCCCTGCTGGATGTAGGTAACAGACTCCATCAAGCAGGTCCCAACTCTGCCTGTACAGTCACTGTGGAAGAGGGACAACGTGAGAGAAGCCTGTGTTCTCTTTCTGTGCACTGTGGTTAAAGGCAGAACCCTGCTGTCTCACATCACCCAGCTGTGGGCAATATCCTTTACCAGGAAGGGATGAGTAGTAATATTGATCTGTTCCAGCATCATATAGAGAAGGAAAGATCACAGCAAATCACTGTGTACCTCTATGACACGACACATATACCAGTAACAGCAGTACTTCCTAATGATAACACAGTTTAGCTGTACAGTGGCAGCAAACACCAACTCCTTCATGGCTGGGCACAACCTGCAGCACGGCGTGACTGAATGAAGCAGCCAGCCCTTGGAAGCACTGATAAACGTCGGCTGTAAGGACCTTCAGAGGCCACCTAGTCAAAGCTCCCTGCTCACAGCAGGGTTACCTGACATCTTTAGTTAAAAAGGCCTTCCCTCAAAACACAGTTCTAACTGGAAGTCTGAACTAGAGGAAAATGAAAGCTACAGCAGATCACAAAGAGAAGTAAATGCCACTTCAGAAACTTATCTCAGCGACTGATCCCAGCTAAAATGGTATCTTAAGCAGCAGCTAAACACAATTCACACCTACTGGCAGCGACACGCTGCTTGTCGCTTTGCAGAAAGATCCAAGGAGATGTGATACCATCAGGCGGTGAAGTTCTAGATTTGATTACTGGGAAAATCTCCTGGAAATTGCCAGTGACTGAAATTAAATTATAGTGATGGGGAAGCAATTTCCACCTCTCTGATAAATTGTTGAGATTCTGTATTTTGTTACACAAAGGTTGCCATTTGATTCACTTATTTCTATGCCTAAATAAATTCAACTTACAGAAGAGATAAAAGTTGAGGAGGGTATTACTATAAACCAGGTGAACAGGGGGTTAAACTGCAGTGGCACATACACATAACTATACTTGCAAAAAAACAAGCACTTGCTCACATACCATCAGAAATTGAGACGTTCTGTATATGGCAGCATTAGCCCCTCAGGAAACTACTAAGCCTAAGGGTTTTATAGGGCACATCTGGAAATGATGTTTTTTTGACTATTTAAAGTACGTATACAGATACAAACATAGCACTCTGTAGCCCAGTAAGAAGACCGTTTTGAGGGAGGATTAACCCTACACACACTGTGCTGTTTCATACGAGGAAACTATCACGACACACGAAAAGAGGAACAACAAGCCACACAAAAACTGATAGTCCAATGGGCTCAATCCACCCTAAATTCACCGACATTGATAGAAGTGCTTTCATATTTCCCCTACTTCTCTAGGACAGAGGCTTAAGCAGTAAGAGAAGTGTTATCAACCAGTACAGATTTGTCCCCAGATCTGGACAGAAAGTTACTCACCACAATAATGCTCTCATGGTCTTGGGTGGTCAAGTTGTTGTTCTGAAGGGGTTAAAGAGAAGAAACGAGTTAGCAAACAGTACTGAGCTGGTACACCAGCATACACTTTACTCAGCTACCATCAGGCATCAGAAGAAAGGCTCAAGGCTGCAATTGTTTATTTTAGAATCGAATTAATCTTATTAAAATCATTCTCTTAAAGAAGGCCTTATACCACCTGGTATGAGTGGCTGTACAAACTTCCACTTCTTCCTAAGCACCATCAGATTCAAGGCTCCCCAGCCATGAAAGCTGAGCAAGCACCAGAATCCCAGAGCAGGATTCAATTAAATGGAAAACTAAAGCTAGTGATAAACTTCTTAAAGCTGTCTTCTGCCACCAGGCTGTATGTTTCTAAGAAAATTAGTAAAAGAATTGTTGCACACCATTTTCGGTAGTAAAGTAACTGCTACAGTTTTCCTGAAGTTCCTTCTTCTAAAATGGACCCGGTGCAAGTCAATAAACCTACTGGAAGTCATTGATTTTGACTAATGCAGTGGTTTTGGCTCTCTCAGCAGCATGATCCATTCAGAGGTCACAAAGTTTTAAGCTATTAAGATCTTAGCTGACTGCGAGAACACCAGCTAGCAACTTTTATGGTTATCACAAATCTTTGTACATCAGAACTGGGACACCAAAAACCTGCCTGGCGTTATACTTCCTATCCATGAAAAGTTAATTATTTGAAACAGATGTAAATGAGGATACATCTCTCTGAAGAAGGAGGATACTTTTCTTTGAGATAACTGGTAATAACAGAAAGCTGCACGATGAATTTATTAGCAAATACATATTGTTGGCCTTGTACAAGGATGATCAGTCATGCAAACAAAGCCAGTGGAATAGAAGTCAAGGGGAGTTTTACCACTGACTTGAAATAAGGCTTGAATCAGATCCATAACAAATCTACCATGAATAACCAAACAAAACTCCATAGCCTCAAGAGAAAACACATTTTGTTTCTGGAAATAAACCTAACATGGATCAAATTCTCTTTTTCTCCAACAAGTACAAATTCCGCTCAAGTCATGAGCAGAAGAATTTTGAAAGACCAAGTTAAAATAAAACCCACGCATGAACTTTTTAACTATTTGTCCCTCATCTAAAGGTGACAGTGTCTTTCAGGAGCACGGCCATACCTCTGAGAGCAGTTTTGAGACGATCTCCAGTGGTGCTTGGTGAATAGAATCATCCTGGAGCGGAGACGTCAGCGCCATATCCACCAGCGTCCTGATCTCCTTCAGCACCACCTCCCAGCGGCTGGGGTTGCTGAGCACCTTCTTGTACTTGTATATCTTCTTCTGCAAGGAAAAGGAAAGGGTTGTGTTAACGGCATCTTGAAAAGCTGATTTAGATGTATACTTACATTCAAGCTTCAAGTGGATTGCTTTGTATTTTGAGTTTTGCCTTTCCTGTTTGCTAAAAGGCTGTACTTAAACACATTTAAATGGAAAAGAAAACCAATGGTTTCCTTTTATTTTGAAACAAGTTTTTAAACTCTACAGCATTTCTTTCCACCATTTTCTCCTGAAAACACCTTACTCCTCAGCCTAACCACAGGTACTTGCTACTGCACTGGTTCCAAAGCTGTAGGACCTTTTTAAGGGAGTTAGTCACAGGGCTGAGGAGGTCAAAATATCATTCCAGAGATGTTTTATTCTGTGTTGCTCATCGATGAATTTGCATTCAGAACAAATAAAAATGAGCTTCATCATGATTAAAAATTCCCACTGATCCACAGGTGGTTTTTTCTTCCTTTCCTTGAAGGCTCCTGAGAAGCTGTGTCGTGACTCTCCAGTGGTGACAGGAACACAATGGCTGGGTCTTTAAGCCCTCCCTGCTGCAGCATTTCAGCACTTCCATGCTCGGGCTGCCCAACAACATCATTCCTCACTCCTTGCTGGCTGCTTTGAGCTCCAGGCAGCTCCCACCAGCTCCTCGGCAGCCACATTGCCACACGACTGCACCACGGGCTGCTGGCTCTTACAAATAGTGCTGCCCAGAGGAAGTCCACCCTCCCAAATCCCCAGAGGTGACTTGATGAAACTCTAGAAGTTCAAGGAAGCGATGTCTGGAGTCCAAACACCGCTCCTGATGACAGCACGAAGCACATGGAGCAGGGCTTGCCAAGGCACAGGCCTCGAGGCCTGCAGGGCTGCATTGGCTGCTTAAGCCCTGGGTCACAAAAACTGCCCATTTCATGCAGCGTGAAGATTTGGCTGAGCTTGAATCATCATTGTGATAAAGTGGACTTTGCAAAGGGTTGACCTGCTTTGTTCAGTTTTGGTTTAGGGCTTTGCTACATGCATTTTCCCTTCTCCTCGCTGCCGGGCCCAGGCAGCAAGGAGTGCCAGCAGGCTGCTCACTCCTTCCCCACCACAGCAGCAACTCTTAAGAATGCTCAACACAAAGCACATCCACCTCTGTGCCCTATCTGAAACACAAGAAAAGAGAACAATGCAGAAAAACAGATTTCGGATGCTCTGGGTTTTTCTGCACTGTTGGAGGGGGGAGAAGAGGGTGGCACTGGGCTGACATGTAAAGGCTGATAAAGCAATCCAATTATCTTTTTAATTGAATTCAGGCAAGTACAAAAGCATGCTGGCAGCAGTTCACACTTCCAGCGCATTTTAAGCCACTGACAAAGCAGAGGAACAGCAAAACATGCTGTGGACACTACCGAATGTGTTTTGGATTTCAGAACAGAGCAAAAACCTCTGTACTTCCAAGCTCCTTGGGGCAGGGAGAATGCACTGATGGCTTTAAGCTGCCAGCACTACCTCCATATCACCACAGATTTCTTGGAATCTTTAGGAAACCTGAATCACAGAGAGCTCGTTTTTGCTTATCGACAGTGTCTCTTTTTAGGGTCTCCTCGTTGGACCCACTCCAGCACAAAAGAAAGCCAAGCATCCAAGGCAAGGGAGGCTTCCTTTCCTTTTTAGAGACAGCCATGAAAAATTAAAGCTCTGCTGATGCTGACGCACGTAAGAGAGAAGACAGAAGGAGCTGTGCTCCCTGCTGCGCCGGGGAGACCTACAAAAGCAGACAGCCACTCACAGACAACACTCAGGGAAAACCACCTTTGCATGCACACCAGCATAAAGTACCACACACTTCACAGCCTCTGCTTCCAGATCTCAGCACATCAGAGTGCATCACCAAGCCACAGCCTTGAGGGGACATTGCAGGAGTTTTGCGTGATGGAGGGAAAGCGGCTGGAAATTAATAAATAAATAGGGATGCTGTCCTGAGGAGGGTTGAACTCTGCTGTCCTGAACCTTTGCCCATGGTTACGCCACTGTTTTTCTCAGCAGAACGCTTTTCACCGTTGAGTGCCTTGCTGAAAGCCTCAATTAAAGCTTGAACCCTATCAGTCAGACACAGAAGCAATTCGCTCTGTATCAGCGAGCACTTGGCCAACGCCGAGCCATCTGCTCTATTCTACCTGCGCTGATTCCGGAGTGAGGAGAAACAATTGCTCATGAGCTTAAAAACAAAGCTGCTGGGCAAAGACCTGTAGTGGAGAGCAAGCACGTGGACATGCGCAGGGAGCTTGTTCCTGTGAACACAGTGTGAAAGATGCCTTCACTTGCTCACACGGCATACATCACAAGATTAATGTGCACAAGGAAAAATCCTGGGCTGGGAATCCAGCTTCACACGGATTTTGCTAAAAGCAGCAGCTCCTGAGACCATTTATGTGAGTAAAAATAACACACGCCAGCTTGGAATTTGACCCTTCTAGTTACTGACCAGCCAGAACCACAGAGCTAACATCATTCCAAAAACCTTGCTAAGCTGACTCTTAAAACAAAACCACTGAATTTAATAAGTATCCAGAAGAAGCAGCGTAGGGAATAGGACACTGACAGGGTATCCTTCATTCTCAGATCACTCTAATTAATTAAGTCTTGCAGAAACCCAAGGATCTAAGTCTCAATCCTCTTTTAGAGGAGGAGGAATTGAAGCCCACATGAGAAAAATTACTTTTCCAGTGTTATTAAGCAAGCATGTGACAAAAATCTGTAGGCAGTGGCTTTTGCCATCAGTGTTCAAAAGCTTTTGAACACTGCTATGAACAGAAAGCTCAGTAGAGTCTATGGCATAGGAAACTTTCAGCTTTTTTAAATGACATCTTCATATGCTATTCCATGCCATAATGGCCTCATCTATAGCCCCTGCTTATCCACCACTTCCCTGGACAGGGATGATAATACTGTTATTGTTGAGAACTAAGAAATATGAACTCCAATGCACAAAAATGTAAAGCATGGCACAGCTGCCTTTCTTGACCCCAACAAGACCTTTCATGTAAAGAATACCTTAAAGCAGCCAGCACGCTTAAGCCAAAAAGGACAAGATGAAGTTGGCCTTCTTTATGGCCAAACTTCATCCCTGCTTTGCCACATTCTGTATTCTCGAGACCCAGTCTTCCTGTCAGCTAATACATTACATTAGAAAAAATAACTAACCCTAATCCTTAAGAGCCAGTTAAATTTTAGTTCTCTGTTCTTCAGTCCTTTTCCACACAACGGCACCCAACTAATCACTTACTTTATGGCCAAGCAGGAGCTACAGCAGGGACGTACATGGCTCTGAGGGCCACGTGTGCCAGCAATTGTTTATTTCTTGCTGGGCAACGAGGGCAGTTCCAGTAGAAGGGAAAAGGTCACCCTCCTGCACGGAGGTCCCCTGGCACAGTGAGGGGTGGCAGAGCCAAGCTGGTGCTATAGCTTTATTTGGATGGAGCTTATGTGAAATGCAGGTGTCTCTTGTTGGACACAAGTGTACACAGGAACAAAAAGCACAGAGAACTGGAACTGTTTTCCCCACTGCTGCAGAACACTTTGTTAAAATGCTGTATAATAAGAAATGGGAGAACTTGCTTGCAATGTTCAACACACATTCTGGCTTGTCCCACAAAAGCCAGGAGCTATACCAAGTATTCTTGAGCACCACCTGCTGGCATCTTGGCTATTAACCCAATACCTTGAGGCCAACAAGGACTGCAACCCCAGAACTCAGCTAGATCTACATTCTGACACTACATAAGAACAATCTGTTGCTAACTTGTGCTTCGCCATTATCAGGGATAGGCTCAAATCAACAGGTAGATCTACCAGTATGAAGAAAAGTGGCTTACTTGACTAAGTCCACAAAAAGTTCCATTCCAGGCAAAGGGCTGAGGCTACTTACATAGTCTCACAAATCAGGGAGTTGGACTGCTCATATTGCAGCAGTCAAACTCCTGACCTTCTGAAGGTTTTGCACAGCAACACTTACGTACTGCTCCCTACCACAGCTGAAATCTTGTAAGCTGGACACTTCCTGCTTCCTGATCTTCACTCAGTGAATGTCTACATAACTTTTCAGTTTCTGCCAATTCACATTAAAAATTCTTGAAGAAATTGACATTATTTATGGCACTGAGATTGGCACTCATGAATATAGACCCTGAATAAATACATCAAGTGGCAGTCTCTGCCCTGAGCAGCTCATGGTGTAGATGATTAAAGGTAGGAAGGAGAAGCAGTGCAAGTACACTGAGATGATTTCCTTGTGGTTATTTGACAAGTAGAGACCAGAGCAAGACTGAAGTTTTCTGGCTCTCAGGCCTCCCTGCTAAGCACTAACTCACGTCTAAATAAAAGCACCACCAACAAGCACTGGGCAGCAGGGAGCAAGCTGAAAGCTGATATCCCCTTGCTGTGTTTCCCAATCGCAACATCTTCCCACAAACCTCTTTTCAGCCTATATTCATTAACCTCTTCTTTTTTTTTCCTATTCCCCCCCCCCCGCTGCCTTCCACCTCGCTCCAGACCTCAGCTAACCCAGGCAAGAAACCTGGGACACTCAAATCAGCACTGTTTCAAAGCTACCAGAGTTCAACGGGTTCAGCAAGCAGTGACGTGGGTCGAGTTGTTACTAATACACAGGCTGAAACAACTGAACGGGCGCTTGCCACAGGCACAGAGCTTGTCCTTTGCTCAGATACCACTGGGACAATACACTGCAGGAGTAAAAGAATGCTGAAATAAACAGAATTTTAAAAGGATGAAACACAGATCCCATTTCAGCTTGGGGGAAAGGGAGAAAAGGACCGAGGGGCTCACAGGGCAGCTCCTCACTGCAACAGTGATGTTCACGTGCTGAAGAACTTGCTCCCAGAGTGCATTATGCTTACATTACATACGCACCCACCTCCTTTAATCAGAACTGTCCCCTGCTTGACCATCCTTCCGGGCTTGTGCTCTCTGATGTGTTCAAGACCACTGCAAAGATACCCTTCAGCAACAAAGAGGGATGAAAGGATGAGAAGGAAAGGATAGCTTACCAAAGGGATAGCAGATCTCAAATTTATAGACCCCACTGAAAACAAATTTGCATGTGAATATAGCTTATGTGCTTCCAAAAACTGAAGGCAACTCAAAAATCGTGGCTTCCTTCTAGCCCCACACGGGGAAGGAAGAGCATGCCAGTGGTGGGCTTCCCACCAGCAAGCACAGGACCTGGGTTTTGCTGTCATTGGTCTCTTGCCTTTCTCTCAAACCCCTGCCTGCAGCCTTTTGTCACAAAGACGCAGCTGGCAGATCCCAAAGCAGGTCCTGGAGCTGTGTATTTGAGATGCCGTTCCCCAGCTAGAAAACTCAAAAGGCCAACTGCAGCTCCAGCTGCACTTTGCATGGGCTAATGCAGTTACTCTCGTAACCAGACCTGTCCACATGGGAGACGCTTTTGGCAGGGCCCACTTTGATGCATTCCCCGAAACCCTCCATCCCTGCTTCCATTTCCTTTTGGCAAACACTCCCATTCTTCAGGCCCCGGTTCCAGCATCAGCTTTACACTTCAGGTTGGCAAAACATCAGCTTTCATCCTGCACACAGCAACTGCTGTTCTGTATTTTTCATACTGGAGCCAAGCTAGGGTTTGTTTTCAATGTTGCTTTGGCTATGCAGAATTTCACTATGACTGCAGATAGGTTTCTAGCAGGAGCACAAGCCGCTCCTCCCTCGCAAAAAAACATTAGTAGAGACAGAGCTGTGGTCTTGGGTTGCAAATCCCATGCAACGTCTCCCCAAAAGAATAAATGTTTTAAAATATGAGGTTTATAGTGCTCGTTCTTTTGTTTTTAAGCTTAAGTTGCATGGTGCTTTTCCTCCTAATCTTGGGCAGGAGAAAAACTTCATTATAACTGACCGCCACCGTTGTCCCTCATGTACTGGAGAGCTCTGCTCTGCCGCAGGCTGGTGGGGTCCATAAACACCTCCTGAGCTGCTTTAAACTCCTATGGAGAAAGAGTGAGAAAATCCCCCAAGCAGAGGTTGCAGGAGTGGCACAGTTAGGGCAGGAGCCAGACACCCGCTTCATCTGCAGCTCTCCGGCAGCCTCTGACTCATCACCAGGGTGAAGGTTCAGTCGCACTGAGGCACAGCTACCTCCTCCTTTGCAGGACCCCACTGCTCCCTGCTGTAGCGTTTTTGGCCCTTTTTTTCCAGAGCAGCAACTGCTTGGCTTGTACCCTGTCTGGGCATCGGGATTGCTGTGGGCACAACCCACAGCTTGCGGGGGTGGGGGGGTAAGCCTGACATGCTTCTGCATTTGAGATTCTGCAGCACACACTGCAGTCAGCAAAATCACATTCCATCAAAAAGAAATAAAAAGAATAAAATAAGCTATTGGATGAGAAGCAGGACTGTGTGTGTGTACCATATACACTTTCCCAAACCTGCAGTGGACTAACTGCAATGCAGTGCGTGTGGAAAACAAATAGCATTCAACCACAGCAGGCACTGCCTGACTGTGGAGCTTAGCATGAATCAAAGAAAGCAGAAGTCACAAAGCGCTGTGACATTAAGTCTGCTACACAGGTGCAGCACTTGCTGTGCACGGACCTAACGCAACCAGCTGTGTTACAGAACGCCCCTGACACCAAACAGAACTGCTCCAGGTTTCTAATACCTATTCGTGCACTTTATATTCCACTCATGGTGGCTGTGTCTGTGGAGCCTGGTCCTTGACATCCACCAGCACTCAGGCTGCGGTGGGAATAAATGACTTTGCCACTGCAGAGAAGAGATAGCACGTAGGAAAAAAACGAGCATGCACAATCTTATCGTTGCACTTTGGCCAGGTCTGCCAGAGAAAAAGCTGTGCACAAGGCCACCATGGAGAACAGCCAGGCACATACCTGCTGTGCAGAACCACCCCACTGACCGGCACCCTTCCCATCCCACGCAGCATGAGAGCCATTCGTCACTGGGAAAGCACGGCACTGCCTTACTGCACAGCTGCAGAGCGTATGCCAGTCCTTTTGGGCACAAAGGGACTCTGATCAGGGGAACTTGCCACCTGAGAAACCACCTCAAATTAGGATTAAGCAGCTGCTAATGCTACGTGTGGTAGGAACTCTTAACAAAAGATCATCTCTGGAAGAGAATCCATTCCAGTTCTGTTTTCTGCGAAATGCCGGTAAGCTTTGGTAGCACCAAGGAGCATACAGAGAAATTATTTCTACCCAGATATGCAAATCAGATTAAAAAGCCACGTCATCCCCTTTCATTATTACTTTCTGCTGCTAGCAGTGGGCACCCTCACTTTTTCCTGCTCTCCTCCCCACTCGCCAGTCAGCAAAGCCTTCCAAATGGACGCTTACCTACCTTTTTCACTCTCTCCTCCTTGGCAAATGCATTATTTTGCTGAGTTTCTAGCACTCCAGCACCATAAATGGCTTTGAGATTGGCTTCTCTCTCATGTGCACCTGCATCATCAATGTCGTCAGCAAGAGAGATGTGCACGGCTCGAGGAGCGTGTTTGTGTCAGAGAGCTGCTGCAGAGCCTTAGGGAGAGCACGGATACTGGATACTGATTTGATGCTTGCAAGCATCTTAAAAGGACCTTGAAAAAAACAGGGTATTTCTGGCTTCAGATCCCTAGGCTTCAGAGCTCTGAATTTCCCACTTTCTCGCAGGGAAATACCAGGTTTCAGAGCAGCACCTGCATCTGAGACACTCCCAGCATCTCATTCCACGTTTTTATATCCCATCTCACTGCACCAAATCAGCACAAATCACCAAACCTACTGCAGACCTTTACCCTACTAAAGTGCCACCAGATCTGCAATCTGCATTCTTAATTCTGCTTTGTACAAACACTGTGTGATGTGCAAGACCCAACCAAGACCTGTAGTGTGCAGTTAGCGTGTGTGACTCTAAGGCCAGCGTCCCCACAGGGGACTCCAGATTGTGGGGTGCCACCACTTACTTCAGAGTGGGGCTGATGCAACCAAGTCATACAACCACCCGCTGCCCTTAATGCACCTATTAAGCCACAGCCTAATAATGGAAGCTTCCCATCTCAAATACTACAGTAAAGAGACATGCATATGCTCTGGATACACAAACAAGAAACAAATGTGCAAGACAGGAAAGAGAAATCTAAAACAACACCTAAATCTCCTCTGCTGCTTCGGGCTCCTTTAAGTCTTCTCCAGATACCCATGAAGTAATTGGCAAGAGTCCTCAAAACATCAATAATGCAGAACTGGGTCCCAATACAGCAGCTTAACAAGGCACTTAGTGCATGCCAGCTCCCAGAGTCAGGCTTTCACACCCAGTGCATCGTGTGAGCAGGATAATTACACTCCTGGGAAATACTGCTAGTGCTGTGTTCTTAAGAGACCTGCTAAACACCCGAGTTTTACCTTTCTTCTACAGCTAGGAACCTGAGCGAGAGATTAATTTTGGTGCAGCGCTGCATTATGGCAGCTGTAGAGGAGAAGCTGTGGTTCAGTGAAACTAGTGGTCACCTTGACCTGGAAATCTTGAATTGCAAAGAATTAGCCATATGGGCAGCCCTGCAATAGTGCTGAAGAGTGACTTGCCAGGACAAAAATGAGAATCCCCTTGGCTGGTAGCTCAGCATTCCTGAGAAGCAACATACTCCTGCAATTGTATTTACTCCTCTTCAGAGCTGAGACCTAAGTACACAATAACAACCTGGCCTGTTTAATCAGCTGTTTTTGACACCCTTCTATCTTCAGAGCTAATATTAGTTTGAATAGGATAGCATCCAAGTCTAGAGGTGAAAATTTAGAGCTGGTCCCGACTTTGCTACAGCAAGACAGAAAATAACTATCTAGGTTCTACTTGAACCTCACTACTAGCTGATGAACTGCCCTGAGCTCTGCCTCCCCAAAGAACAGCCAGGTGTTCGAGAAAAGGGTAGGTGTGGCACCAAGGGACACGGTTAGTGGGCATGGTGGGGATGGGTTGATGGTTGGACTAGGTGATCTTACTGGTCTTTTCCAACCTTGATGATACTAGAATTCTCACATCCCAAAGTGAGAGCGATGCTCTTCAGCTGCTGACAGCACCTCTAGCAAAGCAAGATCTCAGCAATGAGAAGCCAGGCCAAGATTTTTTGAGTGACACCTGATAACACGCAGGCTGAGACTGGCCAAACCTGCACGGGAAAGTGAGAAAGCCAGCGGGCTTCATGCACTCATGCAAATGCCTTAAGCCAAAAGCGGTGGGGGAGAGCACCTAACAGCAAACCCCAACCATGACGTAAACAAAAGGCCGTACGTATGATAGCACTTCGTGCTGCCTTTCCACAGGAAGCATAAAACCACCAGCACACACCTGTGGCCTGCTTTTATCTCTCTAATGCCCTGAGGCTTTCAGAGGCAAAACTGAATTCCACAGCTTGGGTTCCCACCAATCTGTCACTGAATCATACACAGACACAGAAAGGGGGGGAAAGCATTCCTCAGCCTAATTGTGTAAGAATGATTTATTGTTTCACCTCCCAGTAACAGAAAATGTGAAATTTTGTGCCCTACTAAAATACCTCAGGTTGTTGGCTAAAGAAAGCAAAGTTATGGTCAAGACAACGGGAGTTGTGTGTGCTGTGCAACCACCACAGAGAGGGTCTAAAGTGCAGCAGCCACTGCTGATGAATAATATTTTCAGTATGAAGTACAGCACAGAGCTACTGAGTTGTTGCAGTGTATCAAGGCTTCCTCTCTCAGATCGTAAATCAGGTGATTAAATACAAATGACAGATGTGGGCATTTTTAGCCGTAACTGATGTGATTTTTTTCCTGATCTCATAGTTTTAAGGCATGATTTACTGAGATTTAAGGCTATAAATTTCTTTAATGTCATAATTTAAATTCTATATAAGCCCCACTCCTGTATCAGCACTATTTTTAATCATTGCCATGGTGACAAAACCATAAAGGTGCTTCTACACAAGGAAAGCTTCACCACACTTTCAAGAACAGTTTCTCTTAATTTTCTGTAGGTTTAAAGCACAGAAAAATACCCCCTCTGAACTTTCCCTGTTAGATACAGACACTGATACTCACACATAGCTGAGTAAATCACCTACTGTATAAAAATATTCTGTGTTAATGGATAGGGAATTCATAACCTGCACGCAGTAAAAACCAGAGAGGGTATCGTTATTCAGGTCAAGTATGATTTTACATGACAAGCAATCCCTTTGCAATTAATAGGGCCGCTTGTGCATTGAAGTATCTATTTCCTGAAGACACAGATCAAACAATACCTAAGGGAACCAGAGAAATATTAAATCAAAATTAAAGTTTTTGAATGAGGGCCAACAATTCTTGTTTTAGCATTCGATGCAAAATGTTTGCAAATCCCAGATGACAGCATTGTTCCAGTTCCTAATTCATGGGAATCAAAACATGGAGTCTGTGCAGAAAAGTCATTTTCAAACAAAGAGAACGGGCTTGCTGATGGCACAGCGGGCTGCACGAGCAAAGGCAGCTTTGGGAGGAAGCTGCTCCCCTCCGCTCAGCACTTGAGACCACATGTGGACCTCATGTTCTGCTTGGGGCTTCACAGCTGGGCTGTCCATGCCCTGAGCAACCTCACACAACTCCAGAGTGCAACCTGCAGTGGGTGGGATGAAAGGGGACGTGGGTGATGAGAGGACCAGGTGATGTTCAGTGGTTCCTTCCAGCCTAAACTATTCTGCAGTTGGTGCATTTTCACCGTCCTGCTAACAGATGGGTAAAATCCCTGACAAAGCAGCATGAGAGGAGAACTGAGGACTGGTTAATAGCACCAGTAGGAAAGACAAGACACAGGCAAGCCCTTCTACAAGATCCAGGTCACAGGCACACAGAGCTCCCAGCTTGAGTCACAGTTCAGCCCCACGTCTCGGCTCTGTGTCTTGTGTCAGCTCGGGACATTCCCCCAAGGCCTCCAGCTGACGTGTTTCGTTGCTGCATCATTTAGCTAACTAGGAAACACCAGCAACCCGCATCTCATAGCGCAGGTGGTGTTCAGAGTTTACTATCCAGCATGCTATAAAGAACCTTCAGGTGCATCTCCAACAAATGTAAATCTAGACTTGTGCTGCCTACCAGAAGACCAGACCCAACATGAGAGGACCTCAAGATCGTCGTTTTGAACTCAAGCGCAGTGTGGTACTAAAACAGAAAGGTGGATCTTTCCATGATCAGTACTTGAAGCACCTTGTAGTAGGACTCAATGGTTTCTTCAGGGGACAGCACCTCTGCGTGCTACACGTTAAACAAGCACATAGAAACAGACCTTACCCCAAAGACAGCAAAATATAAATGGCCAACAAATTAGATGGATACTGTCTGGGAAAATGCCAGGGTACATACTTGGGTATTTGTGTGCGTCACAAAATTATAACAGCACCCATCAAAGCCAAGCTTGGCCATAGTCATCCCCTACAGCAATGGCTGGTTGCCACCATACCTAAGCCTAGATCCAGAAGGGGCAGTGAACTGCATGTGTTACTCCCTGTTGTATATCCACAGAAAATGTTGTTATCTTTATTGATACACTGTTATGACTTATCAGCTTCCAAGTACCAAAGATTACTTATCATGGTTTCAAACCAACCACCCTGGTTGAAAGGAATACTTTTGACACAATGGATTAATGATTTGTTTGTGTTTGAGGATCTGGACAGTTGCTAACATGTTCTGTTTATTCTTTGGAGGACAAAGTTTGGCTCAGCTACGACCCGAAGGAAATCGGTACTTCTAAAAATAGGCTGAGGTGGCCAAAAATCCTCTAGGAGTTGTTGATACTCAGATTAAACAAGGAATTATGCATAGCCCTTAGTGGGAGGGTTTGAAATGAAAAACCCAAAGAGAAAATGAGCAGATGAGGAACAGGCTGCCCCGACATCAAGATTCTCTTCAACAAGCACAGCATTCAAAGAGAGTCACACCTAAAAAGCTGTGTAAGCATCCTGACAGCTAGTTAGCTGGATGACACATAAAACCTCTTGGAACTGGATCTAAAACCTGGATAATTACATGTTTGGTTTTCTTTTAGTTCTGTTTATCTGAAGCATCTCTTTTATTATTCCCTAGGCTGCAGAAAGAAATTGTTCTTCATTTTTATTTCAATGTTTGTTTCTGGAACAAAAATGATTTCCAGGGTGCAAGCTGGCAAATTGAATTCCCACAGCGTCCCACAATCCTTAGAACTGCCACAAGAAAGCTCTCACAGACCTTGGCACCTTCATACAAGACCAAGGGATACCCAGAAAATGCCTGAACGTTAAGGAGCTTCCCCGAATGTGTAACAATACAGCTATTCACTGGACCCAGCCATTTTCCTGGTAGCTCAATGTGCAAACCACAACCAACTCCAAAGGCTTGACAGATAGGAAAAGGAGGCAGAAAGATATTGACAGAACGCCAGCCTGCTCCCACAGCTGTAACACAAGTATTCCTGTCGTGAGATCAGAGGGGTACGCTTGAGGCTAGTCCCCACTGCTGGGAACTCTGCATATGGGTTTGCCAGCTATGAAGTGGGTTCCTCCAGCCTTGTTTACGCAGGGCACAGGGAGCGATGCTGGGCTCAGCCGGACCCACTAGATGCTTTCACCCCAGGAATACAAATAACAGCAAGCTCATCTCTGCTCAGTATTTGTTTTCCCCCAAGTAACTACGCTACAGTTATCTGCACCGTTTTGCATCTGTGTTCTACATCCCCGCAGAACTGCTTTGACCTATTATTTGCAAGACCACTGGACAAATATATCATTCATCAGCACAACCGCCCAATTATAATACAGCTGCGGCGATCTCTGTGCCAGCTGGTGCTTTGTGTAAATAGACTCATTCCAGCAGAATAGGCTTCGTAGTTCTATGTGGGTTCCCTCACTACCTGCTTAATCATCAAAACATGCAAATTTCATGGGCACCTGGCTCTTACAGCCATAGGCTCAAAGCAGCAAGCTTCTCAAGGGCAGCTCATGCAACTGCGCTCCTCTGGTCTCTCCCTAGGCACGACATTTGTCGTGCCTCTTAGTTCTGCTGTGGTTTCACTTAAAGCTGCCAAATGTCCTCCACAATACAGAGCAGAAAGTTATCAGGTGTTCCTTCTCTCTCAACTGCTAAGCAACAAAACCCATCCGTGTTAGCAAAGAGGAATCTGTTAGTGTAAAGTACCTGAGCAGTGACTATACCCTGTCCTTGTTCTTATGGGAAAAAGCTACTTGCTATTCTTGGTAAAGGGAAGGTCTTTCAAATCAAGATAATGTTTCACTTGTTTTTCAGACGTGAACTTACTGGGGGTGGGGAGGGAAGCAAGGAAGCAAAAATAAAATCTACTTTGCAACAAGTCAAATGGCTCAGAGTTTCCCAAAATTAGAGGCTTGGTCAGGAGCATTGGAAAGTTTAAGAAATACTCTTTTAAAAACAACTCCCACAGAGCAGCGCTCCCTCTCCACAACCAAGAGGCATGTGAGCAAGGCAGGTCACTGCCCAGACGTTTTCTTCATCATTACATCGATGGGGGGAGTGGGCGGGGGGTGCACAGGCTGCATCTTCACTCTCCTCACATTTTTCAGAGCTGCACTTCCAAGCCTGATTTTTGCCTTGTTATAAGAGGGAAGCGTGTGCTGGCAGCACATCAGTGCCTCGCACGTCCTGCTTGATGACCGTGGAGAATAAGAAATTCTGCCTTTTTCTGATCATCTCTGCCTGCCGAAAGAGGAGGGAATTAACGGCGATACTGTCTGCACGCTTTAAGCTTCATTGCCTCTTTGTTATCCTCAGCACTGTGTTAATGATACTGTCAAGAAGCCAAAATACAGTGCCACGCTGCAGCCCAGCCTTCTGCTATCAGCACCACCATCCCGTGCTCGTTTCAGCAACTGGGGAAACAGGTTGCAGAATTTGCCAGTGGTCTGGAAAAGGAGTTGTCGACGCTTGGCTCCTGCTGATAAGAACCTGGACCCGCTCAGAACACAATTCTGACAGACACTGATGGCTATGCAAAGCACACAAACACTGCACTTTTGTCACCCAACTATTTTCCAACAGCAGGAGTATCAGAAACACCCACAGCAAAACCAGTTTGGTGGGAGGGACTTCCTTCTATTTTCACATGTGGTTGCTGTCAGCAGGCTGAAATTTTGATAAACTGCACAGCTAACCTGGCTGACTTCACTGAAACCCTGAAAGGAGAAGGCCTGAGCTGCAGAGCTGCACTCTGGCATCGCACCATAGGACAGTGGGACAGCCGTGCTCAGCATCTGGCCACAGCTGATTTCCAGCTGCATCTCACATCCATACAGATTCCATCCAAAGGTCAGCAGCTCCAGCTTGTGATGAGGAATGTTCTGCTTGGAGACACAACGCTGTCACTGTGACCCGCTGCCCCTGCTCAGAGCAAGCAGCTCATTGTTCTGGTGGAGCGCGAGAAAGGGCTGAGACCTCTGCAATGGAAACTGCCTTGAGAACTAACTAATTCCAAAGCGTGGACACAGACTGCAGCGTAACAGACTGATGTTACTTACAACAAGCAACTCTGAGAGATCCTCTTTCTCCAACATTTCTCCAAACAAACAAAAACCCAAAAAACATAAAATAAACCCAAGTATACCAAGAGCCCCGAACATATGCCAGGGCTGCAGTCATTCCATAATGTGTTACATTTCACAGTGCACATCCAAAACCATTCTGCTTCTATATGAATTTACTCACTATCTATGAGATCACATCTTGATAACATCAAGCTGTGTAACAAATGAATGCGTCCACTTCATCCAAGAACTGTGAAACTCACAGACATTCTGGTTTAGGGTTTGTGGAGTAAAAGAGACACTCGTGGCTCTTGCAACCAAAGAAAGAGCAATGTTAAAACGTATTCTTAAAGATTTACAAGGAAAACTGTAAAGTGCAGAACTTACCTTCCACTGTAAAGAATGGAACCACTGATCCCTCAGGTAACTGTTTGCAGCCTGCAATAAAAAAAGTTACAAATAGAATCATTAGTTTCTATCAGTGTTTCAGATCACTGAGCCAAAGCTCAGCAAGTCACCCATGTGTGCCCTAAAAGCAGCAGGGTTGCACTCATCGTGTTCTTCTGAATTATATGACCTTGGCCAACTCCAACCCCAGCCTAATTGGAGTGAGGGAAACTCTGCTCAGAGCTCCAGTTCTACATTATGACCAATTCATTTTCATAGAAAGCAATGACAAGAAGACCTTGCTGCAAATATAAAACACTGAACCAAAACCGTATAAAACATTAACCTCCTTGAGACGGTGTCCAGCCCAAAGACTGTGAAAAGACCTCACTGATTTCAATCAGGTTTTGATCAGCTCTTTAATATCTGCAGGACATTCACTTTCTCCATTAATCACCACAAGCAGATGAAAAAGACGGGCTGACATTTCACTGGGGACACACTGTTTTTTTCCATTCGCAGCCTCCCTCCTCGCGCTGCTCCCCAGCTGGCCACAACGTGCTTCCATCACACCTCAGCTCTTCCAGTGCTATTGGAACAGAGAGAAAAGCACAGCAGACATGCACATACACGCATGGGCTGCGCGCAGCAACTGCACAAATGTTGCAATAATCGCTCCCAGGGATCACCCGTTTTTGTCCGTATTAAGCAGAGCTGCCAGAAAGTCCCAGTGTTCGTAGCCAACGAAGGAACAGTTCAGCTCTCCCAAAGGTCAAAAGGCTCGGTATCAAAAAATATAAAAGCGTCCACAGTGACGTAAATACACATGCCTTAACAAGGTGACATCAGTCGGAAATATTTGAGTGGGTAGAGATGCCCTTTGGCTTTTCCAGCTCTATCTTGTCCCTGCCAGTGGGCAGGTTTTACTTGCAAATCAAAATGCTTTACACGATCAGTGAGAACTAAAGAACAGCCCGTCTGTCTGTATTAAAGGGGTATGGTCTCTTCACCAAAAAAAACCCACATGCTTCCAGCAATTTAAAGCATCCTTCAACAATTTTACTCTCCAACACCTTTTTAGATAAGTATTCACTGCAGAATGGATTTCACTTCCTGACAAAGTTCACTGATAACGTCAAGAATACTAGAAGGAAAAACGTTGCGTGGTTACCAAACCTGTGTTTAAACCCAAGGTCAGATACTGATCTCACAGTGACACAAATTTGGACCAATTGCTCTGAACTAAATGGAGTAACACTCTTTTTACATCTGTTTTACACGCTGTTTATTTTTATATATAGATGACAATCGATTGCTCCCCCTGTAGATCTCTAGGCAGCACAGCAGAATTAATCTGTCATGGTCTGGGCTGATCACAGCATTTATCAAACACAGAATTTCCATCTCGTGCAGAACGTCAACACTTCAGGGTACGAATTTGCTACCGCTCATAGATATTCAAGATAGAACTTTTACCTAAATATGTTACAGAATTGAACTTCCTTTAATACAGCTCTTACTCTATTTTAATATAACAAAAAGGTCCAAAATAATTTGATGCAATAGGACGTGAAGATCATTTTTGGACATAATTACCAAGGCACAAAGTAAATACGCTCAGGCACTTTCTTTCTCCAACGCACGCTCTCATTCTCTCTCTCAAAAAAAAACCCTTTCTTGGAGGGGGACAAAAACTCCAGCAGTGTTTTCTGGACAAACATCCCTGTCAAAGTGACTGCTCACGACGATGCTAATTCCAGTTTCGTATATCGTTACCCAGGGGAAAAACCTGTCAGCCTGCAGGGAGAAGAGGAGGAACAGAAGTGGCCTCAGCTGAAGTACAGACTGTCAGCTGGAACCATCGTCACTGCCAGTAAAACTCTCAAGAACTGCAACAGCTGGTATTTGTAGTGCTCTGTCCGGAACTTCAAGTCCATTAACAACTTTGTCAGGATATATATATATGTATTTTTAAGCACAGTAACCCAAGTGAGGCCAGAAGCCCACAAACCATTGGGCAAGTGACTTCCAGTGACTTGCTCCTGCCACCAGACTAAGCCACCCTCCTCTAGGAAGCTGGAAATGTTCTGTTCTGAAAGGAATTCTTGTCTTTTTGGCCAAGGTGAAGCTAAGAAACAACTTCCCCCCCGGACCCCACTCCGACACCAAGCTTCGTATTCCAGCAGTACTTCTCTCAATCAGGCAAAATGCCACCCTGCCTTAATCCGTGGTCTGACCATTACATGCCTTCAACCAACAGCCACTCGAGTCTAAAGAAAGAGCAAATTCTAGAGCCCTATAATGGGAACTGCTGAGAACTGACAGTTACGCTCCTACTTCTGGGATGTCATTAACTGCAGAATGCAAGAATGCTATAAATAAACAGAATGTGTAGATATGTGTAGATAGATTTTGCAACCAACTGCAGCCTTAAATGGGATGACAATGGGTTACAGAGGACAACAGCATCAGCCAGAGACATCAGTGGAATGCAAATACAGAGAAAACAAAGAAAACACAATGTGAAAGACAAAAACAAACCAGAAAAGAGTTAAAACTTGGAAGCAGTGGCCTTCAAATAGCATTTTAAAAGGAAAATTAGGAAAGTAACAATGCATCATCTACAGGCAGGCTACACGTTGGCTATGGGAAAGGAGAAGCGACCAAGGAAGTTTGCATCTGGATACAGTTTACAACTCAAACAACTCTCAGACTAGAACCTGCCAGAGTTTGAGCCTCTTTTCAAGTTCACTTCCCAGGAAAACAAAGAAGACAAAGTGAACACAAAAAAACCAACCTTTAGGGAATTCCCTCTTCTATTAGCGATCAGGAGTCAACGGTAAGAGGAACCTAGAACGCCAGTGGTTCCTTCAGCAGCTCTTTCCACAGTGTTCAGCACAGATAGGCAGAGCTCCTTTAACCTCAGCAGCTTTATCAGGATGGAGCAGCCTGGCAGCAGCTCCCTCCACAAGCACTAATCCTGCTGCACACCCTTCCGCCTGGCCAGCCACAAAACCACAGCTGGCTGCAGGGAGTACCCGACCTCGGCAGGGCTCAGCCAACAACACGTTGTGGCACGGCAACCCACGTTCCTCCCTCTTTTCCAGGTTTGCACCAACAAAGGGAGCACTCAGAAGTATTTCTTTCTTACTGGAAGAATCTTGGGTGCTCACTGGCCACCACGGCACACACACACTCACCCAGGGGTCCAGGTTACCGTACACTTCTGAGGTTGAAGGCAATGAGCTCCAAACCATACAATGTACTTCATTCCTATCTATCTACATAAAATGGGTCCCGTGGGTGTTTTAGAGCCCACTTATGCTCCAAATTTTGATCCCAAATCCAACGGCTTTAGCAGGCTGGTGGGTGCCCCATGGTTTGGAGCTGTCTGCATAGTTAAGGCCTTCCACTGTTCTCACATAGCACGGTAGGAAAGAACTTTAGAAAACAGGAAAATTAGGCAGTAAAATCTATAGAAGATGCAGGAAGATTGTAACTACACGTAGCTCCTTTGTCTACCTATGACTCCAATGAGCAGGAAGAACAGCTGCTGAAGAAAGCCTGCTGTAAGCAGTACTTCTGTATAGTGGGGTTTCTTCTTGTTTTTTGTTTTCAAAGATGAGTTGATCCTGGAACTGCGTCCTGAAGGGTTTTATGTTCTAATCTTTGGGGTGCAAACATTCAGTCAGAGAGGAAAATCCCCTGGGGACCGGCTGCAGAGCCAGCTTCATTCACAGCATTCATTTCAGCAGTTCAGAAAGGACTGCTCGCAGAAGGACAGCTGTGTGGGAGATTAAATGCCTGCATATACTGAGCTTTGGTCAACATGAACAAACGTGCACCTCTGTTCAAAAGGGGAAGTATTTTTTTCTGCACCCAAGCCACCTCACTTCTTAGCCAGTGAGTAAGAATGCACTTTGTCATTAAAGCATTTGACATTAAAAAGCAGTGAACTTCTAAAAAGTAGAGTTTTTTTCCTAAGAAATACAACTCTTGTTGCATGCCAGTACTAAAGCCCCTGCAGCAACTTCCACCCAGGTGAGAGCAGACAAAGCAAGAACTTGTTGTGCACTGCTGAGAAACAGAGCACCTGAACCTGTGCAAGAAAGCAAGCACTCACGAGCAATGGTGAAGACCTGCAGCCAATATCAATATTCAAAGCTCTGCTGACACCAACGTGCCTGCAGCAAACAGCAACAGTAGAAAACATCACTTCCATCACACTACATGTGCCATGCTACCAAGCCCCTCTAACAGTAAGTCAGCACTACGGCATCACTCATTACAGGCATGTGCGTTACTCAGAATGCAAGAACAAGCTTGTCCACATAGCTGAAAGTTCCCATGTTTCTCCTTACAACAGCACCCTTCACACATAATCTCCTATGGGATTCTGCTATCTGAAGAGATGTGGCAATAAGGAGGGTTTGAGGATCCAGATTCTGCTTTTCATTCTTCCTGGGTTTATTCTGTATTTCTGTTCCTCTCCCTTGCTTGCCCTCTGGTCAGCAGGATGTCCTGGCTCTGGTTTTTCATCACAGGATGAGTTTTTGTCATGTTTTCCTCATCACATCTAAACAGAGGCGGGGTCCTCCAAGGAGACTCAAACATAACATTATCAAAAATTCCAGTGAAAATGTTTTCCATGGGGACTCCCTGGCTAACACAGGGCTGAGCTGAGCGTGCAGCTGCTGTGCCCACGGGGGTTTCCTGTCCTGCCTGTCCTTCCTTCTCACCATACCAAGACATGAATACAACACCTTGAGCAGAGGGATGGAGGCAGCAGCTCCATGGCATTCACTACCCATCCAAGAAGAGATGACACCGCGGGAGAGCACCATCACAACCAAACCAAAGCCTTTTTCCTGAGCCTCTTCCTACATTTGCTGCTGAACAGCTTGTAAAATGATAAGCTTCTCCCCACCTCAAGCACTTTCAATAGGTTGCTGCAGCTATTTCACTATCAATAGCAGCATCGCCTTCATCAGCATCCTCACAGCACCACAAAGCACATCGTGCCTTACAAAAGGAAAGCAAGAAAACAGCACAAAGAGGACAGTCTATTACTGATACTGAAGAGCTCACACTTATTTAGCTCTTATTTCCTGGCCTAAAAAGCTTGTGTGCGACGAGCCAGCTCCAGCCCTGTCGCACCTGCTACCTTCTTTGCAGAAAAGCAAAAAGAAAAAGTCCATGAGAGCTGACAGCTTCGTGCTGGGACAACCAGGTACCAAACCAGCTGGCCAGAGGAAGGAGAGCATGACACACTGGTGAAGAAGTCATCCCTGGCCATCCCTGCTTGTCCCTGCTGTCCCAGCACACACAATGGATGGGCTGAGCTCCCCAGCACTGTTGCCAACCCATGGCATACATGGATGCTCAGAAAGCACATCCACCACAGTGACATTCCAACACCAGCCCAGCCCAGATGAAGCCATGCGCTGCCTGAGAACCAAATCCTCCCCTGAAACCCAGGTAGATGCGTCCCATTATCACAATCTGATTTCCCAAGAGCTGCATCACCTCCGGCGCTACCTGTCAGATCTCACGTGCTCAGGTGGGTTGGGATGGGTCAGTACTGCTTGGGGAGAACATCAGGATGATGTAAGGAAAAGGTAATGGCACTCTTCCTTATGACTCATTGCTGTGCAGTAATAAGCCAGAAATAGGCCCTGGTGATAGCAGATGGAGGGATGAGAGCTCCAACACGGACTCGAGTCTCTCTGGTGGCATTTCTCCTGCCTACCGCAGACACACACAGAGGATGTCCCAATGCCACACACTGACACCCTCCCACGAGAACTGCTGGGAATGAATTTCCATTCTGAGGGAATTTCCAGCTACCCAAAGTTTGCTTCTGCTTCAAACCAGTGAAACAGAAGATGAAAATCTAGACTTCTCTGCAATCTGGAAAACTAGTGATTCGTAAGTATTGAAGTGCTTCACTTTATGTCAAATTATACCAGTAGTATCCCGTGGTATTAACGGATTAATAAAACACAGCACGTACAAACACATAACACAGAATTAAAATTAATCAGAAACGTGAAATAAATCATGGAGTAGAATTCAAAAGAATTCATTTAAACATTTTCTTACACACAAATCTCATTTAGATCAAGTCTTTGAGGGGAAACAAAACCAAAACCAGCAAACAGATTTCACAATTCACAAGTGCACTTCAGAAGAAATCTTGGGAACATGCTTTGGACCAGTCTGACTTGTTCCACCATCAGACACTTCCTGACAGCAGTGCCTGACGTTACATCAGAGCGCTGCTGCTCAGACTAGCAGGGCTGAATGATTTTATAAAAGACCCGAAGTCCCAATTTCCCGTAAATATATTGAAGTGCCTCGGAAGTCTGAAAATAACTGAAGCATGCAGGAGCTGATTTCTCAGCATCTCAATTTCCCAGCGCCTCATTGAACAGTTCTTTCAGATACTCAGGGGTATGTGTCACATATACCACAGGATGGCCCGGGTTGGAAGGGACCTCGAGGATCATGAATCTCCAACCCCCCTGCCAGGCAGGGCCACCAACCTCCCCATTTAATACTAGACCAGGCTGCCCAGGGCCCATCCAACCTGGCCTTGAACACCTCCAGGGACGGGGCATCCACAGCCTCCCTGGGCAGCTGTTCCAGCACCTCACCACTCTCAGAGTAAAGAACTTCCCCCTGACATCCAACCTAAATCTTCCCTCCCTCAACTTCAAACCATTTCCCCTTGTCCTGCTGTTATCTACCCTTTGAAAGAGTTGACTCCCCTCCTGTTTATAGACTCCCTTTAGGTACTGAAAGGCTGCAATGAGGTCACCCCGCAGCCTTCTTTTCTCCAGGCTGAACAAGCCCAGCTCCCTCAGCCTGTCTTCCTAGGGGAGGTGCTCCAGCCCCCTGATCATCTTTGTAGCCTCCTCTGGACCCTCTCCAAAGTACCAGAGTATGTCTGCTGAACGTAACTACTAGAGAAATCCATTCTTGCATTTTGATTTAAGTACACTTTGTATCATTTTCAATACCATTTTAGATTTGTGAATACACATTACAGCTGTATATGAGAAATCTATTTTGACGTTCCCTCTGACCTGGTCATGTTTGATGAACCCAGACACTACTGGGGACTAAGTCATACTAAAAACATTTTCTAAGCTTGTGTTTTCAGTTCTGTTGAAATTCCCACAGAGTCACACTGTAACGTGATCCATTCTGCATGGACAGCCCACAAAAAAACTAACTGAAGAAGAGCTCACTGCATTTCTGTATCAGTTCCTAGGAGGTTACATAAAGGCATCAATCTATTTGAAGAAAATACATCTATTCTTAAAAAAAAAATCTAATTATTTGTGGAGTTTGTTTATTTTAAAGAAATACATGGCAGGCCACTCCAGATCCAATTCTGTATGCCCTAACACACTGCCTTTAAACTCAGCAGGGAGCTGGGGGTTCACACTTGATCTTCTTTCCTATAAAGCAGTATGGTAAAGGCAGCCACCATAAGCTGTGGAATAAAGACTTAAAAACAGAATTTTGAAAGGCAAATTTAACCATCCCAGCTGTTGAAATGGATATAAACACAAATGCTAGCATCAGTAAGCAAATTTATGGAAAAGAAGAATCAGAATTATCTCAGGAAAAAATCAAAATTAGAGAGAAATGAGTTTCTCTCTAATTAATTCAATTAACAAATTAAACAAAGACGATCTTGTCAATAATGAGGACCCTAATCCAGCTGTTGGGAAACCATGGTTTGTCTGTCTGCCTTCCCCAGTGTCACGCACAGCAGAGGCTTTTCCTACCACAGAATCAGGACTTAGGTGGACTTGCAGCAGCCTGCCTGAAATTCAGGCTCCATACACTCCCTGGAAACACCTCAGATCAGCAAGTCATTCTGAACCACAGCAATGTGCTGGGCATCAAGCAGAGGCACTTGTGCACACACTGTGTGCAACGGGACACGCATCTGTACTCCAAGGATAATGTAAAAGTTGTGCAAATGCTACCCAGGCACCAGGAGAGCCCACAGGATTAGACACCCTTAGGTCATCCCAACCCACTAGAGATGCAGTAGGACAAGGGCTGTATCCCCATTTGCAGGGCTGCAGAACCCCAGGATAATAGGGGATTATAAGAAAGAAGGACACAGACTGTTTAGTAGGATCTGTTCTGACAGGACAAGGGAAAATGGTTTCCAACTAAAAGAGGGGAGATTTGGACTGGATATAAGGAAAAGGTTTTTTACAATATGGGCAGTGAGGCACTGCCACAGATTGCCCAGAGAGGTGGTGGGTGCCCCATCCCTGGAGACATCCAAGGCCAGGCTGGACGGGGCTCTGAGCAACCTGACAGAGTTGTAGATGTTCACTGCAGGGAATTTCGACCAGATGACCCTTAAAGGTCCCTTCCAACTCAAACGATTCTATGATTACATCAGTGAGGTAAAGGAAAAGGAGCTCCAGAAATATCCTCCACAAAGGATGCGGCCTTCCACGTGCACATGTAACCATTTCTGAGTGACCGTGTGTTTGCCATGTTGAAAATCATCACAACCTGATGATATTTTTATGACACTCCAAAACAATCCCAAAACCTCCCCCTGGGAGGCTGAGGTCAAGCTCTGTACTCCCTTGAGCTACTGGGTAACAGCTCTGAGTATGAATGGGCCCCCCAGCTATTCAAAAACAAAGGCAGAGGAGAGCTGGAGTCATCTTAGCACTATCAAGTCTTATTCGTACTGGTTTCCCACAGTTTAAACTAATCTTTTCTATACGATTTCTGCAGAAATCACTCAACCAGCCTGCTTACAATCCTATCCACATGAAATGCATATACGCAATTGTGACTGTACATTCAACTGAAAAAACTAAGGGTAACAGAGAAAAATTTGTCTTTGCGACAATGCTGAGAACTACTCTATGAGCTAAGCTGGAGTCACTTCAGTCTTTTTCAAGTTATGACTGCTTATAATTCTTTGGGGGTCCACCAGCTGGGTTACTTTTCTTTTCTTAATCTAAAGTAATTCCAAAGGTCAGAGCTGTGGAATGCTCTTCTGTCACTACAACTTGGAGTGACCTAAGGAGCCCTATAAGGTCTCACCAGTGGATGAAGAAACCTGGAATAATGAAAATGCAGTGCCCCATGCAAACCAGAGAATCACTGAACAAGTTGGAAGGGACCCATAAAGATCATCGAGTCCTGGCTCCACACAGGACCACCCAAAAATCAAACTATATATCTGGGAGCAGTGTCCAGATGCTTCTCAAACTCCAGCAGCTCGGTGCTATGCCCACTGCCCTGGGGAGGCTGTTCCAGTGCCTGAGCACTCTCTGGTGGAGAACCTTTTCCCAATATCCAACCTGACCCTCTCCTGATGCAGCTCCACGCCGTTTGCTCAGGTTTGATTGCTGTCACCAGAGAGCAGAGATCAGTGCCTGCCCCTCCCCTCCCTTTCATGAGAAAGCTGCAGGCTGCAAACTTCAGCCTGATCTGAAATCTTTTGGTGAACATCAAATGTCTTTAAAAAAAGGATACGTGTTTGTTCCACTGCAAGATATGGGTTTCCTATACAAACTGATCTTTTTTTGACTTTTGATGGTTCCAGGCTCAAATCAGTGTTCCTTTTCATAGAGTGCTATTTTGATTCATACTATCAACAAGAAGATTAAGTCGCTGTGCCCCACAGATCTCACTCTGTCAACCCACATGGACCGTTCCAGAGCTACCACTGAGCTACTCTGCTGGCAGGAAGAGAACTTGACAGCAGAGTTCTCTGCCTTTTCTGAGCCCAGCTATTTAGGACTACATTTCATGAACAGCAAATAAAAAATCAAGAAGATTCATAGTTGAAGAAAGAGAATTGCACTTCTGTGTTTACTGTACCTGAAGTAAGACAGTACCCCCCGGGATCGTGAGCTGTAAACAGTACTTAGGGGCATTCTCCCAGGACAGCAGTTGAACATCTTCAATAGCACTGTAGGAAATGGAGTTTTCCATGTACCCAGTTGGCTGCAAGGAAACAAAGGAGAGGGGAAAAAAAAGTTTACTTAGTCATCAGAAGTTCCACAATCTCAAAGTAAGAACAGTACTATTAGAATTATTTTTGATGATGAAAATAGCTGCAATACATTGTAAGACTGTAAAATAAAATGCCTACACTGGCCATTCAGCAGAGAGATCAGTCTAATCACCTTCATCCAACTTGTTCAAGTAAGGTTACCCAAAAAATAAATAAACAAACAAACAAAAACCAAACAGGCCACACTCGAGAGCATGGAATACTAAAATGACAAATTAAATTTGGTTTGGATCTCAATGGAACTTGAGCTGTGAAGGTGTCTGACCACACTCGTGCACTCAGTGTAAGAAGCAGCATCTCAATCATACAGGCAGAAGTATATTGTATTTAGGTGGTTCTATTCCAAACATCCTTGTTCTCCCTGGCTGTCCTCAGCTCTTAAATTCACAAGCAAAAGCAGAGCATCCGACCTACTCATCTTCTACTCATCTTCACTCATACACAAGTACCAGTTTCAAACTGCAGACACTGCTGACACCCAATTTCAAGCAAAATTCACAATTAAAACATAAATAACCACACATTGCAATTACATGTACAACATATATTGATAGCAGCAAGGAAACAAGGAAACTCCTTACTAGCATCCTGATAGCTCTTTAGCATTACAGAAGTACAATTATATCTGAAATAAAGATAAGCTGAAATAATGTATATACACAAGCCCACATAAAGCTATGTCCTACACATGAGTAAACACACAGAGCTATAGGTGTGTACGTACTGGGTACACATACATACACTGCACTGCGTGTTGTTTTAACAGAGGTCCTCAAAGACAACGTTCATCTCGCTGTGCTATGGTGTAAGCAAACTGATCAATACTGCTATGGCAGAGTTAACTGCTCTTCTGCAGAAATGCTGATTAATCCCCCCGCGTGGATAAGCCCTTGTGTTGGCCACGTCTTGCAAGTGAATGGAGCTGATTATGCTTATGAATTATGCTCTCACTATTGCTGGTTTACATCTAACTGAAACTTCATAAACTTACTCCCACTGCGCCCAATACACAGATTATTTTTAATTGATGGTCTCAAAATAAGAAGACAAGGGAAAAAACACATCTTCTCTGGGGGCAAACGGGGCCAACTCTGAGCATCACAACACGGGATTCTGGGGGCGAGTGTGAAATCAGCAAGCTGCATTTGGAAGGTCCCTACGTTTTGTTGGTAAGGCTTTCTTCTGTAAGTTACGTGGGTGGTGCAGCTGGAAATCAGACTTCTAAGTTCATTTCATATGTGGTCATAAGGCCATGAACTGTGCTGTTCAAAACATACCCGGTGACCCCACCACGCAACTTTGCTGCCACGAAGTCAGTCAGCGAGCCTAGGAACTGAACTTCAACACCATTTTAAACAACTCTTGCTGCAGGAGGGCTCATTTTGCTTTAGCCCTCGCTGAAAACAATTTTCACTGTCCCTTTAACAAAAACCTTGTTATGCAGGAAGTATGATAAACTTCTGCTTATTCATTACCCGCAATATTGTTCTACACTAGTAACTGGAATCCCAGTGGCTTAATGCTGATACTGTACGTCACGCGTTGCCTACTGGAGAGTAATTATCTTGTTCTCACAGGAAGCCAAAGGCCCAAGATCCTTTGGTAATCAGCATTACAACACTCAGGGAAAAATATGAAAACAGCCAGCAGAAAATCTAGTATGCTCAGGAGGCAAAGATATCAAAAACATGCTCCGAAAGACTGGAGAAGGGAGAAATCCCAGGTGGACCGATGCAAACATTAAATGAGATGAATCAAGGCCATTTAAATTTCTCTCATAAGAAGGTGCTGACTGCCCTTAATACCCTCCATTAACTTCGAAGAAGACTTGAATTCTCACGGAATTTGAGCTCTAAACAGGTACTGTACAGATGGCTCCTTTCTCCAGCTGGAAGCACCATGCCAATGGAGTCCTTCGTATAGCACGTGTTCAAGAAACGTTCAGATGTTGTACTGAGGGACGTGGTCTAGTGGTTTACCACCAGTTCAGTTGGTTCCACTGGTGGTAGGTGGACGGTTGGACTGGATGATCTTGGAGGTCTTTACCAACTTTGGTGATTCTATGATTCTATGATCTCCATCCTCTGTATCTGGCTACACCTCATACAAAGCCTTACTACAATTGTTTGCTGTCCTATACTCAAAAACTGGGTAGCCCAAACCTACTTTAATCCCATTAAGAGATGTCACATGCATTGTTTCTGTAGACATTAAAAACACCATGTTCTAAAAAAACAAGTATTTTCTGAACTGGTGTTTCCACAGTTGAAACACACTACAGACAGCTTCTCCTCTATTTTGCAATAGAAAGAGCCCAATGCAAAGTGACTTGTTACTGTGCAGAGCTCCCAGAATGGTGCTTGCAGGTGCAATAAATACTGATGACAATGCTACCACACTAGGGCCATGCAGAAATGCTCTAAAGGACCCCTGAAATGAGCTGCCCTGTAGCATGAGGAGTCCCAGGGGCTCGAGGAGATGCTGGGGGCAGAGGCCAAAGGTCAGCCCCACACCAGCGTCCCTTCCCGAAGCCTTGGGCACGCACAGAAGTGAGGACAGAGTGGTGTTCCTTGTGCTTTCACAAGACCAAGCACAGCTCAGCCATTTATCAGGAAATGGCCTGAGGTAAAACCGCAGACTGAGTCATCGGTTCATCTTAAAACACAGGCAATTCTGATGCTCAGGTATGTGCGTGTCAATCACTGAATCACTGCAGTTGACGAAGCAGCAGCACAAGTCCTCAACCTCCCCATTTGCCAGCAGGTCTCACTCGCGTGAACCCAGGAGCTGCGTCCCCACCCGCAGCTCGCTCCATGGGAAACCCAAACCATCAGATGGAAGGCCAGAAATGTGGATTCAGATGCCTGAAAATACATTTCAGACATTTGCCAGAATACTTTTTAGCTGATTCGGTCTGATTTGTAACATGAAAGAGAAACGTGTACATTAACATAACACGGGGGGCACATTGTGGGGCAGGGACCAGAATATTGCACCACTGATGATGATGAGCAGTGTGGAACACTTCACATCCCAAAACCACAGCATCTTTAAGGAGCAATAAATCAAGTTCAGCTGAAAATGTTTTTATTTAAGCAAATAATAACTCTTACTTTTTATAGCTGTCATTTTTGAAGAGGGGATTTATGCTTCTTGGCAAAGCCTGAGGTCTGTCAAAGGAAGCAAGATAATGCACTCCTCTCCTTCACTCCATAGAATTAATCCTGACTTAGAAAACTCTGCCCAGAGAATCTGCATGTGTCAATCTCCAGACGTGCAGTTACAGCTCTAACTTCTGCCTAACTACCTGCTGCTGAACATGTCCTGGAGAATTCTAAGGGACTCATAAAGGAGAATGAAATTTATGACCACAAACACAAACCCAAAGCCACAGAATCGTTTTTCCCTTCACATTAGCCTTTAGCCTCCTAACGAAATATGCAACTTTTTCCATTGGGAAATCAGGTATGTTTTAAACTCAGTGAGAACTTTGCTTTTTTTTTTCAGTTCTGCAAAGATTTATTAATCGTACAGCTTTGAAACAACTTGGTTCCAGAATAGCCACACACCAAAACCCACTATAAATCAAATCTTGGGGGAATCAGTGCTCCCAAAATTGGAAGAACGTTCAGGCTCACGTGTAAGGCCAGCTTTCTCTTAGCATTTCTGGGAAAAGCCAG
The DNA here is from genome assembly GCA_016647715.1 of Pavo muticus. Lineage (NCBI taxonomy): Eukaryota > Metazoa > Chordata > Aves > Galliformes > Phasianidae > Pavo > Pavo muticus. Next base: position 3,305,888 of record JACDJE010000160.1, on the reverse strand, counting down.
CAGCAGCAGACTACTCAATAATGCAAAAATCTGCCCACTTGTTTCCATGGGAAATTCTAAAAGGGAAAGAATAAACATGACGTCCATTGTTAATGTGATGTTTGTAGGCACTTACTCATATAATCATGTACTAAACCTTCAGCTACATATTTTCCAAAAGGAGCATCTAGAAAATACGAATTCTACAAATATAGATGGTTATTTGCATTAAAGTATATTTGGACTGACAACTTCCACCAACACAACAACAATAAAGAATGATTTTCCCAATTAAATACTCCAGCTGGTGGGAGGAAATAGGGATGTTCCAGGCCCTTGTTCTTCCACTCTCGGGTGCTTAGCTCTCCCTTGGCTGCTCTTAACAGGCACGCTGCTGTACAGTGGGAACACGAGCGTGCTGTACTAGCAATAGGTCTGCCATACCCAACTAAGACTTAGCCTTGCTGAATAACGTGTAGGAAGAGTTGATTGCTCTCGAAACTTTGATGGGGGTGGAGACTATTCAGCCTGGACTCTGAAACTGCTGAAAACAATGGACGATTTGAAATAAATCTCTCCTAGGAGACATCCATGGCTCCAGAGAACGCCCCTGCAAATGTAGCTGTTTCTGATAAGAGCAATTAACATCTTTATTCATTAACTATACAACCTATCAGAAGGCATTTATCAAGTTAAGCAATTAGCAGTACTACAGCATAATACGCAGCGCGGGGCAATTTGTTTCACTCTTGATATGGAAGAATTTACTGCCGTGCACACTTGTCATAATGACTTGAAAGAGTTTAAAGTCAATGTTAATCTCATGGAGATTAATGTGATAAGAAAACAGACAGAAGGACTAACAGCGGTGAGACACCTAGCTCCGTCCCAGAGCTGCAGAAAGGAATTTCTGAGCTCCCTTGGAGCAACATTCCCACATCTAAATGCTTCCCAGCCCCTGGCCTGCTCATTGTCACCATCAGCCTCCTGGTCCTGCGGCTGAGTTGGAGGTCTCATGTGCTTCACAGTAAGAAGAGACCTCACTTGTCCTGTGCATGGCGAGTAGGAACACACTGGAGGAAAACCTCGCTGATTTGTACAAGCTGGGAATGTAACTCAGAACTTCAACAGCAATTCAACCAAGTCAGCCTTTGCAGCTAGCTTTCTGCAGCTTCTTTCCTCTACATATTTAAGAAGACTGGGACTGAAGGCTGTTACATTAATTAACCTTACAAAACTGATAAAAATGTAACTGGTGCCAGGAAGCAGCAGATTATCCCAGGCTGTGCAGGAAAAAAAAAGTGATCTGTAGTGGGCTGATCAGTTCTGTGGAGCTGCAGGAAATGGACAACACAAAACCATTCGTCGAAGGGCCGGTGGGAAAGAACTGCTCTCCATGCTGAGACATACAGGTGCCAAAATCTGAGAAATCCATGCATGAGGCATTGGCAGAGAGAACTACAAATTAATTCAGGTCTGAAATATGTTTAAAGTACAGAACAGAAGCTCGTCATTAAGAAGATGAGAAAATAAGGTCATATTATGGGGTATGTACCATGACAAGAGAGTCAAATAAGCAGGAAAAAAAGTATTAATTATACTCCTTGAAATGCATATGGAATTTTTTTTAATGAGGAGATTCTTCTCTTCTACTGTCAAAACCAGCTGAAGAAGCACTTCAACGTGTTCAGTTCTTTTACCAACAGAACTATTTGAATTTCTGGGAGTAAAACAAGTCCTGTATCTTCAAGACTTTCTGAAGATGCCCATCATCAAGAGGGCCATATCTCAGAGTCCACAAAAAATCAACGGTATGTTTTTGTGACAAGCCCCACGCGTCAAAGGGAACACAGCTGGGACTCACAGCAACGCTGGATGCTCAGCAGAAACGGTACTGGAGTCCAAAAAGCTTTGTCTCCTGATTCCAACCCGCTGCTAACAGGGATGAGTACTGCTGTGAGCTGCACCTGACCAGGACAGGAAGGGGACAGAGCTGGCTGATGCGACCTATTGGCACAGCATGGCTTCCATAGGCACCAGGTGGAGCACCTCTGCTCTGTGAGCATCTGCCGCAGCCTTTGCTGATTTCAGTGCTGGGGGCAGAGCATTTTGCAGATCAGAAGGGCACAGTGACAAAAACAGACTGCTCATCACCTAGGAATGCACTCTTATATGGCACAGACCGTATTTCTGAAGTACTCTGTAATTGCACAGTATCCACCATCAAAGGAGAGCGAAGCATGAATAACTCCAAATCTTAGCCTGCCAGTGAACTTAGAAAAACTGAAAAGATGAAATATTTTCCCCCACCTAGAAAAACTGGAAGGATTATTATCCCCCACCTATCAACCCAGAAGAAAGTCTCGGTTAAGACTGCAGCTGCATCATGTTCCTGATCATGGCCTGGGTGACATGAGAATTCGGGGAGATGTGGGAACACAGCTCAGACTTCCTGAATCTAATCATGTGAATCAGCCCCGAATGCATCCTCCTCCTCCAAAATTGCACAACCGACTCTGAGAAGGACCCTTCTCTATCAGGGTTCCAGTTCCCTTTCGTATGTTACTTGCAGCAGTTTTGCCCTCCTGTGGAAGAAATACTCAATGATTTTGACAAGATGGATAGGTTGTTTTTCTGCCTTCCTTGAAATTACTTCAGGAAGGAATGGGCACAGCACAGCAGGTACATAGCTCTCCACAGCAGCATGAATAAGCAATGGGAGTTGTACAGACTTATTGCATAGGTCTATATGCACGCACTCTTCTGCAGAACAACTGTTAGAATACTGGAAAATACAGGCAAAACTCTGACTTTTGCCCAGAATACGAAGCATCTAGTGACTGCTAAGGACATCTCTGCTAAGTCACCATAGCAACTGTGATGTGACAGAAAACAAAACTGCATCCACAAACTGTTCACCAGTCGAGGCTGCTCTCTATTTTCAATCCTCTTTCACCATATTGGCCCTGTTGCATGCTATGAAATGCAACAAACGCTGACAAACCAGACAGACCAAAGGAGGCATGATCTATGCTAAAACAAAATGTCACCATTTGATGACTGTTTTAACCAGGGACAGCCCTGAGAGCCTGAAATGCAAGACTATCAGCTGATTTCAGATACAAAGTTGGCAGCTGGGAAATAGGCAGCCTGTTAAGTAACCATATTGATCTTCACTACAAAAGGAAAACCTCTGCTCAGCTGAGTTTGTCAGGACTGGTCTCAACAACCAGAAATCACTGGTGTAGGTAACAGCACTACAGCATGTTTTCGTTGCACACTGTGCTTGCACACACAGTCTTTTTCACAGTTGGTCTTCAGATCTCCAAGGGCCTGCTGTTCATTACCTCTAGTAGGTCAGCAGGAGGTGAAGAAGGAAACCACATCTGTTGTCAGTAAGGTCACATCCGTTGCACAAGGATCTGCACCTCCCATGGAAAATTTTAGCTGAAAACTCTAAAGTCCTAGGGCAGTGCAAGGGAAGCAAGGCATTCATCCCCACCATCTGTCAGTACAAAGACTAACCTGGAAGGTGCTCCAAGTTTGAAACACTGGATGGCAGAGAAGCTAAGTTACCCAAGATGACGCATCCCATTAGAAGTGCAGGACTTGACTCAGAGAGTGCAATCCTGCCAGCTCACGTTGCCTTCATCATGCACATCCTAGCTCCTTTCTCACTGATTTTTATTTACAAATTAAACAACTGCAAAACTAAACAAAGCATGAATGTGCCATATATTAAGTTCTTGTTTTTTGCTTAAACAGGCATTCTCCAACACTACTTCTCACATCCATGCCTTTTATCTGTAGAGCCACAAAACCATCTACCACCACAACAGTTGAAAAGATGAAACTGAACTAGTTTCAATTTATGCTTTATTCCTTTATTTTTAATGCACTTCTAGCCCCATAGCTCCCAGGACACTACATCCAATCTCAGTCTGATGGTTGAGCATAGGAGAGGGACTGCAGTAACCCAAGTGTGCTGCTTAATTCTCAACAGGGGACTCCCCATTCAAGGAAAGGATGCACAGGTCTGGAGTTCCCAGCAAAGTATGAGTACAGCTGTCTGCTCTGGATTACAAAAGAGAACTGACACATGCTGGATCTCTCAAAAAAGCCACAGGTGCTCTGTTATAGTCTCACTAAGCTCTCTGCTGTTCAAGGGAAAGCAGCGGGGACCTCCTGAGGACAAGCAAGGGCTGCCTGAAATCCCCCTTCTCCTCCCCTTCCTCCCTTCTACTCCAGGTGAAGGTAGGAAAACCTGGTGGTCCCAGTGTTTTGCTATATGTCTCACCTTCAGCAATAATTCGGACAACTCTCCATAAGTTTAAGTGATGCCCAGCTCTCTGCAGCAGTGATTTCCCCTTTGTTTTGTCTCTCCAAGCACTACAGACCAACACCCTGGCACTAACGGAAAGTTTCTTACTTCAGAAGGAAGCCTCTTGCAAAACTGCTCTTGCACACTCCTGGCCTCACCCACAGCCTCCTCCACTGTTGGTCTTCCTCATTGTTTTAACGACTGCCTGTTTGCACTGGGAGGGAGTGCTGCTATTTAAATACAGGGTGACTGAAATACGCGCGATACCTCCATGGAAAAAAGATGGTGAGGGAATGGAGAAGGAGAGGGCAACTGCAGTGAAACAGCAGAGCAAATATTTGAGAAAAGTGTCAGTTGACTGGTAAACACGTAATGGAGAGGACGCAGTGCACCAGAGAGCCTAAATTACCTCCATAAGCTCTTTGACTATGAAGAAGGATACACCGAAGAATTTGTTTAAAAATCAGTAAATGAAGCAAATATTTAACTAAAATCATAAGGACGCTGCGCTCATGAAGGATGCAGCAGTATGAAGCTGCATGCTCAACTGGTAACTGCTCTGTTTCGATGCAACACTCAACTAGCCTAGCACATTATTTCTTAAGATAATTAAGGAAGAGTGCCTAAACTGAAGCGAGAGCACCTGCTATTGTCATCTCAGCAGACACACTTGGAAAGGAAAAACACACGGCAACGCTGCCATCATCTTCTGTGAAACTGGCAAACCCTCTCATCCAGGCTGCTCTCTGAAGGCCAGAGAAGAATTCCAAGGAATTGCAATAGTCTCCCCCAGGGACCGTGATGACCACAGCTCCGATGAGACATGTTTCCAGAGAAGCCTTGTTTACTAGAAACTAATCCATCATATTCTATCTTAACGCTGTTTTTTGGAACACTAAGCTGCCTCAGTCCTCCAACATGATTTCTCTTTGAATTAGATGTTTCAGCCCTCAGCTAAATGCACTCACTCACTTCCTCTGCACTCCCTGATAGATGGTTCACACACAGGCAATGAGAATCACACGCTCCAAGCTGCTGCTTCAGGACACCAGCAGGGCTTTCCCCACCGCTTCTCTGGGTGATGCACATTTGGAAGAAATAGTTCCACGCCCAGCCAGCAGCTGCTGCTGCACTTCTGGAGGTGAGATGCAACACAAGGGGATTAAGACTGCAGGAAAAGTCACACAGCTTTCTTGATTTCCTCTCCCTATTTACTTGGCCTTACTTACATCCTCAACAACAATTCCAACCTTTTCAACAAGCTAGGCCAGGCTGTGCTGGCACAACGGCCGCAGATCTCACCCCCACCCTTGGAAATCACGTTTTGGTTTTCTAATTTCAAATAAGCCATCGAGTCAGCTTTCCTGTTCACGTTTCTGCAGCAATCTCCTTGCCCTCTGTCAAATTACCTTATTAATTTATTTGTTGTCTGCAAAGGAAATAGCTCGTTTTTATAAATCCTTAAATATTGCGACCGCAACTTTGTACACTGACTTTTCCACCCAGGGAGGAACGGGCAAGTTAAGTGTGCTGCTTCTGAGCTCTGACCTCAACAACCAAGGAGTTACGATTATTAGTCCAAGAAATCTCTACCACGAAAATCTGAACTGCTTTCAGCAAACCGTGTGCCCAGAATTAAACTAGCTGCAGGTTTTCCAGCAGAAAGCTCTCAAAAAGCCAATGCTGCCAAAGCGCTTTAGCATGTACTGGTGAATCTGAAGCCAAACCACATGGACTTGCAGCTACCACTCAGTGTTACGGCTTGGGCTCCAAACCTTGATGAAAACATGACTCGTTTCTCCTCTATGGCATTTTGGGTTCAGCAGAATACAAAAGCTTCCAAATTAGAGGTACATCTGAACTCTGTACCTGAACACACATGAAGGTTTTTGACCACTTCTGCTTGCATCAGCTCTACCCACAGCAGGAATGGAAACAAGGATAACCGTTCCTGCCCTCCCCTCTGTAATTGAAATCCACAAATGCCACCACATCACTGTTCGTCATCGCCGCTGCAGACGCAGCATAACGGTGACAGAGGGAACGTCCTGCAGATCTGCACTCTGCAGGCTGGGCCCTCTCCAGGCCAGAGCAGCTTCGTCTTAAGCAAAGGAGCAAGGACACGACAGATGGGCCCTAGGGGACGGCCAGCCACCTGCACTGAGCCACACACAGCCTTATTTCTCACTTTTCACTTAACATTTCATTTGATAAACTCAACTCCAGCTAAACGTGTCTGTACAAAAAGTATATGTGAACTTACTGTTGGTATCAGCTTTCTTCCTCCTAATTGCTTTGGCTCCACATTACTGCAGCATTAACACAATGTCACAGCACCGTTGTGTTTCCAGCTATGGCAAAAAAATCTGGCTTATCAGAAAAACCACCAGGGCAGAATTAGTAGGAAGGGTAGAGCACTGCGAATGCATTACCTTCATTTTCCTACCTGCACTTTCCCCGGTGACATTTACAGAAGAATGCTTAACATAGAGATTGTTTATCAATCGTTTCCTCAGAGATAAACAGGTTAAATATAAAGCATCTGAAAATAAGGTACAGCACCCACGTTACCCTTTGAAAAAGGCTCCAGTGACTGGCAGGCTCCAACTAGAACTTATCGAGGCATTTTAGGAAGTATCATTAATAGAAGGAAAGCATTAAGCTTGCATAATAAACTTTGCCTTTTTTTCTAGCCTTCATCATGTTGAGAAAGAGCTTGTTTCTTTCTGGTTCTGAAACATATTTAATCTTAAAAACACATATCTTGGAATTCCCAAACTAACCCTTTTCGTGTTTCCTTGCAAAGAAAAAAAATGACCAACTCTTACTGGAAATGCATAAAACAGAAACCAAAATCAAATTCAGTATCAGGAGCATAAGCGCTGCAGCACAGTACTTCCAAACAGCGCAACATTTTGCAAGACCTCGGATTGCTGAACCCAAGTGAAGAACTCAGAGAACAGCTGGGGATACACTTTCCTGATGCAGACGTAAGGCACGCACTTAACCTCAGCTTCTGTTCTGTGCAGAATACAAAGTTCAGACTCTCCTCCAGGGTATCAATACAGCATTTCGCTGTGACCCACATCCCAACAGCTCTGCAGCCGGTCCTAAAAAGTTTCTGCCAATGCCTCTCTCAAAGCAGATCAAAGGCTTTACTGTTCGTTCAGAGTCCCTCCCGTGATGCAAGGATTAGGCATGGAGAAAGAGAGCATCAGATTTTCAAAGGTGCAACTGCCTAGAAGCGTATCTTTTGCATATCAGAGCATTACGGGCACAGCCACAACTGCCAGTGCCAGACATGCCACACCTCTGAAATTCTTGTCCTGTCTCCCATTTTCATTTTTATCTCATCTCTCGGAGCACGCTGTCTCTACACGCCCTGTTACAAGGGAGCAATACCTAATCACCAAGCCCTGTATTCTTTTATTTGTAGCAATATTTTCATCAATATTTTCAGTTGCTTTCCAGCATATCCTTCATTCAGGAGGTTCTTACAGGGAGCTGGAAACACAATGTTCCAGTCTGCTGCTGTGACCTCTGCAAGAGCCCACGGCACAGCGGTCATGCCTCAGTGGCAGCACATGTACTGTAGATGTCACTGAATTCTAACAGCACTTCTTGAAACACGGCCTGCCGTGTAATCCTGGCAGTAATCTAGTGCTAGATTAAATGCATTGTTGTCAGTCGAGAAGTATTATAGGCCTCTAAATATACAGTTGGATACGCACACAACATTAAATAGCATTGCACATAGAGTTCTGTTTTCAGGATGAATACCAGCCTATGTACTTTCAACAACAGACTGCATTGTGAAGCGCCAAATTGGTTATTTCTTTGGCTTTACTGATGTCAACAAAGTGAGACTTGACTCTGCCCTCCAATAGCCTGAGTAAGTCATTAGGCAAATTACTGGCGTGCTTCGTTTAGAAGCCCAGCTCCTGCAGACGCATTCTGAGTCAAGCAACTGGTGGTTGCAACAGCCTTCGTCAAACAAGTACAGAACTGAGATTCAGCCCGTAAACTTGTCATCTGCTCCTTCAAACTGTCTTGAACAGAAAGAAAAGTTAGCTAACTGTCAGCTCCAAGTCAGTGCAGAACTCATTGGATGAGGTTCTGAAGGCCTGAGAGCAATCACAGTGTTCCTTGGCAGATGTTACACGCTAGGGTCTTTGACTACATGCTGCATCCACTCTGTTTTCCTAGTAAAATCACAACAGGATGAAGAAGAATGGCAACTGCATTGTCTCTCCTGAGCACTAAGCACAGCCACAACACACACAGCTATCGACAAGGCACGTTACCAGAACTGTCCATCAGCCTTCTGGGACACAAAAGCATAAACAGCCATGTCAGTCCTCTACAGTGACGAATGAGAAGAGCTGAAGATGACGCTGCTGTTGCCAAAAACTGTTCAAGGCACACACCCCGAAAAAAAGAATCATACATTTCATCACTGGCTGCAGGAGGAGTGCTACCCTTGACTTGGCTGGACCTCTTAACAGCACTGACATCAGTTTTGAGTACTCTGATCCAGTTCACATTCGATGACGTCTATGGGAAAAAAGAAAAGCAGCAGCCCCACAATGATTGAAGCTCTATGGAAGCTCTATGGAATAGAGCTCTATGGAATAGGATATAGAATACAGAATACAGAATATAGAATATAGAAGCTCTATGGAGTTTACTTCTCCCTAACAATCTACATCACACAACTGCTCTCAGAGGCGACTCCAGTTGCCATCCAAGTCACACACCCACCATCGGCAGTTCATAAGCCAGTATACTCAAGATTGGGCCTCCTCAAGATCTTAATTGCTTCATGAATCATTTTAATCAATTTACAATGCTCATTAATATGCACTGACATCATCTGGGGACACAGGAATCAGCAGCTCAAGCACGAACATCTTTAAGAAGGCACAGACTGAAGCAGGCCAAGGAAGAGTTGTCTCCATGGTGCCACATGTGACTTATCTGAGGCCACCATTTTTGCCTTGAGCTAATACCAGGTCTAATGCCCTCCACAAAGTGAAGCATCAGAGGTGTGAGTTCAGGCTGCAGACAGAACTCAAGAGGCTAAAAGACATCCCTCTGAGTTATGCAAACATACAAGCGGAGTAAATCCATTACAGCCACATGCTACTGCATTATGGAAAACGAGAAGCACATAATCCTGCATCTTTCTTTCTCTCCTGGATGGCCCCAAAGTGCTCGAGAAACATCATTTAAACCACACACAAAACTTGAGAATTCAGTGCAATGAAGCGAGCCCTCGTTTTCCCAGTTCCCACGAGCAATCCCACCACGCCCAGGGAAACACAGCCCACAGTGAACCAGCTGCTTAGCCTTGCAATCGAGTGCCCTGGTTCTGCAGGATGTCCCAGTCCCTGTGTTTCACGCTGCCGCCCAGCAGCCAAGCCCAGCGAGATCACTGTCCAGAAAACAGACACCCAGGTGGGAAAGCTGCCCTTCTGACCCAACCTGCTCATCTGGCCAGGCCTGCACACAGCCTGCTGGCCCAAGCCTCCCTCTGTGCTTATGTTCTCATCCTAACTGAAAAACTTTATGATTATTATTAGCATTCAATATTAATCAGTGCTGTGCAATGCACTGGAGACCTAAAGCTAATGGTAGCCACAGCTGAGGTCACTCAGCTGCTCTCATTAAGGCTCTGCAGCTCACAAAACACAAAACCCTGCCAACTGAACCTGTCAGTAGGTACAGGTTTCTTCTTTTATATGAAACAATACTGAGAGACGAGTTCAGCCCCACAGAAATGGGAAGAGATCAAAACAAACAATCAAGCCAACCAAAAGAATCAAATAAAGAATCAAATTAAAAAATCTCCCTGCTGTTTTTCTTTCCTAGCAACATGCACCAGCAGCAAACAGACGAGTGAAACTGAAAATCCGGTGGGACTGATCAGAAGTTACACCTTCCTCGATGCTGGCAGGAATTCACCAGAAACTTGCAGAGGAAGGTAATCTAGGACAGCTCTCTCCAGCTGCTGTTCAAACACAAGCCTTAAATTCCTGAGCAGGGCAAGAACACCGAAAAACTCAAATCACTGATCTGGCAACCGTAACAGCAGGTCTTTGTGCTCTCTCTCTCCAATGCTGCACCGAAGGTCCTCACCCGTATTTGCAGAAACTGAAAAGTCACTGGATGACTTACAGGAGCAGAGCTGAGCACAGCCCCTGCTTATTCTTTGAGTCCTCTTCTGTTAAAACGGTGTGCTTGTATTATGCTGCGAAGCAATGATGTGTCTGCACAATCAGGCTCCCCTTTTCAATTACTGGCTAATTATTTCAGTGCTGCAAAACAGAAAACCGAGTTGCCTTTCCAGCTCCGCTAAACTTCGTGATAAATTATTCTCAAAGAGCAAATGAGATTTCTCATTTCAGTGGTAGTCCAATGTGAACAAAACTTACTCCTTCCAGCTCAGAACCTCTAACACTCTTTTATTTCAGGTCGTATTAGGAATAAAAGGATGCCAGTATTTTACCTGGCACTCAAGAAAGCCTTTGAAGCGCGATGTCTACAACGTCAGGAGACAAGTAACTGCAGAACTTAATTTGTGCAGATGAACAAATGCTTCAAACCAGCAAGGAAAACTTCAGCAACACTCAGGCAGGGCCTCAGCTCTGAACACACTCCAGTAAGTGATGCTGCTTCAAACCAGGACGCGCCTGTACACAGGGCTGGGAGCCTGAGATGGTGACCTTAAATACACACAAGGAAGATTAATATCCACACTCTATATGCTCAAAAAGAATAGAAAAAGAAATGCAGCATGCTTGTCAGATTTCACTGTACTGTTTTGGACAGTCTTTCTGAACACTCACTCCTTCAGCTTGAGTTTGCTGTGCTTGGCAGTCTGTTTTGTGTCTTTTGCAACACTGCACACACACAAATGGCCTGTGGTTCCATGTTTTGCTTCCCATTTAAAACTAACACTTAAACAGTAGCTTTAATTTTGTTAAATAAAAGCTTTTTTTTTTCCGAATTCTGACTTTTATTTCTCTTTTTCAGCACGAGGAACAAAATGATTTTACAACTGACACCAGTCACCTTCAGAAGCAGCATTTTGCCCTTGCCGTATGATTTACCAGTTCTCATCTGTCCTCTCCCTCAATTTTCTGTGCTAAGTTCAACAAAAGCAATGAGAGCAGGTAGCAGGATTTCAATGTTGGACAGCTAGCTTTGAAATCAGACATATTTTCTTCTGGACGCTCCAAACAGCAAAGACAGAAGCTTAAATAAAGAATATGAAATACCACCCCTTTGCAAAATTTTTATGTTTAGAAGAGAACAAGCCTATAATTTCCCTACGTGGCTCCCCTGAAGGCAATGCAGATCTCTATCCTTTAAGCGCTTTGTATAAGATGAAGCCTATCAGGTGGGTGCCCTGGTGCAGCTCCAGCGATGGATGTGGGGCAGCTGCATCCCTGCCTGAGGGGCACGTCCCAACCCTGGGCTTCCCCCACCACGTTCCTGCAGTATCGGCCTCGTGTGCCAGCACGTGGGCAGAGGCTGTGTTTACTACGTGGTATCAGCAGGGTGATGCCGGCTCCAGGAGCCGTTTCTCGGCCGTGACGCCGTCTGCCTTCCCATCGAAGATTAAGAAACCGCCGGTAACCCAGCGGCTTCCTCCTTCACGTGGCCTTCCAGGTCTGGGCACTGCGAGCCCTGCACCAAGCACTCCCTGATTGCTTCAGCAGGGGCTGACAGACGTCAGCAATGGGGCTTTCTGCTGCTTATTCCCTGGGAAAGCCAAGAAAATCTGCTGAGAGCAAGTGCCCTGTTGCAGGTTGTGTGTTACATGCTGCTCGATCTCCGCCGGCCGTGCAAGTGACTGAGATAAGGGCCGACCTTGCATGCAGCAAGCCATTTCCTGGCCGGGGTGGGGAGAGGCAGGCTTTGTGAACCACCAAACCCAAAAAATAGTAGCTCTTTAATTGCACAGTAACCGAGAGGAGCCGGTCAGCAAAGCTGGACAGCATGGTTCTGCCTTTCTGGCAGCTTTGACCAGCTTCCAGCAACCAGGTTGCTCTGATCTTTGAGGCTCTTGATGGTTTCCATGTTCCACCACCTTCTTCCAGGCCCACAGCCCCAGCTTAGCTCACACTGAGACCTCTCAGACACAGAACCTGCCTTCTCTCTTCAGCGTTTCCTTCATTCTTGGCCAAAGGAAACCAAGTTCGTCAAAGCAGTGAATAAAAATAGACAACCCAAACCCATTTGCTGTCACACAGAGACATTCGCTTTGCTTTTATTTTGCATGAACAGTGGAAAGAGCACAGCCTCAAACTAGAAGAGTCTGTCCAAGTAAAATCATTTCACCCAGAAGATGCTTTATCACAAAGCAGCTCGCAACAGCTGAGTTCAGTTTGCTTTCTAAAACCTCCCAATTAACTTGGCACAAGCCTGGCCAGCACCACTCGCACGTGGTGCAGCACAAGGTTATGCTGCAGGTCCGACTCAGAAAGCAGCAGCCAACCTACTGGCTCCTCAACCCAGCAGCTGACCCCAAGCTCCTGGGCTAAAATCACCCAAGCACACACAAGAGCATGAAGGACGTTTCCCTGTTACACACAGAGTTGCAGGAATAAGGGAAAAGCAAACTGCATGGGATGGAGCACCACTCCTGCTCTGGAGCCGAGCACGCCTGTCGCAACACAGCGCCGAGGCTTTGCGAGGTGACAGCTGGCTGTCAGCGAACACAAGGGAAGAAACGTCATCCAGCCTCAAAATCTCTTTGTCTATCCCACTTAATTTCTTTGTGCTAAAGGCGTGGAAAACAGCAAACACAAAGCCAACGCAGACCTGCCTTTGTAGGAAAGAGACTGGTAATAACTACTGTCCAGCTTAACCGCCCTTGGCATGAGCTGTTAGTGACGAGCAAAGTGGGAACAAAGGCAAAAATAAATTGGGTCGGGAGTGTTAAAGCACCTCTGACCTCACCCACTGTCCCCAGGGAGCAAGGGATGGGATGTGCTGCAGTGGGAGATGCTGTTGTTGATACTCCAGTTCTGTAGATAAACAAAAGATTTACTTCTGGAAGCAGATAAGCAAACATCTTTCATCAAGACTAAAACAGACACATTTCAGAGCAGTGTGCAAATGGCACTGATCCCTATCAGAAAGCCCCCTTCTGATTTCAATTTCAGAAAAAGATCAGCTTAGATGCTGCAAAATTGCGTTGCAGCTAAAAACCACTCTCCTGTTAGACAAGCAAAGCCTTGCCTAACCATATGTGGGATTATCTACCTACGTCACACAGCTGTAGGGCAGCAAAGCCACCGTTCCACCAGCCCTTTTCTGAAAAAGAAAAGGCATCAGAAAGCCACTGCTGCAGAAAATTCAATGCAACTTGGCTGTCTTTGCTCCCCTCACTATGCTACTGCCAACTCTAGGGAAAGTCGGGAAGGAAACAGAAAACCCTACAGAAAATCTGCAATTTACACAAAGCAGCCATGTCCAGAACTATGAACTCCTTTCGGAAACTCAGAAGGAAATTACATACAACATTCATTCAGTTAGCAGAAAAAACACAAGGCAAATCTTCTAGAAGAATGCGGGCACGCAGTGACAACACAGGTCGCATGCGAGTGGCTGAGTGATCCCGAGCAGTGGGTGCTCGTGCAAGGAGCAGGGGCTCTGCTTGCACTGGGACTTGCTTCCCCTCGAGGTGAGCTCCCCTTCAGGCTGGATATTCGCTTTGCTGCTCTACGCCCCAGGTTCCTCATCTTCAAATACGAAGGAATTTTCTTTGTGAGGCACTTTGAGATCCGCAGATGAAAGGCATGGCAGCAGAACTAGGTCAGACAGTGATGTATACAATTATCTCTGCAATTTACATGACTGGAAAGTGTAATTATAAATCTAGATTGCCTTTCTCAAAGATTCTGTTCAAAATCAGGCAGGGTGGTACATTTACACTTTGATTTGCAGTCGTGCAAAAGCTTTTAGAGTAAACGCTGCAGTTTAGAAGAAAGCAGAGGACAAATCTAGGGATTAGCTAGCAGTGGCGTCATTTCCTATGACCCATTACTTTACCAAAACCCCTTAAAAAAACAACAGCAAAAAAACAACACCGACACAAACTTCCTGTACTCTAACCACTGCATGAGCAAGCACAGTTACACTTCAAGAGATCCTCTAAGTAGCTGCACTATTGCTCAAGCCACTGCATACAGCACCCAAACCAAAACCCAAGTTGTGGGTTTCTTCCAGTGCTGCCTCACCATATCCAAAGATACAGCCACATGTCCCAGCCAGCCACTCCAAATGGCTGCCCCCGAAGGGCACAAGCAATCTGCTGGCTTTGGAATGGAATGCAACGATAACGCAATGAACACATTTCTTCCTTTTTCTTCTTATGGAACCACATCCCACATTTTTTCCCCATTTCAATGAGCAGCCGACGCAGCACACAAACCGCCATCCCACTTGGCAGCAGCTGGCTCCTTTTCAAAGAGCATCGGTGGAGGAGCCCAGAACGCCTGGCACGGGACCGCTTAGAGGTGGTCCGGCCACAGCTCAGGTTTCTCCCTGTCTGTGCAGATGACATCACCCCGCGAGGCCATCCGTGCAGCTCCTCCATCAGCAGTAATTTCAGCTTCAGGAACATACCAGCCACTCATAACCAAAATTATCAGGCTCCATCTCCAACGCGGCAGCCAACGCTGCCTTTGAAGTGGAAACCGAAGCCCAGAGCCTTTTCACTGTGTAAGTACAGTGCGGGTAAACACAAGGGATCCCTGGCTCCTGGAAGAGGGGAAGGAGTGCGGGAAGCAGCGCACGGCTGGCATTTGATTCATCTGAGCACTCGGTCCCTCCTGTTTGCGTACCTCTGTGCAGGACAGAGCTGGTATGTTTGCAGAGGGCTCTGGTTGTTCGCTGCACTCAGGATGGAGACAGGCAACTTCCTGAAGGGAGGAGATCGAAAACTGCGGATGCTCTCACAGCTACTGTCACCTATGATGAGACAGACCTCTCCCGCTGCTCCTCTTCTGCTCCCCAGTATGCAACAAACAGAACACAGATTGATGCCACCATCCAGAGCTCTTTTTCTGGTCCATTCCATAGGCAAAAGCACAGGAAAGGACATTTTATATTGAAAATGTGGGAAAGCAGATGCAGATAATTGCTCAATCTTCTCTGCTACCCAAAGGGTTAATGCTAGCCTGGACGATCTCCAGTCGCATCAAGATGATACACTCAAAATGAAAAGTCTCTGTTGGAGCCCTAAATGTTAAGGGTTTTTTCCTCCTCTATCTCACATATGTCAGCTGTTACTGGAATTTATTGGTTAAATGGCAGCAGAAGACCATTTAAGTAAAAAAGAGCAACATAACCACAAGTGAATTTATTTTATGATTTGCAAGGAGGTGCAAATCCTGCCAACCACTTTAAACAATCAGAGCAAACCTAATTTCCCTTCACTGAAAGGATGGAGAGTCTATAAATTCGTAACAAACAGAAGAGGTCTGTCTCACTTCTGGTCGACAAGAACCTTCCCTCTGATGAGCTATGGTATCCTCCCTGCCTGGGAAACTAAGGCACAAACCAGTCCTCTCTGTTCTTACATAGCAAGCCAGGAGAAAGGCTAAAAGAATGCTTTGCCTAAAGGTGCCCAAGATGCTGTGATTTCTACCACTGGACTTGTCCCAGACTTTTTTCCCAAAAACCCAGATGCCCAGTGCTGTCTGGCACATGGCAGGATGTGGAAGGGCACAGGTCTGTGGCAAGCTGTCCCACTTGCCAGCCCATTCTGTACGTCCTACGTTCCTTTAAGTACATAAATGGCCCTACACATTACATGCATGTAACCAAACCACATCCTGTAACACAAAAAGTTATACAACTACGTAAAACTGCTGCCCTCTCTTTTCTCCTCCTTGTCTGAATTCTATTAAACTCTAGTGAACATTAAACCAAAATGAAGCTGATAGAAAAGGCTTTCCTCAAAAGGTTGGCCAAAGGGAAATGAAAAATAACCTGTTAGAGACACAGCCATATCCACCAGCTGCACAAACCACCAGTGCAAGCCTCCTTTTGTACATTTGGCTTCTGTCAGAGAACAAAACAGGGAAAATAGAAAAGCAGACACATTAAAGGGCAGAGCGCTCTCCCAATACTGTTTACGGACTGACTCTTGCTTAAATGTTTATTTGCATTGATATATTTAGATGAGTTTTAAACACAAATGCTCCCTTACTCATGTTGATCTTTCATGGAGTCCACTGGTTACATCTGTTAGTGTTTAGACAAGAAAGAACAACAAAAAATTTGCAGCTCTTGCAAACATGGGTAACCAAGACATTATCATGTGTGTGACTGTGGTCAACTTATACATTCTTTGTGGAGGAGATGAAAAGGCAGCCGGCAGCAACCCAATGGCACCACGCATGGCCAGCTGCCAAACAGCACTCAGACATCAGGACGTCTCCGCTGCCCCACAGGAGCTTCCACACATGGCACAGCCCACTGCTGCTCCCAGAAGCCAGCGGGCAATAAAGGTGATCTCTGTCTTGCACACTGCTCAAAAATGCTAAGTATCTCCTGACTGGACTTGGGTCAGCCACCTTGATCTCTTGCATTGAGGCCAGTGGCTGCCTGGCCAAGATGGAGGCAGTGCTTCAGTACATCACATCAGGGAAGTTCACAGGAACATTGCTGTCACACCCTGATGAGTTACTTAGGAAAATCACCCAAAGTCATAAACACTGATTTTAGTTCAGTGAAAAGGACGCATCAGAAAAAGCTTCTTGCATTAATGCAAATCCTCACAGCAGAGCCTCCAGGACTCACATCCAGGACTCCAGCTTCTTAAGAGCTCCACTTCTCTATGAAGAAGATCAGTCCAAAAAGCAGAACTGGCGAGGACCGGCAAGAAACCCAATCTGATCAGCTCCATGCATGCCTCAGCTGCTGGATTCTGTGCTGTGCCCCATGATAATGGGCACTTCCCACCACTCAACTCCGGTGTACAAAGACCAGCCAACACCAGTCCACCCCAGGCACAACACTATGGAAATAGAGAACCAATTAAAAAAAAAAAACAAAAACCAAACCTAAAAAGCAAGGGTAGAAGCCTACTCTCCTCCACTCATTGCCAGAAAGTAGAATCAGAGAGGCAGAGGGCAGCCCACAAGCAGACCCTCGGGTGGACATCCCTAGCTGGTTGCTGAGGAACACAGGCATCATTCGTAAATGTGGCTGTTCCAATAAAGGGCCTCAAAAGTGTGGCCACTGTGTATTTACACAGTTGCTTTATCTGCTGTAGTTAACAAGGTGTGTTTGCCTCGGTTTTAAAAAGTACAAAGTACCCAGAGGTAGGAGCACTACAGCAAAGATAGATTAAATAAATAAATAGAAACCCAAAGCAAAGCTCGTGAAGAACTACTCTTGCCCGCTAAAGGAGGGCAGGCATGGCAGAACGAGCAGTGCCAGGCCTGTAGGTCTGACCATGTCCCACATCCCACCCATCCGTTGTGAGAAATGACCCACTTCCTGCAAAAGTTCGGGCCCGGCACACCAGCGATATGCATTTGGGTCTAGCTTGACATTTTTGGGTTGCTTCTATCATGAAATGTGGCCATCCTAAGAGTTCAACATCAAGAGGGGGGAAATTATCTGAAGGTCAGCACTGCCTGTATGCAGACAACGGAAGAGAGACCCACAGCACAGGCAGGGACACTCGAGAGGATTCCCGCTCACACACAGCCACTGCCTCTAAGCAGAATCGATCGCTGATGGGAAACGGCTGCGTCTCTAATTTGAGGGCTAGTCAGTAAATGCACAGCATGGGTGTTGCTTCCTGTTCGACTCGTCACAGAAGTTGTTGATTGGAGATTATTTTTGTTGTCGTCCTTGCTGTCAACCTCTAGCAAAATGTTAACTAACTTTTCTGTGTGAAAGATAAACAAGGTTCAAATTCCATATGTTAAAAATCCCAGTAGGAACGCGAGATGTGGACGAAGAACAATCGAATGAGTAACAAGTGTGACAGAGAGAGAGATCAGACATCTCAGGACATCAGCTTCCTAGGCCTGCAATTAACCAAAACTTCAACTTTTAGAATTAACTTCAATTAGAAAACGACTGTTAGCTTCTAAAGGAAGTAGAAAAAGAAGAAAGAAAGAAGAAAAAGAAATATAGCGTGAAGAAGTATAGCATATGAAGAAGAAACTATAATACTCAGGGTAAACAGCTAGTTACTTTGTTCATTAAATCCTTTAAAACAAATACTAAAAGCTCCAACAGAAAGCAGAAAGACTCATTTGTATTTCATGCACAAAGCTGTGTTCCACTCTCCGATCTACCAAATACTTGAGATATGACCAAGTTTCTTACAATCAAACATTTCTGGAATTTCCCATTAATTCTTGGTGACATCTGTGCTCATTGCAGCCTACAGAACCAGCCATATATGATCCAGATGCCTGCAGTCCCTATCATAATCAGTTCAGCTGCAGAAACACAGCCCATCTGAAAAGGGCTCACCAGTTATCTTAACCCAGTCACCCAAAACTGGAGGCATCCAACCAACCAGCCACTTTAAGAGCTTATCTTTCAGCATATCAGTTTCCCCTCAATTAAGCCAGGCAATTAAATCTAAACTGTGACAGGAGCTATTTATTAAGTTTTGTCACAACCTTGGATGAAAGTGCCCAAAGCAGATGCGTGGAATTACAAGATTTGCACTCACAATCAAACTAAACATGAATGTAAACAATTAGGACGCATTTGCACACAGCATGGGAGATTCCCTCCCCTCCCACCTCTCTTCATGCTCCAGTGCTTCCTCTGCAGAAGATGGCAGCTCTTAGGAAAACAATGAGGGAAACCAGAGTACAAGAACAGTTACACCAAGAACACAAGACTAGATCTCAGCAAGCAATTTTCTCTCCTACTTTTACAGCCCAAAGTGTTCATGCATATAGACATACACACACACAAAGGATTCTGGAAGAAGAGAGATCTTCAGTGTAATTTCTATCCTTACAGTCATAAAAGCAGAGCACTCTGACAATACTATTAGAAATGATTATTTGTTCAAGTTCTACTTGTAATTACTATTTATATGTCAAACAGTAAAACGATGATAGCATCCCCACCCATCTGTACTGGTAACACATGTCATAACAGAGGCCACACACCCTGAGTGTGCATAAAATACTGATTCTTCCTACACTTACTTCTAACATACTTCGTTCAGAGTCAACATCGTGACCCCGATTAAAGTTAGAGGAAATGGTACATTTGGGGGAACAAGTTTATGTTACAAAGTATAACTTACATAATGATGTATCCTACCATCAAATTTCCTGATAAACTTGAGCAAATGTCGTCTCTAGTAATCAAACAGTATTTCTGTTTGCTTCCACATTCCTTACTCTTTGCTTGCTACTCTGCAATTGGTTGGGCTCTGAACTCATAGCCTGTACAAGAATGGCAATCTGCTCCAAAGGGTTGACAGTCCTGGCAAAAGCTTTTTTTATTATTTATTTTCCCCTCCAGCTCCAGAGACTTATTCACGCCATGCTGTCACTCTCGGTAAACGCTCTCCATTAAACACAGCTGTCTGAACAGAGACCACACGTCAAGGAGCAGGCAGGCCCCATAATATGCTATAGGAGAAATACAGCGACGATCGAGAGAAAACAAGGTAGGACCCTGCAACACTTCCAAGGGCTTTCTGTAGAGAAAGGACAACACATTCAATCACTGAGCAGTTCATACCACAAAGGCAGAGAACACTGTCTCTCCCTCTGAATTGTCCAAGATCTTTTCTTATTCTTTTCAATGGGTAACCCAGAAGTAAAGTCATCATTAAATTGATTTTCTTTTGAAACTGAAGTCACTGCTGAAACAAAGCAACAGCCAGATAATAAGAATAGCTGTACTTGTACACATAGCACAGGTATAAGCTTTTTCACCTCAGGTGCATGCATGTACCCTCAGCTACCTACCAGAAACATGCAATCTTTGCCATTCCTTCCGCTGAGAGGCAAAGTGGCTCACATTAGTGTTAGGCCTATATGCTAAAACAGAAGCACCATTCCCAAAAAAAGCACAGTTCAATGTCCACAAACAACCTCTGTGAAAATCAAAGGACCTTCCCTACACGTGGGCAGATGCACACTGCAGCAGCCAAATTCACCTCCCCTTGCCATGAACTAGTTAATGGCACATGACAAAGAAAGCAGAGGAGGAAAAGTTAATTACATAGACAGTGCTGCAGAGTGATATTTGGAATGTAACTGATGGAGGAGTTTCATAGTCCTGGTACATGAGTTTGCTGGCAGATCAGCTACGCAGGATGTGACCTTCATCTGCCCAGACTTTCATCAAAATCCATTTTATAAGAATGACAGAATGCCACACCACACTGCAGCATTCACATCATTTCTCTTTGCTTCTTCCTCTCAAAGCACCAGGAAACTTCATTCAGTATTGAAAAGGCTCGATCCTTATGGGTCCCTTCCAACTCAGGATACTCTATGATTCTAAGGCAATGAATACTTCTAGAGTGTAGCAGATACTGAAGAAATGGAAAACAAATGTTCTGCTCATATTTCAATGAAAAGATTCCCCAGAGTTCCCAAGAGAGGAATCAGACATACGCAGCAGTGTGTCAAAGAAGCCTGAGAAGTTTATTCACTTGCCTAGATAGGGTCAAAGACACCATAAAACACTCCCTGCCCAAGTTTATCTTTACTGGTGTGCTTAGGCTATGGGTGGTCCTTCAGAAGCTGATTTGTCTATCTGCAGCAATTAACAGCTCTTCTCTGCTCCTTTGGTTTTCCACTCATCAGAGGGCCCTGCCCAGTGAGGCAGCAGTTCTTGGCAGCTGATGCTGGCACCAAAAGCAAAAATACAGATGCCAGTTTCTCAGCTCAGTGAAAGATGGGATGAGTAAAGCCAGATAAATTGAGCTGTCTCTCCTGCAGTGTTCCAGTGTGAGGCCTCTTACAGCCACCAAGCAAGCCTGAGCAAAGTACTTATAGAAAATAAGTAAAATCACTTCATCGACGACTCAGCTTCACAACACTGCCTCATCACAGACACTGAATGAAGGACTGAGATCTGAGATAAAGGCTGTTGATGTAGTCTACCTAGACTTCAGCAAAGCCTTTGACACTGTCTCCCACACTATTCTCCTGCAGAAGCTGGCAGTCCGTGGCTTGGACAGGTACACTCTTGGCTGGGTAAGGAACTGGCTGGAGGGCCGGGCCCAGAGAGTGGTGGTCAATGGAGCTAAATCCAGCTGGCGACCGGTCACGAGTGGTGTTCCCCAGGGGTCGGTGCTGGGGCCTGTCCTCTTCAATATCTTTATTGATGACCTGGATGAGGGCATTGAGTGCACCCTCAGTAAGTTTGCAGATGACACCAAGTTGGCTGGAAGTGTCGATCTGCCTGGGGGTAGCGAGGCCCTACAGAGGGATCTGGACAGGCTGGATAGCTGGGCTGAAGCCAATGGGATGAGGTTTAATAAGACCAAATGTCGGGTCCTACACTTTGGCCACAGCAACCCCAAGCAACGCTACAGGCTTGGGGCGGAGTGGCTAGAAGACTGTGTAGAGGAAATGGACCTGGGGGTGTTGGTTGACGCTCGGCTGAACATGAGCCAGCAGTGTGCCTGGGTGGCCAAGAAGGCCAATGGCATCCTGGCTTGTATCAGAAGTAGTGTGACCAGCAGGAGCAGGGAAGTAATTGTCCCCCTGTACTCAGCTCTGGTGAGGCCGCACCTTGAGTACTGTGTCCAGTTCTGGGCCCCTCACTGCAAGAAAGACATTGAGGCCCTGGAACGTGTTCAAAGAAGGGCAACAAAGCTGGTGAGGGGTCTGGAGCACAGGCCTTATGAGGAGCGGCTGAGGGAGCTGGGATTGTTCAGTCTGGAGAAGAGGAGGCTCAGGGGAGACCTTATTGCTCTCTATAACTACCTGAAGGGAGGTTGTAGTGAGCTGGGGGTCGGCCTCTTCTCTCGTGTAACTGGTGATAGGACTAGAGGGAATGGTTTCAAGCTGTGCCAGGGAAGATTCAGGCTGGATATTAGGAAATACTACTTCTCTGAAAGAGTGGTCAGGCACTGGAATGGGCTGCCCAGGGAGGTGGTGGAGTCACCGACCCTGGAGGTGTTCAAGGAACGTTTGGATGTTGTGATGAGGGATATGGTTTAGCGAGAACCATTGGTGATAGGTGGATGGTTGGACTAGATGATCTTATAGGTCCTTTCCAACCTTAGTGATTCTGTGATTCTGTGATTCTGTGATCTACCACGTATTCTCTTTTTGTGCGGACTGATAAAGGTCACCCTGTGATCAGGGTCTCCTACAGGCCTCCTGCCCAAGGGGAGCCTCCAGATGAGGCCTTCTTGCTTCTGCTACAAGAAGCATCATGCTCACAGGCTCTCCTCCTGCATCTAAGTTTGGGGCCTCCAGCACAGGAAGGATGGGAGCTGGTAGAGGAGGTCCAGAGGAGGCCACAAAGATTATCAGAGAGGTGGAGCACCTCTGCTATGAAAAAAAGCTCGTTCAGCTTGGAGAAGGCTCTGGGAAGACCTCCTTGTGGCCTTCCAGTACTTAAAGGGAGCTTATAATCAGGATAGAGACCAACTCTTTACATGGTTTGATAGCGACAAGACAAGTCAGAACAACGATTTTGGAAAAAGAAACCAGAAGAGAAATCTTCCTTCTCAACGTGTGCTTACTGGCCAACCATTTACCTATTTACAGTATAACCTCCCAAACCCCTGTGTAGAACATGACCCTAGGCTTAGAAATGTAACACAATATCTGTGTTAGCAAGTGAGGGAGCTCAAATATCATCTTGCCTGTGCGAGTGAAAGTTTGCTGATCTCAGTGGAGGCACTCGCAGTGGAATTCGCGATGACAAGCAATTCATTTCCAAACGATGCATGGTGGAAAGCAATTCCTCCTGATAAAAGTAATGCCTCCTGGTTCTCTAATGGAACTGGAAGCACCATTTGAAAAAGAAGTGCCATCTCTTTTGAAAAAGAAGTAGAGCTGGTTAGCAGTGCCTGGCAATATACTTCTTAAGGAAATCTGAGATTTTAAAACCAAAATTTCAGCTCTTGATCTAAAAGGCTAGCACCACATGCCAGATGCTCTTAGGCATTACACAGGGTATTTTAGGATGAATCTACAACCGGTGCTGTGATTCATAACTACAGAGGCGGGCAGAATCTGATTTTCTCCTCTGCAGCCCTCAGCTCTTGGCCTGATACGAGCTCAGCTTTAGGTAGGGAGAGTTTCCCTAGTATACAAGGTCACTGACCCACCTTTACATTTTATTTTCCTAACTCAAGACTTGGCAAAATGGCAACCCAGAAAGACAAACTGACATCACAAAGTTAATCTTCTGTAATTGCAGTGCTGCCTCCAAAATTAGTGTATCACCTGACGAAGGAAAAAAAAAATCCTTCTCACACACACTCAAGATTGCACCACACCTTTCCCAGCAGCAGGGTGCTGGGAGGAGACGTACATTTTAACACACCTGGAATTTCAGCGTGCAGTGGAAGAGGCATGCCTCCCTGCAGCAGACTTGTAGGTGACCTGCCAGTACCACCCCCTTCCTTGCTATGTGTGTCCCATTGGCAAATGGTGGCAGAAATGACAGAGGAAGGAGCAGAAACCCCTCTTCCTTCGTTAGACTTGTTCTTTTTCTTTTCTTTTTTACTAAGGGAGAATTCAAGTTTCCATTCTAAAAATCCCCAATAATAAAATAAAATTGTTGCTATCACAGCACTCTAGTTAATCTGTAATCTTTACGGGAACAGCGTGGCATGAAGATACACCTATACTGAAGTTCCTAAGGTTGAATTTGTCCTAACGCAGCCAGAACAGGATGAATGTGAGGGTAATCAAAGCCTCATCCCTGCTGAACAGCTTAGGGCTGAAATTCACTGGGCTGATTAAATGGGTTTTATTTTGAAAGAGAATTCGGTGCTTGGAAAATGAACGCGATAGAGCTGCTTCTCTGGATTACATGAGCCAGCACAACATAAAATAAACCCCTGGCTGAGAAGCCAACCTTGAAGTTCTTTATTTAACCTACAACCAGTGAAAATGGGCTGGTTCTCCCAGGCAGAGTCGTAACCTAACGCCTTCCCTCCTCTTCCATCCCATTTCAGACTTACCACAACCCGCTCAGCTGGGCTAGTTCAATCCTTCACAGGCCTGGAAGGTAAATGGGATCAGGGAACTGATCCAGGCCAAAAATAATCTCTCTCATTTTTTTTCAGCTCTGATGAATTCCTTGATCTCACTTGCCAGGCTGCCTGCAAACAGCTGGACCACCCAAGCTAAGGAGGGGTGGGGGCAGGAATGACTGGACAGGACACACAAAGAGCTCCAGCCCACACTTAAAGGGACAACTAATTAGCTTTTGCCAGCACAACGATGAACCAGCTCTGCACCAGCTCAGCAGCACCCAGCTCCTGCTGCAGTGCCCTCTGCTCGGGAGGAGCAGAACTGCTGGACTGGCGTGTGTACTCTTCAAAAGATTTATTCTGCTTTAAACTCAATCTCGTTTCTTTGCACATATTTACACTAGAGAAGACCTATCTCTATTTATAGTCTAGTATTCTTTTACAACTTTCCTTTCAGGCACTGATTTGGCTTCACAAGACATACTCAGCTGGTTAGCCAACGGCAGCGTTATGGACACCGGTTTCAACTAATTACTCAGCTACTCTGACCCAAATTAAAACAAGCACTTTGAGGCAAGATTTGTTCCATACTTTTCATATTTTAAAGCAACTTTGATGGACGCTGTAAAGTTAACAAAAGTTTTTACCCTTCCTCAAACCGACAAATCCAATGCAGTAAGTCCAATGAGTAATTTCAGTTTCACTTCTGCACTTCCCAACACATGGAATAATCCCCCAATCCTACCAACTCCCCTCTCCCTCCATTTCGTCTTTTTTTTTTAAGAGTTTCAGTTTAAAAACTGGAAAGAAATGCAGATGCACTAAGCCCAGCTCCATGCAGAAGCACAGGCAGGAAACGAGCACCAGGGCATCCCACGCCGCTCAGCACCAGCAACCTGCTCACAGCTTTGAAGAGCTCTGCTAGGCAAATGATGAAGAGCGAGTCAAAGCCACAACCAGAGCCCAGAGTTCATGCAAAATGATCTTTGTGAGGAGGCTGTGGAAGCCACACAGGAAAGCAGCTGTCTTCCTCTACGGCCAGGCCTGGCTGTAGAAAGAATTTCAAGTAGCAATGATCTGTGTTTCATCCTTCCTAAACCCAGCAAAAGCCAACAGCGCGGAACCTGTGCTACACCAGTGATGAAAGCAAGTGAAAACTCTGCCTCTGGGTCAGTCAACACAGTTCAAACCTCCACACAGCGAGGCGCAAGGCCCCACCTCAGTGGCTGCTGGAGTAGGTTCTTGTGCAAGTTAGAGCTCCTGAGGAATATAATCCCTGCCTGCTTTTAGAGACAGCCCTGCCAGTACCTGTGTGCAAGCAGCAGGCTGGCTGGTGTTTCATAAGGACAGGTTCAAGTGGAGCAAAGGAAACAGCTCTCCTCATGCTGCTGATGCTTATCTCTGTCCAAACCAAAAACACACTGTTATATTTAACTGTTGCTCGAAAGCACATTTTAGCATCCAAACAGGAAACTGGAATAGTTTTAAAATACTTGTCTTACTTCAAACTGTTTTAACAGAGAGCAGCTCTCAGCCTTCAGCAGCACAAGCTGTATTTCCACAGCAGCTGAGTGCTCTCGCAGATCCACACACACGCTCCCCTGCCCACAGCCAGACAGCCATCCTTAAGAAGAGCAAAATAAAAGCACATCCAGCAATTGTTTCCATTCAGAATGTCTTTTGTGATCCAAAACGGGGGGAGGGAGGGCGGATGGAGTAGATGGGGTTTCCAAATAGAGATGCTGAACTAGAAGCCACATAGAAGAAACACTGAGCACTATGTGGTGTTCTTCACCAGCATCTCCAAAGGGCACCAGGCTGCTGGAAAAACAGACATTTGTAGAGACCAACCTCAGATTTTGGCCAAGAAGATTAACCAGCTTTAGGGATGTTCAAACCACGGCCTAGGACACTTTATCTGCCATTTTATATTAGCAGATTGAGGCACATTTGGCTTCAAAAGTCTCTTCACTTGTGTTTTTGTATAGAAACCTTTGCATTATTGAACAGAGAACCCTGAATGCATATACACAACTGCTGCCCCTCGACCTACAATGAACTCGCAGACATGTAGATTTTATCTGTTCAACAGATTAGGTTTGCACTGACAGATGGACAACGCTACTGTTAAATTAATTAAAAATGAATACCATTAATGTTGGATGAGCATGAAACAAGTTACCTTTGAGGTAAGACACTTCCAAATAGGGGGAAAAGCAAAGCAGTCAATAAGGGCAGAAGATACCAGCTCCTAGCACAACTTTAAAGGTATTTACTTCTATGTTTTTCCTTTTTCCTTGTGTTGTTCCTGCTGGCAATGCTTCTACTAGCCAGTACTCCCATGTTATCTATTTTATTTGTGTTAGCTAGCTGCTAGTGTACTTACTCAAATTTATAGAACGTAATGGCAAGCCAAATCATTTCAAATGTACCTTTCATTGAATATAATGTACTGGTCAGGATTTAGAGAACTATTAAAAATACATCCAATCATTCAGTTTTCTACCATTAGCTTTCTGTTAGCAAAAAATCAAATTAGGATCTCCTTCAGCCACTCCTAACTGGCATTCTTATGAAGCTCACAGATCCCTTCAGCACTCGTTCCCATTCTCCCTACGTTTCTGACGCAGAAGATTTAGGCTTCTTGGTAAGATGCAGCTGGTACATTTTTTAGGACATCGCTACCCACACAGTTCTGAGTGTGCCCATGGAACCATTGTTTGCAAGCAAGTCTTCAAAATTACTAACCAGGGTAAAAATTCTGAAGTGCCAAGAAGTCAAACTGAGCTACTCATTTCTTCGTATCCACAATTCAATTAGCTGCAAATACCACACCAGCAGCAAATCACTGTTTCAATTTCTGCTGGCACATAACTCTATAAACTCGTTTCAGTGTTTGGATTTAAAGCAATAACCTCCCCGCTGCATAAATGAGGTACTGGTACTTTCCTTATCCGATAGCAAGATAAGCTGGGAGGTGAAGGGAAGGAATGGACCAGGAGTTGTTATGATGTGTTATTTAAAACCTGAACCGTGAGATCAATTGCTTTTATCAGGTCTGCATTTTTATATCCAATAGAAAATGTTTAAATGAGTGGAGACAAGAAAACTGCATCTCCAGAATGACACCCAGATATGAGAAATCTTACTGCAGCACAAGCCTGCAACGTAAAGAAACAAACAACAAAACTTCCCAGTAGTCATGCTTGGAAAAAAAAGAAATCCTAACAGGTGATCAGAGAAAAAGTTGGGATGTTCAGCTGGAAGAAACATGGTCCAAGCTATTAAAGAGGCTTCAGATGTATATTCTTACTGACTTCAGTGGCACCACATACAAGCATACACTTCAGAAGGGCTGGGAGAGGACAAATGTGCTTTACTGCTCATGTTGATCAAGATAAACTGTCGATGGATGTAAAGTTCCACTTATTGGGGCTCTAGCAGCAAAATTACTAGAATATGTTTGGGGTTCAAGGTGGTAAAAGAGCCTATAACCCAAAGGCTGCAAGAGGAAGAACAAGA
Source organism: Pavo muticus (assembly GCA_016647715.1). Classification (NCBI taxonomy): domain Eukaryota; kingdom Metazoa; phylum Chordata; class Aves; order Galliformes; family Phasianidae; genus Pavo; species Pavo muticus. The sequence goes on along the minus strand of JACDJE010000160.1, from coordinate 3,277,878 downwards.
AGCAGAATATGGGTAACAGAAGTGTGGCGGTTTCAACAGCCAAAGCCTCGTAAAACTTTATCACAGCGTTCACTGAAATCTAAAGAAACTTTCCACTTCCACAGCAGGAACCAGCAATGGACTGCCAGGCTTTGGCACCACCTGAATACCAACAACACAACCTGTATGATACCAGCCTTCTGTGTTTCTGCTCGAAAGGGTTCAGTTTCAGCACATGACCCAGCACTGAGAATTTTAAAAACGCAGTTAAAATTACTGATAATTGTGAGGTTTTCTCAGTTTTTTTGTTTTGTTTTGTTTTTTTAATTGCAATTCATGAAAATATTTTGCCCAAGCTTTGTATAAAACTCAGGGTTTACCCTTCTGCCAGGAGGGCAGGGAAATCAGAGGAATACTTCTCCTAGCTGTGGTTTTCCATCCACACTCTTTGGCTTACACTGCTCCCTCCCCACCATGTAGGCATAGTCCCAGAGCTCTGTAAGCTCTTGGCCCCACTGTTCACCAATCCAGCCCAGGGCAAGATGCTGGTATTCTCTCCATGGGACAGGCTCCACCGGCAACACTGGACTGGGAAGGCACCTGAAACTCTTGTCACGTAGGCTCTTCCTCTGGCCCCTGCAGCCATTGAACTACTTATGAACTTTGTTGTGCCACACTTGAAAAAGAGAGAGGCTCTTAAACCATCACTTCTGACATAAAAGAGCCGTCCGGCACTGCTGCTGAACAGAGATTAACAAGGGCTGATTGTACCCTAGTTGTCACAGCAAAACTCAGACTGGAGACTCGGTTCCAAAGGTGAACTTGAGCAGCAGATATGAGCAGGTGAAAGGCATCGCGGTAATGTCACCACCCTATTTCACCCCAACACCCAACAAAATAGCAGTACAGCTCATGGCCCTCAGTCAAGGCAGAACCAAGTCTTGTTTCCAAGGATCAGTGATATTTTGCTCTTTGGTCTCTGATGAAAGTCCTCCAACAAGCACACTGATAGTTGCTGTGGAACCACAGTTATGTGACATTTTGTTTGAGTTTTACATGGCATAAATACTTGGGGACGGATGCACAATGGGGCCCTGTGGCACCCAGCTTCCAGGCACTGGGCCCACTCACCTAATGGTTCGGGCCTTCACCAGGCAATAGGACAGCAGAGGTTCAGGAATCTCTAACCAAGAGGTGTCTGTGTGCATTCCTGGAGAGAATGAATCCTACATCAGTGTGACCTGATGCGCACAGATGTGAGAACACAATGGTATTCCAGCTGTGAAATCCATTAATTCACTTGCACCCTTGACCCTTTAAAGTCTTTTGGGCAGTTACAGAGAAAGTTTTAAAAAAGGGGGAAAAATATCCAAACTGTGTAATTCTGTCATCAAAAACGACAACCAATTCTGCTGGATCCTGAGCTGCACTAGAAGCCAGACAGGCAATATCAATGCCAGTAGAGATCAATACTCCCACAAAACACTGTTATGCTATGCCTAGAAAGCAGAGGGAGCAGTAATAGATATTTAACACAGAACCACCCAACTCTTCAAGAATAGCTGTGCAAGTAGTAGCAATGACTGCACCATACGTACAAGTAATTACTGTCAGGACTCCATCTGGATCAGGAGTTTGGCGACTGTTTTACTAGCAGAAGGATCTCCAAGCTAAAACTGAACTGTGAGTTATGAGCCAGTACCACCCTGAAATTCTCCTTCCTCCTTGCTATACAGACACGGCACTGGTTTAAGGATGCCCGCCTGGTTCTTGTTCTCACTCAAAAGAATTCTAATTCACCCAAGAATGCTTAATTAAAAGGTGCAAACAGTATTCCTTTTAACACAAATAATCCCACTTTTCAGTTCTGAATTGTTCTACGGTAGCCTTGTGTCCACAATAAGTATAAGTAACATATGATCAAAATAGGATGGCTGCTCCAAAAGTACTGCTTCCTATTTTATTATGCTGGGATAGGACAGGGGTGATCCTTCCAGACTGCCAGGAACCCAGACAAACCACCAACTACGACTGCTACATTACAGCACTAAACTAAAGGCTCAAACTTCCAGCGCCAGGCGAGAGTAGAAGACAAACCTTTCTCTTGCAACATGGTAACACCAGGCCCCATACCGGCTCTAAGACTGTAGAGCTCACTGCCAATCTTGTCCGGACTGTCCTACCACATCCATCATACAGTCCAGATTTGGCACCTTCTGACCTCCATATGTTCAGATTCATGAAAGATGAACTGTGTGGGGGCAACATTTTTCTAGCAATGACACCATCATAACAGTTGCAAAACAGTGGGTCGCCTCCGCTGATGCTGATTTTTATGAGTGCAGCATGCAGGCACTTGTTCATCGCTGGCAAAAACGCAGTGCTAATGGTGGTGACTACGTTGGAAAACAGTTTTTTGTAGATGAGAATTTGCTCTATCAAATAGCATTATTTTGCTCTTCGTATTTGTTCTAGTTTTCATGGAACTAAATAGGAAGCATTACTTTTGGAGTAGCCTATGTAAAAGCAAACAAATGTGATCTTGGCTTCCTTCTCTCAGACCTTGATGAAAAGTACATAGGCAAGCCATGCTCATCTTTAAAATCAGAGCTTCCAGGTGAAAATGTGGAGATTCAGGTTCAAGGGTTGCTCTCTCTTTGATAACGTCTTAATGGTTCATGAATGAGATCATGCAGAAGGAGCTATTTAACTGTACTTTTGCAGCACCAGTCACCCTGCAGGAACTTATCTATGTAGAAATGTCCTCAGAATAAAGAGGATCAAAGCCCTCCGTCCTTTGCTCCCTCCTTCAGCAAAGTACCCCGACCAAACTACATCCTCATCTTTTCAAGTACCCACTGCTAGAACTGCCCTCCATTACTCAGAGGGAACATAAGGAAGCCCTACTGATGAGCCCAAATGTCCATTTAGTCAGCCACTGCCTCCAGCACGGCCCGCCAATGGATTTCTGGAGAAGAAAGTAAGAACAGGGAAACATAGTGATTTTTCCTATAATAATTTTTCAGCTTTTCTGGAAAGTAAAACCATGTAAATCAGTTCCACTGCAAAATTCTTCCAACTAATTTAAAAAAAGAAAGAACAAACAAGGAACTGACAATAAAAATCAAGGCACAAAAAGCTACTTTTCAGTATCACACTCCATTTGTAAGGTCCTTTTTCCTCCTTTGGCTGCAGATCCCTCTTCAAGGCTTGAATTACAATTCCCCTGGCATAACCTGGAAACGGTGCAGCGTGGAGGCAGAGAAGCATTCCACAGCTTCCAGCAGCTACTGAAAGAGCTCAGGCATTACACGAAAACGTATCATTCTGTTTTTAGGTTTCTACTCCCAGCATGGAGTTTTCATTTGGAAAAATGGCAGGTTTCAAATGAGTACGGCAAGGTTGACCAAAAGAAGCTGTTTTTAATACAAATTATTATTTATTGCTGCTTTTTTGTTTTTTTAATTGCCTTTTCCTCCCTGAAATTAACTTAGGAACAGCTGACTACATTATTACATTTAGGCTAGGACTCTGCTTTCTGAACACAGGAACGAGCCAAGTTCTGTAAAGCAAACAGAAATAAAGCTCCAGTTCCACCTGTGAAGGCTTTTCTTTGTCATACTCGCGAGCTCAAGACGTAATTCCTGTTTCATCCTAAGCCCGTAATGCTGGTAACTCATCAACCACTTCCTGCTGAGCCAGCCGCTCCGCTCGGCCGGCTCCCTGCCCGCTCCCCGTGTTTCACACAGCACTCACTCACTGCTCAGCTCCAGCACTACGGCATCGTGCGCTCACTCAGTGACGACTGCACCGAAGACAAGCCCAAAAAGGCACTGCGACAGCATCCGATGATTAATGCTTTCATAAGCTATTGTGCAAAGTGTTAAAGATTAATAGTGTTTTATAAGGAAAGAAACGAAGGTAGGGAAAATAAATGTTTCTTAAGACTACTCATAGGGTAGGCTGCAAAGCAAATTCCTCACGTATCACTCAGCTAGACAGAAACGTGCTATCATACGACATCTGAACATTACTTGTGTCACAACAGATGTGCTGCAAGTGCCCAAAAGTAAACACCCACCCAAAGGGTCCGTGTTTGAGCAGAACTGATAACTGCTTAACTGAAAATGGATTAATTAAAAGGTGAACAGAGAACTGCCCCTTTTTGAGGAACTATGATAAATCCTTCCGCCGCGCTGAGGATTTTGATACAGAATTATTTTTCCTCATGCATCTCAGCAGCTCTTTCTTTATCCCTCCGGCGTTGTTTTTCATTGAATTCATACCCAATTTCTGGTTCATCTGAAATTAAATCAAACAGAAAATAATGAACATGTGTGTCTGTTATAGACCCTTCAGCGCCTGAGGAGTACGAGGTGGAGTCCAAAGCAACCAGCAAGGCTGAAGACCTGGGGAACAGACCCCCCTCTGCCTGAGCATCGCTTGTACAACAGCTCATTGAGGAGGAGACCACAGTGCTCAGTGAGCACCCAGCTTCAAGAAGTCAGGATTAGGATGGCAGAGGAACAAATCAGGGACTGCGGGGGTGGGAGGGGTAGGGCAATGATGTTTGTTTGTTTTTCAGCCGCCTGCCAATTTACTGTGTGGGTCAATATGTATGAATCACATTCTGAGATGTCACTTAAGACCTGTTCAGTAATCAATACTACAGAGGAATAGGTTACCCCAAAAATGATTTAGCAATCTTGTGTTTACTCCTTATCAGAAAAAAAGTTGCTCTGTTTTATTTCAAAGGTTGGTTTGCTGTCTATAACTGTATCCTGGAGCAGTGTAAGATGGTGTGGCTTTTCCTGTTAAAATAGGAACAACCGGGACTATCTTCTGTTCTGATCAGAGAATTATCCTACAAGTTGAAACGCTCGGTTATTTACGTGGCACAAACAACCTTATCCAAGGACACGTATTCATCTACAAGGAAACAACCAACCTCAAAACACAACTGGGAAAATGCAGCATCAGCATCATATTGTTTCCTGGATGGTTCTATATTAGGTAATATTTTATTTTCATCTAGGATACCTACATTGTGTAATGACCACAATATCTTGCCTAAAAATGGGAAGACGCCCACCCAAGGTCTATTGGTGTTCCAAGACGAAGGAAAGAAAAGGGCAGGCACTCATCCAACACCACTACCATCCTCACGGCTTTTTCATGACTTACCACAAATATAATGACTCAAGCAAATGGCAAGCACTCACAGTTTAGAAGTGAACGTGAAAGAAAAGCTGTATCTGATGGCATAAAAAAAAACCACACTTTGGAAGAGAACCAAGGTTAAAATAACAGTGAAAATACCACACGAGGCCATTGTATTGGCCTGGTCCATCACACAGGGCTAGGGAAAAAACCTCCCTGTGACTCCTGGCTAAACTGACCAGGTGACCCCTTATACTGACCGCAAAGTTTCTGAGAGAGGACACCCTCGTGCTCTGTATCTGCACAGCCACTGGGGCACCAGAGAATCACTCCAGGAGGGGGCTCAGACATGAACCGATGAAACATTCCCACTGACAGCACTGCACTGAAGGCAGGTAGCCATATCTCAGAAGCGTATGGAAATCTCAAGGGCTTCAGTGACAACTAAATTAGTTATTTCTAGCATGCAAGTCTGCCTCTCATTAATCTATTGTTGCGTTAGTTGAACAACAGCACTACAGTGCTGCCAAATCTGAGAAACACACACTAGAGAAAGCCTAAGTCTCAGCCAAATCCATTTGTGGGAGGCTGAGGGATTATGAAACAATCCAGTTTTGAGATCTTCCCAGAGACCTCAAAACCATTTAACAAATATTCTGATTTTTAACTGTAGAAGAGACTGCCCAATGTACAGACCAAACATTAATTATTATAGTCATAGACCACTTCTGTAAACAACAACATATGCCATTTACAGCTAAAAAGAGGGGTTTATTTTAAAAGTCCTGTCTCCCTCTCACTGCAACTTGTGTGCTGCAAATCCCATCTGCACAGCTTCCATGGTAACTCTGCAGTACTGCTCATTTCCAGATATAACGATCCAGCCACAAAAAGAGCAGCCACTTGAAGCCTAGTCTAAGGCCAGTCTCAAAAGCTATGAACCAGGCAACTTAATATTGTCTTTACTTTGCTCAGCATTATCAGTTGAGCCTGTAATGCTCAAAACAACTGTAAACAGGCTGATGGAGTTAATTATCTCTTCCCTTCCAACAGTCAATACATACAAATACAGCCTGCTGCTAAGGTCCTAGGTCATCTACTGCATGTAGGAGGACAGCAGCAGGATGGCTATGCCACAGAACGCTCAGGACTTCACCCTGTCATCCCTGAGTTTTGAATCCTACCTTAAGGAAGGCTTTACGCTGGCTAGTAAATGTCTGGGGTCTTGCAGTGTGCTTCTGAAGACAGGTGACGACTGGGTGAACCCTGTGCAACTTCCATGATGCTTCACTTATGGCACACAGCTGAAATGGCCTTTGGACACAGGTAAACTACAAGAGAAGTTACACTTCTGCTGCCTTTTATGTCTCCCCATTTAAAATACGTAATTATTTTAAACAGCCTCTTGGTTGCATGTTGGGTTCAAACGTTGGTCATTAGAGTCAGGTAATGAATCAAATTCCTAAACCATGTTGTTTTTGGCATGTGTCTTTGCATAATTATTTCTTCTGTGAAGGGTACACTACCACACAGAGCCCTTCTGGCCATAACAAAGTGTTGTCTGCCTCTTTTTTCCAAAAGAGAGCTTTCATCTTCAACAGTTTTCAATGCAGGTCATCCACCAGGATCACTTCAATTAATTCACTTGCTTTAAAAGCAAGGTCAGGCAAATTTATTGAGAGCAGTCCATCATCTACTGACACCAACAGCACTATTCACCACATTAAATCATTCATCAGCCTTCTGACTAAGTTTAGTGTAGAACTGGACTTGTATTTCTGCAATTAAAAGAAACATAGACAAGGCTCATAAGACACTGCTCCAAAACAGCTTGAGGAATATGCAGTAATTTCTGCTCCCCACCAGCTAGCCCCAAATACTTAGGTAGAAAGGCAGGCTCTGTAATCAGCGTTGCCTGAGAGTATCATTGATCCATAGAGGACTGACTTCAGTCCCTACAAAATGGCTGGCTGCCCTTTGGACACAAAACAATTAAACCTGTGGAGTATGAATTACTTTCGGCAGTCACTGAAGTCAGCTGACAACAGCAGCACTTTAGCAGACCAGTTTAATTAGATGCCTAGCTTTCAACTATTCAAGTCAAGAAAGCTGAACACCATGCCGAGTTTTTCACGTTGGACCAACAGTCTGGCTAAAGTCCACACCTCAAAGAAAGAACAGGGGCAAGAAGAAAAGACCAAATATTCTTCCAGAAGAGTTAGCAAGAATACACTCTGAGATTTATACTGCAGGTTGTTTTCTTGCATTGCCCTGCAATATCTACTAACAAGGCACTGAACACAGTAAATCTTGATTTCCATCAACCTTCCTTCCTTCCTTTTTTCTCTTTAATACTGGCAATCACCACTTGAAAAAAGGAACATGCTACTGGGGCAGATAAGCAGTCACCAACCACTCAAAAAAACATTGCCCTCCATGAGAAACTTGCTTAGGGCAAAATAAGCCAGTCTTTATGGAGCTGGGCAACAGGTGGAAGCTTCCAAAGCCTGCACCAAGGAGGGTGCGAGGAAGTTTGATTTGAGACTGACAATGCTAGAAAACATCAGGTAGTGGAGAAAAGCAACTGATTCTGCTGCAGACTTATGAACCCATGATTAGCAGAACTAGCGCTGAACATAAACCGAAGTCACAGGAGCAGGACCTGCAGGTCTCTGCAACAGCCAGAAAGGGGAGAGGGAGGGAGGGAAGTGGTGGGGATCACATTTCAGCCCTTAAGCATCTCATCTCATTGACCCTCTGCGTCTGATTCCAAACTCAAATACAGTTCTGACGTCCAAGGTGTCACCCTATCTCCAATTAATCAAAGGAGAGTCCTGTTTAAGTAGCCCCTTCTCAGGAATCCCATGGCCTGGCTTGGAATTTGATCGCTGTCATCGCTGTCAACAGATCCACTTCTCGCTTCTCCCTTGCTTTTGTTTTTCTCAAAGGCAGCTCAGTATGCCTGGAATGGAACAGGCACACACACAGCAGAGGGATATGGTGGCTTTTTTGCAGGAACTAAGCAGTCCTTTTGCTGCAGCGAGCAGATGTTGCAGACAGGACTGCTATAGGCATGTTAAATGCTCTGAAGGTTCCACTTAACAACACGTTGCTCTCGAGAATCGAGAGAACTCAAAGCTTAGTTAAACCTGACACTCAAAATAAATTCCTACCAGGCTCTACTTGAAGAAGCCTGGTGTTTTCTGATCTTGGATTTTTTAATTGTCTACCAGTCCATCAACAAAGCTTCCCGCAGTGCCCCCACAAGCATACAGGATCTGATCTTTAAACAGACTGCCTGGAGAGACCAGCCTGATAAGCAGTGAAGAATTAATTATGCCATTCAGAAATCAATTCAGTCTCGGGAAGAAACGTATTGCAGCAATTATCTTAAATATGGGGTGAAGTCCATGCAAAATCACTGAGCCAGACTTTAACACAACACTTCATTTCAGCAAAGTATCAGAAAGCTGACAGTATTGTCATCTCTGCAAAAGAGATCAAGAGTGAGACTGACGCATCCTTTTCAGCAATTTTTTCCATCAAAACATGCCTTGCTGCGTAGACTGAGATCTCACGCTTCCAGGTAGCTAAAGCCTTCAAAAAGCCTCTTTAGGAAATCGATGCCCAGCCTTTCAACGCACACCTAACCTTTGTCCTGTCATTCACTGCCTTGCATCGTAGACAAACACCATTTCTTTCCTCACTGGGTACACCCATCACACGCACGCTGCTAAAACAAAACCTTCACAGCCTGGAGTTCTGAGAAATGAATTTTTCCTGTACCAGAAAAGCAGGAACTCCCCCACTTTTTCCCAAATAAACTTCGATCCAAAATATCTCAGACTGATCTAAATATGAACATGATGCGAATCACCACAGCACTTTGTGGTCTCATCCTGCAGAACACCGAGGGCTTCTTGTAAGGGCTGAGTACCCTCAGCTCCTTCCCACTCACCAAGGAATTTGAGAGACTTAACATTTTGCAGTTTAAATCAAGAACAGATCTGGCTAAGAATTAACCCTATAGTACATAAAGTAATAAAAATCCCTCACATCAGCCACGTCCTTCATGCAACCAAGCAGCTGTGTGAGGTGTGCAGAGAGAGGTGGGAATGCGGGGAGCTGTGGGGACAAAGGCCCAGACCATGGAGCTGCACCCTCAGAACTACTGCTCGCCAGTAGTTCTTACAGTGCTTACAGTGTGACAACACCCAGCTCTGCCAGGAAGCTTAGGTGAAAAGGTTTGTGTCAGCACCAGCTTTCATTCAAGCACTGTCTCAGATTCATCATAATGGGGTGGAAAAGAAGAAAATGGAAGGCGGCATTAACCCTACAAACCAAGTATTTGGGCCTGGTTCTGACCACCTAGCGGAATGAATAAATGGCATGTAATCCAGCCTGCAATCTCCAAGCTCACTGCAGTCCCAACCAATTTGTGAGAAAAGTCCTCCTAATTATGGTCCTGAGCACTACCAGGCTTCCAGCGGAGAGGAAAGGCATAACAAAACGGAGTCGCCTCAACCCTGGGGATGATCAAGCTTGTGGAAAAGAGATCAGCATTTGCCTCTCGGTTTGCATCTGCTTCCTGGCTCTCCTGCCCACCAAACCTCTCACCTTGCAAATCTCACACAGCAGAACAGAAAGCGTGGGCCCACAAAATGAGAACTGGCCAGCAGGGCTAACCCACTTCCCCCTGTCCCAGCAGCTCTCGCTTGCAAAACATGCTCACCAAACCAACATCCCTTCAGCTTGTCACCACTTGATGGTTTGTTCAGTCATCTGCTGAGAACATAATCCCACACTTCTACAGTTTTTGACTCAAAAATTTCAGTTCTCTTCTGTAGAGCTGTATTCTTTATTTGTAACGTTTTCATTCATTCACCCTTCAGAAATACTTTCTGTTTTGCAAAAACAAACACAAAGGAAAAGGATGACTGAGGAACCTGGAACCAGTCGGAAGAAGCTTCACAGCCTCTCCAACCTCATTTTCCTCTACTTTTTGTTTTGGGGGTGGTTTTGCTGTTTTTTTTTCCCCCCACTATTATCTATTACTAAGTAATTAAACATGGAGAAAATGCCTCCATTTCAGAGATGGCAAAATCAAGATACCAATAATTCATGTTAAGTCAGTTTATAGTCAAGAACTCAGACCTAGGAGCTGCCAGGTTGCTCTGCTGCTGTCTCTCCCATTCTTCTCACCTTCCTCATCTCAAGGAGGCACAACACATACCAGAGGAAGTGCAAAACATCCAAAATCCAGCAATATTTCTTCTGCAATATCAGTCACGGTGGAACCATTAGACCTCAGCACAGCTCTCGGAGGGTCCCACAGGGAAGCACTCACCTGGAAGCATCCTATCCTGATCCCTAAAGGATACCACATGCAGCAGCATCAAGCCCTTGGCAATTACAGAGTTAAATCCTGTGGAAACAGGACATTCCCCCCCATAAAGCTGATTAATGTGCTGAAAACCCAAAGCCAAGACAGTCCGAGTGGGAAGTGGAATTACCAAATGTGCGTCACTGAGTTTAGGTTCCCCTTTTCTCCTGTTGAATTACTGCAGCTTGCATGTTTTCAGGGCAAAAACTTGAATAACAGCATGAAGGACCTTCTCCAAATCCACTGAGCTGAAGAACTGCCATCATTTTTGGTGGAATTTCACTAATCAGTTGGTTCAGTGAAAAGAAAAAGAGGCTACCGTGGCCAGCAAGGAGCAACGCTCTGCAGCATTTTAATAAGTTAAGCCATTACAACTTGCTCAGCAGAAACGTCAAGAGGTTTTGTTTGCTCAAAAGGAAACAGTTAAGGTAGCTGTTACAGTATTTGCAGTGACTCTTTCCCCAGACTCAGAGCTATTAATGACTGTAATTCTGACTAGAGTGTGATTTAGCAATAGTCACGTTGACCCCGTACAGCGTATCATGGGACCATACTGCTTCAAAGCACTCAGCAAATATTAACCTGCTTATTCCCGAGGACGCAGAGTTTTTATTTCTGTTTTTCAGGTGAGGAAGTGGAGACTGAAAGGGAAACGGTACCGCATCAAAGCATCGGGAGATGGAAAGACAGAACTAGTTCTGGGAAATGCTGGAGCTGGGGCTGATGAAGCATCTTTTCAGTAATAAAAATGTCCTACTTTGATTGCAGCAGAGAGACTTGCTTAAATCAGTCTTGATATTTCAGTGAGACTCACATTGTGTACAGTTTGTGCAAACCAATACTAAAGGTCAGTGTATTTAACAGCTACATGAAGTTAACATTGTTTATTAGAATGCTACTGGCCTAATGGAGCAAAACAGAAAAACATACACACACAACACAAATAAAGGCACACGGATTGGCTCAGGATGGCCACAAGTACAGCAAAACCCTGTTCAGGGTGAAAGAGAATGAATGCCCTCGATTCATCAAATAATGCGGTGCCACTGAGTGCCTGCAGTTCTGGGCAGAGCCATTTACCCACATGCAGCGCAATTCCTCCCAAAGAGAAAATGGCTTCATTTTCAGAAAGTCCCAGTCCTGATGTTTATCATTCCTCTGCATCTGTTTGAAAGACCCAGACAAACAGAACTAAAATCTGACTCACTGAAATAGACTTGATGTTTATCCTGTGAGTTAGAGAACTTCTCCAACCAGACGAAGAACAGCTCCAGCCTCTTGCATCGCTTGCAGTGGTTGCTCCTAGCTGGGCAATTTCATGGTAGACATGCAACACTTGCTGTCCTTTCAGTGCTGGATGCTATTCATTTCCACTTAGCTGTTACGAGGGGTGTTTTTGTTCATTCCCTGAAGGACAGAAACCCTGACTTAGCAGTACAACTCTTTAGGGAACAGTCAATGGCGACGTTAATGAAAGCAGCGCTTGCCTAGTACCATATGGAAGCTAGTGGCAACGTGTTCATCAAGTAAGCTAAAAACCTGCTTTCCAAAATTCATCTCTGATCTCCAGAGATCAAGACACAAGGAACAGGCAGCAACAAGAAAGTTACACAACTTGGTGAGGTGTGCTAGCAGCCGTCGGACGGAGATGCTGACTGAGGCAGACCTACTTTTCTGACCTTTACAGTGGGAAAAAAATAATGCCACGTAAGACACAAACAGGATCACAGAACACCTTCCCCACTGCAGAACAGAAGTCACCGACAACTAAGAAATATGCTGTTATTAACATGTTTTGGTCAATGAAACTGAAAAGAGAAGGCTGAATGAGACGCTATGGTTAAATGCCAACCCTTATTTTCCACCAGCGCGTAGTTAAACACTTGGTGTTTGCTCACAGATTTGAAGATATAAACCTGTCGCTAACTATTAGAAACGTAAGTTCTCATAAAAACCCTCAGGATCATGGGGGGAGATTTGGAACAATTGAGGAAAACTCCTTGAGCGTTTCCAGCACTCCTCGGACTTCAGCATTCTTCCACGTTTTGCTTTGCCACAGATCTGGATTTGTTTTGGATGAGAACATACAGTTTAATTTCCCCCCGTGTTACACGGGCACTTCTGCCCAATCACAAAGAGTGTGTTGTGAGGAAGAGAGTCTTTGTGAAGCACTCCTTCTAGATCAGCACTATCTCATTTGAGGTGTTTTGCTGGAGGACTGAACTTCCAGGCCACCAGACTCCTTCTGGGATGGAAGAAGAGCACTTCCAGAGGACGCTTCCAGTTCCTGGCAGAACATCACCCACGCAGAGAAGCACGTTTGCCAAACCACTTCCAAGTGCACATCTACCTGCCTTGAAAGCTCCTTGGCTCCAATTCTGCACGCTGCAGAGCACTGCACTTCCAACAGGATTTCAGAGTATGCCCTATTCTGCACTGACAAGTGCTAAGTGTCCTAGCTGTTGGTTCCTTGGGATCTTAAACTCATTTTTAGAATGCTTGATACCTGCAGTTTCATTTCCATTTGGGACTGCTGGAAAGCTGAGGCTGAATTTAGCACACATCCACAGCAAGCTGATTCTCTAAACACATATCCCAAATTTAAAAAAAGAGTAAAAAATACATACATAAACATTAAAATTCAAACAAAATAAAACCATTTTCTCACAGTTTCAGAAGAGCCTTTGTCTCCCTTGTAAACTCATCACCTTCCTATTTTCAGTTTGTATTTCTGTAATTCAAAACATTTTGCTTTTGCTTGGCAGGCTTTGCAAATTCAATTTGGTACGCCAGCAGTCACATACGCAGGCTGGGGCTTCCTACTGGGCTGCTGTCCTTACTCCTATTATTTAAATTCCTTTCCATTTGACCTGAAAATCATGCAAAATGATATTGAAACAATACTGCATTAGTAAAGCTGCAAGCGAAACCCTCCAAGATTGCTGTGGTTTTTTTTGTCTACTTGTCCACTGCAAGTCACTCATACGGTGGTAGCACAGCTTTTTAAACACCCAAGCACATTCTCTTCATTTTCTGCAGACAAACTGGTCACATTAAAATTTGTGAGAAGTGCTGTTAGTGTAAAATGAGGCCTTCTGTTGGTGCTTTCCCACCAAGCAAGACATTCACTCGTTTATGTTGGATCAAATCAAGCAAATTGTATATAGTCACTGCAAAACTGTCCATGTAGTAGATGGGATCGACATGCTTCTGGGTTGAAAGGTTAGGTCAAACATCTACAACTTCTCCAAAAAATCAGAAAAAAAAAAAGCATTAATTTCCCTTTTGGCTTCTCTCTTGCACTCGAAGCCTGGAGCAGATCCTCGTTACCGCGTCAGTACCCCAGGCACTACGGCAGAGGTAGGCTAAGCAGGGTATCTATTACAGTTTACTATCACCGAGATGACTACATGTGTAAGGAGCACATTCTTCCCATCACTGCACTTACTCCATAAGGAAACCAGAAAGGGCACCAGGCCAACGTCTGGTAGTTAAGCAGACACACTATCAGGTTTCCCACATTCAAAAATCTCACTGCCAGGGACGCTCGAAAACTGCTTCCTACAGCCTGGGTGGCAGAAGGAAAATTAAGCAAAGCCTCGGCAAGTCCATTATTCTGCCCATCTGCACGGGGCTTTTAAGATTTTTATCTAGCTGAAGTCCAGCTCTCAAAACACAGGAGCTTCCTCTTATCACCCAGCAGCTCTTTCATTTTCAGTCTCAGCTCTTTCATCGTTGTCCCTTGACAGAGCTTTATCTCCAACCGCCCTTTTTCCGAAGCCCTTAAGATGTCCTAAGCAGTTTTTATCTATCTGCAAACACACAAAGGTTGCACCCGCTGCAGCCTTCCTCCCAGCATCTCTGCTCAGCTGTCTGCATCGAGAAGCCCCAAGCAAGGACAGAAACTGCTGGTGAGCCTGGCACGCACCTCCTGCTCCTGCAGACTGCTCCCCTGATCCAGAGAGCACAAAACCCACCTTCACGTTCATCCTGATGTGACAGACAGCAACTCACTCTGACATCTCTTACGTAGGGTCAATTATGAGCTCCCAGTGTTTAAGATGAGGTTGCTACAAGAAGTTACCAGCAGCAGAAGGCTGGATGGAGTCAAGAATCAAGTTTTCTGGTCCTGCACCAGGTGAGCCTGCATGGTCAGCCCTTACAGAAAGGTCGCTCTTCAGAACACCAGGTCTAGCCCCTGCACAGGGAGCCAATAAACAGAGCACAGAGGCCCTGACATGGAGTTCAGATGAGGGCCGTGCCCAGGGGAAAAGCCTTTGCTCAGTGCACAAACAAGGGAAACTCAGAGCGACCGGTCACTCCATGCCTGATGTTCCAGAGAGGGAGCAAAACAGTCCTGAGCAACAAGAGACGAGCACCAAACATGGCAGTGCACAGGAAACATAAAGTCATGCTTCTACAAAAGCTCTGCTAAGCGATGAAAGAATTACAAGACAAGACATACCAGGGCAGAAATCTGTCTTTTCTATGGCATTTCTCTGTAAAAGATCTCATTTACCATCCCTGGTATTCACTGCTGCATAATAACTTCATAACTGCGTGTCCAATTACTGCCACAGAGCAAGCGAAAGCGCTGGTGAACATTTACCTCAGATTAGAGAGTTCATCACAAAAATGAGGGATTATTTCTATGCACGTGGCCGTCCAGGCTACTCCTGAAAGGTCAATTTTGTGCTGTCTGGTCCCAAGGCAGGTTCTGTTACTTACCCAGTTCATGTTTATACAGAATCTGGCCAGAAAGACACATACAGGCTTAAAGACCAGAGGGAACAAAGCTGATTAATAAAAACAAAGGAAGTAATCACAGTAGCCCAGATAATATGCAATCAGGCAAGCAAACATTCCTAACTGTATTTCTATCAAATAAAGTCATTGCTACTCCCTTCTTAAAAAGAGCTTTATTCTACTCCACAGAAAAGCTTTATGTTATTATTTCCTTCATAGTCAAATATGACAGACAACTGCAGCAGGGAAGGCCTAGGACAAGTATTCTACACCCACACCACAAGCCCTGATCCACCAATGGCTGGGGGCAAGCTTGTGCTGGTAGAAGTAATTACAGTAATTGTGATGATTCCAACATATGTTTTGGTGGCTAATTTGTGTGAGGGCAATCGCTCTGCTCAGGACAGGCTTCCTAAAGCATCTTGCATGGAACAAACCAGAGAGTGGGAAACAACAGAGGCCCACTTAGAGCACGCTGGAAGCTCCTTCCCCACTGCGAGGCAGCAGCATCTGCAACACCCCCAGTCTGGCATCCTGCTTGGGAGTACCACCTGTGCTGAGGGTACCTGCTGCACCAGACAACCTGGTAGATCACACACATTTGAGGACCCAGTGCATCTAAGTCAAAGGAAAGCTTCACATTTCTTTCAGTGGTTTCACAAATGGTTGGACAACAGATACGGTTTAATTTAACCTACCTGAACCTGGCCAACCAGAAGACAAAAGCTAAGAATTAAACTAGCAAACCGCAAACCTGCTAAGAATTAAACTAGCAAATCTCAAACTTGCCAATGTTCTGCCACAAATGTGTCACATATTTTAATCTCCTTATGCCCAGCAACTGTCCTGCTGTTAAAGATAACATTACTGCCCATTACTTTCTTTCTGCACGGGCTGCCCTGTAATCACTAGAACAACAATAGGTGACCAATTCAGCTTATGTGCATGACAGGCCAACTTCAGTGAAGTGCTTAATTACGATGGAGTTGCTGCTTGCATAAGGGAAGATAAATGACAGTCAGTTATCTTAAAACTCACTTCTGATGTTTCTTTTCCTATTGATTTCTAAGACATCTAGACAGGAACATTCACAGAAGAGCACTGCAAAACAGTTCCTCTGGTTACTATCTGTTGACATGATGCATGCCTCCAAAGAAATGCTTTTGCAGTGCAGCCATTGAGTGCATCCTGACCCAACAATGGGAATCACAGCGAAGAATCACGGCGCTGGCAAACATCACTGGTGTTTAAGAGGCACTGGGTCCCAAGTAATGCAGTTGCTTCAGCTGCACGGATGTCACACAAGCCGTCTGTTTAAATACTGCAAAGTGGTAATCTCCTGCTTTTGCTACTTTGAAACTGAGGAGGTAAAGGAAAATATTTGAATGTGCAGTCCTGAGGTCAGAGCTAAAGTTTGATTTGGGTTGGTTTGGATGAAGGAGAAACGTCCAAGAACAATTCACTGATTTACTTTATTTCAGAACTTGGCACACAGCTTGGACCAAGTTCAACACACAATGACACTGAGCCAGAAAATGCTACAGAAAGAGCAGAGATAGGAGACATCTGGACTGCGTTAGGAACTTAGAGCCATAAAGACCTTTAAAAATATTCTCTTCGTGTTGGGACTTCTCTTGTTTTTGTTTCAAACAACCCAAATGCTAAAACTGTTTCAAATTAAAAGTTAAAAAATAAAACCAACAAAACCCTCCCCCAAGAAGGGTGACCTAAGCCAACTACAAAACTAAAAACAAGGTTGTAATGATCTCAGATGAAATCCTACAGTGAAAGTGGTAATTTACACTAATAATGCACCACTGCAAGCTTCTCCTGCCAGGATAGCAAGCGTGCTGCAAAGCATGGCCTCTGATCATTGGTATTCTTCCTCTGACTCTGATGTTTGACCTATCCAGAAAACACCAAAAACAGCAGTGCCACCAGAAAGGCTCCCTTCTGGCTGAAATATGGTCAAGGTTCTAGGATATAAATGAAAACTCTCACTGCAAAATGGTCCTTTCACCATTCCCATCTCAATTCCGTGCATTTGGCAGGAGTTGCACTGATCATTTTCGAGCTCTCTAAATACAGCTCTGCAGATCCCCAAAGCGGACGCTGCCATTCTGACCCTTTTTGTTACCTTGAGTAAATCAGCTCATTGAGCTTTATGCACCACATGCAGGTGTGCACAGCTGCAGCTCCCCACCTCGCTGCATGACAGCTCACACCAGGTTTGAGTGCAAAATCCTTAAAGGACTCTCCCACTGTGAAAACTTCTGCTGGGGGTGGTTTCACCGCTACCTGCTGCTTGTTGGGGGTACATTTTTTAGCCAGCCAGTATTTAATGTGCTCCACACTCTTGATTATTTATACCAATCAATAGGACAGAGTCTCCCATTCTTCCAAGCACATGCCTTGGCACATGAGGACTACTCTGCATTCAGCAGCGTGCATCATTTCCGGCAGCCCGGCTCCAGGAATAGAAAACCAAGGAAAGCAAGGCAGCCAGATAAACAGATCACTGGGATACCTGGAAACCCTGGAGATACTGCAGCTATTGTCGCCTTACACCTAAGCTCCTTTGAGGCATTCTGATGATGCCAAATGTAGATTAAAATCAAGAATTAATAGCCTTCTTGGAAGTAAGGATAAATCACAGAATTATGCTCGTACGCAAGCAGCCCGGAGACTAAATCCTGCAAAGGACATTTTTGCCTACTCAGAGCACCACCCCATCCAACACAGCCCCGTGGTGACAGCAATACATTTGTTCATTGCTCAGTGACACATCCCACTGAACACTATCAGCGTCTTTATAGGTCTGATGCTGCTTCTACCATTTGCAGTCATTTGCAACAGTGAAATTTAAATGTAAAATGCTCTGATAAGGTTGGGAGGAAGTTTACATGTGGTGCAGGAGCTGAAATTGTCAGCTCTCGTTCAAGATTTTATTGCAAAAGACAAAGAGTGCCAGGAGTACAGATTCGACCACGCAGATACCTGCTAAAGGCTGCACACCAGAGGAACATCTCTGCATCCAACTAAGCTCCTGCAAACAGACCCAGGCAGTGAAGTTCTTCCAACCCAAAGGAGCTGGGCCCACAAGAAAATCATCCCCCCCATCCACCATCCATCACGGCATCCTTATTGCAGACATCATTCCTTCTTGAGATATACTGGGAAAGAGAAAAAGCCAAACGGAGGAAGACAGATGCAGGCCCGAGCTCTAAAACCCAGATTTCATTTCCGATCGCTCCCCTCCCCCAGGAGCTCAGGGGTGTTTAGATTCTGGGCTGTGGTTTAAGTCCATCTGCGTTCCTCAAGTATAAACATCTTCATTGAAACCAGACTCATCCTGCACAGCCATTCATTTAGTGAGCTCATCTGCGAGAGACACGGGCTGGCACATTTCTATGACAACCAAAAAAATGAAAAAAAGGAGCAGCTTGGCACAAACGGAGCAGCTTCTCACAGCCTCTCCATTGTTCCCAAGGCTGCTCTCTCCTCCAGCATCCCCAGCCATCCCGGCTGCACTGCCCAGAGCATCAGCTCGCCACCAAAGGCTCCTCTCTCCACCGAGGAAGAGTCATTTTCTAAGACGCCAATGCAGGGAGGACTGCTCTCAAAAGGGACAACAAAACACAACATAAAAGGGAGTATTATCCTAATTCTTGACTGAAGAAAGCATACACATCCATCCTGAAGAGGCAGGTCAGAGATGACCAAGCCATAAGAGAATGAACCAACCAAGTCTGCCAAAAAAAAAATAAAATCCTATTTTCAAAACTGAATCCAAACAGCTTTTTTTGGTTTGTGTTGAAAAGCTTTGCAGTGGATTAACTGCTGAGAAGGAACTGCAGAAGTACTGTTTCCTCGCTGTCAAGAACAACAAAAACTCAAAACCAAATGCCTTCCCTTGAAAACTATCATTCTTTCACTTGCTGGATCTCAATCTGGGGTTTTTGTTTTTACACTAAAGCACCCTAATTTGGGAGAGAACAAAAAGGCCCAGGAAGGTTATTTCAGCATAGGCAGTTGAGGCCAATGGTTTATCCTCCTTCTGAGGAAACCCACACTAAAATCACCAGGGCGAAAATGAGAGCATGATATGAAATAAGGATTTCATATCCCGATACACACACGCTATAAAATTATGCCAGCTGATACAGAACTCACACTGGACTTGTTATTCCATCCTCTCAAGTCAGCTTACACAATGCACTAATTATAAGTAGTTACGATTGCTTTTACTAGCAGGGTATGGATGCCAAATCACTCTTAGTGATTCCCAACAAAGAGAAGGATGCTGTGACTAAAAGCAGAACGGACTCCCAGATCTCGATGTGCCATCCCACAAATAATGCCAGAAAAATAACTTCATTTCTTTCAACTCCCACTCTCTCCACCTTCGTTTTTTTAGACCTGGCCTTAACGCTGGCTCTGCTGCACTTGGGAACTCATCGGACCATCCACTAAGCCTCTCTGTGTTCACAATGTGCCACGTGACCACAGAAATAATCAATCACAGGAATAAAGAGGGGTTTTTGAAACTCACAGAAACCTCAAGCACAACTTTGTCTGCAAGGGTCAGCTTTTTCCTCCTGGCATCATTAAGCGCTTCCCAGTCACACACAGACCGTAGCCATCATCTCCGTGATCTTTGCCTTGACAGTGTTTTGACTTCATCTTTTACTCACAAGTCATTCTGTTTAATTTGCTTCAGATATTTTTCCACACACGATTCAGAGCAGTGATACACTGCCAGGGAAAGTACTGAAACGTTCCCAAAGGCATAGATAAAGGAAAACTCATTTATTAGTGGATCTGAAAGGTACTCCTCATTACTTAAGCAGCATGCCACAGACAAAGAGCGTAGGGCATTACAGCTGTTCCTGGTAAGCACAGTGTTGAGCCACACACCCAAAACCACCGTGAGCTCCTGGTGGAATTAGATGCTAGCAAGCCAGAGGGTGTCCAAGTCCAGCCCTAAGGTCCTGGTTCTCCCATTGCCTCAAAGCATAGAGCTGCCAAAAAAGGCATCTCCTCTCAACAGCCAGCTCCTCTTGATCAAGAACCAGATCAGCAGTCAAACGAAGTAATCAGCTTCAGCGTGATACGCTTGGAAAATTCAATCACCATACGGGAAACTCAGTCTTTGACTCACTTTCTAGTTAAAAGCACAACTTTTTTGACAAGCAGCTATTATAGCATTAAAGTATGTTCCTCCATGCACTGTTTCCCATGCCATAAAACTAAAACAGAGATAAAAACGTCAGGCTGAAGCAGCAACTTAAGAAGCTACATGATAAACTATAGCAAATGCCAGGGGACTCCTGATAGTCCAGCGCTCACCTGGAATGGGCAACACAGCCAGAACCACAGGCCCTGAGGGAAAGCCAGAATGAGGGTACATCCCAAAGACTGACTATCACCCAAGGCAAGGCTGTTGTCTGTAAGTGCACCACTTCCCCCTCCCCAGTGTAAACCTGCAAGCTCTGGGCTGCACTGCTCGTTTTCTGCTGCCTACACAATGTGTCAGACCTGCCTGCTAGGAACACGTTACTATCTACAGGAGCGCGTTCCCCAGTGATACACATGCTGCTATCCACGCTGGAACAGGCAAGGACCACACAGTATCACTTTGCATTTCCAGTTCTCTGTAGGGGTATCCTGTGCCATGCAGGCTCACATGAATATAGAGATATGTCACTTGTGAGACCAGTGTAATCGTCGCAGATGGTTATCTGCTATAAACAGGAAGCACCCATCCTTCTGATGCTCGTCACTGAAGCAACCAGCAGCAAACAGTTCCCTCCTCATCTCCACTGCTCACTTCTGTGCACGTCTTGCTGTGCTCCCCTCTAGCTGGCAGCACAGCAAGAAACAACTCAGGCTGCACAGCAACAGGGTCAGCATGGAACCACTTGTCAGACAATCTACAGAACTTCTTCTCACATAGCTTAAGACTTACACAAAGCCATTTTTACCTATATGGATGAGGAAACGAAGCTATGTGACATTAAGCAACTCGTGAATCTCTTCAATTAATGTGTTATGCATAACGGAGGCTTCCAGGGAATTATCTGCAACCACGGCAGTGCCTCATTCCCACCGCCACGTCCCTGAGAATGAGTCACTTCAATTCCCATATTCTTGCTGTGGGCAGAGAGCAAAGGACTCTTCCCAGTCTTGGTTAGTCAGGCAATGTCTGGAATCAAAGGCTGAAACTACTTGCACACAACTTTAAGTAGGGCTACTTTATTTTCTGCAACTATTTGAGCACAGTTATCTCCCTCTCTCCACTCCTCGCGTTGATTAGGGCTTACGCAGCAGGAGATAACGCTCCCATCCCACCTTCTTCAGGGAGCAACTGAAGAGCGTGCCGTCCTTCGCATGGGAGTATGGCAAAGAGAATAACAAACAGTACTGAGATAACCTGTGGCTCCTGAACGGCAGGCCTGCAAGCAGCACACCCCCAGCACCCAGCTGCATTTCAAAGCAGCAGCAGCAAAGCTGTCCTGGCCCAGGATTAGGGCACAGAGTGAATCCGAAGACAAAGGATAAACAGAACAGCGAAGGCTGAAGAAGACAACATCACCAGTTCACCTCAGGACCCCAGTGCACAATCAAGTTCAGCACCATCCTGCAGCGAGACCCTGGGCACTGCTGCTGTTTCCGAACACGTCAGTCCTTTCAAGAAAGTCATGGGGAAATGGAAAAAGGGAGGAAGAGAGCTTTGAGATACGCGATATGCATCTTCCTGATCAGCCACACAAAAGAGCAGAACATCAGCTACTCACACGTTAGGGCTCTCCCACGCAACTCAACTCCCCATTGCAATGCTACGCCAGTTTAGAACAGGCTTCTTCATTACTGATCTGCTCTAGGGGTCACAGAGGTGGCCTGTCACCACTTGCACACACTTAGGGATACCATAATTCTCACCTGGAAGTATTTTTGCCAGAAGAGGCAGAAAATCTGTGTTACAACTTGAAGAAAGCCTTGGCTGAATACAGCTTTTAGTCTGTGCATGTGATCTGCAAACTAGAATCACTGGAATTTTAGGCCAGGAGGGTGTCACTGACTAATGAGGATTCTCCCTTCCCTCTGGAGTGTAGGTTTATAGAGGAAAAAGATCATGTTCTCCAGGCAAGTTTACACAAAATGATTCATCTCTAGCCAGCTGTAGTCAAGACATCTGCTTGCTTTCACTTCACTGCAGGGAGATTCTCCCCCCTCACCTCCAAAGGAGGCCAAGATTATATCCAATCATAAAAAGAAAACTTCAGCAATTTCAGAAATGAAGGCAGGTAAGGGACACAGAGGCCCCGGATGCACCTCTGCCCCGCTTAAAGCATGAAGCACACAGTGAATACTGTGCTGATGAAGTGCCATTTCATCAACAGCCTATTCACTTCCATGCCAAGACATCACCTCTGTACCCCGTGGCTCGCATGCAGCTCTGCCCAAGCACATGAAGGTATTTCTTTGTTTTGAGAATCCCTCGCACATTCCACATGGGATCATGCAGACGGTCCTCATGTGGTCAAATAAAGTTTGTGAACCCGTGCCTTTATAGCTTTTCCATATTAATCTGCACTCTGGGCATATATCCAATTAAAGCCTCATGTATAGATCACTAGGTTACTAACTGGCTTGCATGCTCGGGGGGGAGGGGAAATAACAAGCTCATGACTGCACAATTTAACACTGCCTGTGCTTTCACTTTTACATGCATGAGTCTTTCTTAATCTAGTCTTACCATTAATAAAGAGTAAATAACATTTGCTGAAGAGAAGCTCGGGCCCCTGCGTGCTGGAACACAGTAGCTAACGCTGAATGCATCTACATTAACGCTAACTCCAAAGCAAAGACAAGGTCTTCTCACAAACACGCTACAAAAACAGGAAGCAAAGGGGAAAACTTTGCAGTGTTTGGAAACAGCAGAGCATTGTTTGTACAGGATTTTCTTACCAAGGCAAAAAAAATCTGGCAATGTGAAATCTGAGCGCAGCAAGAGCCTCAGAGCAGACACAAGGGTCTCAAAACAGCAGCTCTCACAAGATCTGCAGGTACACGCTGTACAGGCAGGAAGATGCACAGGGTGCTTTATTTTTCCTATTTCTGCTAAGAGAGTCTGACAAGTAAAGAGACACAACCTCCCAAACGCTTGACGTTAAAGCTAGATAATGTAACACAACATTGCATCTTTATCTCAGTCGGAGTGAGCACGATAAGTGAAGAGGCACTAGGAAATGCATAATCCACTACATTTAAGCGTTTCTATCATTTTTCCAGCGGCAGTCAGAAGGGCTGGCAGACGGCAGGGGCCTCGCGGGCTGCAGGCTGCGCAGCAGGGGAAGGAGCTGGGCTGTGGACTTCAGCCCCGCGCTGTGAGTCACCACCACCACCACGGCCAAGCAAAGGCACACGCAGCCACCACCTCGGAGACTTCTCAGCGGGAGCACTCAGATCCCAGCCCTACTTCAAGCTGCTTCACATTGACCTTTCCTGGCACTCTCTGCCACCCTCAACCCACTTGGACATACCAAACGTACAGGTAATACACAAGAGCTAGCACTGCCCCAATCCCAGCTCAGCCCGGGTATAAAACCCACCAACCCAGTCCTCGTCCTAGAAACAGCTTGGGTTCAAACCAACAGAGGATGGCCCTATTCAGGAGAGCACCAGGGAGGGCTCGGTGCTTTCCCATTCTTCCGTCTCCATGAGCGAGCAGCCTCATACATGGCCAACTCCCACGGCAGATTTGATTTCACCAGATTTAAAGTACATTAGTCAATCCAAGTCACTAGGGACATTCGAAATAACTTGCAGTAAATCAGACAAGATTAATTTCAAGGGAGGCAGTGACGTAGCACTGAAAGAAGCATACGTTAGCATTAGAAGGCATTAGGAATATTTCTAAATGCCAGTAACTTTTTCTCCATAAACGTGTGACCAGAAGGCATCGTGGTCTTCAGACATATGCCAGGTTCCAAAGGAAAAGCAGTTACCTAGAAGGGGGATGTCAATACTTAATACCAAAGTGCTTGTCTGGTCCTGCACACTGCTCCTCATCTCAAGCTTTTCCAGCTTTACTTCCTGCTTCATTCACTGTAATCACAAAGGATGAATTATCTAACCTTAGAAAACGTGTTTTCAGTCAGATGAGACATGCTGACCGTGTCCGTACTTTCACCTTCAGTATCAAAGTTCTGTACCAGCACAAGTTGTATGTTTTTTTCAACGTCCGCATCATTCTGTTGCAAAGCAGAAGTGATTTTCAGCGCCAGGTCTCCACTGAAGCCTCTTGTGCCTTGGGAGAGGAAAAAGAGCCCCTTCTGTGCCCATGGATGTCAGAGGCTCTTTCGCTAAAAATGTTACAACTTTCCTCAAAAGTCACTCTAGAGCAGCTACAGAAAAGATGGATCTGAGATAACAACAGAGAGCTGAAAGAAGAACTGAACAAAGTCATGACCAAAGATTTGCTCTTTTATAACATCTTTCATCAGTGCCCCTCAGTTCCACACACTGGGAAGGAAAATATTCTGCTTGTGTTCTGAAACAGAAAGGACTAGGAATTGTACGTGGAGCCCTTAGCACACAGCTGGAGCTGCTATCCCTCTTGTAAGAAGGATGTGAAGAAACACCAGTCCTCCTGCACTGAAAAAAAATGAACTTCAGCTCCTTTTCCAGTCCTGTAATCATTCCACCACAACACCTTCACTAAAGGCAGCAGTTTACAGCAACTGCATGGATTTTCTTCTGGTTTAAACAATGACAGAATTATGTCTGTAACATGATGTTTCTTTCTCTTTCCCCAGGCACACAAATAGCCCTCCCTGGTCTACGTTGTTCTCAGATAAGGAACACTGTACTTGCTACGTCTTCCAAAAGCCATCAATAGTCAGTTCGTACCCAAAATACAGCCATTTGGCTGCTGAGCAGCACAGCAAAGACAATGGTGGATCTCATTCAATAAAGTCCATCAAAGCAGATGGAAATCTCCTATGCTGCAAAAGCAAATGCTGCTGTTCTTGAAAGCCAGTTCCCTCCTCCCACTGTCTCTCAGAGCTGGGACTCTGAAGGAATGCTCAGATAGCAGAACTCCATTGGGGCACCCTGGAGATGGAGCATCCTAGGGAGCCACACACACACAGCTCTCTGTCACCAACACCCAATGCCCGGTTTGGCATCGTAACAACCAGGGCAAAGAAAGCTTTCCTTGTCCAACAGTCTCTCCAAGCTGCCAGGAACAACGCAATGCTCAGATCCCCAACTTGAATAACAGATCCCAGCTCGAGGGGAAAAGCCTACAGACTTGCATCAGTTTGCACCATCTGAGCCCAGTGCATAGACCCAGTAGGTAAGAGGCCACACAACTTTCCACTTTCAGTTTCCTTCCTGTTGACAGCTTACAGCATAGTAGAGGGAAACATGTTTTGAGGTGCCTCTGCAATCATATTCTTCTCAAACAGTTCCCAAATTTAAGAGCTCAACCTCGGGATGTTTGTGTGTTAAATGCTAGGCATGAGAAGGAGGGCAAACTGCTGATCATTTCTCAAAAGCAGATCACAACACTGATTCTATGGTAACTTTGCAAGATAACTCTCACAGTGAAAATGTCCGTGCAGTTGAAGTTTCCCTGACTTACTCTTTACTCTTCTGAAGTCAACCTTAATACCCCCTAAAGTACAGTGGTAGGTGCCAGAAGAGACTACTACAATAATGCACAAAGCATACATGCAGCAAGAGCCCTGAACTGATTGCTCCTGGCTCCCCAGCAGGTACTTTCTCTGCAGGAAGACTGAAAGGCACTAAGAAAAGCACAACCTTGTGGGCCACATTCTGGTGTCACTCTCCCACACCTCCTCTGATTTTTTATGACATTTACAACCATTAAGAATATGAGTGGCTATCAACATCAGAAGAGACAACGTGGCCTGGTGGCCAAAGACTCTTCATTTCTGTTCCAACCCCACCCGATTCATCTTAAACGTTACGTCAGGGCACTTGAGTCAAAGCTAGCAGGAGATGCCACAGGTTCCTGGTGTCCCACCTTGGATGCTACAGGTGTATCCAACCATAGGTGTATCTTTCTCAAGGAGCTGCAGGTGCAGCGTGAACCAGCAGCAGCAGACACGTCTGAGAACCGTGGCCTTTGACTCTTTGTTTTCCCAGGTACAAAAACACTGACCAGAATGCCTTTTGAGACAATCAGAGCACAGCAAAGTCAGAACCCAAGGATTTGCAGAATTGAAGCATTACACTACAGCCAAAAATCATATATTCTGATTGTTGCAAGGGCCAAAAATAATCCTTACTTCTTATTTTTGTTGTTCACAGAAGGTCAAACATTCATATTTTGGGGAAAGAAAACTTACACACCTTCAGTATTTTGACTGAAAATTTGGATTTCCTGGGCAATTTCCAGAGAAGTGTTTTTTTTTTTTAAATAGCA